>CM072793.1:1540875-2740875 GCA_036983795.1 Megachile lagopoda
TTCAAATAGAATATTGTTTTTGTAGATGTCGCTAATAGTGTTCCTTAAATTTAAAAAGTTCCGTTACTTTTCAGACATACTGTGTATATGCGTTCAGAGATATATGATTTGCTAAGTGTATATGCAGTTGAAGGATTGTTGATATAAGAAAGTTTTGATTTATAATTTTTCTGACGCAGTGGCTCATAGTTAAAATTAGGGGAAGTTGCTTCAGAAAGTTTTTAGTTTTTTAAAATTGTATAAAAAGAAAATTTAGAAAAGGAGAAAATTACAGAAATGTATGTTTATAATGATTTACAACGATCTGTTCTAACTTGAAAATAATTGGGTAGAGCACGAATGTCCAGAATGTCAGATGACGTACTCGGTAAGCCGGTACACGGAGATGATTAGTTTTAAGTTAAAAACCTATTGCAACGTAGTTGAAAATTATATCTAAAAAATTACGTCTCCTGATATGAAAATAGTTATTCGACCTATAACAAACGTGTCATTCATCAACGATATTTTAGGTTAGAGCACGAAGGTCCAGAATGTCAGATGACGTACTCAGTAAGCCGGTACACGGAGATGATTAGTTTCGGCAGAATCGAGTGCGGGCGAAATGTAGCAGAGTACATGCTCTATATCGGCCTCGTGTATGCTCTATCCGGTGCAATGGCAATCGGCCGGCTCCTCCGTTCGCCGCTGTTCATGTAAACAGTTAATCTAAATCCCGAGCAAGCAGCGATGTAATGTTATGCGGCGCGCAAGACTCATTATACTTGTAAACCAGTCCGAGCCTCGACCACAGCCCAACACACACGTACACGTATTCCTCGCGTACATACACGCGTTTTCACGCACAAGTGCAGCAAGCCGCGCGGGCGTGCCCGCTGATCCGAACGTGAACGCGTCTCATTGCTTCGCACGGCCTCGAGCGTGCCTTGGCCGCCCCGCAAAAACACTTTGAGCGCTATTCAGAAAATCGTTGCGCCGCTCTGAATGGTTTCAATGATTGCGTAAGGAATGGTAAATGGCCCGACGATTTCGTGCTGGACGATTTCGGTGATGCGATTTTTTCAAACACTTTCGGTGCACTGAACGGCCAATAAGGCAACTGCCGTTTATTTTGAAAGGGAGGCAATTTTTTTACTGCCAAGTATTTCAAATGGGTTAAGGAGTAAGGCATTTCAATACATTTAAAAATATTGGTAATAGATTTTTTTATTAAATTATGTCTTTGTTGACCAATAATGTTTAAGGTTATGGCTAAAAAAATAAATGTTTGCTAAGGAACTTTTCAAGAACTTGCCCCGCTTTCAAAATAAAAAGCTCAGTTAGGTTTAGGAAATTTTTTATGAGTTTCGGAATGAAATTTTTGAGTTCTTGCTTTGAGTATATCTAAGAAATTTTTGGTTTGAATCAGTCACATCAATTCACATAGAGTCACGTAAATTTTTCAGAATATCAAAGGAAAATAAATAGTAGACACGAAAATATGATTATGCAGCAGTAAAAAGCCTCTGAAACTTCATTACAGATTGCCAGTGAAAAGTTTTAAAATTAATTCAGGAAAAACACCTTTGTAATTAAATAAAATTACAAATAAAATATATTCATTCCACAGAGTATTACCATTCTGACTTTTTTATTACATTACGAACATAATTTACATTAATACATTTTTCGAATTTGGGGTACTAATAATTTAGTATTAATACATGTAATACAGATATCACATTAGTACATGTAATATTTGAAACAGGACTAGGGCCATGACTATATATAACTGTGTCATAAGCACATTTGCAGATTGTATTTACCTTTCTTTAACAAATATAAATTCTTGTTACTATATCTGACGGAAAATTTTACCCTTTCAAACGTATCTATAATTTTACATTGTTTGAATACAAAAGAGCTTGCAGTTATCTTAACTGCGTCCTTAATCGCTACCGGGCCATTTACCTTATCCGTCAAAAATACCTTCGAATGCAAAGGGTTAAAGACCAAAGGGAAATCTACATAACCCAAGTACTGATAAATCAGTATTCGCATAAATCAAGATTTACTTAAAGAATTAATACCGAAAGGTATGCATATCCAAAGCATAACTTTCCACGGACCCTTGCGCCTTCCGTTCGTTGGTTGGCCGTTAAAGAACGGCCGAATTAGCTTTGCTAATGGAAACGTAACATAACTTCATCCACGGGTTCACGCCTCGAGTCGGTTGCCGTCCCCAGGCGCCATTCAGGAGCGGATAGTTACCCGGTGGGCGGGCAGGGGGGTGAGGGCGGGCAGTATGAAAGTTATGTCGCGTAAAAATCGATTTATCCGCGTCGGATCTCGTGCATTGTTCTCCGAGCGTGGAACGAGCTTGAAAGAAGAGGAGGAAGGAAACGGCGCAGAAATGGAAATCGGCCGGTGAAAAATTTCGAACGTGTGTATTAGGTCTGCGCTGTTCGTTGCAGCACAGACAAAGAGGGAAACAAGGAGGAGGACCGTTCCCGGCCTCTGATTGGCGAACCTGCACGCACGCGGACGGCTTTAAAGGTTGCTGAGCCAATTTGCACACTAACGGACGCACTTGAGCAATTAGGGTATTGCTTATTTCATCGAAAAAATTATTTTTGTTTTTTTTTCGTGGGCAAGTTTATGAGCAAATATCTTTTTATATCTTTCATTTAAATATTAACCTTCGGCTGATGAATTTTGAAATTTTCAGATGAATGATACAACTTCCTTTTTCACATGTAACTTTGAAATATGTTTGTTTAATGGATTTGATGGATTTGATGTATTTAATGGAATATTGTTTTGAAATATGTTTGTGAAAATTACTTCATACTTATAAAACTCAATTTTCTAAATGTCTAAATAATTTTGTTAGATTAATTAACTTGAAATTAAATTTAATGCATGTACATGAAATAAAATTGAAATAATTAGTAACAGTGAATAGCCAAAATTAAAAGAAATTATTGAAAGTATAAATGTTATAAATAAATTACTTATATATAGCCAAATTATAAAAAAATTTCTTTTATAATATTCAGCATTACATTCAGATATCAAAAGGAACACAATTTAATATAAGTATTAAATATAATGGAAAGAAAAATTAAATTTAATCTAAATCTCTATTTAGTCAGTTAATCTTTATAGCATTCAAAAACCTGATTTACTGTCTTTCTGTAGTAATCGAGTTTTATAGTTATTGAAGCTTTTTGCTCATTTACTAAATACATTCAAACAAAAACTTTTAGACACTATACATTATATACCATATACCATACAATACATTACATACACAATCCAGGAATAATCAGATATTCTTGTACGCGCGTATCATTTATTGATCCCATCACTTTTTAAATTTGAATAGTATTATCTTTAGACCTTCAAATTTTCTCATGAAGATACTGGCTTTATAGCCAATAAGGTCATGGTATAGTTTCGAGGAACAACGGTTTATGGTTAGTAAGGCAAGGAAACGAAAAATCTGGCGCCCATATTCAGCCATCTATATTTATAAGATCTGTATCGGCCGTCGCATCAAGATGGAGCCGGTGAACGCTCTTTTGACCCAGGAAATTATAATACATCTGCTGAAAAGTTATGCGTCCTTCGTTGCGAGCTTCCAGAAATCTAACTGCGCTCATCCGGCACGTTGATTCCTTTAATTTCACCATTTGCATAATTGCCGGGGTTAGGTTAGAGCTGTTTATTTTCCCTAACCCCGTCTGTTGAACCAACGAAAATGAGACACGTGTACGGCCCCGTTCACCGGGAAATTTAATAAGCCGTACAATTGCGTTACCAGAAGTTCGGTGAAATCGTTAAATCGCCATAGAAATCGTGGTCCCCCTTCTTCTCAGAAACAGTTTACAATGTAAACTGACGCAGTTGAATGTTTCACGAAATTCTTGTAGCGATAAGTGATTTAAGCGTTGGATTTAAGATGAATGCAGAAATAACTGGTACCTCAAAAATAGATCAGGGGCGATGTTCCTTGTATAGAGGCCTGATGCAAGATATATTTTGTAGAAGGAAATAAGCAACAAAACAAAACAAAACAAAAGCAATAATAATAGTAATAATAGTTGTAACAATGATAATAAACATAGTTGTAGTAATAAGAATAATAATAATAGTAATAATATTAGTGATAATAATGACGATAATAGTAGTAGTAGTAGTAGTGCTACTAGTAGTAGTAGTAGTACTATACTTCTACTATAGTATTGTTATTACTAATTATAATTAGTAGTAGTGCTGCTAATATGTAGTAGTATATTAGTACTAGTAGTAGTAGTACTAATAAGTAGTAATAACAATACTATACAACAATATTATAGTTAATAATTACAGTTAGTAATATCAATAACAACGATAACAGTCGTAATAATAATGATGATAATAATAGTAGTAATAGTAATAGTACTATTACTAACAGTAATATTAATACTAATAGTAATAGTAATAGTAATAATAATAATAACAATATTCATTTTTTAAAGACTCTTTTTAAAGTCATTTTTTTTAGTATGTATTTATTTTTTATAGAATTTGAAAACTTTGGAGCTTATGAATCTGGAAACTTGGTAATTTGGAAATTAAAAAATTTGAAAATGTAGAAATTGTAGAACTTCGAAATTTAACGATAAATTTACAGATTCGAAAATTGTAGTATTTAGAAACTTAAGGATTTGGAAATTTGAGATTTACAAAATTTGAAAACTTGGAGATTTGAAAGTTGTAGCATTTGGGACTTTAACGATTTAGAAAAGTTTGAAAATTCGTGTTTCTGGGAATTTTAGAATTTAGGGATTTATGAACTGAAAAATTTTTGAATTCGGAAGTTGTAAAATTAAGAAATTTGAGAATTTTGTAATTTGAAATGTGGGAATTTATCAACGTAATAGTTTGAAAATTTGACAAATTAGAAATTTGAGAAACCAAGAACTTGAAAATTTGGGAATTCAGGAAATTGATAATTTGGAATTTTGAGAATTCAAGAATCTTATAATTGGAGAACTAGGAAATTTAGTTTGATAATTTGAAAATAAGCAATTAATAATTTAAGAATTTAAGAACATGAATATTTAGAAAATTGAAAAGTTGGAGATTTTGAGGTTTGGAATTTTATAAATCTGTTGAACTGGAAATTTCAAGATTTCGAAGCTATAGAAGTTTAGAAATGTACAAATTTAAATAATAATTCAAGAATTTTTAAATTTGAAAAATTGAAAAGTTGCAAATTTGGATTGCAAATTTAAGAATTGAAGAATCTGAGAATTTTGAAGGTTGAAAATTTTGAAATTCTGAAATTTAAGATCCCAAGAATTCGCATTGCGAAATCGACAATTTTTTTAAAATTTATTTTGTGGATTTGTAAATTTGTAAATTTTGGCATTTGGAATTTTGAGAATTTGAAAGTTAGAGAATGCATAAGTTTATTAATTTACAACTCCGAGTATTTGAAAACTTTTTAAATTCGGAATTTGGAAATTAGAGAATTTAGAAATTTAAGGATTTAGTGACTTGGAGTCGGAAATTTGAGATATAAAAATGTGTGATTTTGGAAATTTAGAAAATCGGAATCTCATAGATTTCAGGCAAGTTTTCAAAGTTTAGGAATTTGTGTTTCTTAACATTTTGAAGTTTGCAATTATATTTCAATTATATTTCAATTATTTATTTATTTGATACTTGAAATTATAAATAATAATTAAAGTATCACTTTATATTCAAAATTGCTTATTTCTTTAATTTGATAGTTTAGTTTCGGAATACGCATTTCGAGCAGGAAACTTGTTTGCAAAAGCAACATGTGGAGTTTTAAGTGCGTTTCGATGAAATTGCAAAATAAGACTAAAAGAGAAATCTAATTTGTATGACTTTCTGTGTGGAGTAATCATTTTGTGTAGGTATGTTTAGATTTGCAAATTTTGAAATGGTTACTGAAACAATCCGACACATCCGGTCGTTATCGAGTGTTTTAAATATTGGAGAAGCTTCTAAAGTAGAATGCACTAGTATTAGTTTCTGTACATATAGATCCACACTTATTCGTTATAAAATAAATCATATTAACATTTAATTTTGTTAAGGATATCACTCGAGATTTCAAAATTAACACTTTTCTATTATTTCTTTAATAGTTACGTGAAATTATGGTAAAAACGAATATTTTTTATGAATAACATCAGAAAAAATTATTGGTACTTAAGGCTTATAACTTTTTATAGTTACTAAAGATTATAATTTTTGTTCAATTCATGGTACGCAGAATAACTTTGTCAACTTTCTAAATTTCCAAATTTTTACGAGTTTACAAGTTTTCAAATTCCCAAGTTCTCAAATCAAATTACCAAATTTTCGATTAATAAAACTTCCAAGTTAACAAGTTTTCATGTTTCCTAATTTTTTAATTTTCAAATTTCTCAAATTCTAAATTTCCAAGTTTCTACATCTTCTAAATTCGCACATTTCTAAGTTTCTCAGTTTCCAAAATTTCAAATTTTTCAATGAATTTAATTCTTGAACTCAAAAATCTCAATTTTCCAAATTGTCTTATTCCTAAATGTTTAAGTCACGAAATTCCAAATTACACAAAATTTGTAACCAATATTTAGTCATAGTTTAGTTTAATTTGACCACGTGACATCAATATTTTATTAAAAATATATAATTTCAAACTAATAATTCATATTAAATAATAACCGATTAAGTAGGACAAATAACATAAAAAAAATAATAAGTAGAAGCAAATTAAAAGTGGCAATAAGAGACTTATACAGAAATTACGATAACTACGGACTGTTATGCTACATATTTTACAATATTTTTAACGATTGCACTAATTTCGTAGAAAAGTGAGGTTACTTAAACTCAGTCGGTATTTGTATTAGGCCTTGCAAACTTTAGCGTCGTACATGTTTACTAGGCATTGTAAACACAAAATCGTGGCAGAAATAGTGTTAATATTCAGACCCTAACTCCAAGATTCTTCTTTTATTATTCATTCTTATTTCTATAAACATAATAAAAGTAATAAAGTTCTGTGGAAATGAGGATTTTAATGCAGCGGTATTATTACGCAGAAAAGTATTTTTATTTTATTACTTTATTATTATCTACTAGCCTCACTTTCAGATTTATCACAGATTTTCGTTGAAATCATTCTGAGCTATATTTGTTTTTAACCTATTATGCAAAATTTTAAGCATCGAAAGCAGGATAAAATCTCGTAAAATGACAAATACTAATATAAGTTAGGCAACATTGAAACAGAAAATAATTGTGAAGACTGGAATATAAGAACACACACATTATACACATTTTATTTAATATAATTCTATTGCAAGTGATAAAAAAATATGTAGCAACACATAATTAATTTTCAAATAACAGTGGATTTTTTAAGTAATTTTATTTATCGATACTAAAACAAGAACCGTGTTAACATTGTTGAGTACTTATTAAAAACCGAACTATAATTTACTTGCAAGCTGATAATAGAAATATCTTCACTCATATTGAGGTTATCTATACCATTAATATTATACAATTTGCAGCTTTTTACAGCATTGACATTGTTACTAAAATTGACCTGAGCTAAATTGTAGCGTAATATATTCGGTTAAAAATAGTTTCAAACTAATATAGACACGCACCATTTTCAAAATAAACGTTTTCCTAAAATATTTCTCAAATATCAGGGAATTTGAATAATTTTCACTATAGACTGCTTATAAATAAAAATATCATATTAAATTTTATCTATTCTTATTATTATCTTATTTTCTTCAAAAATAGACTTGTCCCGCTTTCAAAATAAATGGCTCATATTATCAATTCAACGCCATGCATATGGTTGTTACTAGCCCGCATCTTCTCATAGGGATGTATAATATCCATCGGTGAATACATACATGCATGAATAGACAGACACACGTGTATTTGAATACGTTAATGTACGACCAGTCGAGCATGGAGTTACACATATTCGGTGAAGTATTCGGCCATATTGGTGTTTCTAGCAAATTGAATGTACAGACTGTTTTAGAATTACAAATTTGACTGTTTACAGCAGGAAATAACGTCCAACTGTATGTTTCCTGTAACAACATTGTTAGGGTGGGTTTCAATTACGAATTTTGGGAATTCGGTATACCGGGTGAATAGTTACGACATGAAATTATTAATTTGTTATTAACTAGTATTTTTAATTTTCTATGGAACTATTTCTGCTTTCCACCTGCTAATTTTCTAATTTTTATTTTAAAATTGAACATGATATAAATTCCATATAAAGTATAGAGTCTGTATAGAATCTATTGCAAATTTTATGTAAAATATAGGGTCAACATAAAAGTAAATGAAATTGACAAAGATTATACAAAATTTTGGAAATACTATATGAAATTTCAGAATTTAAAATGATTTGGAAATTTCAACCACTGTGTACACTGAATTTAACAAATTTTTAACTGCAACAAATACCAACAAATGTATAATGAATTATATATGTTAATTCGGTAGTTTATTCTTATGAAATGTAATTAGTAATTAT
Organism: Megachile lagopoda; assembly: GCA_036983795.1. NCBI lineage: Eukaryota > Metazoa > Arthropoda > Insecta > Hymenoptera > Megachilidae > Megachile > Megachile lagopoda. The sequence goes on from CM072793.1 coordinate 1,549,436, forward strand.
CTGTTAATTTTTATTAATTAATAGTTTTAACATTTACAAAGCCGTCTTTAATTTTTCAGAATTGATTTTTATTTTGGAATTGAAACTATCTCGTTAATAAAATTAATTATTAACTAAACCAAAATTGTTCAATTATTAACTTAGTCAATCATCAACCAAATGAAGTTGACAATATATTTTAAAAATATTCACGAATTTTACCAAAACTTTTCTACGCATTTTAACAATGTAGAACGTTTTCAATTCTTAAATTTTATTTTTAAAATTTTTTCCCTCCTAAATAAAGTATTTAATATTTATTTTCATTGAGATGTACAAGAAGTTAATGATTAAATAAATTTCAACAAATGAAAGAAATTTGCAAGGACAATGGGACATTTTGGAAATGTCTGTACATTAAATCAGCGGATCCAATTAAAGAAATGAAGGTTTAATGCCACCTGAAATAACATTATTTGCAGCAACGTTCATGAGAACATCAACAAGCCCAGTTACCAGCAAACAAATCCCAAAAACACCGGTTACAACTTTTCCCATTCACCCCGACAAACAACGGCATTTGCATTATAACAATGCAGTCAGTGTCTATCGGGCGCACTATAATCATTACGCGGATCATTAAAATATCTCCGGTTCGCGTTCACTAACCAGCCGTCCCCCTCGATTCGTGTGCCACATTGTAATCAATAGGAATGCTTTTTGTGTCGAGTTTAAATGCCGGTTGCCTCTACAAACCCGACGAAATATGCACGGAAAAGAACTGTTACCAGTAAGTACTCGATAACATTGTAAATTGTTAACGATAACGATTTACAACAAGCAGATAATAATAACTCCTTCTCTACAATTTAAACAACGCACACCATTTTTTCTTTTAAATTCCATTATTTCGTATGTACGTTCACTGAAAAATATTATCTTGATACTTTAGTGCAATTTTCTACATTTTTTACTATTTTTCAATATTTTTTTACTTTCATGAATTTTACTATTTATTATATTCTTTGTTTGTACCTTTTAATACACTTGTCTATGGTTATCTTAGGTTATGTTTACCATTTTTCTATAAGATCTTTCTATATTTTTTCTCTATACACTTCAATGAATTTCTCTGTGACTTTTACCATTTATTATATTTTTTGTTTGTATCTTTTAATACACTTATCTATTGTTATCTTAGGTTATGTTTACCACTTTTCTATAAGATCTTTCTATATTTTTTGTTTATATCCTTCAATGAATTTCTCTGTGACTTTTACCATTTATTATATTTTTTGTTTGTATCTTTTAATACACTTATCTATTGTTATCTTAGGTTATGTTTACCATTTTTCTATAAGATCTTTCTATATTTTTTGTTTATACACTTCAATGAATTTCTCTGTGACTTTTACCATTTATTATATTTTTTGTTTGTATCTTTTAATACACTTATCTATTGTTATCTTAGGTTATGTTTACCATTTTTCTATAAGATCTTTCTATATTTTTTGTTTATATCCTTCAATGAATTTCTCTATGATTCTTACCTTTCATTATATTTTTTGTTTGTATCGTTTAATGCACTTCTCTATTGTTTCTACTATTCACTTCTTTGTATAATGTTTATTACATTCAACGTTGTAAAAAAGTACATCCTCTGAGAAATTAAGATAAAACGATTTAGTGTCAAATGTTTTACAGAAATCTGTATAAACGTTATTAAGTTGAAAACCTTTTGCAACATAGTTGAAAATTATATCTAAAATTATGTTTCCTGATATGAAAATAGTCATTCGACGTATAGCAAACGTGTCGTTCATGAACGATAATATTTTTGACAGCAAATGACAATTCGAGGGTTTAGAGTCGAACGTTAACCTCAAAAAACAATAAGTTGGTGTCGGACAATGCTGTCTACTTAGCATTCATTGACTTTCAATTTTCACAAAATCAAAACATTATCACCAGAAACTTTTAAACTATTCACTTTTTCATAACATTTTTGTAGTAAAAACGTACAACTTTTGTGATACACCGAACTTTTGAATTTTCTTTCTTTTGAACTTTCAACAAACAGTGAATTTCTGGAGTTGTCTGACTGTAACCCCTCGAATCCTTTTAGAATCTTTGGCATAATGCTTTATATACAAATGGGTCTGCTTAGGGTCGATGTGCAACCGGCGATGTGCATTTGATGTTAATTCCCAGAGCTGTTTGTCACAATTATAATACACGCTATAGTGTGTCTAATACCTGAATATTCGTCGCGTGTTCTTCCGGTTCGTCTTGAACTCGACCAGATGTCTATTGTAACTCAATGTTCACCCTCAACGACGACAGCTGTTCGAGTGGCGCCGTTTCCATCGGACACTCTGTATATTTCACGGACGACACGAATTAGGAAACGGCACAACTAACGCGGCCATCAATTACTATTAGTATTACTTATTTTTGGAAAGTCACATATGGTCGGCAGAGGGTGACATCATCTCCTTTTTTCCCTGTCTCGTTCCCTTGCGAGCTCGTGCTTCGCATTATTCCTCTTTTAATACGCTCGCGACATGTGCTTTTAGCGTGTTTCTGCATTTCTCGCGATTTTACGATTCGATTAAGGATTGTCTACGGAACTTTACTCCAGATCGAGGTTTCGAGTACTTGATATCAGAACTGATAGTTGTATCTACAGGGTGCTTCAATAACATCGACTCACACGATTTCTAAAAAATTAATTAAAATTTCATTAGTTTTTGATTAATTACTATCTCAAAGATGTAAACACTTTAAATCAGATTAAATTTGCTTCATTTGATGAAATGAAAAAAGTTTTGAATTTGTTGATGAATTAATAGATGTGTACTAATATAAATTTAATACGGTAAGCTTACTGTATTTATTATATTAAGGTAAGTACAGTTCAATATTATATTAAAAATTAATATATATACACAGTATAGTTTACATTTAACTTTAGACTTTTTATGTTAGATACATAAGAACTGCTTGCGATTAATCAAATTTCCATCGCATGAAAATTAATTATTTAAAAAATTGTAATAATTATCATATGATAATGTTTTCCATTTGAATTCAGATTATTTTCCCGCCTTTTTTAAGTCGTTGAAAGGTTAAGAAACTTTACATTAAAAACAGCATGCAATTAATCAAATATGTATCATATATATATTAACAACTTAAGAAATTGTTATAATTATCATATGATAACGTGTTTCATTTGAATGCAGATTATTTTCCCGCCTTTTTTAAGTAGTTGAAAGGTTAAGAAACTTTACATTAAAAATAGCATGCAATTAATCAAATATATATCATATATATATTAACAACTTAAGAAATTGTTATAATTATCATATGATAACGTGTTTCATTTGAATGCAGATTATTTTCCCGCCTTTTTTAAGTGGTTGAAAGGTTAAGAAACTTTACATTAAAAACAGCATGCAATTAATCAAATATATATCATATATATATTAACAACTTAAGAAATTGTTATAATTATCATATGATAACGTGTTTCATTTGAATGCAGATTATTTTCCCGCCTTTTTTAAGTCGTTGAAAGGTTAAGAAACTTTAAATTAAAAACAGCATGCAATTAATCAAATATATATCATATATATATTAACAACTTAAGAAATTGTTATAATTATCATATGATAACGTGTTTCATTTGAATGCAGATTATTTTCCCGCCTTTTTTAAGTGGTTGAAAGGTTAAGAAACTTTACATTAAAAACAGCATGCAATTAATCAAATATATATCATATATATATTAACAACTTAAGAAATTGTTATAATTATCATATGATAACGTGTTTCATTTGAATGCAGATTATTTTCCCGCCTTTTTTAAGTCGTTGAAAGGTTAAGAAACTTTAAATTAAAAACAGCATGCAATTAATCAAATATATATCATATATATATTAACAACTTAAGAAATTGTTATAATTATCATATGATAACGTGTTTCATTTGAATGCAGATTATTTTCCCGCCTTTTTTAAGTGGTTGAAAGGTTAAGAAACTTTACATTAAAAACAGCATGCAATTAATCAAATATATATCATATATATATTAACAACTTAAGAAATTGTTATAATTATCATATGATAACGTGTTTCATTTGAATGCAGATTATTTTCCCGCCTTTTTTAAGTCGTTGAAAGGTTAAGAAACTTTACATTAAAAACAGCATGCAATTAATCAAATATATATCATATATATATTAACAACTTAAGAAATTGTTATAATTGTTATATGATAACGTGTTTCATTTGAATGCAGATTATTTTCCCGCCTTTTTTAAGTGGTTGAAAGGTTAAGAAACTTTACATTAAAAACAGCATGCAATTAATCAAATATATATCATATATATATTAACAACTTAAGAAATTGTTATAATTATCATATGATAACGTGTTTCATTTGAATGCAGATTATTTTCCCGCCTTTTTTAAGTCGTTGAAAGGTTAAGAAACTTTAAATTAAAAACAGCATGCAATTAATCAAATATATATCATATATATATTAACAACTTAAGAAATTGTTATAATTATCATATGATAACGTGTTTCATTTGAATGCAGATTATTTTCCCGCCTTTTTTAAGTGGTTGAAAGGTTAAGAAACTTTACATTAAAAACAGCATGCAATTAATCAAATATATATCATATATATATTAACAACTTAAGAAATTGTTATAATTATCATATGATAACGTGTTTCATTTGAATGCAGATTATTTTCCCGCCTTTTTTAAGTCGTTGAAAGGTTAAGAAACTTTACATTAAAAACAGCATGCAATTAATCAAATATATATCATATATATATTAACAACTTAAGAAATTGTTATAATTGTTATATGATAACGTGTTTCATTTGAATGCAGATTATTTTCCCGCCTTTTTTAAGTGGTTGAAAGGTTAAGAAACTTTACATTAAAAACAGCATGCAATTAATCAAATATATATCATATATATATTAACAACTTAAGAAATTGTTATAATTATCATATGATAACGTGTTTCATTTGAGTGCAGATTATTTTCCCGCCTTTTTTAAGTGGTTGAAAGGTTAAGAAACTTTACATTAAAAACAGCATGCAATTAATCAAATATGTATCATATATATATTAACAACTTAAGAAATTGTTATAATTGTTATATGATAATGTTTTCGATTTGAATTGCGATTATTTTCCCGCCTTTTTTAAGTCGTTGAAAGGTTAAGAAACTTTACATTAAAAACAGCATGCAATTAATCAAATATATATCATATATATATTAACAACTTAAGAAATTGTTATAATTATCATATGATAACGTGTTTCATTTGAATGCAGATTATTTTCCCGCCTTTTTTAAGTCGTTGAAAGGTTAAGAAACTTTAAATTAAAAACAGCATGCAATTAATCAAATATATATCATATATATATTAACAACTTAAGAAATTGTTATAATTGTTATATGATAATGTTTTCGATTTGAATTCAGATTATTTTCCCGCCTTTTTTAAGTCGTTGAAAGGCTAGGAAGCTTCGCATCGAAGATTATTGGAGATCGATGCAACGTCGATCGTAAAATCCGACTTTTTTGCCTTTGTTTCACTACGGAACAGTACTGTGGCTTTGTTACACACACAATAGCCACTTTGTTGCTGTGTTGTTTTGCAGAAACGCACCGGTGACACGACGCGGACTGTGATTCGTTGCGGTGCGGGTTTTGCATCGTGGTAACTTGACAAGCAGCATGGTTGAATAGTCTAAATTGCATTGGGTTCGCGATTCGTATCTCGTCTAACAAATCTGCATGCGTTCGCAGACTTCCAGTTATTTTAAACAATCAATTCATAAACATTTTACTGACATTTCATCGCTATTTATCACCGCTTCGCAATTATTTCGATGCTCCCGCTTGGACATGTTGGAAAAAGTGTAACAATTCGTTCTGTTCGAACAGGAAAGAAATGACAAACAATGAGCATATTTGTGTGGAGATTTAATCTTTTTATAAACATTTATTTTATTACTATTTTTTCAAATTTGATGTTGACTCAACTTGATGTTCATTGACGATGTAGTTAATTAAAAAGGTATTGACACGTTTTATTTTATACTAATTTATAATAGTGCAGTGGACTAGTTTAATGTACTAATTTATATAATTTAATATGTTGACTGACAATTTTTTTCTTGCAATATTTTCATGATTGAAATATAATATATAATTTAATACATTAAATTTAATACATTCTATATTATCTTTCAATCATGAAAATATTGCAAGAAAAAAATTTTCAGTCAATATCAAATTTGTCAACTATAAGAACCATCTGTTGATCTAACTTCATCCATGGCGATATAATGAGAGTATACTATTTTTTTTCGTAAGTATGGACACGTAGGAAATATTACGGATAATCTCGGTATTCTTTAAATTTTTAAATGAAATGTGTTCTTGTTTTACATAAATCAATTGTGCGTACTGTCAAGCTAAACGCAATGTAACAAAAGTCACAAAACAGAACAAAATTAACAAAAAATGACAAAATTGAAAACAGAAATCGAATAGTTATTATTTAGAATAATTATGATGCTAAGAAATCGAACCATCAGCAACCGCTTACGCGATTCTTCCAACTCCTTACCCTTCTCCCATCTTCCTCGCCACCAGCCAAGCCCTGCTAACCCAGGGTCGCAACCCTGACGTGTTCGACTGGGGTGACGAACTCCAGACCTAGGGGTTACCTTATTTACACTCACCCGTATCGTTGCCTCAACTCACCCTTGTCGCACGCGGCCATGTCACTTGGCTTTTTCACGAGACTTCAACACGAGCCCACTCGCGTGCCGTGTTGTGGATTCCATAGTGCTTCTTAACCATCCCTCTCACCTCCCTTAAAATTACTATATTTTCCACGTAGTTATACTAGTTATTACATTCACCAATGTATTCGTTGCAATGTAAAATCAGACACGTTATGACCCTCTCTGTTACTTATTTGCGTCTTTCAATTTTTCATTAATAAGGGTGACTAATTGTCCATTTAGCTCTTTGCATATTGTCAATTCTAAAAATTGTTCACTTCTAATACCCCTATGTGGTAATATGAGTCCATTCGAATTTCTCATTCAGAAGATAACGAATTAACCTCTTAACCTACAATTTTCTAAGCGGTTGCGTCACACACAGCTAACTACTTATTGCTACAACGTTAAAACATGATGCAGATTATTATTAGAATCGAACAAAAATTCAATTGCAGCGAAAATACGAGTCACCGTTGTGACATATGTGCGTCATCAGAATGATCCAATAGGGCAAGGGGTTAACAAAGCCTCTTCTAGTCTAAGAAATTTGCTTCCACAAATGTTTCCAACAAATTTTCATCCCTTGATTAGAATTATAGAAAATTGTAAGGCCAAATTCCTCACCGATCTCGTTGATCATTGTCCCGCTGGAAGATGTAGGGGGTTAATGACATCGGCTTCTTAATCGAGACGTGCACAGTATTTCGTCAGGGGTGACGTAGCGAGGCATAAGCGAGAATCAAGAGGGCTGCAAGACGGAAGCTAGATTGCCTTTAATCCTGCGAGATTTAATACGAGCGACAAATTTTGCTGGAGAATTAATTGAATGCTGCAGACGGGATTGGCGGAGCGCAGATTATTGTATGCTGCTTTAACGGCTCGAGGATTTGACGTAATGTCTCGTGGAGCAACCCCTTGGCTGCGCAGTCATCGTCCTTTGGATTCACCATTGCTTCGCTGGATGGTATCACTGGCTCTAATTGGTGGATTAAAATTAACATAGCGGAGGTGGACGTGGTCGAAGTAAAATATTTGATGGGGTTTCTACCCTCAGGAGAGATTCAACCCCTTTGAGAGTAGTGCGTTGCCCTTTCATTTTTAAGGATTTTGCTCTTTTAGACATTGGTTCTCTTTATTTTTATTTGCTTTCTTTTGCAATTATGTGATTGTTATGTTTTAAGTTGATTTAGGGATAAGCCAAGTTAACTCTACATTAATTGGGTAATATTATGCTTCTTATATTCATCTATCTATTTATTTTCATTGTAATGTAAAAGGTAAAATATAGTTGCAATTTTAACGTATTGGATTTATTTAAGAGGAAAAGCAGTTGTGGGGTTTTATTGTAGATTTTATCCTTCTGAATAATATTTTTGTCCATTTTTGGAGATTTCGACCTTTTATACTTCTATAAATTACTTCTCTGTATTTTTACATTTTTTCGCAAGTTTGCTGTAATTGTTATAATATTTTAAGTTGATTTAGTGTAGGTAAAATTAACTCTGCATTAATTATAGCATTACGCTCTTAACCATCTCATATTTAATAACTTATTTATTTTCCTCATAATATAGAAAGTAATTGCAGTTGTAATATATACAATCTATTGAATTGATTTGAACATTTTTTCTTTTGAAATTTTTATAACAACTACAATTATCATTCTTGTATATTTGAGACAAATATTTCTTTTAACGGAAATATAATTTGGTATGAAATGTGAAGGTGGAATTTCCTCTTCATATTAAAAATTTGATAATATTGTTCTGTTGCTACATGTTAACACAAAAATGTTAACATGAAGATAAACTATAATTATAAATTAACGAATAATAATCTTGCTTTCACTCCTCAAATATACCGAGGTATTTCAAGCTTCTTACATTAATTTTCGAGCAGTTTTCCAATTTTAGGTGTTTAATAAAGAGCAACGTACCACTTCCATTAGTTTACGTCACATAAGGTATAAGCGTCCCCATACAGCTAGACGGTTTCATCTATTAATAGAAATGGCTTGCCATAACAGCCATTACGGTATCGTTGTGGGTATCTGGGGGTTAAAATAAGAACAAAATCCAAGAGCTGACGAAACGACGTGCTGTCATTAAGGATCATAATGACAGTGTTTAGTGAACGGAGAGTGTAATACAAACTTACAAACTGTGTTGTGATAAATCAAGCTGTTAGAGAATTGCTGGGCTATTACTGGGCTATTAATGTTCTCCATTCTGAAAACTAACAGCAATTTGTTCTTTTTTTCGTACCCCTACGTTTTATTTTGAACATATTATGCATCTGCAAATAATTAGTTATAGTTGTATTAGTTTTAAAATAATATTAAACGTATCTGTAATTTTTGCAAGACTTTCTAGTTTTAATTTTTTATAATAAAGTTGTGTTAAATATTTCTGATAAATTTATGTAAATTATATTGTCGTTTATTGTATTATCTCAATATACAAATTATGTAATTTTATTAAGAATTATATATAATTAAGAATAAATAATATCAAATAATAACAAATAAGAACAAAGAACAACAAATAGGAACAAATAGAAAAAAGAAATAATAACAATTAATAACAATTATATCAAGAATTATGTATAATTATTTACTATACAAAAATGTTGAATTATTTTATTTTATTAAGATAGAGGGTAATTTATGCATTTTCATTTTTATTAGTAAACAAAATTTATATCAACTGTAAATGTGATAAAATATTATTGTATAATTTTAATATAGAAATCGTATAATTTCACGAAAGTGTTCTGTAATTTTATATAAAATTAAAATTTACTGTATAATTTTTTTAAATATTAAATTAAAACGTAATCTATTTCATTTCCACAAAACGGAGGGTAATGAACTAACTTTCATTTTTATTAAAATAAAGAAAAATATTGCTAGTTGCGAATATATTAAAATATTGTTCACTATATAATATAAACATACAAATTAGACCATTTTAAGAAACATGTATCTGGTATTTGCTGTTCTATAAAATTTAAATTCAAATTGTATTAATGTTAATAAATACATATGTGTGTAATGTATCTGGTATTTGCTGTTCTATAAAATTTAAATTCAAATTGTATTAATGTTAATAAATACATAAGTGTGTAATGTACTTGCTTGCATTTTTATCAAAATGAATATTATGTTAATTGTATATGTATTAAAATATTGTTTACTCTACAATATTAATGGACAAAATTATAGATTAACAAAAATACATGTACAATAAAGAATAAATCTACAAATTATGCGATTTTAACAAAGAGAATATACCACCCTCGTTTTTATTAAAATAAATAAGAATAATATTAGCTGAATGCATTAAAACGTAACGAAGGATCTAACTGAATAACATAATTGTAATTGCAATTATAATTAGCAAAATTATTTAATTTAATTTATTGCAATCAATCAATGTTGAGAGTATCAAAAGATCCCCAGTAATTTCCTTAAGCGAAACTAGCATCGACATGGAAGACGGCACAAATCCAAGGACAATTATCATCCCCCATCATCCCTCGTTCACGTGGCATCGCGATAAATCTTTTCGGAAGTCGCTGTTTCCGTGAGCAGACCGGAAGCTTCGTGTCGACGCGCTGTCAAAACATGGGGGTTGATCGGTCACGTGCTACTTCTCCTCCCATATTCGCGCCCTTTTCTATACTCATAACTGCACCCCATTCTACTTTTGTAAATACAATCGCACGTGACTTCCAAATAACTCTGTTATTATCGTACTCTTCAATAATTGCGTACCGTTCAATCTTTCGTTTACGACCATGGGGGTAGTTTTTCTTTCGATATTACCGTTTAATTAGAAACACTGTTTCGCACTGTTGGTAACAATTTTTAATTCGGAAAATTTACTACTATACTGAGGATGTTTAATCATTTACGAAATATGAAAACTTTATGCTAGGTGTGATACAGTGATCATTAGATCCAACAACATACCATATGTGAAAATAAGTAAACTCTTTAATTACCATACGAAATATTAATGGTCCTCTCAAAAACAAAAACAGAATCAAAAATATAATTTTAGTAATCCAAAAAAAATTGAATCGCAGGTACAATAAGTACAAAAGTATAAATGGTTCTTAAAAAAAAAGAATGACAAATATGAAAATATTCGAAAGTGTAATATTAGTCTTCACAAAAAAAAAAAAAAAATATAAAAAACGTAGAAGTACGATAATAATGGTCTTCATAAAGAAATAGAATTAGAAGTATGTTAGTGGACCTTCCACAGAAAAAGTGGGATTAAAAATACAATAAGCTCAGGAGTGTAATATTAATGTTCCTCCCAAAGAGAAAAATAGAAGAAGTACAAAATGGTCCCGTCAAAAAAATAGAATCGTCTAAAGCGGAAGCAACTATAAATTAACCGGAGTCGACGAGTACAAAATCTCTTAGCCGCAGACATAAAAATCGCTGCGAACGAATTCAAAATCATGTACCAATTGTTTCCCAAAAATATAAAGGGGTGAATAGGAGAAGTTTGTCTGGCACGAGATCGAGTGTGTCCCATTCTAAAAGCGGAGCACATTCATCCTGGATGGGGTAGGAGGAGGAAGCTCTTGATCCGTGTAAAGCTTTTCCGAAAATTTGTGAAAGTCAGAGCGCCGTTTCAGTTGGTCCGGCTGCGACGCGTGCACGTCATAGATCAATAAGTCTCGTTCTCATTGTCGACTCGTCGTGGGCCGGCTTTACGGGTCTCCTCTCTCAGGAAACGTTAACGACATCCGTGAAAGACGTATCGATCGTTACGTAGGAAGATATCGTAAATCACGAAAACCCGACGGTAACGTACGTTTCCACGTGCGAAGGAATCGAGGTAACGTGCTGGTACAGAGGGACACACGGCTATTTACTCCGTATGGAACAGAGAAATGGCCGTTCCGACCGAATAAACGTCATGCAAAACGTCTCCGTTGTTCTCGATGATAGCACGAAATATCTCAGCCAACGACACTCGTTGCTACGATCTGCCAGGAATTACGATTAATAAAACTTTGCTGAAGAACGTCGTTCTCTACAATTGTGACGATATTTCGGAGAAACGGAACGCTTTATATTCGGGTAATGACAAATTTAGGGGTTATTAAAGTGGGATGTCGAGCGGACAGCTCGGTAAGATATGGGACAATACGAGAATGCAGATAAATAAAGCTGTAAATGACCAGATTAAGAAAATTGTCATTTTATTCATTGTAAGGTTTGTTTATTGATGGAATATTTATTCACGGTATAGTGTACTGGTTCGCGATACGTAAGTTATGTGTGATCTCAAACATTCATATTACATTGATAGATATTTAATTAACAGGTAAGTTAACTTTAACAGTTTTGAAATTGTAGTAAAAGATGCAAAAAATGTCAAAAGAGGTAAGTAAAGTACATTTATTTACAGATCTGTTTATTTGCATTTTTTAATTTGCGTTTTCAAGATTTGAAGCCGAAGAAACTTTTCTTTTGGATATTGAACTAGAAACTAAAAAGTGTGACGTTTTAATTAATAAATTAAGAAAATATTATGTTACAAAATAAATAACTAGGGATGAGTTATAAAAATTGAGAATAGTTAATAAAATATAACTGCAAATGAGTGACAAAATAAGAGTATTATTTTATAAAGTCTTTAGTCATTTTTGGAAGCATCAAATATTTGTTAGTTAATAAATAATTCAATTTTTCGTAAATTAAAAGAGGAATTTTTATAAATTACAGTTAATTGGAATATAAGTTAGAAATTTGATTTTCTATATTTTTGAAACTAAAAATTGTTGCAACTAAAATTTTCTTAAAAAACGAAGCTGTCGTTTCTTCATTATGACTCATATAATGTTATCATTAATTTATTTTAAAAAGTTATAGCATACTTATATTTTTCATTTAACCAAAATTGTACCGTATTTTAAATATTCTTTATTTCATCAAAATAACAGCATACCTTAACTATTTATATGGCAAAAGATACAGGATGTATTAAATATTTTTCATTTAGCCAAAATTGTACCATATTTTTAATATTTTTTATTTAATCAAAACTATAACATTACTTAAATATATGGCAACATATATAGGATATAATAAATATTTTTTATTTAACCAAAATTATACCATATTTTTAATATTTTTTATTTAATCAAAACTACAACATATCTGAAATATTTATATGGCAAAATATATAGGATATAATAAATATTTTTTATTTAACCAAAATTGCGGCATATTTTAAATATTTTTTATTTAAACAAAATTGCAAGAAATTTTAAATATTTATATAACCATAATCACAATATATTTGAAACATTTTTTTATTCAAACAAATTACAAAAATTTTAATAACGTCATGTTACTAGAAATGCAACATAACTTTTTTAAAAATTTGAAATTAAGAAGGTAAACTTTCATTTTATAGAATTCCTTACAAAATTCATAGAAAATGATGATAACTGAAAGGGACCCTATAACTGAAGTACTATGGGATTACATCTGCTTTGATCAAGAGAAACGTTAAATTAAACATAATTGAAGAAATTTTAAATATTTATATAACCAATCTCACAATTTATTTAAAATATTTTTTTATTAAAAGAAATTACAAAAATTTAATAACATCATACATGAAGTAGAAATGCAAGTAACTTAACTTTTTTAAAAATTTGAAATTAAGAAGGTAAACTTTCATTTTATAGAATTCCTTGCAAAATTCATAGAAAATGATGATAATTGAGAGGGACCCTATAACTGAAGTACTATAGCGTTTCATCTGCTTTGATCAAGAGAGACATTAAATAAAACACCATTGAACAAAAGTAAAACAGAATCATAAACTACGCACGTCTGTTCGAGGCGACATCAAAAGACTCACACATAGAAATCGCAGGGTGCAGGAAAAATTGGATGGCAAGAAAAAAGAAAGAAAGTTGTAGCCCGCTAACAACGATAAAACGATCCAACGGTGACATCTGTGTCAATAAGGTGAATTCTCTTGGGGGTTGAAACGGAAGGGAGGGGTCCGGCGAACACGATTATCCTCATTCAATCATCGATTTTATTTGGTTAATAAAACGATTATCCCGGTTCTCACACTCGACGAGAGCACCCACTCCGATCCTGAACCAGGTTGAAACTGTTGTACACTCCACCCTCTCCCGGGGGCGTTCGACCAAAAATGTAATTTACATCCCTTTATGTCGCGAGATTGAAATATTTGCGAATTAATCCGCGCGACAGGATTATCGTCGGCCATTATACGCAGCCGACCTTCTCTTTTACCACCCCTCGCAGCTTCAAGGCGGCTTCCTTCTAACGATTTCCACCCCCTTCCATTTATTCGATTCAAAAATATCGTCGTTTACCCATTTTACGGGAGATTGGATTCAATTATCGCTGTCGAGACGAATATTCCATGGGAAATTTAAATTGGATTCTGCGTACGGAATTTTGACTTGCTTCAAATAACGATTTTAATTATTTTCTTTTTATTATTATTTATAATATAATATTTAGGTATATGTTTAATATTTAATATTAAGTCATTGAATACTATTATGTAAAATCACAAAATTACTTTAATTCACAGAATATTATAATTAAAATCGTTTAATATAATTAAATAAGAGCAGTAAAATACTATTTACTTTAATGTTAATATTTAAATTGTTTAATACAATTAAATAAGAGTAGTAAAGTATTAGTTACTCTACTAGCATTACATAATTAAAGTGAAAGCTTTTGTCAAGATAGATAAATAAATTAAGTTATAACACGTTGAGAATTTTTAAATAATTAATTTGATATATTTGGAATATTTCTGTATTCAGATATTTGAGGAATTTGAGTGATTTCAAGAATAAATTCTTTGCTCGAATAATACAAATAATTTGAACGATTCGGGTAATTCAAGAATTCGAAGCGTTAAAATTTTAAATTACATATTTTATTATTTTGTAACTTTACTATTCAAATAATTCAGATAATTACTACTGCGAATTTTTTCCTTTGATTGTTCGAACATTCAAAAAATTTGAACCTCGATTTCATCAAATATTTTCTACATTTCAAATATTCGATTATTCTAATAAAAAGTATTGTAATATTGCTTGAATAATTGAACATATTTTGAATATCTTCGTTTAATAGAATTATAAAATATGTCTTCGAACATACAATGAATTGAATACCTTCATTTAGCAGAGCAAATTATTCACATTTCATCATTTAAATAATAGTTTTAAGTATACAACGATTTGTGTATCCCAATTTAATAGAAAAACAAATTTATTTCTCGTCAGATCGAATAATCAAATATAATAATTTTGGATACATTGAACATCTCGATTGCATTATATTTTTTATTAGCTTAGATAATTATATTTAATAATTTTGAAAATACAATGAATTGAATATCTGTATTTAATGGAACAAGTTATGTTCTCATCAGTTCATTTTCTGTTACAACTACAATACAACCATCCGACAGGACGTCGAATTTTATTGATCCACAGCCGCAACCACTACTAGCCACCCTGTTATTAACTTTTTGCAGGTGTAAAGTTACATCTAACGATTATTACAGTGTCGTGTTACGCCGTCTAATTACTTGCTCTCATCGACGAAAACCTTATAGGTGTTGTTACATAAGCTTGGCAAACTCTTATCTACTCTTCAGAAAAGTCATCGTAAAATTTATGTTCTTACTTGTAGAAAAAAAACTTCTTTGATGATATGATCTTATGATGCAAGATCAGATAAAATCAATTATCGTTGAACAATTAATCGACTCTTTGTTGGACGTCTTGCAAGAAGACAATTAATTGAATGACAATATCGTTATAAAGTATACGATGTAAATTCCTTATGGTCTATTGTTGAATTAAATTAATTCGTTAACTTTGACTAAAATAAAATTTGGAGACTAATTATATTTCATTTATGAGATTGAATGAAAAGAAACTTAATGACAAAGTCACAATTCTCTACTGAATACAAATTAAAATAATTAATCACGAAACTATTGCACAAATTTATACAACAAATTACAAAAATATTACAAAAGTTTGTCTAATTAATTATAAAATTATTACAAAATATTATACAGATGTATAATTTTATCCGCATCTAAGATATCTAATTTTTTATTTTTTAAGAGAATAAAATTCAAAAATTTCATTATTCTTTAGGAGAAAAATTCATAATTAAAATCTACTTCCAGCTTATATAACAATTCCATCCACATTTGAAAAAGTCCAAAATTCATGATTTTTAATTTCCTTCAATCACTGTTTGTAAAACTTCCTGTAACCACTGTCATTATCATTTAGAGTGAATTATTACCTCATAATTATCTTAATTATCTTATCTTATATCTAATATATAATATCATCGTATCTTATCTTAATCATCATAAATATCTTTTAAAGTGAATTATTGCCTCAAAATGCTGAAACGTTCATCTACATTCAGAGAAGATAAGAAAAGTACAATTGGAATGCATAAACGGTGGTAGTAATGGTGACCTAGGGGAATTCGATTTCCCTAGATTGTCCGATTTCCGGCACGGCCATCCAGGGCTGCTGGATCTTGCCTGGCATACTTGCCATAAGTTAACCGGCCGTTGTAGGTGGAGGATATCAATTCCCGTGGCAGTAGAACCCGCCGATATTGCCGACCACCATAAAACGATTATTGTCGCGGAATGTATACGGTTATGGCGGCGTTATAACCTCCCGAGACTTGCAGCGTGCCTCGCCGATGGACACTGGTCCGGGGCTTAACTTTACACCCAGCACTTTACACATTGTGCGCTCGGCTCGCGACGTTTATTACGACAACTTGTACGCGCGAACCCAATTTATCGTTATTTATAACGAGCCAGCCTCGTGAAATTAATATTTACACGGGCCGCCACGGCCAAGGTGAATTTTATTTACGCGGGCCGAAGTATGCCGCGATTAAACGGCCGTTGACAATGTTGATTTTCGACGAAACCTGAACAGCAGCCTGCCGCCTTCGTGAAAACGACGCCATAGACGATGGTAAATCGACGCCACGACATGGGCTTAGTGAAACGACATCGTTGTTTCTAAACTGGAATCTCTGTTATTACACGTACACAGTATGTCTGAAAAGTAACGGAACTTTTTAAATTCAAGGAAAACTACTAGCACCATCTATTAAAACAATATGCTATCTGAAAACAGTATTTCTTCCCTACAAAACAAAACAATCGTTATTGGAATCGAGCAACGAATTGCAAACTTATAGCGTTTAAAGCGACAGAACCTTTCGTCACCGTGTCACAAAATCACGATGGAGCAGAGAGCGAATATTAAATTCTGCTCGGTAAAGCTCGGTAAAACTTTTACAGAAACATTTGAATTAATGAAAAATGTTTATGGCGACGATTGTTTATCCCGTACACGTGTGTTCGAGTGGTATTAGCGATTCCAGGATGGTCGTGATACTTTGGAAGACGACCCAAAGCCAGGTTTTGGGTTTTTCTAAATTCTAAACGATTCTAAAGGTATTATACTTCGGGAATTCGTTCCACAGGGACAAAATGTTAATGGCGAATATTATCTGGGTGTTATGGAACGTTTGTGGAAAAGAATCGTTCGTGTGAGGCCCGAATATCGAGTGCCAGGGAGTTGGTTTCTGTTGCATGATAATGCACCATGTCACAGAACTGTCGCAGTTTGTGAATTTTTGGCGAAAAAACAAGTCTGTGTGCTCCAACATCCTCCATAATTGCCTGACTTATCTCCATGCGATTACTTCCTTTTTCCAAAATTGAAATTAGCCATGAAAGGAACGTTTCATGACACTGTTACACAAGTCCAAGCAGCTGTGACAAGGGTGATTAAAGCGATTCCGCAAAACGACATAAAAAAATCTATGTTAACATTGCCTGAGCGTGTCCAGCGGTGTATTGATGCGGAAGGGATGTAACTCGAATAATAAAAATTAATTTTGGCAAAATAACTAATACTTTTTTTTTATTTAAAAAGTTCCGTTACTTTTCAGACATACTGTGTATGTGCAATTAAGAACGAATTTTTGTAATTTTGAGAGAAGTATATTTAGTCGTGTGACTCTGGTAAGTTTTAGAGTTTGAAGGAATTCTGTACGATTAGAAAACTTTCTAGTGATCTTTTACAATCCTTAGTGATCTTTTTGATGGTAGTGATTCTTAGGTTATGGTGGATCATTTCTGTCGGTTATAGAGCTTGTTAATGCTTTTGTTAATTATACTTATAGTTCCACGGTTACGGTTCCTTGATTATAGTGCTTTAGGGACTTTTAAGGTTAGAGTCAGAGTTTTAGTTTGGGAGTTTAAGATTTGCTATTGCGAGATATGTAAGGGTTTGTATTTCAATACATTTTAAAATATTGGTAAGCAATTGTAGAAGGGTATAGTCGGATAAGGGTGTCAAAAGTGCCTTTAGACCAAATTAATCAATACACGTATCAGCTAATGCCTATTTTATTGTGAAAATTGTTAGGCCGCAGCAAAATTTTTAATATAGAACAGCGAAATTGTTAGAGGGAAAAGTCATTCACTTCATTCATCTCATGAATGCAGAAATATTTGATAATAAAGATGCAACGTATAATATTGTTTAGGTCCAAATAATAATCCCCGTGTTTCGAAAAACGCTTAGAAACACCCTCTTGTTGGGAGTGTTATAGAAAACGCTCCGATTTCGGAGCAACTATAACATTCCTACGAGTAACGCCGTCCCGAATGAAAAGTTAAAAAATATCAATTTGGAATTATTTTTATACACTTCCATAAAGAAACTGAAGAATTGTATATTAATAATTTTAACAAGCTATTAAAAGTATAAAAATGTGAACATGGTTTCGTGAAAAATGATAATATAACCAGATATCGGTTTTTAATTTTTGCAACTGTTCCACCACTTCAAAAAATCTGAAAAAATGACAGATTAATAATCATGACAAAGCATGACTATTGTAAAAATATAAACGTGGTCACTTGATAATTTCTATTAAAAACAAATATTTCCATAAATTCCACTCCCTTTCAACCGGGTATTTTCAATTTACTCTGAAAGTTCTTGATGCGACTACAATTTCTGTAGAGATACCGACATTGATCCGTAATCCTGCCGACAATTAGGTTCGTGCCTTAGGTTCGTCGGAGTCGTGCAAAGGATATCGCAATTCCACTTCATCCGATATCCTCTCGTAATCATCCGCGTGTGCATCCGAGACGAGGAGGGTAATAAGATGTGAGCCAATGCAATCTTGAAACTACTTACTCTGGGCCAACTACGGAACCGGAAACGTACGTGCACGCAACGCGTTTCGATCGCGATGGCGTGCGCCGGAAGTAAAAGATACGGGATTTACGGGGGTGCAGAATTCGAATGGCTCGTGTCGGAACTCTTCCTCTTTAACGAAATCATTTCATTCCGACAAGTATTTTTGATAAAACATTCTGAAAATCATTAGGCTAGGTTAGGTTTATACTTCTTTGAAAAGTAGTATAAACATTTATATTTGAAAACAGATATTTTTAAATACAGTCGAAATGATTTTTGTATGTTTACAAATATAAATGCATATACAATGCAATTGCTTTATTTTCTGTGTGTATGGTGAGAATTGTTAGAGCGTTTTAAAAGAAGGTACAGATAGACACTGATTTTACAAATTTTCATTTCAATTTTCAATTTTTACCGTGTACATCTCAATTCTGTGAATTATTGTTTATTTATATATGATAACCGTAAAATAAGAAATAAAATTTTTGTGTCATATGATGTACAGAATGATTACTGAAAGATATAATTATTACGGAAAAAGAATATGTGAAGAGGTTAATTTTTTATTGTATTAAAAAATTAAATAAAGTTAATTGTTACATAAGAAATTGAATTTTTCTCAGACAATTATTGAAAGAATAGAACTGAGTAAATTTTACAAATGTTGCTATGAAGATATATTAACAATTCTAATTATTGATAATTGGACAAGTAATAAGATCATATAACAAAATTATTTAGTAGAATTATGCTAATGCTTGTTTATATAACAAAGGAAAACTTATAAATAAATTATAACATCTCAATTACTTAAAACTTAATGAATTACAGAAATTATAAAAATAAATATAATATAATGTAATTGGAAACCTGTATTTTAATTTTATTTTTACATATTTTAATTTAATGTATCTCTTACATATCACAAATTTTAATGAAATTTAAATTCTATGAACTACAGTAAATAAATAATTATAAGCTAATTATAATAAGAAAATGTAAAACTGATTCGAATAATGTTGAAAAACAGAACAATATTTAAAGACGTAAGTGCAATAAACGTTATAAACCCACGCACGTGACCATAAAACACATTTATTTCTGTTCGACCGTTATCTGTCAATTAAAATGTCAATTAGAAAACAAGATATTTCACTTTCAATTACAAAAGTAATCAAGAATCGAAGTTGCTGAGTCCTCGACTACCAGGACCCATGAACCGAACAGGTTATCCTGTTTCTCGTTTCTTGCTACTCGTAAATCCAACGAGTCCCGATAGCGTTATTGATCGGCAAAGTGAAATGTATCGGAATTTCTAGGCACGACAATTTATTAGATTTAATAAAATCAAACGAGTCGCACGGATATACGCGTATTCCCGGCCTGGGTGGGCGGAAGACCCGACTAGCGGAAAATATAGCGGCCATTAACAAGATTGCTTGTACCACGTCTTCGAATCATATGCTTTGCGATCAATGAGAGCAACGATGACTATATCAATTCGTTTCGCTTCAGTTGAACAAAATGTAAACTCTCCGAATTGAATTGAAAACTTTTAACAAATAGTATTTTCACAGAAGTACTTTATAGAGATTATGTTTAGCTACATACGCATTTTATTATCAAATAAATATTAAAGTAACCGTTTATTCTACAATATTGTGTCACGACGCACACTACACTTCGAATGTGATAAACTGTACTCGTATTCTCACTGCAACTGAATATTGGGTTCAATTCTAATTATAATTCTCATGATCGGTGAATGCAAAATGTGACTAACATTTTAACTTCCTTTAGTTTTTTTAATATTATAACAGCAATCAGCCAGCTGGGAATGACGCAACTGCCTAGAAAATTGTGGGTTAAAAGATTGCTAGTGATCAGCATAGCAATTTACAAATTTGGGTATATATATAGTACACTACAATGAAAATATCAATACTTGGAAAATGTAATATTATATCATCCTAATAAAATGAAACAAGAAAGTTCTAGCACTGCCACTGATACCCATAACAATAAAACACACCAATTACTACATACCAATTCTCATGTTTGAAATATCAATACCATTACCAGTACGAGATATAAAATACTAAACAGTATATAACAGTATCACTCACAACGCTTAATACCGAATACTACATATGAAACATCAGGTACTATTATTCATATCAATATGTATATCAACATTAATAACAACAGAAACAGCAGTACCAATATCAATATCAGTATCAATATCAGTAGCAATAACAATATTAGTAACAATAGCAGTATCAGCAACAATAGCAATAGCAATAGCAATAGCAATAGCAATAGCAATAGCAATAGCAATAGCAATAGCAATAGCAATAGCAATAGCAATAGCAATAGCAATAGCAATAGCAATAGCAATAGCAATAGCTATAGCAATAGCAATAGCAATAGCAATAGCTATAGCAATAGCAATAGCAATATCAGTAGTAATAGCAATATCAGTAACAATAGCAATATCAGTAACAATAGCAATATCAGTAGCAATAGCAATATCAGTAACAATAGCTATAGCAATAGCAATAGCAATATCAGTAGCAATATCAGTAGCAATATCAGTAGCAATAGCAATATCAGTAACAATAGCAATATCAGTAATAATAGCAATATCAGTAGCAATAGCAATATCAGTAACAATAGCAATATCAGTAGCAATAGCAATATCAGTAACAATAGCTATAGCAATAGCAATAGCAATATCAGTAGCAATATCAGTAGCAATACCAGTAACAATAGCAATATCAGTAGCAATAGCAATATCAGTAACAATAGCAATAGCAATAGCAATAGCAATAACAATAGCAATAGCAATAGCAATATCAGTAGCAATATCAGCAGCAATATCAGTAGCAATAGCAATATTAGTAACAATAGCAATATCAGTAGCAATATCAGTAACAATAGCAATATCAGCAACAATAGCAATATTAGTAGCAATAGCAATAGCAATATCAGTAGCAATATCAGCAGCAATATCAGTAGCAATAGCAATATTAGTAACAATAGCAATATCAGTAACAATAGCAATATCAGTAGCAATAGCAATAGCAATAGCAATAGCAATAGCAATAGCAATAGCAATAGCAATGGCAATGTCAATGGCAATGGCAATAGCAATGGCAATAGCAATGTCAGTAGCAATATCAGTAGAAATAGCAATATCAGCAACAATAGCAATATCAGTAGCAATAGCAATGGCAATAGCAATAGCAACAGCAATAGCAGCATAAATGGCAATGGCAACAGCAACAACTACAAGAGCAATAGCAAAAGCAAGACAGAGTAACGACAATAACAACAACAGGGGCAGCAGCAGTAACAAGAACAGCAACAGTAGCTGCAGCAGCAGTAGGAAGAGCAAGTGTAACATCAAGAGCAGCAGCAACAACAACAGTAACAGTAACAGTCCAATATCATTACCAATACTAAGTACTACACACCAATATCAAAAGCAAAATAGAATTATTAATACCAGATACAAAATAATAAAATTGAATATCAATTGCTAGTACGAAATGCAAGTAATAACATTACTAACAATTTTAAATACTACAACACCAAACAGTAAATAGCACATACCAAATACCATATGACAACATTATTTATAAATAAAACATAAAACGAGAAGTGAGTTTCTTACTGTTCTTGTGAATATACGTATTTTAGTTTTCCGTATTATGTTACAGAAAGATTCTTCAATATTCCGCACTATAATTCCAGCTGTCGCATTTTTGTGACGCGTTGTCAGCATCATCGCAAGGAATTTCTTCATTTCCCTCCGTTTATGTCAGTTCTAAAGCACACCCAGACGAAATATAAATGTCAACATCGTCCCAAGTAATCTGCATAAAAAGTTATTACTCCTTAACTTGATCGTATCAAAAGATACATTTTTATAACCAACACTAAACGGATATATCAAAGTACCACACTTTATGATACTCGTTGACGAAGACTAAAACCATGTCCTAAATAGAAAATGATAAAACTGAGAAATCATACATAATCACATTTGAGATTTCTTACGAGAACGCTAAATTCAAGTTATAACCTATATTATAAATAAATAAAGTAACATGAATCTGAATAACCTGAATCATAAATATCATAAATAAAATAACGTGAATAATAAATCATCAAATATAAAAAAATACATAAATCAATATATAAATATAGAAAAATAATTGATACATTATTCGCTAACGGAGCAATAAAATTTATAATTACGAGCAATTAATAAACTTCATTTGGATCGCCCTAGTCAGAATCCTGTCATACCTACCAGTATCCTTTCACAGTAAAAAAGCAACAGTACTTTTGTTCTCCAGAACAGTGGTCTGGATCGACCTTCAAAATTATGCTGAACAAACGGTGGTTCGTCATCGGTACGGCGATTCACCCTCTCCGCGATATCCCAGTCAATCGCAATCATTGAAACCGGACTGGCATCCCCTCCCTCCCCCGGTCGGTGCCGTAATTATTATTCCGCCCCTATATTGCGCGAGGAGATGCACGGCCGAGCAAACGTAACGTAACGTACCGAAACGGGGACGAGGCGAAACGAAACGAAACGGAACGAAACGAGCGACAGCACAGCTCGTACCTATCCGACCCCCAAATATACCGAAACGGGCAGCATCCCCCTCGAAAAGCCAGTCATCCACCGCCTACCTCCCTCTGTCCCGTGCCCTTTCGGATGGCAATCAATAACTTTGAAACGGCAGCGACGTTTCGGGGAAAAAACAAATTCAGCAGGTTGCTTGATTGGAAAAAACCGAACCCCATCCCCCCGATATCTCTGCGCTGCCCGTTGGTACCGCGCCACCCTCTCGCGTCGACACGCCGACCAGACCCCCGTCGCGACGCCTCTCTCACCTTCGACTCTGAAAAAATCGACGGTATTCCGCGGACCAACCGCTGCCTCCAATCGTTTCTGCGTTTTACAGTGAAGTCGCGTTAGCTGATCGTTAAAATCCCTCGGTAAACGAACGCAGGTCCCCGCCAGTTCGTGAAATTGATTTTGAGCAGCGACCCGTCGACGAGAACAACATCGGCGATCGTGATTATTACCGCAGCTCAGAACCGTATACATTTTTATGGTATAACAAAATGTAGATATGTGATACTGCAGCTATTGTGGAGAACTGCCTAGCGAGAATGTCCCGGAGGTAAGGAAATCTCGGTCCATCTACCCCCACCTTGAACACAGCGTCACGTATGGCGTAAAGGCAAATAACAATAACAACTGCATCACGCAATTCGCATTATCTCACTCACTTTCGAGACACCCACTGACATTGTCTTTGACCTAATTGTGCGATCGCTCGGGACATCGTTCCTACCGCCGAAAGTACATGTGAGTTAAGTCGTGCGTTACAGTTGAGTCGTGCGTTTTCTATTTTGACCCAGTAGAACCATATATGTTTTATATTACAATCACTCGCCAACTCTTGCTAACAGTACATGTTTATGGTATAACAGAATGCGGTACACAGATATGTGTCGGTGAGTTGCGGCTACATTAGCCGTAATCGCTTCGCAATGATTCTTTGTTCTCGTCGAGGATTCACTCCTCAAAGTCAACCACCGCTCACGGTAACTGATCGCTTCCACACGGCGATCAGTTAACGCGACTGTACTGCGTCTCAAATTGCAGATACCGCGGTCGTCATCGTTAAACCCTTGCGTTTTGCGGATGCTGAAGTGGTCTTTGCTATATACCAAAATTCGAGTGATAACTCAAAACCTGAGTCTCAGATTGCGAAGAGCGTACTGTATGTAGCCTCTGAGAACTTGAAAACGTTGTAATAAGAATTTAGCTCTCAATATCTTAGTTTTATTATTGCAATATTAATACGAAGATTACGATTTACGTTACTTTGGGTTACAATGTTAGAAAGATTGCTGAAGAAGGGCTTTTTATGGTAGAGCGTATAGTAATGCATACTAATAATATCGTAATACTTGCATTATAGTATGTACTTTAATATTAGGATACTATAGTATGGGTAGTATTATAGTCATACTACCGCTACACATATTCGAAGAAAATTAATGTTTAATGTTATTATCATTATAATAGGCTATTATAACAGTATCGTATGCGTTGTTATAGTATTACCAATATTATCACTTACATTGCTATTTCGCATCATAACTTGCATGATATATACTACTACATTAAAGTTTGTAGTAATACATACTATAATATCGTATTAGAATATAATATGGGACTTATTAAAGTAGTATTAATAATAACACTACACACATTATTAAGAGAAAACTAGAGCATATTACCACTACTATCGTGCTACCAAAACCGTACAATATCAGCTATCATAGCAGTACCAATATCACAATTAGTGCTAGTAGTATCAGTATCAGAAATTACACTACTACAGTAATATTAATGACACAAGTAATACTACTGTCAGAATACTAACATTGAAATTAACAGTAGTATAATAATACTAATATCACAATTAACGTTGCTATGGCACTATATCAGGACTAATATTTCTACAGTAATTTTATATCATAATTGATGCAACTATTTCGTTACTAATAATGGTATTAACGTTACGTTATTAATAACAACAATTGTCGCTCCTGCAGCAATACCAATATAACTAACACGACTGCCATAGTAATACTACTATCATAAATACATGTGGTATAACAACACTAACATCAGATGCTCATGTAGCAATGCATCATAAACACTAATATAGCAATCCTAACATCACATATATCGCTAGAATAGCACAACCAGTAGTATTAATGCTACTATAGCAATACCAATACCATAACTGGTATATCAACATCAGCATCACAATTAAGACAACAGTAGCAATACCAATATCGTAATTAACACCACGATAGAAATATCAGCATCACAATTAGCTACTATAGCAGAAGCATCACAATTACAGTGAACACCATTTCTTCGTACTACAATCGTAAACAACAGCATCACGACTCAAGATCATAATTTTCCAGGTGAATTCAGTTACAGCATTGCTAGCACGTCTCGGCGATGGTTCCCGATCCCGTTTCGCTTTTCTCGTCCCGAAGGTGAGACGGTTTTTGCGAAAGTCTGCGCAAGGAAACAATTGAAAATTACCGGCAGTTCGTTTGCATCCGTAATGAGAACGGGCTTCTCCATAAGGAGGCGGTCGTTAACGACCCCAGTCCGTATGAGGTAGACGAAGCGGCTCGGTCTATAAATTTATTGCGACTCCGCCATTTTTGTCAGCGTCATTTATACGAGTCGTAACGAGATTCGCCTTTTTAACTCGTTAAAGCCTGACCGTGCGGCGACAATTCTATTGCAAAACGATTCTCTTTCTTACTCTTTCTTCGCTATGGCGAGTCTGGCTTGTACGGACCAGACCATGGCTCGTCCACGGTCGCCTCCGCGGCGATTCCAAAACGTTCAATTCATTCCAAATAAAATGGTACGTGGCACGCCGATCGAATGGCCGAGGCAATTTGTTCGCGACCCTTTCTCTCCTGTCGCTGCTGGATCGAATAGGAGAAGGGAAGACGCAACACTGTCCGCTACGGTAGCTAGTAACTTTTGTTTTAACTGTTGGATACTATGGAATTATATCGTGCACTGAAAACCGGCTAATTCGGTTCGTGTCTGCGCTTTTCTTACTTTTTCATCTATTACCATCCTTCGGTGGACTAAACTACATGTACAGGGTGGCTCATTCATTTTGTCGGTTATATCTCCGTTATTTTTATTAACATGTGAAAATTTCAGAAGATAGAATGTTTCGGTGGGACAAATGTAATGATCAGATAAATGTGCATTTATGATATATTGGCAAGGTATACAGTAATATGTTAATTGTTTTAATAAGTTATATGATTTATTTACATTCTGTAGACGTTGGTATAGAAGCACAGAAGTAATAACAAATTTTAGTAATCATATTAGAGAAGAATATACCTCACTGATTTTAATGACCTTGAAATATGTTCTCAAGGGCAACATTCTGTGTACTTTATTCTACACACATAACCGCCATTCGGATACGGTTTCAAAGATATTAGCAAAAACTCAAATTTAATTTAATTAACATATTCTACTACTATATGTCTACTATAGGAATATTGGTTTGCTTTTTTTTCTTCAAGAATATTCCTGATGTAATACTGCCAAGTACTGTGCACGTGCCATAAGGTTAGCTCTAGAAATTCAGAGGAGTAAATCTATTTCCCTTCCTTTCTGAACTGATGGGTGTGAATGACTGATGTAAACAATTGTTTACTCCAGTTGAAAATATTTACGAAGCATGACATATGCTTCTTAATTTAACCAATTACAGTCACTTTTATTTTATCCTATCAGAGCTCATCTTGCGGTGAGCAAACTGTATTATACTGCAATGTGACATTTTTGGTATCGTATATCCACTACCTTATAGGTGACATGGTCAAATAGTGAAATAATGAAATATACTTCGGTATATTATATTGTGAGTATTAAGAAAAACCGACCCTATAACAGATATACAGGGTGTTCCAAAAATAGTGGTACATGTGGCCATGCGATGATTCCAATAAATAAAAAAATAGGAGATTAACATTTGTTCATATTTGGTTTCGTTTTTGAGAAATCTCATTTTGAAAATATTTATAAAAGAGTTTGTTTATATTCTGAAACTACATTGCGTTTAAATATGGAAAAAAGTACCAAAATGTTAATAGTTTCATCAAATATTAAAAACAAGAAGAATAATACGTAAATACATGTATTGATTTAATTATCACGAATGGATGTGCAAGGAACCTTCCGTGTCAGGGGGAAATACATAATTAGTTTCATACACGTTTTTCTGTCGATTACGGTTTAATGCCATTAGCGTGATAAGGATCCGTTTATACGCGATAAATCAATCGTTTGGCTTGGTTGATTAGCGGATCGTAAATTAATTCGTGTCAATTAAAAGACTATTAATGATTCGGTGGTACGTTGACCGGAACTGAAGAAACCTTTCAAAATGTGCTTCTTAAAACATCTCGTCGTATTCATTCAGAAAATAATGTTACTTTTGATTTATAAATTAATTTCATTTTTTTCTGTATAGCAGTAAACGATAATTTAATAATTAAATATACTTTGTATCTATAAGCATCTAGTTTACCATAAAATTACTATTTCAGCATATGTTCATAAAGTACACTACTCTATTGAGTCATCCAATTTTTCCCGCCTTTATATAAAGCGTTCGATTTAATTATAAAAGTTACTGAAGAAAAATTACCGAGAAGCCTATCAAATCATTGAAGTTAATTTGGGTACTAAAAATCGTAAATATTAATTATCAATTATTCGAAGATATTGAACAATCATTAAATTGGCGCGTACAATTCAGACTTCCGGTCGTTATATCTAAGTATCGCCACTAAACTACTTTAAGCATTTAATTAATTATATTATTACAATTTTCAACAATTATCGGAAACCAAACTACTCAAAAATTCGAGTCGAGTTATCACATTTCCCTCCACTAGTCTAAAATATCTAACCGAACTACGTAGGAGCTTGAGTCGAATTATGCAATTTTTTGTTAACATGCTAAATAACAATGAACATGAAACTCCTCTGAACTCTTAAATCGCGCAAAACATAAAAATTGTGCCGGTTTATTCTATAAAAATAATCGAAACGCTCAAAGGGATTCAAATTTCCCGCCATTACATCAAAATGTCGCAAACACTTCTTTGAACATATGTATAGTTCATGAATCTAAAATTCTGATATTCCATCAAGCTGTCAAAAGAAGGTAGAATTATTAAGTTCAAATTTCCCGTCAAATTATATTATATTATAGTATAATTGTATACATATTATACTAGTTTAAACACGTAATCCACTAAGGTAAGAGCACCAGTAGTTGACACTGTACCAGTACTTGACACTTTTTAAAAAAAGTAAAGAAATAAGGAAAGCATAAGTTGGAATACATCAAACCTTATTAATCTGTATACTCTCACACTTCAGGTGCTTAATTGCGAACTACTGCACACATCCGCTATTCAAAAGTGTCATATCAACCGATTAATCAAACTTGCGCACGGCTCTTACGATTTTTCAGTGTTTTCTTATATAAATCGCTAAGGTTTCGTTAAAATATAAGTATTGCAAGTTTGTATTATTTAATCATTGTGAATAAAAAAGACATTCGTTTATGTTGTTTGAAACTCAAAAAGAGGTTTATTTGTTAAAATTGGCAACAAACAATGCTAAATTGTTTAAATTCACTCCGTGTCAACTATTGAAACTTGTAATCGTCTATTATTCAGTAGTTGACATGGGGTGTCAACTATTAAATTACTACGTGTCAACTAATGACTTTGTTCCTCTGTCATTTTTGAGATGCTTTCTACGAAGGATAACTTCATAAATTATACAGAAGTGACTACATTTTTGTATTTTCCTACGAAAAAGAGTTGTTCCCTGGAGTTATAATTGCTGTGTCTGAAACGACTGCAACCATTTCAGCAATGGCAAAGTATGGTAGACTGTGAAAGTGGCCAGAAAGAATGGATAAGCTAGATTATGAATAGGAAACAGTGCTGTTTCGTATCAACGAACCCATTAAAATGAGTAGAACCAGAAATGTGTATTGAGTTACCAAACTAAGTTAGATTTTTTGTGAAAGTAACTTCTAATTATTGAATATTTTTTTTGTAAACTTACTCAAGAATAATATTTTTTAAACGTTCAATAAAATTCTGTATTCATACATTATCAAGACTAGTTCATTAATTGGATTTTCTCCCTATGTCAACTACTGACACAAAAGGATGTCAACTACTAAATTTTTTGTTTTCGCTGGGTGTCAACTATTGAATCAAATTTTATGTTTAGAAAAAAAAAAAGAAAAAAAATTTACAACCGCCATCAGGAATGAATACTTGTTGTAATATAATAGAAGAATAGTTTGTGCAGCGACTGCTAATCATAAATTTTCCATAAAGTGAACTTAGCCTGAGGTATGTGAACAAATAGACAAAAAATTCCTTAAAGTGTCAACTACTGGTACCTTCACCTTATGGGAAATTCTAATGTCCATCCAAAAGCAAAGTATGAAAGTATGAAAACGTCCTACTTTGGTGTCAGAAGAAACATGTTCCAAACTTTCAATTCATCACAAAATCATATTTGCAAACCTGTTTGAAGAACAATGACCAAAAAATTCGACCCGACTCATCGAATTCAAATTTCCCGCCAGGGTGTGCGGACGAGGTACCGCGCAGCCGCGTCCAGGGGCTGCCGGGAGCGGGATTGGAGCAAAGGACGCGGGTCCTTTGTCGGGGCCCGGTAGTTATGTCGTCGCGAGGGCATAACGATATGACGGGCGCATATTTTATGCGCGAAGGATCTACCCGCCGTTTGCGGCCATAGGGGGATTCCTGTTGGCCGCGCGATGTAAATCAGCGCCGGTTCCCGGTGATGACATCTGGTGACGCAAGGACTCAAGGGGCCCCGTAGACTTTTGCCTGGCCGCGGTCGCATTATTATATACGAGCGGGGGTAGGAGGGACACCGCATACCGTCCTAATATGCCGGCCTACTGTGCGCCTTTGTCAGTCCTCTGAGCCTTTGTCGTTGAGTAAAAGCCGACGGACTGTATATTACGTCGCGGTGTAACACGGCAGGAATGTCTCTGCTTGTCTTCTGCTGACCATGTGCGTATTCGCGGCAGGCGCACTGGTCATATTTTGACAATCCACCGGAATAAAATCATCGAACCAAAGAAATATTGGGTTGGCCAAAAAGCTTTGTCGCTTCTTAAGCAGACATTCGATTATAAATCTAACGTATATAACCGAAAACTTATTGTATAAATATCAACCCTGAAAGATATTTTGCTAGCAGGTAGCAATAATTGTGTACTCTAACGACTATAGATTTTGATAACTTTGAAATATGTTGTTAAGGTCACTGTTCGGAGATTTCTTTGTATTATCGCCACTTGGTTTTTGAGATATTTGCAAAAATGATTTGTTTTTTATCATTTTAATACTTTTGATTCTTTAACCTGTTGATTGTCGCCATTCGATCAGTTGTCTACGGTTGAACACATTATCGTTTAATTTTCAAATTACGGAATACAACATTTATTTCGAAATTTAACATTCTTTATTCTCGACCTTCAAGGATTGTCTTTCGACGTTATTTTTCTTGTACACAGAGTGTCCTGATAAAATACATAGGGTAATACTTATGCTGGAGCTGTACAACTTTCGTTTAGAAAATTATTATACCGTGAACAATTTATGAGTTTTCATGCTTTTCATTGTATATGTCCAAACATTCATATAACTTCATATTATGTATATCTAATGAGACACATAATAATCAATGAAGCATAATAAAATACGACAGTAAACATCGAATACATTCGTAAAATACCGTATCTGTTACAAACAAGTGTCCTGTAATTAATCATAATATTTACACCATTGTCACTTTATAAAATTCAACGCTAGTTGGGTTATTAATATAATCTAACGCAGTTTAGTTTATTAGTAAATAATCTAATAAAGTTATTATGTTAGATTACATTAAGTGATAAAAACGCTATGTACGTCAGCACGAAGTATCGTAAAAGTTGACTAAATATTTCGAAACAGATGGTCGAGCGTTAGTAATATGCATAAATAAAAAATGTTTGGAATAGTGACCTTCATAACATTTTTCAAGATTATCAAAATCAGTGACAAATCGCTTAAATAAATTACTAAACTTCCACTCTACCACTTTCTAAGTGGTAACCTAACCTAACTTAACCTACCACAGTCACCATAACATCATACAGTAATAAAAGAATTAAATACTTTATCCGAATAATGAGTATTAACAAAAATGGCTAAATGTGTCAATTTATTTACGCTAAATATGTCAGTTTATTTACTACAGATTCATCAAATAAAACGATCGAATACGATGTCTCCTTGTAAATCTACACGTTATTTTCTTCCATCAAAATCATGAAGCCTACCAATTACGATCTCCCTATGGATTGGATTTCTCTCGTGCTTCAAAATTACAAACAGACAAAATCATGAAGTCTACCAGTTACAATCTCTCTATGAATTGGATAAACTCATGCTTCAAAACTACAAGAAAAAATAAACTCACGAAGTCTAGCAATTACAAACTCCCTATAGACTGAATAAACTCCGACTCTTGAATAAAAATTCCAATTTTCTTAAGTAATTAACAACGCCAAAAACGAAAAGATTTAAAAACTAACCCTAAACACAATAGAAGAAATCAAGTGGCAGTAACCCGAATTAGGACCGAACACACCAAATTGACTCACTCATACATACTCGAAAACGGTTCCCCCAGAAGGTGCGATATATGCAACAACCATAACCATCAGACACATAATATTGGAATGCAGAAAATATAACCACGCCAGAAGAAGATCAAGAGCAACCTCACTGAAGCAACCACATCAACAGCGTATCAAGACACATTACTAAAATTTTCTAAAACTATAGGAATCCTCACTCAACTATGAAAAAGTTATCTCAAACCATCAACCGACTTCCGACCATAACCTTATCTCCGTAAACCGTTCAACAGTCGCTAATAACCTGGGTAGTTGATGCGACTATAAACCACTATTTAAAAAAACGAAGGATTTTCGAAAAAATTGGAACATGAAGCAGAATGTCGACGCCATCGATCGGGTTCGTTACACGATCTCGACCGATTAAACAAGCAGGAGCGGGAAAAAGGGAGGATCGTTCAAAAAATAATCCAATCCGTCGATGGTCGCAAACGGGCAATTGGCAGGACGCGTCGCGATGCTCGTACGAGCAAAAATGCAGAAACGTCCATGGTCGCCTTCGTGCCGCGTCCTGGGTGTCCCGATGGAGAGGTGTCCTGGCCTGGATTGAAAGTGCACGCGGACAGAGATAAATCGTTTCATCGATGGATATCAAAGGACCGAGGGATACCGGATCCGGTCTGTTCTCTGCAGGCGTATCGTGGCCGTACAGAGAGCCATTTGTGCGTTAAATCGAAACGCTCTGTGGAATAAACGCGGCTCCTGGCTGCGACAAAGGATATTACCGGTGTTGCACTGGTGTCGCAGCCTGCTTCGAATCTTTTTCTTCTGTCTCGTGGATTGACTGTGATCGGATTTGGAAATGTTTGCGGAATGAATTGGGAAGCTCGGGCCCTTTTTTCCTTTCGAGGTACTTTTGGAAGTTTGTTCGTTCATTTACGGGAATATACGAAACAAAAGGGACGACGGAAGTATACGAAAAACAGACAGTGTTAAACCGGAAAGTTCAATAAAGATCGTGGCTAGAGTAAATCAGCCAATGTTTTTACGAAAGCATCTACAGCAAACTTCAACAGTTTTTGTAGCTTTCGAAGATATGTTTTATATAAATTTAAGTATCATGCACTACATTGTCATATATTTTTATTTTGTCCTTTACAGGATAATTATACAATAAGGTAATAAATTAATGCAATGCAGCTAATAAACAATATGACTGTAAATAAACTAAATGATTTAATTTTATGTCGTACTCATGCTCCTTTAATACAAATCAGTTTCGATTTTTGATTCGTTTTTACTTAATTTTAAACGTAAAGGTTCTAGTTCAAAGTTTGTTCCACATTATAAATAAAGTTTGAGACTAAACATTTATCAGAAAAACTTATAAAGAATAGTTAAAGTATTATATAGAGTTGTTGAAAATATTTTTGCTTCTTTTGTTATTATAAATAAGTAGAATCACTTGACAGTACCAAAGGCACACGTGCGTCGGCCATTTTTATTAGTTCATACTCTGACCGTTAGTGAAGCTAGAAAAGCTACAAAACGAAATTATTAACATATCTGATTTTAAACAACTTTTTGTTATCTACAAAAGAATTATAAAAATGTGAAACATGTATTCTTTGTGAATAATACAGCATTTTATATATTTACGTACTAGTTTATAATTTCTTTACTATAACGTCAATCATAGTCGATATTTAAGTTAATAATATTTTAGGTTATCAATTAATTTTTTTCTTAAAACATAACTGCTTTTCTAAGTATGCCTAATAACGCATTCTTAACAGAATCTGCCTCTCATGTATTTTCACACAATTGATTTTTAGGTCTTTGATTCTTATTCAATATTATTTGTACTATTGATTATTATGGCGTATTATTCGTATTATTGGTTATTATTGAATATTAATTGTACATGTTGATATATCTAATATTGATAATACCTGAATTGTACTATTATATTATTAATAATTGTATATTTCTACGAAACCGTTATTCCACAAAAAATTTCATTCACGGAGGTTAACAAAGATTTCTACCCCCTACGCAGCAGGTCACTATCCCTACTACTTCCCCATCATTCTGTAAAAGTTGTGATACCTGTCTCATTCACTTTCACTGCTTCTCATTTCTGTCCCAGGCGGCAAGTAACATCGTTAAACAGGCATCTTCCTTTCTAAAAGTGGCAAGGTGCTCTAAGTGCCCCTAAAATTTAGTAAAATCTCTTTTGAACAGCCGCTATTGTACAATTCTATCTTTCTTTTCAATAACCTTAGAATTCCATAGCGTTCTATGCTAAATGTCTTCAAGATGCAGATGTCCTTAACTCTTTCAAGTTTTCTATATCTTCTTAAAACTTCCATAATGTTTACTGAAATATTCTCAAATTCAATTTTGTTTTTCAAAGTATATTACATTTCGATAATATTATTATTGTTTAACACAACATACTTTGTCGAAGTATTGGAGATAATTTTATATAATTTGTTTAGTTACCTTAATAAGTTCACCATTTAATAACATAAAATTGGTACGGTGAAAAATAATTAATACATGAGCAGTCATCCATGAATTAATTTCCTAAGTGATCAAGTGCTAAACATGGTTAAAGTCATTTGAAGAGATTAACACTGCATTTCTACCGATTGGTAGAACCTCTTTTGAACACCTTCCACATCGCATTAATTGTCCGAATGAAACCGTCGGAAATTTTTCTAGATCTTGTTTCTATTCTAAACCTATTCTATTATTACGTAAGTGAAAGGATTCCTCATAACGCAGCTGCTTTTCTATGAAAATTCAAGTGGTACCCACATATTGGTCACATGGTTGTTTATGTACTACAACGTTATTATCTATTTAAATGATTCTCAGAATCTCATGGTGTACGAGGTGGATCCTAAAACAGTCCACATGAACAATCACATGAAGTCCCATTACACAGCGCAGCACACGCTCCAAAACAACCCACATGTGTCTTTAAATGTCAAGGTGCAAATGAGAACCAGTACCATTTACATGCTTTCACATTTTAATAAATGCATGTGTCAAATATTATGAAATCCCATAACAGAACGTAGCACATGTCCTCAAACAGTCCAAACAGTTAACAGTCAAGGTAGCCCATAGAACCAGTATCATTAAGGTGCCCTCACATTCAATTACAATCTCTTTTGAATATTATCAAGTTCCACAACACAGCAAAACACACATCTCAAAACAGCGCACATGAACCATTCCTCTAGACATCAAGGTAGGGATTAGAACTAGTATCATTTAGGTGGCCTCGCATTTTGTTAGAATCTCCTTTGAATATTATTAAATCCTGAAAAGCAACAAAGCACACGTCCCAAAAGAACCTACACGAATCATCTCTCTAAATATCTAGGTAAGTCATTGAATTAATGACATTAGGTACACTCACATTTTGTTAGAGCCTATTTTGAATATTATCAAGTTCCACAACACAGCGGAGTACACACCCAGAACAGCCCACATGAACCATTCCTCTAGACATCAAGGTAGGGATTAGAACTAGTATCATTTAGGTGGCCTCGCATTTTGTTAGAATCTCCTTTGAATATTATTAAATCCTGAAAAGCAACAAAGCACACGTCCCAAAAGAACCCACACGAATCATCTCTCTAAATATCTAGGTAAGTCATTGAATTAATGACATTAGGTACACTCACATTTTGTTAGAACCTATTTTGAATATTATCAAGTTCCACAACACAGCGGAGTACACACCCAGAACAGCCCACATGAACCATTCCTCTAGACATCAAGGTAGGGATTAGAACTAGTATCATTCAGACGCCCTCACATCTTTCGAATATTATAAAGTCCAATAACCAAGCGAAGCACTGATTCCGAAACCGCCCTTATGACACAGGGAACAAAGGCCATAGTACTTTTTTCAGTTTCCACGAAGCACGGTTCCGTAAAGCTCGCTTCTTTCATCGGAGACGAACGACGGGGGTACGTAAAAGTCGTCCCCGGTGTTGGCGCTCGTTATGGCGTTGCACGACGCGGGGTGCTGGGGTTGGCACGAGAAACAACATGCCATATCGGAGACACCTGTTAGTGGCAGCAACCGAAGCAGGCGGCCCCAGCCAACAAACCGGACTATAAACGTATCGCGGCCGTATGAATAGCACCGGATGGGGAGAGGCATGCCGGGAATTAAAAGCGCGTTGTCATATTATAATCGTATTATGGCGAGCCTCGAGCCGGCCACGCAAAAACGGCCATGCCGGCGAGACGTCGCGTCATGAAGATCGGCCTCTGATGCAGTGTGAACACCTACACGGTTGCTAGCCAGACTACGCCATTTTATAGTTCTCGAGAGAGAAGGGCGGGTTTTTTGAAAAACCTTCAGTTCGACCGATAAATTGCAACTCAGTCTAATGGCCGGTGCGTTTTTACCTGAATCTGTAGCATAAAGGATGTTCCACTGGAATAGGGAATGAAGGATACATCTTTGTCATTGTTACATATAAGGAGGAATTTTATTCACTCCCTTGTTGTGGACTCAACTTTATGGCTGTTTTTTTATCTATAGAAGTTGACATGTAATTGTCTGTAAGAATGAGTATAAATGATGAGTAAAGGTACGATGTGGTTGAGCATGAATTTATGAATGAATCTGTGAGTACAGGCAAACGATTAGATGAATGGATATTGTTAAATATATACCAATATTGTGAGAATCTAGGGATTTGGCAGTCTAGACATTTTCAGATCTAGAAATGTAGGGATTTAGGGATTTCTGGTACAGGAAATAGAAGGTCTGGAAATGTCAAAGTTTAGAAATTTGGAGACATAGGAACTTAAGGGGATATTGAAATGTGGGGTCTAGAGATTTCAGGCTTTAGAAATATTAGAGATTTGGGGATTTCGGAATACAAGGTTTTAAGGATTTGAAAACTTGGG
This sequence comes from Megachile lagopoda, assembly GCA_036983795.1. NCBI lineage: Eukaryota > Metazoa > Arthropoda > Insecta > Hymenoptera > Megachilidae > Megachile > Megachile lagopoda. Next base: position 1,586,864 of record CM072793.1, read on the forward strand.
AATATGGGGATATAGGAACTTAGGGATACAGAAGGGTGAAAATTCAGGGATTTGGAAACCTACAAATTGGAGAACATAGGAGTATAAGGCTTTGGGGATTTGAGGACTTACGAATTTAGGGACATAGGAGCTTGAGTATTTAGGGATGGTGATCTAGGGATTTGAGGACGTAGAAACTCGGAAATTTAAAAATATGGGTCTTTATGGATTAGGAGATCTAAGGATTTGGGGATATAAAAACTTAGAGATTTAGGAATGTAAAGCTTTAGTGATTTATGGTGTTTTAGAGACATTGTAACTTGCGAATATAAGAATACGGTATCTAGGGATTTGAGTACCTATGAATTTGAAATTTTCAAAATTGATAATACAATTTCAAATATCATTTGCAACTTTTATAAATAATATTTTTTTATTCGTGTCGATTTATAAGATATTTTCAAACATACTAAATTAAAATTTTATTAAAATGTATATAAATATTGCGATTATAAGCTTTCTGCCATCCCTTTCACTATGAATGATATTGAGTTAAAAAAAAAATATTAACACTAGATTTACGGAACCCGTCAAAATGACGGGTCATACGTCTTTTAATTTAAATGACAAAACTTATTATGAAATTTTTGTAAAAATGTACGTCAACTTTCGTCAAGCTAAAGAATCAATGTCTTAGGCAATTCACATATCATCCCCAATTTATTTGTTTTTCTACTTTCAATTCAAATTTAAATATAAATGACCATAAACGTCCGTAAACCTAGTGTTAAACCATGCAATTTTCTCTATTTCGATTTGCTGAACCAATCCGTTTATCAATTAATTGCAAAGCTAATTTCTTTCCTAAATTATATGACTATCTCATATAATTTCTCCTTCGCGTCTAAGAGCATATACTGCATTTGAGTTCATCCATTTATAGGTCTATGGCCTACATCGTACCTAAGTGTACTTCCCAGGATCAATATTAGAGGAACGATATTAATGCAAGATTTACGTTTAATGACCACTTATTTTCAAATTGAAAGTACAAGAATAAATGAGGGATGGTACATGAACTATACCATGATTCTTTATCTCATAGCTAACATACATTCTACGAAAAGCTTCTAAATGTCTACAATTTAAAATAAGAAATCTAGGGTACGTATCTCAGATTTTGACGCGTTCCGTAAATCTAGTGTTAAAGGTAGCATTGATCTACCCACCACGAAGCTAGATCATTAGAGCAAGCCCATTCCGTTTTCTGTGTATTTCAGATCGGGGTCCTCGAGCTCGTGCTGGTCTTTTGTAAGTGGTCCCGAAAGGGTTGAAGCGATTCGGTTCATTGTCGGCCCCGGATCGTCAATAAACAGGCCGTTCAGCCGGATTCCGTGGCCGAGAAATATGTGGATCCGTGCAGTAAAGGACAGGTGGCAAGCTGAAAGAAGACAGTCGCGTAGCTCTAACCCGATCGAGCCGCAGAGGAGAAAGACGCATATCGGGAGGACGGATGACAGTCGGAGGGCTCCAGATAGATAATGAGGCTGACAGGGAAGGGGATCGGATAGGATGAGAAAAGGGAACACGATTGCGAGGATGGATTCCTAACCTGAGCATCAGCAGCATCAGCCAGGGGCCTAGACGTCCTGGTGGAGTGCAAAGTGTAACAAATCCAGCTTTCACCCGGGCCAGACAGGGAGACAATTTATGTGGCGCATGTTTCGTTTCGTTTCGTTTCGTTTCGAAGGCCGATCCCCGATGCTGCGACAACGAGAAGTCACTCTGCTTGTCTTCCTGACTGCCTGCCTGGCTGCCTTCTTGCCTGCGAGCCTATTCCAACGATGCATGCTTGATTCCACGTCGCTGAAATCCCCACGCAGTGAACTGTGATGGGTGTCCTGCCTCCTGCCACATCCTTGCGGCCTAGGAAACGATGCTCACGTGTTACCCGCTGTACTTGCATCATCTGTGACACTGGATCGTTAGTTGGAGACTTTTTGCAAGGTACTTATCGTTCGAACTGTTACAATTAATTTCAGGAATTGGATTAGATTTCAATATTAACACTAGATTTACGGAACCCTTCAAAATGACGGGTCATGCGTCTTTTAATTTAAATGACAAAACTTATTAAGGAATTTTTGTAAAAATGTATGTCAACTTTTGTCGAGCTAAAGAATCAATGTCTTAGGCAGGTCACATGTCATCCCTAATTTATTTGTTGTTCTACTTTCAGTTCAAATTTAAATATAAATGACCATAAACGTCCGTAAACCAGTGTTAATAAGCATTTCTTGGGTTTGATAAACCTTTCGGATTTTTAGGAGGAAATAAAAAGTAACAATAAGTGTTGCAGAAAAGAGTATCTTCTGCATGATTTCATTTTGGAGTAAATCGGTGGTTAATGTTCTATACGGTTTTTTTCTGGCAACCTTGATGAAGACTTTTCAATACATACAACTTTTATCCCATATGATAAATTTAAATAATACTGTTATTCTAATGTAGTATTTATTAGATCATATGTGAGGGTTTGTACACTCAGGTGCAACGTAGACTTTTAGTTACCAAATACAGGGGATCTTCCATCCTATTGATTTCACATATGCAAAAGATCACATACATAAGAAATCACATATGTTTCGAAATTTCATAAATTTTGAAGTCAATTGCTAAATTTCCAAAATTCCCTATTTCTTAAATGTTTAAAATCCTAAATCTGCAAATCTGCATATTTCTAAATCCTCTTATTACAAAATCAGTAATTTCAAGTTTAAACAATTTCAAATTCCAAGATTTTTTATTCCAAATCTATGTATCTACAGCTTCTCAAATTTCTAAATTTCTAAAATTTGTCAAATTCCCCAAATTTCTCAAATTTCCCAATTTTCTCAAATTTCTCAAATTTCTCAATTTACTCAATTTTCTCAATTTTCTCAATTTTCTCAATTTTCTCAATTTTCTCAATTTTCTCAAATTTCTCAAATTTCACAAATTTTCCAATTTTCTCAATTTTCTCAAATTTCTCAAATTTCTCAAATTTCTCAAACTTCTCAAATTTCTCAAATTTCTCAATTTTCTCAATTTTCTCAAATTTCTCAAATTTCTCAAATTTTCCAAATTTCTCAATTTTCTCAATTTTCTCAATTTTCTCAATTTTCTCAAATTTCTCAAATTTTCCAAATTTCTCAATTTTCTCAATTTTCTCAATTTTCTCAATTTTCTCAATTTTTTCAAATTTCTCAAACTTCGCAAATTTCTCAAATTTCTCAAATTTTTCAAATTTTTCAAATTTCCCAAATTTCTCAATTTCTCAAATTTCTCAAATTTTTAAACCCCCAGATCTCAAATTCTTAAATTCTCAAATTTTCTCATCTTTTACTCTTCTAACTTCTCTTTTCCAGGTTTAAACATTTAATATATTGCTAAATTTCCAAATTTGTAAATCCCCCACATCCCTAAATCCAAATTTCTAAATTTTCAATTTTGTAAGTTCCCACACTTTAATCTCATAAATAAAAAAAATTCCAAATTTCAAGATTTGAAAGTTTGCACATTCGAACGTGCCAAAAATAGCAGCTAAAAATTGAAAAACCAATTATACCGAAATTCTAACTTACTTAAAAAATTGATAATCTACCTGTTTGCAAATAAATCCAAAAAACCGTCACTATAAACCGAATCGGTAAATGACAGAAATCGTATATCTGCAGTCACGTTCCAAAGATGTGGACTATGCAGACAGTGTCACCAAATCATGTTACATTTCTTCCAGGTCTTATCACGTATGACGTGCTCGCTCAAAAACACTCAATAGTGCAAAAGCATGTACAATTTCAGTCGAAAACGAAAAAGAAAGATATCACACAACTGCAAAGCGAAGATTGCTGAATAAGTATTCTTTCATCGAAGAGATATTCGTTCAGAGAGACGTTCATGGATAAGACTCGGGTTCGATTCTTAATTAGATTCCCTTAAACCCGCCTCGTCATCCCATTGGAATATAACGTCAACGGCGTACTAATTCAATCTAGAAACCACCGCTTCGCGTCAAAGCAGCGACGCCGTAGAACCGGCCGTTTGTCAACAGGGTGCAGCACCATAGAACAGGTTTCCACGGGTCGGTAATGGCGTCCTCGCCCTGTTAATTGGTATTTATTATAATTGGTGCTCATACTTGGTCACGGCGAGAAGATAAGCCGAGGGATGGACGGCGACGAAGCCATCAGTTTTTTTTGCCCCGGCCGGACAAGCCTCGGGCCAATGATAATTCCATAACGAGTCCCCCATTAACATGGTAAATGCGTGGTCCACGAAAGTGACGCCAGACTCGTGGGAATTCTTATGGAGGGCCGAGAATGAGATCTCAGGACGATCCTTCAGCGTTCAGGTAGGTGCCAACCGTGGGGGGTGTGCACCTTTTGGGAGCCGGAACGCGCCGGGCAAGGGCGTGATTTGACGTCCCGACGCACGCTGCCATAATTCACGCGCTTGGCCCACCTGGAAGACCGGATGTAAGATCCTTCGGACGACCACTTTCGCTCCTCTCGACTGTTATCTACGATGCAGACAACGCGGAGTCGGGAAACGTGTAGGGCAAAGGTGGGATAATTACAAATGATCGCGGTTTTGTTGACATAATAATCATTTCTTGTGTCATGTACACTCAGGTGCAACCGTCGGATCACATGTGGGTAAATTTGTATTTTTGAAATCTTAAATTTGTATATTTGGGACTCCCAAATTTTCAAATTACGGATTCTTTTATTTTTGATATTTTTTAAGGTACGAATCTCCCAATAGCACATTTTCAAGTCCTTGGATTTTTAAATTTTCAAATCTTCGAGTTCTTTGAATTCTGAAGCGAATTTGTAAATCTGAGTATTTACAAATTTTCCTCAATTTTGACATTTTTAAATTTCGTAAGCTTGCAAATATCCAAATTCACAGATTACTCAATTTGTAATTTAGTCAACTTTTTATATTTTCAAACTTCTGATTTTCCCTGTTAACAAATCTTTAGGGTTCTGCATTTCTATATTTCCAAATTTTTAAATACTGAAATTTCTCAAATTTTCTAAATTTCTCAAACTTCTCAAATTTCTTAAACTTCTCAAACTTCTAAAGGTATCATACTTCTCAAACGTCCTAACTTCTAAAATCTTTCAAACCTCTTAAACTTCTCTTCTCAAGCTTTTCAAATTTTCCAAATTTCGAAATTTCAAACTTTGCAATCTTGAGATTCTTAGATTTCTAAATATACAAATCCCCGAATTTAGTCATGCCTAAATCCCTAGACCCCAAATTCTTAAATTGTTACGTACCTAGATCCCCAAATCCTAGAACCCTCTAATCCTATGATCCCGAAATACTTATATCCCCAAATTACTAGACTCTAAATACCTAGGTTTCAAAATTTCTAATTTTCTAACTTCAAGATACTCAAATTCCTAAATCCCTAAATTTGAAGAACTCCAAAATCCTATGTCTCGAAATTAATAAATTTTTTGCTTTTTATATCACCTACCTGAAGTAGAAAAATTATAATATAAACTAAAGAATCAATAACTATTTCTTTTCCAACTAATCCACACTAAAATTGTTGCATTCTTTTATAACTTAACAAACCTATTATTTATGTAACATAACCAAACAATTCTACTTCTAACCAACGTATAATAAAATTATTATATTTTTTGTATAACTTAACCAATTCTATTATTACGTAACCTAATTAAAAATTACTATTCTACAACCAACTGAAATATGTTGACATCATTATATTTTCTTTATTACCCAGCCAAACATATAGAACTTAACATAATTACATCGTTTAACACTTAAATAAATATATCAAAATCAAACCGTACTAAATATAATTTAACATCACTAAACATAAACAGGATTCATTCTCAGTTCGTTGAATTAGTAACTGCAAACAAGTTTTTTTAACGACGTTTATAAACTTGATAAGATAATAGAATATTATGTACATAAATTAACTCACTTTAAAGCACGGATACATTATTAAAAAATTGTATTCGGTTGACTAAAAGGTTATCACGTTTTTGTCAGTAGATACCATTTACACAATTTTTGTGTGAATATTTTCCTTTTTTTAATGCATACATTTTAAAATGTATTTAAGATTGACATCTTATATTTTAGACTTGTTAAAGAAACAGTGCCAATTATAATGGATTTTTCATCTGTTATAATAATATTTTCATCTGTAGCTAAAAATAGAAGACACAAAGATCAGTTTTGGCAATGTATTACATTGTTTTCATAAATGTAAGAATACAGTTTAAATCGAAAAAGACATATTATATATATTCAGTTGCATTATATGATTACAGCCGTTAGTTTCGTTCTGCAAAATTTAGTGTTGAAAATATTCTTATAAATGGTTCATGTCATAGAAGAACAAATATAGTGACAAATTCCTGAATAATATAGACACATATAAATCAATTACTATTGATCATATGATAAATAATAAATCGTTACATACACTGACCAAATAATTAATATGTTGTATAATAAGATTTTAGTTACAAATGTAAGATTAGTAATCGAACATCTTAAAAAAGACAGAATTTTTTATCCAGCCCAATAGCTGCTGTGTCCAAAATCTGGAAAAAGACTATTAATAGCAAACAGGAGAAACATTTCTATTTATAATAAGGCATATAATTATCTCCTTAAAGAACGACAGAATTTTTTGCCCAAGCCAATAGGTATCGCTACGGTGTCCAAAATTTGAAAAAATGTTATTAATAACAATTAAGCGAAGTGAAACATTTCTATCTAGATTAAAAAGCGCCAGACAAATAAATAATATCTCTACAAAAACGACAGATTTCTTTATTCGAGCTGTTCAAAATCAGGAAAAAGGTTATTAATAGTAATCAGATGAAGTGAAACACTTGCATTTAGAATAAGAAGCGTCAGGAATATAAATATTTACTTAAAAACGGCAGAACTCTTTGTCCAACCCAATAGCTGCAGTGTTTAAAATTTGGAGGAAGGTTATTAATTGCAGTGAGGAGTGAAACACTTCCATTTAGAATAAGAAACATCAAGCAAGTAAATATCTCCTTAGAAAGGGTAGAACTCTTTGTCCAATCTAATAGTTACGGTGACCAAAATTTGGGGGAAGGTTATTAGTTGCAGTTAAGAGAAGCGAAACACTTGCATTTAGAATAAGAAGCGTCAGGCATCTAAATATCTTCTCAAAAAACGACAGAACTTATCTAACTCAATAGCAGTTCAAAATGTGGAAAAAAGTTATTAATAGCAATCAACCGAAGTGAAACACTTCTATTTAGAATAAGAAGCGTCAGGCATATAAATATTTACTTAAAAACGGCAGAACCCCAACCCAATAGTGTTTAAAATTTGGAGGGATTAATTGCAGTGAGATATGAAACACTTCCATTTAAAATAAGAGGCGTCAAGCAAGTAAATAAACACCGTTGCCCGCAAAAAGCACCGTTCACAGTGCACCTGGCAGCTCTAAACCGTTGAAAAAGCAGGATAGGAAGCACCGCGATCCGCATTTTCCAGTCTATCGCTTCTTCATTCATCGAACCGCAAGTTCCAGGCTCTATCCCGCAAGTTGGCATTACTCCCAAGGAGCCTAGCATCGCCATACCGTTCCCCATAAAGAACGGTTGGACCATAACAGAGAAGGTAGCAGCAGCGCTAGCAGCTTCAGGAATTAGCTCCCCATTCAAGTTTCCTCTTCCACGTATGGCATTATGAACATTCGCTATGTCACGATTATGAACACCTTCCGCTCGGATACCGTTGCTTTTCTTTCATCCAGTGTTGCTGGTCGCTGCAGGTGCGCATTGCTCATAAAATAACGCCTTAGTTGGCCGGCGACTAATGCACTCGCGTAATAAAGATACGCCTTGATACGTAATATTCAGACCGACGTGTTCCACGTATCCGTTTCACTTTTTCTTTTCTCTACGCCGTTGCTTACTTCGTATCTTATAACCTTGGCCTTCGTCTTCTTCCTTCTAATTGGGTTATTAATATTCGCTGGCATATCGCCTGCGACGTTCCTCGTAGTCAGGTTTTGATGCCTAACGGGGAGATGGGACGTTGATTTGTGCTACACTTCGGTGCAACGTTGGCTTCCTTTAGATAAGAACGTACACCCGTTCTTCAATTTGCACGGAGTGTGCGTTCCACGTGAATTCGTTTGACATTGCGTAGTCTGCCAGTAATATTCGAAATTAAGGGGGGCAATACCTTTAGATAGATGAAAATGAGCTGATATTTGTGAATTTTTTTGTATAGGATATCTTTGTCTTGTATTTTCGAAATTTCAGGTATAATTTATTATAACTATTGCCTGTTACGACATATTTTCTTTTTTTAAAAATATTTAAAAATGGCGGAATTATGATAGTCTTTCCTGGAAGTGTTTCGGCGCGTCTCGTGAAACGGCGTGACTTCTAGCTTTAGTTACATTGGTCTGAAACAAGTTTGCAAACGATGTTTCGATTATTAACATTCACAGTTAGTAGATGAACCTAAGAAATGTGAAAAATATGGAAAATTGAAGAGATGGCGCGCTTTTAAAGAAAAACTTTGAATTTTACTGAAAATTTTCGCAATATTTTGCAATAAAAAAAGACTTTAATGTTAAATTTATTTCGTACATTCAGGTTCATATGTTAGATAGTATTGTCATGGATATGTGCAAAAAATTTGAGCGCGAATGATAAACTAGTTTTTGAGTTATCAGTCACGCCAATTTTAAAAACGTAGTTTTGAGAAAAATGCGTTTAAAGTTTCGATAAGTAAAACCTGGATAATTTCAATGATTTACCAACTAATCTGCGATTCCTGCGCCATATAATAATCCTTCGGCTTACTCGTAAAGTTGATTTTCCTCCATAAGCTCATTCTCCGTAAAAATACAAAATTTCAAACACAGCAATGGCGTGATAATAACAAATCTGCAACATACCCCTCCGCACCTAGCGCGTGAATATCTGCGGCGCGATACCAGACATGAATCACGATAATCGGCCATAACATCAAAAGGGCTCCGTATTACGCTTTAAAATTTTGAGACTATATTTTTGAGATGTTGCACTAACATTTTATAGAAAATTTTGCAATTTTTTAAGATTCTAAAAGTATTGCCCCCGTTAAAGTTAATGTATAGAAGTTTGAGAAAATTTTATTTCGAGTAATTTGAACAAAAATTGTTATGTAACAATACCTTTCTATGCAAGTATGTGATGACTAGCACAAAGTTACGTTTTATTTATTTACTTTTTCCTTATGCTGTAATATTCAGAATTTTATTCCTCATATAGCACTGTCTTGTTTCATCACCGAATAAGGTACTGTTTACACTTATTACACCTAGAAAAATTCACTGATTGCATGAAATAAGATCGTGCATATGGCCTAACCGTACTTTTATGAGAGCATCCATGTCTTTTTTTTCTTTGAATATCCAGACAAAGTTATTAAATAATTTCTCAGCTTTCTACTGCGCTAAATTATATAATAGATCAGTAGGTGCACTGAGTTCCAAATATAGCGCAACTTTGTTCAGTAAATCGTGCAAATATTGTATAGCAAAGTCCGTGAATATAAGAAACGTTTCCAATCGTTCTTTATCCGAAGAGCATGTTTCGGTAAAAAACGCGGGAAACTCAAATCGGTTGACAGCAATTTAAAGTTGGCGTCGTGAAGAGGAGAGAAAAAAAGGTGGGACACACCCCACCATCACCCTTGTCGTCGACATCTCTGGCACCGCATTTAGCGTTCATTAAATAAACCGCCCCTTTCGTATCCACCCTCTCCCGTCTGTCTCAGGGGCCCGTCACTCACACGGTACAAAGTTTAATTGATCAATGATAAAGTTTATCGATCATTTCGAATTCATTTAACTTCGGTATTAGTTTATGGCGCGGGAGAGACGGTATATGTGCATAGCTCACGAGGGTGGTAGGGGGTAGGGGTGAGTGCATCGCTCGTTTATGCGAGCAAACGTAAGTCTTGCGTGATTATGTGTCGCGGAAACAATTTTCGAAACAGTTTAATCCCTTTCCTCGGGATAATTATATTTTAAACCCTTACGGGTACTGGAAGATACGTTTAGTGAAATTTACCCTCGGTGGAATCTGATCAGTCGAATATAATGTAATTCAAATTTATGAAGTTGAAATTTGTATGCAAAATATAGATTGTTTTGTATATTTGAAATTTTATGAAACTGACCCTCGGAGGAATCTGATCAGTCGAATATAATGTAATTCAAATTTATGAAGTTGAAATTTGTTTGCAAAATATAGATTGTTCCGTATATTTCAAATTTTATGAAACTAACCCTCGGAGGAATCTGATCAGTCGAATTTAATGTAATTCAAATTTATGAAGTTGAAATTTGTATGCAAAATATATATTGTTTTGTATATTTCAAATTTTATAAAAATATACATACACGGTTGTAGATTTGAAAATATGAGGATTCATGTAAGATATGAATTTCATGACTTGAAATATTGAGAATTCAGAAATTTGGACTTCTGGGTATTTGATAATTGGAAAATTAAGGAATTTTAAGATTTAGAAATTTGAGTCTCGTGGAATTTGTAGAATTTTTGAAAATTTAGAAATTTCAAAATGTGTGGATCTGCATATTTGAGGAGTTTCATAATTTGACAGGTAGTGAATTAACAAATTTGGATTTCTGGAAATTTTACAGTTGGATAATTAGAAAATTCGAAGCTTTGGAATATGGAAATTTGAGTATTTAGAAACTTGGATTTGTGAAAATTTGAGAATTTGATATACTGAAAAATTTAGAAAAATTTCCTAAAACTAGGAAATTTCTGAATTTGAATATTTGGAAATTTTGCGAGTTTGACAATTAGGAATTTGGAATGTTGATGTGAAAGCTTGAAAATTTATAAACTTGGAATTTTGGAATTTTCAAATTTTTAACCTTGGAAAGTAAAAAATTTAGAATGTTAGAAATTTAGAGTTTTCACTCTAGAAATCAAGAGTTTTGAATATTACCGAATTTGGAAACATCCAAATTTTTAATTTTGTTAATTTGAGAATTAATACTCATATTTTGATATTTAAATACTTTTATCTCATTCTCTCCATTCTTTTGCGACTGTAACCAAAAAACATGGGTCCTTTACTATATATTCAAAATTCTGTATTTCTAAATCTCCAAATTTTCAAGTTCTCTAATTCCCAAATTTTCAAATCTTCAATCTCTCAAACCTCTAAATCTCCAAATTTACAAGTTCCAAAATTTCTAACTTTCCAAGTTCTTACGTTTCTAATAATCACAACACATCCCCGAGAACATATAAATCCGAATTTAAAAACAAATCCGAAAATGCAGAAATTGAAGTGGAATTTTTTTCAAACATCATGGTATACTTACCAACCTTCCTGTATCACCAGCGTTTTCTTCAAAGCTAAACTTGCATAACAGTTCCCCTGGAAAAACAACTGGCAAAAAATGGATTAATTCGCAAAAGATAAGCAAGATAGTAGCAGAGCAGTGAAGGCTCATTCAGTGGTTCTTTCAGGCTGGCAAACCGCTCGCTGACGTCCATAGCCGTTCCCTTTCGGTCTCCTTTTCAACGAAAACACCAAAAACTTTCGGGTGAATGGGCCGGCGCTGATATTAGTTATACTTAATTGAAGAGCCACGGGATCCCGTGTTGCCTCAAAGCTCAGCCGCCGCCTTTTATTTCAAATCTATCGCGCGCAACTTATATTTTCATTAGCCTTTCAGCTCAGGGTCTGGCCTCGTAAAACGTTTCACCTGTGCCTCGGGCTTTCTCCCCTATTTTCTATGCCCTTCGCGATCAGAAGGTCCCACACCCACACAAGCGTGTAGCTGCATCTGCCCTTCGAGGGTCTTTCGTTTTTTTCTGCTTTCAAAGGCGATCGCGTGCGAGCTAGTCGGGGTCGAGAGGTCAAATTGGCGTGAACGGGCTGATGATGCGTGAGGATATCAATAAACAGAGTGAATTTGAAGTATGACTGTTGCCTGAATGGTTCGTAATAGCTTGGAAAGGTGATATGATTTATTTCTATTTAAATGATGGCCATTTAAGAGGCGGCAATTACATTTAACTTCTTAACGTACAATTTTTAAACGGTTGCGTTATTCAAAATTAGCTATTAATGTTAAAACAAATAAAAATAGTTGAAATATTAGGCATATTTCGTATTGTATTTAGCAACTTTTGATTCAACGTAGATGTTATAATTTATTTCTATTTAAATGGTGGTCATTTAAGAAGCGGCCATAGGAGTCGTATATTACATTTAACTTCTTAACGTACAATTTTTAAACGTTTGCGTTATTCAAAATTAGCTGTTAATGTTAAAACTAATAAAAATAGTTGAAATATTAGGCATATTTCGTATTGTATTTAGCAACTGTTGACTCAATATAGATGTTATAATTTATTTCTATTTAAATAGTGGTCATTTAAGAAGCGGCCATAGGAGTTGTATATTACATTTAACTTCTTAACCTACAATTTTTAAACGGTTGCGTTATTCAAAATTAGCTATTAATGTTAAAACAAATAAAAATAGTTGAAATGTTAGACATATTTCGTATTGTATTTAGCAACTTTTGATTCAACGTAGATGTTATAATTTATTTCTATTTAAATGGTGGTCATTTAAGAAGCGGCCATAGGAGTTGTATGTTACATTTAATTTCTTAACTTACAATTTTTAAACGTTTGCGTTATTCAAAATTAGCTATTAATGTTAAAACAAATAAAAATAGTTGAAATGTTAGACATATTTCGTACTGTATTTAGCAACTCTTGACTCAACATAGATGTTATAATTTATTTCTATTTAAATAGTGGTCATTTAAGAGGCGGCAATAGGAGTTGTATATTACATTTAACTCCTTAACCTACAATTTTTAAACGGTTGCGTTATTCAAAATTAGCTATTAATGTTAAAACAAATAAAAATAGTTGAAATGTTAGGTATATTTCGTATTGTATTTAGCAACTCTTGACTCAACGTAGATGTTATAATTTATTTCTATTTAAATAGTGGTCATTTAAGAAGCGGCCATAGGAGTTGTATATTACATTTAACTCCTTAACCTACAATTTTTAAACGTTTGCGTTATTCAAAATTAGCTATTAATGTTAAAACAAATAAAAATAGTTGAAATGTTAGACATATTTCGTATTGTATTTAGCAACTGTTGACTCAACATAGATGTTATAATTTATTTCTATTTAAATGGTGGTCATTTAAGAAGCGGCCATAGGAGTTGTATGTTACATTTAACTCCTTAACCTACAATTTTTAAACGATTGCGTTATTCAAAATTAGCTATTAATGTTAAAACTAATAAAAATAGTTGAAATATTAGGCGTATTTTGTATTGTATTTAGCAACTCTTGACTCAACATAGATGTTATAATTTATTTCTATTTAAATAGTGGTCATTTAAGAAGCGGCCATAGGAGTTGTATATTACATTTAACTTCTTAACCTACAATTTTTAAACGTTTGCGTTATTCAAAATTAGCTATTAATGTTAAAACAAATAAAAATAGTTGAAATATTAGGCATATTTCGTATTGTATTTAGCAACTCTTGACTCAACATAGATGTTATAATTTATTTCTATTTAAATGGTGGTCATTTAAGAGGCGGCAATAGGAGTTGTATGTTACATTTAACTTCTTAACCTACAATTTTTAAACGGTTGCGTTATTCAAAATTAACTATTAATGTTAAAACTAATAAAAATAGTTGAAATGTTAGACATATTTCGTATTGTATTTACCAACTTTTGATTCAACATAATTAGAATTGAACCCAAAATGTACTGAAAATATATCAAACTTATATTTTTCATATTTCAACTGTAGAGTGGCGTTTCGAGAGTGAGACGCTATTATAGCATTATGCGTTAAGCACAATTTTATTCAAATGATTTGTAGTTTAAAATTATTTAAGAATAACGAAGAAGTTTTTGAGTCATTGCATTTAATTAGTTTTGTTATACATACTGTTTGAATCAAAGATTATTTATTATTTTTTATTTTGGAAGACGATCGTGGGAGCTATTTGATAGATCAAATTGGTGTGAACGGGCTGATGATGCCTAAGGATATCAATAAATAAAGTAAATTTGAATATCGTGTTAATTAAAATAAGTTGTGTATTAAATTATTTATCGTTTATAAATCTTAAATGACATAGATAATTGCTATGTTGCTAAATCAGTTAATAATTACAGTTATCAGTAATTAGCAATTCCTTGTAATCATAGTCATATTAGTAGTATAATTAATTATTTCAGATAATTATAAGTGATAATATTTTATACATTTACTAATTATTATACTAATAATACAGTCAATAACTACAATTAACAGTAATTGATAATTCTATATTGCTTTATTAATTACTGTATCACTAATACAGTTAATTGTAGTTAGAATTATAACTGATAATTTTGTATTTCTATTTTTTAATATTTGTGAATTGAAAAATTTTTTAATTTTCAACTTTTTGAGTTTGAAAATTTCAAATTTCTAAACTTGAGGATTTATACATTTGCGAGTTTCTAAATTCATAATTTTGAAACTCTGTAATAATAAAATTTTTAAATTTAAAAATTCGTGATGTCTAAAGTTTCCAAATTAAAATATGAGAATTTCTAAATTTGAGAATTCTTTAGTTCAAAAATTCTAAATATAAAAACTTAAAACTTTAAAAATTTAAAGATTCAAAAATTTGTGGAGTCGGTACTGTATATGTTAACAATTCAAAGAACTATATCTATATTTATTAACAAAGTATAATTAGCAATTTGTCAATAATTGTCATTAATTAACAGTTTTTTAATTACTAATATACCATTCACAAAGTATGTAAAAAAGTAAATATATAATCTACTAAAAATTAGGAAGTTATAAAAATGTAAAAATTCATTTGAAAGCAATTATAAAACACTCGCAAAAATTACAAAAAAATATATTATTTATTTTTGATCGTTTCAAAACTAACCATTATTATTATATGTATATCAAAATAAAGGAGAGAATATGTAATTAAAATGCATAAATGATATCAAATTATTTATGTATAATAAATATAAATCAGAGCTACGAATTCAAAAGTATTTAAAAATTTTTTCATTGCAAATTTCCTTGCAGAACTCATGCCGTTTATTTTGAGATAGTTATATCACATTAAGTGATTCTGAATCGCATAATTTATTTTTCCATTATCATTTCGTTCAGCATTACTAAAATATAACTAAAAATTGAGAATATCCTTCATGATTCTTGTCCAGAAAAATTCAACTAATATCGAGTTCCTTTACAAATTTATGAATATGAATTCAGGAAGGGACTAATTATCAGTTGAAAAGCCACAATTCTCGTCCATTGTCTCTCCTTAACACAAACAACTCGCTTTTGTTACCAAACAAACCTTCGGAAGATACATAGTCTCCTTTAAAAATGTCATCGCCAAAATGCATTCACCGTTTCTGTAGCCACAAAAACAGGCTTTTCTTTATTCAGACGGACAATTTCACACTTAGCACATTGTCCGGCAAATTAGTCAACCTGACTACCACTTTCAAACTGACGTCCTTATTTGTTATTCGAAGTAGCCAACAGCTTCCACAGAAAAATATCAACTTTCCGGCAAAATATCCTCGAAAATATATTGTCCCATTTTTAGGTAAGGTAAATGTACCGATATAGAAACCGTGTAAGATTTACGTTTCAACATATTTACGTATTAAAAATATTTATTATTACTCGTTAGTAGTATAATACAATAGTAGCTGATACTATAGATTCGACTTGGGCCTTTCAAGGTCAATTGTACAACTAACAAAATAACTGTGAAAATATCTCCAAAATTGTATACTGCGAATATACTTAACCACAAAATATTTTTTACAACAATTAACATCAAGTGATACATGTTACATATCAGCAACAAATAACTCACATATGTATTTCAAAATTATCAAATTATTTTTCAATTATTCGAGTATAGTTTGTTAAACAATATTAAAGATGGTTGTACGTGTACCTAAAATCTGAAGGTTATAAAAATAAATAGAAATGACTGTGAACCAAAGTGATGAAATATCAACAGACACCGAGCACGTTTCATACTTTCGCGTTTGTCGCCAGAAGTAAGGCGTTACAGAAAATAAACGACAGTTCTTAGCCCATGTGTCGAAGGCACCGCAGTCATTGGTCCATAAAACGCAGGAACACGGCCACTGTATGGAAATAACTGCAGGTACATACAGGATACACAACGTATGCAGAGCAAATCTGCTGTTTACCGAGTCCACCAGACTTGAGGACAGTATCGACGCTTCGATGAAGATATACATTGGTCACATATGGCTTCTGATCGCTGTAAGGGCCAGTGGTACTCTTTTGAAGGTCAAGACTGGTGACCGAATACTCCGAGCATGATTTTTTGGGGATTTTTAGGACCTCTGACGGTACTTGCTTATTTTATGGTAAGAAGAAAACGGCGGTGGAGAGACAAGGACAGCATTCTAGGATTTTGAAGCAAAAATCCAATATTTTACTATTCTTTTTGTTTAGAGATATTCTTTAGACTCCACATAAGAGTCGAATAAAGCCAGATTTTGCAATTTCGCTTACACATTAATAAAAATATATGACTTTAGAATTTAAAGATAAATAGGTATATAAGGGAAAGGATATTAATTTCATTTTATATTTGTTGAAAATAGTAGCACACCATATTCAATGTACTGCTTAACACTGAAATTACTAAATTAGTCATTTCATACGTTCACAAGTTCTCTTTTTTAAATTACAAGATTTATTAATATGCTTTCGTTGAAATCTGTGTTGATTTTTATTGAATAAATAATTATTGTGCATACTAATTTATATTTTACCGTTTGTTTATTTATTTCTTTATTTTAGGTTATGTGTGCATAGGTTTAGTGTTAAATACAACATAGAGTGTACTTAAACATAACATTGTATATATTGTTTAAATATAATATTGAATGTACTTAAACATAACTGTATCTATTGTTGAAATGTAACAAATGTACTACATTGAATAACATTAAATGTATTATGTAAACATAAGATTAAATACACTTACACATCTTTTGAGAACCATTAGGATTTACTTTACATAATTTAAATGATTATATGTAAGTATCACATGATACGTATTATACCTTTATATATAGCATATAGTATTTTTTTTTTAAGAAAGCAACAATATAGTTATTTTGTGAATTAAGTGATTATAACCTGTAAAATAACTTATAATTTACAACCTATACAATTTTTAACCTATAACAATACGACAGCATGAACTAAACACAATTTAAGCAAATTAAAAAATACCAATTTCCTTGGAAGATTAACATTTTATTGCATTTTAACTTCTGTGAATTGTAACTTAACCTCTATATCTACGTATAACCTCTAAATAATGTACAATTATAAACCATATGTAATTGAATGTTTTTGATAAGAATTCAACAAGATTTTCAGTAACTCGACTGTTTAAACAAAAGATTTAATGAAAGTCATGAAAAAAGCCCGTACAGAGGTGAATGTCTATGATGTAAATCAATCGTTGGACAGAAACGTTAATGAAGAGGCCAGTAAATGTCTTCGAGATGTTAATGTTGCTTTATTAAAAGGATCTTTTTTTTACGCTTTCCACAGCGGTGCTCGAGTTTCTAAGCGCAAGCTCATAAATATTAAACGGCAAATTGTTATCGTGTCCGGTGAGCGTTCCTTTGAACATTACAGGGGACACCTGGGCTACAGTTTTATCATTATTTCCTGCATTTACTACGAATTCGCTGGGCGTTAACGGCTTAATACTTGTCTCGTAAATTCACTCTTACAGTATCAATAGTGTGTGTCGTACCGTTAGACTTTATTTCTCAAATGTACTTTTATTATTTTGCGCCGTGAATCGCTTTAATTCTTTGTTGCAATCTTGTAAAAATTCGTTTCTCGAATCTTATGAGCGATAATGATAAGAAAATAGTGTATATTATTCTTGTATTATATTACTATAAATACACAAACAAATCAATATAATGAATGATTCAATTTATTGTTTTAATAATCACAGTAAAGAAAATTTGTTATACTGCAAAAATACTGTAAATCTTTTTTGTATCACAATAAATACAGTAAACAAATCTTTTTCACATTGCAAAAATTGAAAAATTTTCCAATATTGCAAAGTTGCAGGATCAATCTAACATAAGTTAAAAGTTATGGCAGACAAAGAATGTTTTCAATAATTCTAATAGTAGGTGATTACTTTGTGTAACATATGTACAACATGGTGTTACAAAGAATTAGTGCAAAAGTATTTCAAGATTTAAATACTTTAATTCATTTTTATTATTGCAATTTAAGTGTAGACATTCTGATTAGTATTTTTCATTAGTCACATATTCACGTATTACGTTACTTTTAACGATTCCAAGACCGAATTTAACCTAACCTTTATTTATTACTATCATTATTATTTATTATTTATAATAATGTGATGAAAGACTCGTTAGTCATTAAATATTTTACAGTCTTCAAAATTTTGTATCGTCATAATGGCCTCATAAGTCCATAAAATTATAACTGATCTAGGTTAATTACAATCAGACACATTAACATTATTTATAACTTTATATTGCATCAACTTCATCACAACTCTAATAAAACATAGAAAATTATAATTAACCTAACTAAACTTGATTATCAAGCAGCAGCATGACTTTGTAATTTTGTTATAATTTACACAGAAAGTCAATAAAATATACAAAATTACATTTAACCTAACCTAGCCAAACTATCAAATAACAGCAGTGACATATTTTATATAACTCTTTTGTTGCAGTTTTCATATAAAATTATAATTAACCTACCCTAACCTTTAGCTATCGTATATTTTTCGTAACCTTGTATTATCACAGTCCGTAAAACTAATAAAATACAGAAAATTATAACTAAAACGTAACTCAACCTAACTTAACTGCCAGGTAACAGCATATTTTTCGAAACCTTGTATTATCACAGTCCATAGAACTAATAAACTACAGAAAATTATAACTAAAATTGTGGTAAAGCATACAAAAGTTCAACGGTATGCCAATCGAAGTGTCCCGTAGCCAAAGCAACCCTTAGTTATCTATTAATTCCAAACAGTTCTTGATAGAGACATTGGCTGGAATTAGGGTGGACTATTTAAGGTGTACAAACTCATGGTTGCGTGTGGCTGAACGCTGTTCCGTGCCTTATTCAAACTTGCGGTGAAACCACACTTAACACGTGCATGCACATAGTTTCTCAAACCCCTCTGTTTTCAACCCCATAATACTATAATCACGGAAGTAATAACGAGGCTCGAAGTGTTGTCTCAGAAAACTGTTATTCAAGTGATTTCTTCTTTCCCTTTTCGTTGCTGATGTCAAAATTACAGATGCATTATTTGCTAATTAAATTTCAAAAAATTATTATTGCTCTTCAGCCTATGAAAATTCTATAATTTCTTGTTTATAATATAAAACTTGTAATTACTTCTTGAATTATAACTATTGTAACGAGGGTAGATTACTTTTATAGTGACTATAATAATAAAAATTAATAATATTAATAATAACAATTAATATTGTTATAGTAATTTAAGGATTGTCGGTCCCAGTAATATTATTAGCGGTAGTAATAATAGTACCATAATAACACTATTAATATTACTAGTACTATTAAGAATAGCTGAGGTATATTTTTAGTAACGATAATTATTATTAAAAATATAGTAATTTCAAAACTTATACCATCAGTCCCACTAATATTGCTAGTATTGTTAATATATTTTACAAAAATAAAGATCCTTGAAATGTTATCTTTCAATTAATTTACCAAATCTGAATAGTAAATATTTTCTATTTAATTATCTAAAAGATGTAAACATTATATCTTAAAAAATACATCAATTTTGATTTTTCCTTTAACCGTTCAGTTAATTTCAAACGTATGTAACAAAAGACGACCTCAAGTTGTTTTAAAAATTGCCAAAAATTTTCATAAAAATTAAGTTCTTTTCTGTTGTATGGAATATTTTCAAAGAAGCTTTTTACGAAACAGAGAACGCTAATTTATGAAAGCAAAACTCATGCAACTAAAAGACCCAGTCCGTCCAGAGTGAGTTCAACCCTTCGGTCGGATGTTGTTCCACCGAAAAAATATCAAGGAATGCCAGTTCTTTCTGCGGCAGAACTGTAATTTAAAAAAAAAGGAATATGGAGGGATTCTGCGAGCGCCGAGGAGCAACAGACGGCGAACGATGAATAGAAAGAACGTCCGGTTAAAATCAACGGAGAGAAACGTAAATGAATGAAAAAGTGGAGCAGAAATATGTCTGTGAAGCGGACGGGAATGGAAATGGGGAGGTAATTGTGAGAGGAAAACGTGGAAAAAGGTAGCTGGATGCAGATGCATTGAAAAAAAGTAACGTGAGAAGCGGACGATGATGCGGAGGAAACGATGGAAATATAAGGCTCTGAAAACGACTGAAACTGAAAACAAAGAAACACCGTCAGTCCATGCAAAATACAAAGTTGCATATAACCTCGTTATATGAACAAATAAATCGTTTCAACGATTTGAAATTTACTTGAAACCAATCAATAGTTTCTTGCATCTTTCTGGGTTGAAAGATTGAATTCTGAATCATTTTTCACAAATTCTAACCTGATAAATAACTCAGAAAATGTATTTAATGTAACAGCTAAAGGTTTAGCAAATTTTCTCCAGGAAAGATTTTATTAGATATTTATTTTATTGTTAGTATATTAATTACTATACTGTTAGATTTTTAATTACTATACTTTAGTATTAAAATAGCAAATGTGTGCACCAACGAGAAAGTACTGCGAATGATTCCTCTGGTGGCGAATAAATATACTGACAAATTGAGAAATTTTTAAGACCTTTTAGATCTACAAGGTTTTCGACATTTTTAAGGTTTTCCCGATTTCTTAAAGACTTTTAGGTAAGACTTATTTTATTTTTATTTTTTTAACGAATAACGTTCAAGCTAGTTAAGTTATTTTTATGATTTTTGACAACAGCTTGTTCTATTTAAAATATAATCTTTTTGTAAAAGTTAGGTTTTAATATAAATAGTTAAACGTAAATAAGAAAGTTGAAAAAGGACAAAAACGTGAAGTTGAAGTACAAGAAGTGAAAAATTACTTTTCACATGTGAAGTACACAAAATTTTATTTTTTTAATATAATGGAGACTGCAGTTTACGAAGTTTGTAAAACTTTTGTACGATTTATTACATTTGATCTGTGAGTGCATAACATAATTTGGTAATATGAAACAGAAAATTTTGGAATTTTGAAATTTTTATATTACAAAGATTTGTGAAACTTGGATAAAAAGTAAAAAACATTTGGAGGTTTGGGAATTTTGGCATTTAAAAGTTTGAAAATTTGGAAACTTTGGAATGTACAATAGTAACTTCAGAAATTTCAAAATTTGAAATTTGAACACTTAAAAATATAGAAATTTAGAAATTTGAAAAATTAAAAATATAGAAATTTAGAAATTTGAAAACTTTACAATTTGATAATTTAAAAATTTGAAAATTTGAGAGTTTGAGTATTAAAAAATATTGAACCTATCGGTTTCTGAAGTTTAGGTAATTTGGTGGCTTCTGAATTTAGGAATTAAATGATGTGAAATTTATGACCCGCAGATTAATAAATTTATTAATTTGTAAATTTGAAAATCTATTGAAAACTGATCTTGAAATCATCATTAGACAAACTTTTTTAAAAATGATTTTTTACTGATATCCATTGTACACTCTATACACTTCTGTTTTAAAATAAGATAAACTTTTGTTTATCAGACAGCTGCAAGTGTATGAAAAAACGTGCGTCCCGTTAGAACACCCTGTATACGTAAAAGATTAAATTAGACACAAATTTAATTTGTGCAATTTCTGTAACCATACCTAACGGACATCAAGAGACAATCTTTATGACATAAAATAGAATACTCATACTATAGTTATGTAATGTTTTAATTCTAAAACTACCAATACGATGGTTTATGAATTTCTTATCATAAGTTGCATAATTTTTTAAGACAATTTTCTTGAAATCTGCGTTGATCTTCATCAAGCTAAAGAATCAATGCGTGCATTATATTACGGTTTGTCGTTTATTTATTTTTCAATATCATTATTAATAAACTGGTAGTTTCTGTGTTAAATGACTCGTAAACCGTTCGCTGCAAAAGACTTTCCAAATAAAAGTTACGTGCCTTCCACGTCTGTGCTGTAATTATCTTTATTTATGGCGATGGGTGTGCTCACTTATTATTGAATACTAAACCTACTCACCTAAATTGTATTTTGAAATTAAAAATAAAAGTGAAGAATAATTGAACAAACGAGAAAACAAATTCTTTACTTCGCTGAAAATGCAGATTTCAAGAAAATTACCTTAACAAATTGTGTGACATGCTTGTGAACCGGCCATTTGACCGTATCAGTAGTGTTAACATTATTTTTAATTTTCTCAGTAAGTGTCGCCGGTAGCTTCAGTATTAAGGGGGGCAATACCTTTAGAATCTTAAGAAATTACAAAATTTTCTATAAAATGTTAGTGCAACATCTCAAAAATATAGTCTTAAAATTTTAAAGCGTAATACGGAGCCCTTTTGATGTTATGGCCGATTATCGTGATTCATGTCTGGTATCGCGCCGCAGATATTCACACGCTCGGTGCGGAGGGCTATTTAGCAGATTTGTTATTATCATGCCATTGCTGTGTTTGAAATTTTGTATTTTTACGGAGAATGAGCTTATGGAGGAAAATCAACTTTACGAGTAAGCCGAAGGATTATTATATGGCGCAGGAATCGCAGATTAGTTGGTAAATCATTGAAATTATCCAGGTTTTACTTATCGAAACTTTAAACGCATTTTTCTCAAAACTACGTTTTTAAAATTGGCGTGACTGATAACTCAAAAACTAATTTATCAATCGCGCTCAAATTTTTTGCACATATCCACGACAATACTATTTAACATATGAACCTAAATGTACGAAATAAATTTAACATTAAAGTCCTTTTTTATTGCAAAATATTGCGAAAATTTTCAGTAAAATTCAAAGTTTTTCTTTAAAAGCGCGCCATCTCTTCAATTTTCCATATTTTTAACATTTCTTAGGTTCATCTACTGTGAATGTTAATAATCGAAACATCGTTTGCAAACTTGTTTCAGACCAATGTAACTAAAGCTAGAAGTCACGCCGTTTCACGAGACGCGCCGAAGCACTTCCAGGAAAGACTATCATAATTCCGCCATTTTTAAATATTTTTAAAAAAAGAAAATATGTTGTAATAGGCAATAGTTATAATAAATTATACCTGAAATTTCGAAAATACAAGACAAAGATATCCTATACAAAAAAATTCACAAATATCAGCTCATTTTCATCTATCTAAATGTATTGTCCCCCTTAAGGTCTTAACCGAAACTTCATTCACAGTTAAGCTGAGCTCTAGTGTAGTTTAGGCTATTTGGAGTGAAAAACGCGCGGGAACTCGCGTGTGCTAGAGGGCCAACGTAGAGGGAGAAGGTGTATTCGAGGACAGAGACAGGCAAGGACCGTGCCGAGAAGAATCGTAAGGCAGAAGGTGCAAGAAGGATGAAGCACTTACATGCAGGCCTTATTTATGCGCACCGGCCGGCGACCTCGGATAAGAGTTTAACACCGCGGCATTATTTATTCGGCTTCGCGCGTTCGCGCGGCCACGAGCGCGCTCGCGCCAGCGCAGCGCACGTTTCTTTTTAAAAGTTCCCGTGAAAATGATACCTCCGCGATGAATATAAAACGCACGCCCACGCGAAGGGACATGCCGACACCGACACTACCCGGCCGACTCGGATATTATACGAGGCCCTGTTCACACGCGCGATCGACGTTAACACCTACACGGACATCGAAGAGGGCGCTACGGCCAAAGAGGAAGAGAAATGGCCGCCGCGGGGCGAGAAAGAGAGAGGGCGAATGGGTGTCGCAGGTGTACAGGCCCTAACATCCCCTTCGAAATCGGAGAATTCTGCTAGGAAGGAGGTGATACAGGCGCCCGGTTTAAAGTTTCGCTTTTGGCACACTCGATGAATCGGCCATTTTTCTTCTTCGCCTTTATCCTCGCTTTTTCTTGGCACGATGTTGAGCCAATTATTAACCCCTTGGCTTATAACATGGCAGGCTCGTGACGTTACTGTTCAAGCGTGACAAAACTTGCGTAAAGATCAAGTTTTGAATTCGATACCAATTTGTGTGATTGAAGATCGCTAAATCCAATATATGTAATGTTCCAACGTTCTTTATTAGCACTGCAGTAATTTGGTAGCTCTGGTTGACGCAACTGATGAAAACTTGTATGGGGTTCAATTGTCGTGGAATTTTGCGAGTTTTCTTGTTAGAGTTTTTTGATACTTCAGGAATGTGGTGTATAGTAGTGATTTGGAATTTTGGGGTATTGGTTTTATATTTTGGGAAGGTATGTGGTGTGGATATTGCAAAGCTATATTTGGGGGCTTAGTACTAGTGCGATAATATCTTTACTGTGACTATTAATGTCAATACTAATATTAATAACGGCAGTTATAAAAATTAATATTAGTATTAATAACAGTATATAGGAAACTAGTATTAATAGCAGCTGCTATTGGTATTAATACTAGTATTAACAACACTATAATTTATCTATGTTATTAACTAGTGTTAATAACAGTAGTTATAAGTATTACAGTTAGTATTGACAATAGTATACTGCAATAGTAACATCAACATGATATACTTTTACACTTCTAAGCAATAGTGACTAAAGTTGCGGTAATTTAATCTGACGTCTTGTAATACTAGAACAATAGTATTAGTATTTCAATATTCCTAATAATAATAGTAATAACAATATTAAGTATACTAGTATAGTAGTATTACAATAGTATCAGGTACTTTAATGATGTTGTGCATTAGTAATACCAATACAGTAGTATTAATAATAGTATTATTTCTATGTTGATGTTGAAATAGTTATGTTATTTTTTTACAAGTAGTAACATTATTCTAACACTAGTAATATGACACTTTGTTAGTATAACTTTGTTAATTCTTAATAATTATCAATGCTATGGTACTTTAATTTTTTGCATTCTATAATACCAATGAAATTATAATATCCTTATCTTGCTGGTATAATTAATGCTACATAATGCTATATGACACTAGTATACTAATATAGTAATCTTACTATTATAGGAGCATTATTTCAATGCTGTCATTTCAACAGTAGTAAGAGTACAATAGTAGTAGTATTATAGTTATGCTAATATTGAAATAATTTAATTATTAATTATTAATTTGAATAAATAAATTTAAAATTGAAATAACTTAATTTAATTATTTAATTTAATACTCTTTCGATACTTATTATATGGCCATAGTAGTACGGCTAATAGTAGTTTACAGTAATAATTATTAAAGTTATATGACTTTAATTTTGTACATTAGTATATCAATATTAATATTGCAATATATGTACTATATTATTAATGTTATAGTTAATAATACTAAATTTTTGTGAGAAACTTTTGCAACATTCTGGAAATTTCTGTTATTTGCATTTAGTGAATTATTAATAAATGATATGTAACATACTGTTCACTTATAGTTTTTTTCTTAGAAATAATACGATGATACAGATATCATATATCAAGGTATGTTACTATTACAACTCTCACAGATTTTGTTTTGACTGCCTTGTTTCTAGTTTACATTAGTGCAGTAGACTAGCGTAAGTAACTTACCTTGAGCCGAGTCTACACTGGTAGAGTAAATGGATTGCCGTAAACTCTCGTTATATTACAACAAACGGAACCATAGTAATGGAAAATTCATGAAGTTAACACTGCAGTAAATTGGTCGAAAAGATTTTTCTGCTAAAATTCTAGCGACCTCCACGGACTTGCATAACGAGAGAACTAGTGTATGTGTAATTTCATGTGAAAGTGGCCATATAATGAATGTCTAATGTATTATTCTCAAAATATTATCTACAATTTTTCATAATAAGGTTTGAAGAAAACTAGAATATATAGTTGAACGTTGCACGGTAAAGCATAATGTATAATAGACTCTCGTTATATTGCCAAATACGAATTTCCAGCAATAGACAATTCTTGCAGTTCGCATTTATAATATTGATCGCCATTGTTTCTTTTCTTCATTTTTCAGCGATCTCTGTAAATCCCCATAATAGAGGAACTTTACTAGTATACGTCACGTAAAAATGGTAATGTACCAAATGTCTAGTGTGTTAATCTCAAAACACAGAACATATTCACAATTTTGCATTATAATTAATTCGAAATTGAATTCTAATTTAATAGTTATGTAATTTGAAAATAACGTATATGTGGTCAAAACGTTGCAAGTACAAAAAATAATGTTTAATAGACTCTTTATATTGGGGTAGAGGTGTATTATAATAGACAATGTTTGCAGACGGCAATATATTAGGTTGGTTAAAATGCTTTCTTCTCTAATATGCCCGCAATCTTCATGAATTCATGTGTCCTAAATACACTAATTATTATTCAGGTACATGTCATTAATTATAGTCCCAAAGATTAATTACTTTTCTAAATATTAATCATTTTATCACTGTCCCAAGTATTAAATATGTATTAATTTAATTCTTTTCATTATTCGATAAAAACAGCCAAGAATAATTTGTGAAATGTAAATATTTTATTTAATTAATTTTAATTGAGTTAATTAACTAATTAATTAATTTTAATTAAGAAAATTAACTAATTATTTAATTTTAATTGAGTTAATTAACTAATTAATTAATCATAAATTAATTTTAATGGGCTTTTCTTCTCCTGAATTCATTTTGGCACATAAAACTTTCTTCTGACAGTGAAAAGTGTAAGTTCTAATGCCATTTATTGTTGCACATACAACTTTTTATATATAATCTTTCCTTTCTTTTTCTTTTGACGTTGTAAAGAATTTCTGTTACTTTATAATGTAAGAAGAATGATTAAAAGTATATTACAAAATTTTAGGTTATGTTGATATGACGAGTTTAAGACTAAAAGCAGAATTATATTTTCTTACAGTTATTTTTAACATAAATGTACAGAATACAAAATATATTTATTTTACTGCAATAAATGCACTAATTTGTTTAATAGTCTCATATGAAATCGCGTCTATGCCTAGAACGTATAATGACTGGTTAGTGTCATGTATAATAATAGAAAAACACGATACTTATTTGTAATATTTAAATAAAAGTAATAAAAACAAGATTAATTTGAATTTTCCATTATTTAACAAATACAAAACAACTTTACTATCTAAAGAATTATGTAAGATTAATTAATTAGAACTATAACAAAACTCACCCTTGCTTGAGTAATTAAGAAAGGAGTTCAAAATCGTTGAATCTTAGAGTCTTGTATAATAATATTTTTGCATCATATTAACTTATAATTACATCTATGCAAAGCTAATTTCACCATTAGACTTCGATTAGTTTAAACGTTCAAAATAAACAAAAATGCTATTAACAAATTTCCCACCCGACTTTTAACTACCGATAATCATTTGAGCACCTTACTTCTCTAAATATAGAAAACGAGTACACTAATCGAGTCTACTATTGTAAATCCAGATAAATACAATGACCTAATGTAATCACTACAGGTTACTTCACGTATCATAGCACAATATAAATTAACTTACAATTCCATAAAAGAAATTAATTCTAAATACTTTGAATCAAAATAGCGAAACCAATCATATCGCAGACGTGCAAAATTAATTAACGTCAATTAATTATTCGGAAGGTAGTAGGATTATCATCGACGTCGGTCCTGGGACGAGAGGGTGTCCCAGCGAAAATAGCTCGAAAATTAATCGGCCAGCATAACAATTTTATCGCGGCCGGCCTTTACTTGGCCCTTTTTGCTGGACCAGCAGAAAATGTAAAAATTTCGGCCGGACATAATGGTCGGCCGAGCACGGGAATCGGGCAGATCGTTAAGTTATGGGTCCCGTGGAAGCAGACGTTTTCCTTTTGTCTATCGTGTTGCAAGGAGAAATGCAGCCCGAGAGATAAGGTTCGTTAGTGGGCGAAAGGTTAAAAATAAGCCGGCATGGAGGGCAGCCCGTCATAAATCTGGCAATCCCTGGTGAAAAGCCGACTCGCACCCTAAAAACAGGGATACATCCTTAGCGACGAGACAGTCTGAGACCTGGATCGAGTCTGACTCGGTTCGGGAAACTTCGTTTCTACAGTTATTTAATCAATTTTAGCCAATATTCGTTCGTTATGAATTGCAAGCGTTTGGAAACAACACTAAGGTCATTTTATTAATTTTTAATATGTGTACGTGAAGTTGTCAATGAAGTAGCTTTTTAAGGGAGGGAGTGCTTGAGGTATTCCGTTGGTTTGTCTTCATTTTTTGTTAGTACTAGATTTCTTAATTTTAAAAAGCTTGTTTACAGATTTCTAAATTTTCTAACTTCAAAATTCTTAAACTTATACATTTAGAGATTTGTAGATTTGTAGATTTGTAGATTTATAGATTTACAGATTTGAAAAGTTATAGATTTATAGATTTGTAGATTCCTAGATTTCTAAATTTCTAAATTTCTAAATTTCTAAATTTCTAAATTTCTAAATTTCTAAATTTCTAAATCTCTAAATGCCTAAATGTCTAAATCTCTAAATTTCTAAATTTCTAAATTTCTAAATTTATAAATCTCTAAATTTATAAATCTCTAAATTTATAAATTTATAAATTCCTAAATCCCTAAATTCCTAAATTCCTAAATTCCTAAATTCCTAAATTCCTAAATTCCTAAATTCCTAAATCCCTAAATCCCTACATTCCTAAATTTCCAAATTTCCAAATTTCCAAATTTCCAAATTTCTAACTTTCTCAATTTCTAAATTTTTAAATTTCAATTTTTCCAAAGTGCAAAACTCTCAAATTTTCAAATTGCAAACATTACCTAATTTACCAATTTTTTACAACCCTAATTTATACACACTCAAATATTCCAATTCTGAAAGTTTTAAAATTTATATGTTACTAAAAGGTTTAAATATCCAAATTCTACAATTCCAAAAGTTTTAAATTTTTAAATTCCTCAATTTCTACTTTTTTCAATTCCCAGAAAATTTCAAATGTGCCATTTTCAAATGAATTTCAAATGAATTTTCAAATTCATAAATTTCTTAATATCAAACTTTCAAATTCTCAAATTCCACCAATTTTCATATTTTCGATGTTTCTTATTTCTAAAATTTCCCCAATTTTTAAATCTCCAAAATCTTATATTTCTTAATCACCTAAAACTACATCTTTAAATTTCTTAACCTTTAAATTTACTATAACTTTAAATTCAAAAATTTTTTAATTTCAAAACTTCAGAAAATTTATATTTATATTTATATTTTATTATTATCATCATTACAAAAGTAATGATTATATATACATATTAGTTTATGTACTAAATTATGTTAGTAATTTTATTAGATGTGATGTGCTTGGTTACTTATCAATAATTTGTAATAGATTTCAAGAATAGAGAGCCCCACTTATAAATATAAATATTTAATAATTATATAATTATAATATTTATAATATACACAGTATGTCTGAAAAGTAACGGAACTTTTTAAATTCAAGGAAAACTACTAGCACCGTCTATTAAAACAATATGCTATCTGAAAACAGTATTCCTCCCCTACAAAACAAAACAATCATTATTAGAATCGAGCAACGAATTGTAAACTTATAGCGGTTAAAGCGACAGAACCTTTCGTCGCCGTGTCACAAATTCACGATGGAGCAAAGAGCGAATATTAAATTCTGCTCGGTAAAGCTCGGTAAAACTTTTACAGAAACATTTGAATTAATGAAAAATGTTTATGGCGACGATTGTTTATCCCGTACACGTGTGTTCGAGCGGTATAAGCGA
Organism: Megachile lagopoda; assembly: GCA_036983795.1. Taxonomy (NCBI): domain Eukaryota; kingdom Metazoa; phylum Arthropoda; class Insecta; order Hymenoptera; family Megachilidae; genus Megachile; species Megachile lagopoda. The sequence continues at coordinate 1,616,997 of CM072793.1, forward strand.
TTCCAGGACGGTCGTGATACTTTGGAAGACGACCCAAAGCCAGGTTTTGGGTTTTTCTAAATTCTAAACGATTCTAAAGGTATTATACTTCGGGAATTCGTTCCACAGGGACAAACTGTTAATGGCGAATATTATCTGGGTGTTATGGAACGTTTGTGGAAAAGAATCGTTCGTGTGAGGCCCGAATATCGAGCGCCAGGGAGTTGGTTTCTGTTGCATGATAATGCACCATGTCACAGAACTGTCGCAGTTCGTGAATTTTTGGCGAAAAAACAAGTCTGTGTGCTCCAACATCCTCCATATTCGCCCGACTTATCTCCATGGGATTACTTCCTTTTTCCAAAATTGAAATTAGCCATGAAAGGAACGTTTTATGACCCTGTTACACAAGTCCAAGTTTTCAGACATACTGTGTATATTGTGCTTTCTTGAACGTAAAAATATCAATGAATTCTCAACAACCAATAATAGTAATATTTAACATAAATATTGAATACTTCCTAGTGAATGTCACTAAATGTAAATGAACCTGTCACCTCGTTATAAAAATAGATAAGAAGCATTGACACACTTTGCTGTTCAAAAACATAGTTTCTAGTAAATTTTATTCAAATTTTCTAATAATAGTTTACAAAAGTTTCTCCTCGCGTTTTATCAGATATGAGAAGATTGTTTATTATTATTAAACAGACAGGAGTATCTATTAAAGTAACTGTAATTTTAGTTACAGAAAATATCTATTTCTATTAGTAAATCGAAAGTGGATAACTTGATAGATATTATTATCTCATATATCTTTCTAGTACATATTGGTACGGCTGTCTACAAGATGATTCAGTATAATGTATAAATTTATAGCCATAGAATGTTAGCTTAAGTATGCGGAATTATATATTTAAATATCGAATGAAGAGATTATGAGCATGAGATATGGACGTACATCAGGACATGAATATTCTATCTGTTGAATGATATACAGAGTGTTCCATTTGAACCTATTAGCGGAACCTGTATCTAAAACCTGTTTCTGAAACGCTGAGGATATTCTAGCGGAGTAAAATGTATAGATAGAAATTTGCTGGAAGCATTAAGTTTATTTATACTGTTACGAGTGATACATGATATATTTCTTTTTGTGGACATCTTGCAAAATACAGGGCGTTTCACCTAACTTGGACATCTTCAATTATTTGGTTATCGATAGAGAAAAATGTCAGAGGAAAATATTATTTCGTTTGAAAGGATATTATGATAGTTAAAAAATTTCTCTGAAGGTTACTTTCTACGAAATTTCAAGGCCATACAAGTTTTTGTAAACGAAACAATCTATTCATAGTACAAGGTCAATATGAATACAACAACCTATAATACTGCGATCTACAAAAAATTCTTAAAAGCTAGACAACTGATAAATAGAGAGAATTATCGGATAGAAAGATTAATAATTGAAATTTTATTCTAGAAAGTGCTCAAAATTATGTCCAGCAGCTGCTATGCTAATCTCTGAACGATTAATGACCGAGTCTTTCCTGTTTCTCATAACTTGATCACTGATACTAGTACGATTTTAATATGTTCCTTCATTTATAAATAATGAAATGATATTAAAATAGTACAACATGGATATAATATAGTATAATATAGAAGTAGTAATATAGAGCAATAAAATAGCAGAATGTTTCTACATGAGACATATCGAACAGTACTTATACACCGTTGTCTCTCGACTTCCGAAATAAATTCGCCTCCACCGAGCCTTTAAAAGCTCCACCATAATCACGCAGTCACCGTAGACGTTTCAATACAGAGCAGTCCCGTTTATTCCCTTAATAAAACCTCTGCCAACCCCGGCGCCCCATACCCCATCCCTGTTTAAATCTACGGGGCGAAGTAGTCGTCAAAGAATTTTTTCTTGGGGCGCAATTAAAGGCTGCAAAAGAAATATGCGAACGAGGAAGGTTCTAAGGAAATCGTACAATCGCCTTAATGGCAACGGCGAAGGGGGAAACTGATGGCCGGAGGCGCATAATGGTGTTGATTACTAATTACAATTATTGGCCGGTGAGGATACGATCGATCCTCCTTCGCCCCCCCCGGCACCCTCCCATCTATCCAGGTTCAAACACCGTTCCTCCCCTTGCCGTCAGAAGCGTGTTCGAGATCGTGGCCGGCTAATTGCATTATACGTGTCAATATCCTGGAGTAATTCTCCTTGCACAGGAAATTCGACGGAAAATGGTCGAATGAACGGGAGATACATTTCTTTCTCGCGATTATTCAGTCGTGCTCTATGGTGCTTTTCTTCGTTGTTGATTTATCGAAGGTCAGATTTATTAATTGTACAATTATTCAAATTCTTAATGGAATAGTAATTCACTGCAAACGATCAATTTAGGGAAGATTTAGTTTTGGATCAATTCTTTTGCAGAATTTATAGGGTGGTTCAACTATTGAATCGAAAATTCCTGGATTTCGGTAGAAATATGTTTTTAAGTCCCAGACAGTGATAAATATCTTCATATCTCTAGGTCTTTGGATCTGTAGATTACTACGTTCTTATATCATTAGATCTCTAGATTCTTAGATTTCTAGATACACATTCTTGACGACCCTAAATATTTACGTCCCTAGATCCATGTGTACCCAGATCTCTACGTCCCTAGATTCCTATGTCCCAAGATCCCTATGTTTCTAGATACCTATGTCCCCAGAAAACTACGTCCCTAAATCCCTATGTCCCCACATCCCTATGTTCCTAGATTCCTATGTCCCTAGATCCCTATGTCCCCAAATTCCTACGTCCCCAAAATTTTTACGTCTCCAAATCCCTACTTCCCCAAAATTCTTACAACCCCAAATTCCTACAGCCCCAAGTCCCCACGTCCCCAAATTCCTACGTTTCCAGATCCACACGTCTCTAAATCCTTACGTCCATAGATTCCTACGTCCCAAGATCCCTATGTCCCAAGATCCCTATGTCCCTAGATTCCTATGTCCGCAGATCTCTATGTCCCCAAATTCCTACGTCCCCAAAATTTCTACGTCTCCAAATTCCTACAGCCCCAAGTCCCTACGTCCCCAAATTCCTACGTTTCCAGATCCATACGTCTCCAAATTCTCACGTCCTTAAATTCCTACGTCCCAAGATCCCTATGTCCCAAGATCCCTATGTCCCCAGATCCCTACGTCCCCAAATCCCTACGTTTCCAGATCCCTACATCCAGAGATCCTCACGTCCTTAGATTCCTACGTCCCCAAATCCCTAAATCATTAAATGTCTAGATCCCTAGATACCTAAATTTGTAAGTCCAAAAATCCTAGGATTCATAGATTCTTAGATTTATAGTTTCCTAAATATCTAGATTTCTAAACCCTTAAATCCCTAGATTCCTAATTATCTAATTCGTTGTATCCGCAGATCTTCAGATCTCTCAATTTACAGATTCCTATATCTCCATAATTTTATATTTAAGGTTGATTCTTACATTCTTAAATTCTTACAATTTATGTAGATCCTCAAGTCTCTATATTCCAAGGTGCCTAGTTTGCTATAAGTGCAAATTGTTATAAAGTGGGATTTCTACATTTCTACATACTTGTATTCCTGTATCCTTAAATCCTTAAATCTCTATATTCCCAGTATTTATTAACGGAGAAATATAGCAGATGTTTATTTATTGACAAAGATGAGTGTTAATGTACTAATCTATTCTCAACTATCACAATGTAGATATTAGCTCATAAATCTACCTCCATTTATGAGAAATTAAATAGTAACCTATTCATTTATTCAAATTTTTCCAAAACCTTTTAATAAACTTAAAGTCAGAACTTGATCTTTCAAGTAAAACAGCGAAACCCATGAACGAGGTATAATTAACTTCAATTCCTCAAGCTGAAAAATAGAATAAATATGTTCCAAATTAATATGTTGTTTTAATGAAAATTCTAAGACAATTGTAATGTTTTGTGAGGTTTCCAGCAAAATATTCCTTGATCTTCAGAGTTAGCTACACTTACATAAAAATTGTACTGACCGTTCGAGTGGAACGATTTTAAAACACCCGATGGCCCTGAAGTTATTTCACCGTTACAAAAATTAATTATAAATTTACGGTGATAATGAATGTTCCTCTGAGAGAATGTGCCTTGTCATTTCCTCGCGTTATGCTTCGGCGCTGTCATAACGAAGATCAAGAATTCGTAGCCTATTACACGCTTCTTTTACTATAGTTTAAATCGGACCACGAATTATTTACACGTTTTTTCTTGACTTTAGCGATCAGACGGAAACTAGAATCTGTTGCTTCTTTATTCTTGGATCAGTGGTTCGCAACAATAGCTATCATAAATTTATTAAAACCCAGGTGTTTTTAACAAATATCGAACGACACTTTAGAATTTAATTTAACAATAAATAATCACAGTTTAGCAATAGGTTTCACACAGTTTGACGACATATTTATAATTTTACAATTTACAGCAAGTAATGGCTGTTTAATGATACATTTAACACGATGTAACAATTTACAATTCAATTTATAATAAATAGTTAATGTTTAAAAATAAATTTAATAATTCAATTTACAGTAAGTTACTAATTAACAATAAATTTAACAGTTTAATGATATATTTAGAATTTAATTGACAATACATAATCACTGCAAATAAATAATTTACTGTTTTAAGTAAAAACTAATTAACGTTTTGTTACATTCTGTTGCAAACATGCTACAGAAGATAATACACTATGAAATCCCTATATTGCATCAAACATAAATAAATAGTAAAGATTAGAATCAACAAAATTATTTAAAGCATTTCTTCTCCTTTATGATTGCTACGTGTACAAATATTACTATACATACAAATTAGACATACTTATTATTCTAACAGTAAATATTTTTATATTGTTATTTTCTTATTAGTATTCGTTCAGGGATTTTATAGAATCCTTTTTTTTTCAAATTTGGAAAAATCATATAACGAAGCGTTTATAATTGTTAAGTAGTTAAAAGTTTATAATTGCTAATAGTTAATATCCATTTTACTACAGTTTAAAAAAGAAGGTAAAAATTAACAAAAATCACAGTTTCATTTAACAACATTTATAAGCCATCTTCACAGTATGCCTGAAAAGTAACGGAACTTTTTAAATAAAAAAAAAAGTATTAGTTATTTTGCCAAAATTAATTTTTTTTATTCAAAATACATCCCTTCCGCATCAATACACCGCTGGACACGCTCAGACAATGTTAACATAGATTTTTTTATGTCGTTTTGCGGAATCGCTTTAATCACCCTTGTCACAGATGCTTGGACTTGTGTAACAGTGTCATAAAACGTTCCTTTCATGGCGAATTTCAATTTTGGAAAAAGGAAGTATTCGCATAGAGATAAGTCAGGCGAATATGGAGGATGTTGGAGCACACAGACTTATTTTTTCGCCAAAAATTCACGAACTGCGACAGTTCTGTGACATGGTGCATTATCATGCAACAGAAACCAACTTCCTGGCGCTCGATATTCGGGCCTCACACGAACGATTCTTTTCCACAAACGTTCCATAACACCCAGATAATATTCGCCATTAACATTTTGTCCCTGTGGAACGAATTCCCGAAGTATAATACCTTTAGAATCGTTTAGAATTTAGAAAAACCCCAAACCTGGCTTTGGGTCGTCTTCCAAAGTATCACGACCATCCTGGAATCGCTTATACCACTCGAACACACGTGTACGGGATAAACAATCGTCGCCATAAACATTTTTCATTAATTCAAATGTTTCTGTAAAAGTTTTACCGAGCTTTACCGAGCAGAATTTAATATTCGCTCTTTGCTCCATCGTGATTTTGTGACACGGTGACAAAAGGTTCTGTCGCTTTAACCGCTATAAGTTTGCAATTCATTGCTCGATTCTAATAATGATTGTTTTGTTTTGTAGGGGAGAAATACTGTTTTCCGATAGCATATTGTTTTAATAGATGGTGCTAGTAGTTTTCCTTGAATTTAAAAAGTTCCGTTACTTTTCAGACATACTGTGTATTCACCTAACCTAACGTTAGCATTTCCCTAGCCAAAATTACGATAATCTGAGAATAAAATTTCCTCGATGATGCAATATCCGCGAGACTGTAAAACAACCCTTCACGAAAAGATAAACGACGTTGAATTTTTCAAGAACGAGACCACCTTTCCGTTTGAAAATACTTCTTTTTTTATTTTCCCTAGCAGGATCCTTTCCCGGCCCGTTATTACAGTACAGCCTTTCACAAGGACACGATATCCAAGCACACGGCGAAATAGCTTCTCATCTCCAAGGAAGGGTAATTTTCTGCATCCCCTCCCCGCGGCTGCTCGTCTCAACTCGGTTTATACAGCAGCGGCGCTATAATTACGCTTAGTTTTAATTAACTTCACGTGAATTTAAACATTTATTTCGGCGGATGAGTGGAAGAACGCCCCGTTTCCTCGCCACCAACCCCCCGTTCCAGAAACATCCCTGAGATTGCCGACTAGGGGGCGGACGAGGGGGAAGAACGAGCAGCGACGTCTTTGTTGGAGGGTGGCACCGTTTTGGAAAGTTTGAGCAGTTTTCATTAACGACTGCATTAATTTTATTCTAACGAACTTTTCTTTATTTCTTTATTTATTAATTGTAAATGTATACGGTGCAATTTATATATATAGCTAGCTACTTATCAGTAGTTTCTCGTAAATTCTAGTAATAAAAGAACTCAATTATAAATATAAATATATAAGGTGCCCCATTTAAGCTGACATTGTAAAAAATTTCGAAGACGTGTGATTTAAGAAAAACAAATTGACACGTGTCCTTTAGTACTTCGAGTGAGGAGTCAAATGGCATTACCAATTTTTTAACGCGTGGGAGTCTTCGAAGTTATTTCAAGGTCATCTTGTCTTTTTTTATCATAAACCCATATTTTTTATTATGACACGTGTCAGTTTGTTCTTGTTAAATCACACGTCTTCGAGATTTTTTACAATGTCAACTTAAATGAGATACTCTGTATATGTATAGGATGGCTCACCCTCTAAAAAGTTAATACATGGTATAAAAATATCCTCTGAAGATTTGAGCTCAGAAATTTGTATTGAAGAGGTCGTTCAAAGTAATTTAAAATATTTTTATTTATTTTTCAATAGTTATTTTTATGTTAACCAATTATAAGTGTTTTATCGAAATTATAATTTAAATATAGTTTTATGTATTTAATTTAAGTCCTACAGTTGCTTCTGCCAAATAACCATTTTTATTAGATGATGAATATTCTTTTCGGTAGTTATTATACTACTTGTAATATATATTACAATTAATCCTAATCATTTATTAAATTCTTCTAACAATGCTACTCCTCACTCTACCGTATCATTAATAACTTGCAAACTTGCAAATATTTCCTGACGATTCTTATAACATTCATTTAGAATTTATAAGTCAGAATGTGAATCAGAGAAATACTGTAATTTGAATTGTTCAAATTAATAAATTTTTTGTCATCAAGTCATTAACATCTTTTGCAGACAATGTTTAGGTGTTTAGATATTGATACTTAAAATAGAATTTTCAGAAGTTTTATGGAGTTAAGTATCATTTTAAGAATGAATGTTGTAATACAAATTTAAAACAAAGATGAACGCTTTGTGTGAATCTCAGTTTATTTTTTATTAAATATTTTATAATCGCTATATTTTTTATTATATTTTAAGTCGCTAACTCTTTATAGCGTCTATTAATCCTATTAAATCTTTTAATTAGATTAAAGTTTCTCAACCAACACTATAATTAACTTCCTGTTTACAGTTTCATCCTATGAAACAACATGTACTAATCATTTATTAGTTTCTTTCAAAAGACCATCAGAATTTGTATCATTAAAATCTCATAAAATTAATTTGCTAATTAATTTCTGAAAATCTCTTTTAATCACATGATGACGACCAAAATAACAACATTAAGAAAACGTAGTAAATATGTCAATTAATAAAACAAGGTAAACACATAATTAACTTTCTACACCCTCTCCACGTTTTTAATCTATTATTAATGCAATTTATCCTGTAAGCAACATATAATTAATATTCGCCTGCTCCTTTCAGATGATCATCGTAATTTCCGAGCATAAAATCTCTTAATTAATCTCTTCATATCTCCTTCAATCATTGGATAATGACCAGAGTAAACATATTAATTAACTTTCTTCCTCTTCATGTTCTCAGTACGTTATAGAAATAGTTCATCTTATGAAACGCATATTTAACATCCAGCAACTTCAGTAGATCATCATAATCTCTATAATTATAATCTCTTAATTAATCTCTTGAAGTTTCTATTAATAATTGAATGACTGAACTAACCAACATATTAATTAACTTTCTTCACCTCCATGTTCTCAGTACGTTATTGAAATAGTTCCTCTTATGAAATGCATATTTAACGTCCATCAGCTGCAGTAGATCATCATAATCTCTATAATTATAATCTCTTAATTAATCTCTTGAAATTTCTATTAATAATTGAATGACTGAACTAACCAACATATTAATTAACTTTCTTCACCTCCATGTTCTCAGTACGTTATTGAAATAGTTTATCTTATGAAACATGTACTTAACGTTCTTTCAGTATGTTACAATAATCTTTATAATTATAATCTCTTAATTCTATGACCCAACACTAGTCAATATACTTCCCCAATCACCGTTATGCTCATAACCTCTCACCAAAGTTCATTTAACGCATGAAATATTAAAATTAATCTCTCAAAATCTGATTTGGTCATTGGATGCCGCTTGGAGGGCAATACTTTTAGATAGATGAAAATAAGCTGATATTTGTGAATTTTTTTGTATAGGATATCTTTGTCGTATATTTTCGAAATTTCAGGTATAATTTATTATAACTATTGCCTATTACAACATATTTTCTTGTTTTAAAAATATTTAAAAATGGCGGAATTATGATAGTCTTTCCTGGAAGTGTTTCGGCGCGCCTCGTAAAACGGCGTGACTTCCAGCTTTAGTTACATTGGTCTGAAACAAGTTTGCAAACGATGTTTCGATTATTAACATTCACAGTTAGTAGATGAACCTAAGAAATGTGAAAAATATGGAAAATTGAAGAGATGGCGCGCTTTTAAAGAAAAACTTTGAATTTTACTGAAAATTTTCGCAATATTTTGCAATAAAAAAGGACTTTAATGTTAAATTTATTTCGTACATTTAGGTTCATATGTTAGATAGTATTGTCATGGATATGTGCAAAAAATTTGAGCGCGATTGATAAACTAGTTTTTGAGTTATCAGTCACGGCAATTTTAAAAATGTAGTTTTGAGAAAAATGCGTTTAAAGTTTCGATAAGTAAAACCTGAATAATTTCAATGATTTACCAACTAATCTGCGATTCCTGCGCCATATAATAATCCTTCGGCTTACTCGTAAAGTTGATTTTCCTCCATAAGCTCATTCTCCGTAAAAATACAAAATTTCAAACACAGCAATGGCATGATAATAACAAATCTGCTACATAGCCCTGCGCACCGAGCGCATGAATATCTGCGACGCGATACCAGACATGAGTCACGATAATCGGCCATAACATCAAAATGGCTCCGTACTACGCTTTAAAATTTTGAGACTATATTTTTGAGACGTTGCACTAACATTTCATACAAAAACAAATTTTGCAATTTTTCAAGATTCTAAAGGTATGCCCCCCTTAAAGTCGAAATATTAACGAGAAACGTAAATGGACGGTAATCTAAGGACACCAGGCAACTCTGTTAGCAATTCCCAGTTCTCGAACTGATGTCCACTCGTCCTGTCCCCTAGGTGGCTCTTCCTCACGGCCGGTTGAGCACGTCAGCTCCGAAAATTTTGGTAACGAGTTTAGCATTACGCCGGCCAGTGGTCCGAGGGTGTCTGATTTTAATGGCGCGGACTGCGAGCTAATGGGCCACCGATTGTCCAAGCCCATTTAAGTCCAGCCCAGACGCGTCTGTCCGCCTCGAAATAATGGCATTCGTCGGACTTATGGTCGCAGAGCTCGCCGAATCTCCCCGACGGTGGTTGGACACCAAGCGATAATTTTCGAGAATAATTAGACCGTGTGCCCGGGAACTCGTGCCAAGAATATTAATAAACCGCGATCGTAATTAGAACAGACATGATTCCGGGATTTACCATCGAGCCTGGACTCTTGTCCTCAACTGTTTCTCAGCGGCGAATTGTGAGGCTTGCGTTAAGAATTTCAATTATAGTAAGTGTACCAAATATTATAGTAGTTGTAGTAAGTATTAAAGTATTATAGTTATTATAGTAAGTATTATAGTAATTAGAGTTATTATAAGTCCATGAAATATGAGATGCTGTTGGTCATTAAAGTAGCAGATCACTTCTCATAACTCTGCTGAAAGAACTCAAGAATGCATATTACATAAACATTTGTGAACACCTTAGTAATATTTAGAAAGATTTTGTATCGTAAGTATTATAGTAATTATAAGTCCATCAAATATGAGATACTGTTGGTCACAAAAATGGCAGGTCACTCATATTGCTCTGCTGGAAAAACTCAAGAATGCATATTACATAAACATTTATGAACATCTTAGAAAGATTTTGAATGCAGTATGGTTACTAATATGACGTTCGATAATAATCGGCAATACCTAAATTGTGAAACATGAAATTATTAGAAAAATTTGATATTTCAAACATTGATTTGTTAAATTAAACTAGTGTAGGTTGAATATTAGAACGCAATCTGTGAACTGCTAGTTAAATATTCAAGTTTATATGTATTGCATGTAGTAAACTTTTATTATATTGCCGTGGGACCACGGGTGTGGGACCGATTTTCTTCCACAATGATGGGGAGACGCAGCTAATGTATGACCGTGTGAAGATGGTCAAATAAAGAGAGTCTACTGTAAATATTTTAATTTTATATACTAATAAATGACTGAATATTATTGTGACCATTTTATATTTCAAATATAACTTTTTTGTAGATTAAAAAGTATAGCAGTTATACACTTCTGTAGAAAATAAACGAACAATAATTATAATTATTTGTAAAAATGAATATATAAATTATAATTATTTGTTATTATTATCAGTTCGTTAGTGACAGTATTTAATTTGTATAGACTGAGGCGTAGTTTTGAAAATTGACTATTATAGACAGTAACGAATATTGATATAGTTAATTTTCCGAAATTACGAAATTTCAGAACTCGAATGTTCCTAAACTCCGAAGTCCTGAAATCTGAAAATTACACAATTGTGATATCTTAAAGTTCAAAGATATCAAAAATTCAAAATTTAAAACTTCTTTAGGTACTTTTGTAAATATCACAGTTTCAAAATAAAAATCCTAAAATTCCAAACTTACAGAAGGCCCAAAATCCCAAGTTTGCAAAATTTCAAATTTACAAAGTTCCAAAATCCAAAAATTGCAAAATTGTAAAATTTGAAAGTTTCAAACTTACAAAATCTTAAAATTCTATAATTCCGAACTTGTAAAGTTCAAAAATTTTAATATTCGCATTTACAAAGCACCAAAATTCAAAAAATCTGATTTTGCAAAATCCCAAAATCCTAATATTCTAAATTTGCGAAATCCAAAAGCTTCTAATACTTCAAAACTTGCTAACTTCCAGGGTCACAAAATTCTATAATTCCAAATTTGCAAAATTTCAAAGTGCCAATATGGCAATATAACTTCCAAAATTTCCAAGTTTGTAACACCCCAAAATCCAATCTTATATAGTTCCAAAATCGCAACATTCGAAAATTCCAAACTTGCAAAATATCAAATTCCTGAAGTTCCAAATTTGCAAGGTCTTAAAGTCCCAAAGTTCTAATATACCAAACTTGCAGAGTTCTAAGGTTCAGAATTTCCGAATTTATAAATTCCCAAAATCCTACCATTCCAAGATTACAAACTTGCAAACTACCAAAATCCCAAAATTTCAAACTTGCAAGGTCCTGAAGTCTCAAAGTTCCAAATTAATAAAGTCCTAAACTTCTAAACTCCTAAAATTCAAAAATTTCTAAACTCCTAAAATCCCAAACTTGCAAATAACTGAAATCTCAAAACTGTAAACTTGTAAGTTTTCAAGTTCCCTCAAATTCGAATCTTACAAAATTCCAAAATCCCAAAATTTATTTTACAAGGTCCCAAATTCTCAAAGTTCCAAACTAGCAAAGTTCTAAAATCCTAAAATTCAAAAATTCAAAAATCCCAAAATCCCAATATTCTAAATTTGCGAAATCCAAAGCCTCTAATACTTCAAAACTTGCTAACTTCCAGGGTCACAAAATTCTATAATTCCAAATTTGCAAAATTTCAAAGTCCCAAACTTCAAAAATTCAAAACTTCAAAGATTCAAAAATTCAAAAATTTCTAAACTCCTAAAATTCCAAACTTGCAAGTAACTGAAATCTCAAAACTGTAAACTTGTAAGGTTTCAAGTTCCCTCAAATTCGAATCTTACAAAATTCCAAAATCCCAAAATTTATTTTGCAAGGTCCCAAATTCTCAAAGTTCCAAACTAGCAAAGTCCTAAAATCCTAAAATTCCAAAATCCCAAAATTTATTTTACAAGGTCCCAAATTCTCGAAGTTCCAAACTAGCAAAGTCCTAAAATCCTAAAATTCAAAAATTCTACAATTTTCAACTTTCAAACTTCCAAAGTCCCAAAATCTCAAAATTCAAAAACTCCAGCATATAAAAATTCAGTTCAAAATAAAAATACTTCTAACAAAAGCATATTCCACTATTAATAATAATCCACCTACATACATGTAGATATACAAAATTTTCTCCACAGTGTAACATTACCAACTTCCATTGTAAGAACCATATTATAGCAAATAAGAAAAACATTTCTCCGTTCATGACAACGTATCCATAAAGCAATATACGTAACCGAAATCCGAACGAAAGTTGCGTAGGTGTAGGGCGAACGAGGGTGGGAAACTTAGGGAGGCTTGAAAAGCAACGGGGATGGTGTGTAGTGGGTGGAGGAGCATTACGGACATTAGATTGGGACACGAGTGCAATAAACCTATCTGTATAATCTGCCCTGCAGGAATTAACAGCCCTCTGAAGGTAGCCACTAACGAAGTAATTCACTGGATGAACGTTGGGAGTGGTGGCCGAAGGGGTGGAAGAAGCAAGAGGATTCTGTGGGGGTAAAAGGACCCTGTATATATATATATGTATAGGACGGTCCAAAATTGAGATTTAGATCGAATCAGCGAGGAGCAACCAATCGTCTCTGAAAATTGATAACGGACGGTAAATAATTGCTAGGGTGCTGAAAGAAGACATCTGCGACCAACCTTTCGCGATTGTGTCCTGACTGATTATGGGTCTTTCAGATTCATTTAGTGTACAAATATTATTTAATTTTAATGTGACTTTTTTGGTCTGCTTGATATTCGGGTAATTTAGGATACATTTGGTTTAGGATGAGTGCAAAGGGGACATTAGTTGCTTCTGATTTTAGAGATTTATGTGTGTAAATGTGAGAATTTTCAGATCTGAAATTGTAGATTTATAATATTTCAGATTTTTAAATTATCAATTTCCGTACTTCTAAATTTTCAGACTTCAGAATTTCTAAAATTTCTATATTTTTAACGCTGTAGTTCTAATTATCAAAATATAAAATTTTCGGGTTATTAAAATGTGAAGTCTTTAAATTATAAAGTTACAAATTTTCTAAATTTCCAAACTTTTAAATGTACACATTCTGAAATTTTCATATTTTGTGAAATTAGTTCCAAGCGTTCAAATTCTGAAATTTCCAAATTTCGAAATCATCAAATATCCAAATTTCCAAATTTCCTATTCGTAAAATATTCCAATCCGCAAATTTCTAAATTATTGTAATAATTTAATAATAATTAATTATTATCAGATATCCAAATACTAGTTTTAAAATTTTAAATTGAGAAACTTCCATATTCTCAAATTTGTAAAATTAAAAAATGTCTAATTCCTCTCATTTCTGAATTTCCAATCTTTCTAATTTCCAGATCCCTGAATATTCAAGTTCAGAAATTTCCAAACTTCTAAATATCTAAATTTCTGAAATTTTTAAATTGTCAAAGTACAAAATTTCCAAATGCTGGGGATATTTAAATTTTTAAAAAACTTAACAAATTTAAGATCTAAATTTTTTATTAGGAATCTTAAACTTTTAAGATTCTCAAATTTTCAAATTCCTATCTCAAGTTTCGAAATTTCAGATTTTCCAATTTCTCAAATCTCCAAACCGCAAATTTCCAAATCCATAACTCCCCAAATTTCTAAATCATACGTTTTGTAAAGAGCAAATTGTACATATGAAGTTTGGAGAATCCATATGTCAAACTTTAAATAATATAATAAAATAACGTATAATAACGTAAACGTAACGTAATATAATATAAAGTAAAATAACGTAAAATAACGAAAATTAACCTATCAAGGCAATAGTATCACATAACACAGTGTAAACTGCATTTACATATCATATAGAAATATTTTTTCTCCTACAACACTATAAATTCCAATATTTTCAATAAACAGAAAGTTACTTTCACATTACCAAAAATATTAAATGCTAATCCTGTCCATTTACTACCAGATCTAACCTCAAAAAATTGCACAACATTCTCCGTTTCAACAATAATTATCTGAAATTCTACGAGTTCATTAGGGAATTTACACTAACTGGTCAAATTATTTGAACGCGTGCTGTCTGAAAGGCAGTGTATGTAGGATATTTGGTGTCGAATGAGAAATAGAGGAGAGCAGGTAGATATAATAGCCACAGGGAGCTGGAAATGTGGGTAATTGCTGACTTAGGGCCCGCCATTTTCCTCATATAGTTACAACCGCGAAACCCCCTGGCGGGCTACAATTTATTTATGTCGATAGTTTCTTGATTTGTCGACTCCTGCCGCTCATTTATATCCTCCCGGGGCAGTCGTAGATACATTTCGCTCAGGAACATGTTACTCGTTCACCCTCCTCTTATGGGGATTTTTCCTTCCAAGGTGGAACGCTACCTAAGTGAGTATATCCACGGTGAAAGTACTTTTGGATGTTCGATTAACTCTGCAGAAGTTAGAAAAACACCTCTCATGATTTATTGCAAGTATATCAATTAATGTAATTACCATTACTTTCGTTTCTAAATACCTTGTAAATGTTTGAAATAATATACGGGGTGTCGCAGTCTTTTACCAACTTATAAACTATTTTATTCGTAAAAATTAAAACATTGCAAATAATTTATTAAAATATTATAACAAAAATACGAAACGCTTTTTAATAAGGTGTTTGTCCATATTTTACAAGCATATTCTATAAATAATTCAGAAACTAAAATGATTACACACATAAGCAATGTTATTCAAAATGATGGCCTTGACGATATATTTCAAGGTCGTTGAAATCGACGGAATAAATTGTCACATTTAATAGAAATGATTGCGTAAACAATTTTGTAAATTGTTGGAAAAAATATTTTTACAAATATTGCTAAAATTAAAGCTGTACAGGCTTGTATAGTCAAACTTATTCAGAATGATATTCTTGACAACATATTTTCAAATTATTAAAATTGGTGAGGCGCCTTTTGCATACTACTGCAACAAAATCAGTACACTGTTAAAATAATAAAATTATTAAAATGTGTATTAGGTAGATCAGTGCAAAGCATTTTTATTTTTGTTATATTGTTATCATGTTAATACACAAAATGTATTCATAAGTATAGCAAAATATTATGAACACATTTGGTAAGATTTGTTAAAAATAGAAATATCTAATAAAATTTTATACTACCCAGTGTAGCAATCGAAATGCAAACTCTAGCAATAACAAAAAATGGACTTGTCCCAGATTTAAAATAAGCGGTTCGATTCTTCTGTCTTTGAGTCATCAATAACCTTCGGAAGGCGCGAAAAACCATCAAAGCCAATGACCACCTGGCGTGTTGACCTGTCGGACCATAAAGTCCCAAATTTTTCCAGCTCGACACGTGCCAGTCGAAACTGGAAGCCGTCATCGAGGGTTATTAGTGTCAACGAAGGGGTTATGAGGCCCTCGGATAGCTATCAGTTATACAAGGAATTAGACGTGTCAACACACACCGGCCTAATTGATTATTGCGACACGACAGGGGCAAAGCGGTTCCGGCCACAGACCATCAGTCATCTCGCCAAAAAGACAAGTACAAGCATCAGGAACTTCTTCGAGCAGCTAGATAACGTTGCCAAGCACGTGTCCGGGAAGATTATACCCTTCGGAAGGCGTTCGTCATTTATCTTACTGCCCTGCTCAACAGACGATGCGTGCAACATGTAGCAGATATGACTCTATGAGCGCTTCAGAATATTCGTGCCTACAACGTGATGAAGCGTGTTTTCGAGTTCCTCAGCTTAGACACGCTTTGCTATACTCGCTTTTCGAGGTTATGTACGCGAGGGAGACCCGATGACGTACAGTTACTGCCGCTCGTATTCGTACACCTTTCTAATTTTGGAGGAAAATTATGCTGTACGAATGTGACGACTTTGCAACGCGTTACAATATTCCTTTAGTACTTGTGCTTATTTCTGGAGAAAGAAGTGTTTTGGCGAATATTTTAGACGAAGAGAATAATTTTATTATCTACACAGTATGTCTGAAAAGTAATAGAACTTTCTAAATAAAAAGAAAAGTATTAGTTAATTTGCCAAAATTAATTTTTTTTATTCAAAATACATTCCTTCCGCATCAATACACCGCTGGGCATGCTCAGGCAATGTTAACATAGATTTTTTATGTCGTTTTGCGGAATCGCTCAATCACCCTTGTCACAGCAGCTTGGACTTGTGTAACAGTGTCATAAAACGTTCCTTTCATGGCTAATTTCAATTTTGGAAAAAGGAAGTAATCTCATGGAGATAAGTCAGGCGATTATGGAGGATGTTGGAGCACACAGACTTATTTCTTCGCCAAAAATTCACGAACTGCGACAGTTCTGTGACATGGTGCATTATCATGCAACAGAAACCAACTCCCTGGCGCTCGATATTCGGGCCTCACACGAACGATTCTTTTCCACAAACGTTCCATAACACCCAGATAATATTCGCCATTAACATTTTGTCCCTGTGGAACGAATTCCCGAAGTATAATACCTTTAGAATCGTTTAGAATTTAGAAAAACCCAAAACCTGGCTTTGGGTCGTCTTCCAAAGTATCACGACCGTCCTGGAATCGCTTATACCACTCGAACACACGTGTACGGGATAAACAATCGTCGCCATAAACATTTTTCATTAATTCAAATGTTTCTGTAAAAGTTTTACCGAGCTTTACCGAGCAGAATTTAATATTCGCGCTCTGCTCCATCGTGATTTTGTGACACGGTGACAAAAGGTTCTGTCACTTTAACCGCTATAAGTTTGCAATTCGTTGCTCGATTCTAATAATGATTGTTTTGCTTTGTAGGGGAGAAATACTGTTTTCAGATAGCATATTGTTTTAATAGATGGTGCTAGTAGTTTTCCTTGAATTTAAAAAATTCCTTTACTTTTCAGACATACTGCGTATGACATTTAGTACTTGTATATCTATTAAATTGTTTTATTGTTAATGATTTTGATTTTATAACTTCTATTTTGTGTATTGAATGCGTGTATTGTTCAGTGGTGCTTGTAGTTTCCCAGAAAATTGATTTTCAAAGAAAATTGCTATAGTGAAATGTTATGACAGCTATTTTAGAACATTTCGATTCCTATATTTTCTATGAATTCTGTTCAATGAAGTAATGTAAATTGTAATTATATTTTAAACGTTCTAATATGTTCAAATGGGGACCGAATTTACAAATTTGAAAATGACGGAATTTACAAATTTTTGAATCTGAAATATCTGAAACTTCTGAAGTTCCCAATTTCACAAATTCACAAATTCCCATACTCCCAAATTTCCAAATTCCCAAATTCCCAAAATTCCCAAATTCCGAGAAATGCCAAAAATTCTCAAATTCCTAAATTCCCCAAAATTCCCAAAATTTTCAATTTCCCAAATTCACAAATTCTCAAATTTCTAAATTCCCCCAAATTCCAAGAATTCTCAATTTCCCAAATTCCCAAATTCCCAAATTCCAAAATTCCCAAATCCCTAGAAATGCAAAAAATTCTCAAATTCCTAAATTCCCTAAAATTCCCAAAATTCTCAATTTCCCAAATTCACAAATTCACAAATTCCCATACTCCCAAATTTTCAAATTCCCAAATTCCCAAATTCCCAAATTCCTAAATTCCCAAATTCCCAAAATTCCCAAATCCCTAGAAATGCAAAAAATTCTCAAATTCCTAAATTCCCTAAAATTCCCAAAATTCTCAATTTCCCAAATTCCCATACTCCCAAATTTCCAAATTCCCAAATTCCCAAATTCCCAAATTCCCAAATTCCCAAATTCCGAAATTCCCAAATTCCCAAAATTCCCAAATCCCTAGAAATGCCAAAAATTCTCAAATTCCTAAATTCCCCAAAATTCTCAATTTCCCAAATTCACAAATTCACAAATTCCCAAATTTCCAAATTTCCAAATTTTCAAATTCCCATACTTCCAAATTTCCGAATTCCCAAATTCCCAAAGTTCTCAATTTTCCTCCTTTCTAAATCCCCAAATTTCACCCCAAATAAACCCCAAAATTCCCAATTCGACACATTAGAAGACTCTACAACCACATGAAAACCTACAAATATAACTGCAACTTAGTACACGTGAAATCGTTGTAGTACACCTCTCCCTTAATTCAATTTCACCGAATCAACAATTCTATCCGATTTTTCTCAACGGACGATTTGTTGAATCATACCGTTTCGCCGCGCATGCGCTCAATTAAGCGAAATGAGTCGCCCAAGTCCCTGACAGGTACAAGTGACGAATTAGATGTTCACGAGACAATTGAATCGAACATAAACGTGACTGATGAAACGAAAAGAAAAAGAAAGTTCAGGTAGCCCTGAGCGCGGCCATATTTTCACTTTTCAGGCAAGCAGTCAGCCACGGGAACAAAAGAAACCATGTCGAAAGGACAGAAAAGGACGAGGTGCCGACGGCGGCGCAGTGGCGATTCCAGCGATTCAATTTAAATTTCATCGAGTTTATAGCCCGTTTCGCTCGCTCTTATTCGGTATAATTAATTTTTCAATCGGGAAATGAAGAAGCCTTTTACGAGGACTTGGATTAGCGACCGGGACCACGGTTACGTCACTTCCGAAGCAGACCAATGGGGATCGGCACGAAGGTGTGCGGGGTTCGGTTCAGTTTCGCATAAGTTTACGACCGGACTTCACTTTACTCTTATTTGGCGGATCCTTCTCTGTACGCGGCAGCTTTACAAATCGTGATAAAAGGCGGACGTTACGGCTCGCCGTTGTTGAAAATCGGCTTTATCGATCGTTGCTTTACGACCTGCTATAGTTCCGCTCCAGTGAATATGAAGATATTGTGAGTGACAATGGACAATCAACTTCAAGGATGAATCTTAGTGATTGGATTCTGGATGCTTTCAGGATACGGTGTCACGAATTTATTGCATATTCTATGTGCTGTAGTACATCTTCTAATTACAGTAAAGAATTGAAATGTACGATGATAATTGGCGGTGGAGTATAAATAGCGTATTCTTATTATTAAGAACTAAGCACCAGTAGTTGACACTGTACCAGTACTTGACACTTTTTCGAAAAAAGTAAATAAATAAGGAAACCACAAGTTGGAATACATCAAACATTAATCTGTATACTGTCGCACTTCAGCTGCTTAATTGCGAACTACTGCGCATATCCGCCATTCGAGAGTGTCATATCAACCGATTAATCAAACTTGCGCACGGCTCTTACGATTTTTCAGTGTTTTCTTATATAAATCGCTAAGGTTTGGTTAAAATGTAAGTATTGCAAGTTTGTATTATTTAATCATTGTGAATAAAAAAGACATTCGTTTATGTTGTTTGAAACTCAAAAAGAGGTTTATTTATTAAAATTGGCAACAATGCTAAATTGTTTAAATTCACTCCGTGTCAACTATTGAAACTTGTAATCGTCTATTATTCAGTAGTTGACATGGGGTGTCAACTATTAAATTACTACGTGTCAACTAATGACTTTGTTCCTCTGTCATTTTTGAGATGCCTTCTACGCAGGATAACTTCATAAATTATACAGAAGTGACTATATTTTTGTATTTTCCTACGAAAAAGAGTTGTTCCCTGGAGTTATAATTGCTGTGTCTGAAACGACTGCAACCATTTCAGCAATGGCAAAGTGTGGTAGACTGTGAAAGTGGCCAGAAAGAATGGATATAAGCTAGATTATGAATAGGAAACAGTGCTTTTTCGTATCAACGAACCCATTAAAATGAGTAGAACCAGAAATGTGTATTCAGTTACCAAACTAAGTTAGATTTTTTGTGAAAGTAACTTCTAATTATTGAATATTTTTTTTGTAAACTTACTCAAGAATAATATTTTTTAAACGTTCAATAAAATTCTGTATTCATACATTATCAGACTAGTTCATTAATTGGATTTTCTCCCTATGTCAACTACTGACACAAAAGGATGTCAACTACTAAATTTTTTGTTTTCGCTGGGTGTCAACTATTGAATCAAATTTTATGTTTAGAAAAAAGAAGAAAAAAAATTTACAACCGCCATCGGGAATTAATACTTGTTGTAATATGATAGAAGAATAGTTTGTGCAGAGACTGCTAATCATAAATTTTCCATAAAGTGAACTTAGCCTGAGCTATGTGAACAAATAGACAAAAAATTCCTTAAAGTGTCAACTACTGGTACCTTCACCTTAAATATGTTATCAATTAGTGAATTAGCAGTGGTCAATAATAATTAGAACCAGTTTCAGTAATAGTAGAATAGAATTTGTATGGAGTTTAAATATGTTATCAACTGAAAGTACATTAGTATCAGTAACGGCATCAGTATAATAAATGATAGTAGCAATACTATTAACACTTTCACCGTCGACACAATATTAATGCTTTCACCGCCACCTATATATGGATGACGCTTTCCACATGTAATTTCTCTTATGTGATTGGAAATTCTTGTAATAACTATTTGGTACTGAATGATTAATGTAATAAGACATTGAGAAAATATTTGCAAGATTTGTTAAAAATAAAATAATCTTTTAATAAAATTTTCAACTTCATTGTGATAGTCAATTTATTAATAAAAGTTGCAACAGTATTAGTTCATTATGTGTACAATAGCAAAAAGTATACTGGTATCAATAACAGTGGGTACATTATCAGTATGTTAACAAGATCAGTAACAGCAAAGAGTATATTAATAGTAGCAGATTGTCATTATACTAAATATCAACACTAATGTTATCAATGGAACTCGGAACAGTATAAGGATAAGAGAAAATATACTAGTATCGAAATAATAGGTACATTTCCTGTCTGCTAATAATAAGTATTAGTAATAGCAAAAAATATATATTAGTAGTAGCAACTGTCAGTATATTGAATATTGGCACCAATGATATTAAAAATCGCAACAGAATAAATTCATTAAGCATAAGCAATAGTAGATTAATAGTATCAGATACTATAAAGTATCAGCAGCAGTATGAGTAACGATAGATTGTCAGTAAAATAAGTACCAATGCTAGTGTACACATTAGTATCAACAGTACAGTATTACAATTAGTATTATCACTCTATCAGCATATTGAATGACACTAGTATCACTAACTGCAATAACCAGTAGTATCAGTAACTCTAAAGTGTAAGTGTGGTAGTATCACTAATGATTAAGTATTAGTAAAATAATTATTGGCACCAGTATTAACAACTATGAATCACTAGTAATAATATTCTAACAATAATAATAAATTACTAGTACTAACACTGGTATCAGTATTTATTATACTGTCTACTAAATGTAATATCACTGAAAATAAAATATGAGTGGGGTATTAGTAACAGCACCAATATCAGTACACCTATATAAACCTAACCTAACACTGGTATCAGTATTTATCATACTGTGTACTAATTGTAATATCACTGGAAATAAAATATGTGTAGGGTATTAGTAATAATACCAATATCAGTACACTTATATAAACTAGTAAGTGTATATTTATTAAAAATAATAATTAATTGTAAACATCTACCTAACATAACAATAATTATTAACCAAAATATTTTCTTAATATTCCGATAGAAATCATTCAATTTCTTTGAATTTAACAATTCAATTTTCCTAAAATTCTTTCGCTATAAAAACTGTCCATAGAGTATATTTGGTGAAGTCATAAATTTTCAGTTCCGAAATGATAATTTTCCAAAAGCACGGACCAACGAAGTAATGGAAGATTTCAACGAACAGAGAGGAACATTACATAAGTCAAAATTTATTGCAGTCCTAAAACTGCACCTTCAAAGGAAGTAGTCCGTGGCATCCGGTTTTACGATCCGGAATTGAATGCGTAATTTACAACGTCCATGTGACAGCACAGTTTACCCAAGGAGACATATTTTTTTCCGTCAAGTTTTTCATAATATTTCACCTCCAAGGACCTTAGATCTCTTTAAGTCGATTGACTTTCAAGGTCACCGTTCGATCCGCACTTTTTCCCCAACATACTTTCTCCAGGATTTCTGAAAGGCATTCCACGAAATGACCTGGTCAAATTCCTTGAGGACTGTCTCCTTTGTGATTTAAAACATTTTAGAAAAAATTATCTACCTGACATTATGGTTATATATATGTTTTAAAGTATAAAAATATATTATCATAATTTTGTTATAATTTCAACGTAATTTTATTACGAGTTTGTACGTATACTCATTTTTTATATTTCGTGTTATTTACTTTGATACTAATTTTTTTATAGTTAATAAATAAGTTTTGGAGAAAAATTGAAAATTGGGAGATTGGAAGATTAGAAAATTTTGACATTTGGAAATTTGTAGAGAGAGAATTTGAAAATTTGGAAATTTTAGAATTTTGGACTTTGAAATTTTGCATCACAGGAATTTAGAATTTTGGAAGTTAATAATTTAGTATTCGGAAGTTTAATGATTTGGGATCTTAGGAATTCAGAAATTTAGGAATTTTGGATATTTGGGAATTTGGGAGTTTGAGAATTTAGAAATTTGAGAGTTTGAAAATTTGAGAATTGAAGATTTGGGAATTTGAGAATTTAACAATTTCGAAATTTCGAAATGTACAAATTTAGAAATTTCAAAATTTACAATTAGGTAATTTCGGAGCAGATTTCCTTAATTTAAAGCAACAAGTATAATTCTTCTCTTTCAACTAATATTCACAAACAAATTATAATAAATAAAATATTGTATTGAGTCTACACGCGATAAACATATTACAGACAAAACTCATAAGTGCATATGTCCAGTATATTACCAATATATACGTTCTAAAGCAGTTTAAAACGAATCTCCCGCGGAAACGAAGTTGCTCCTATATAATTCGAAGAACCGGAAGCAGCGACGAAGTAGCCATCCATTCCCGAAACATAACCTCCCGGTCCCGGCTTTAATTAAACAAAATACAGTGTATTTGCATAAAACGTACGCACCGGGCTCTACGAAGTGCATAGTTAAGCCAAGATATGGCGGACAGGCCGTAATATACGACGGACTGGGACGCAAAGGGGCCCAACGAGGGGGTGGGGGGTCGGCGAGAGAGATTCATCTCGAAATTGTATCGGCATCTGTATGGCCATTAGCATACTGGAACTGACGTATCTCGAAATGTTCTCATTAGCTGAAATTCATGGGCGGCTTCTACGCCCTGGGCCCCGGGCCCCTGGACCTACAGCCTCGTCCGAGACTGACCCGACAGTTTTGTAAGGTTAACCCGGTAACTAACCTGACTTAACCCAACCGGTCGGGGAATGTTAATGGCATCCGACTTATTGACGAGACCGGCACTGGGGCCCCGCTGCCTGGGCCCCGAACGATCCTCGTCCTGGCCCTCGTAATTACGTAAACCGAGTTTTAACGGACTCACGTGACATCACAATGCCTCTACGCTGCTATTACTGTGAATCGAGGATTACGCTCGAACTCTGATCAAAATAATGGCTTTCAGATTTCAAATTTTATGTCACAAAATTTTCTTGACGTGCTTCTGGCGGAATATTTGACATTTATCGAGACAATATTAGACAATATTAGTTAATACTTCAGTATGCACTTATTTATATTTAGAATAAGGACCGATTTTGATCACCTTGAAACATGTTGTCAAGGTGAGTGTTTCAAAGTGACAATTATCCCTTGAATGAAAGTCTAAATGGACCACTATGTGTTCTATTTAGCATTTGTCTGTATTAAACGTGTACCTACATTATCCGTTCATTAAGGGGAGCAATACCTTTAGATAGATGAAAATAAGCTGATATTTGTGAATTTTTTTGTATAGGATATCTTTGTCTTGTATTTTCGAAATTTCAGGTATAATTTATTATAACTATTGCCTATTACAACATATTTTCTTTTTAAAAATATTTCAAAATGGCGGAATTATGATAGTCTTTCCTGGAAGTGTTTCGGCGCGTCTCGTGAAACGGCGTGACTTCTAGCTTTAGTTACATTGGTCTGAAACAGGTTTGCAAACGATGTTTCGATTATTAACATTCACAGTTAGTAGATGAACCTAAGAAATGTGAAAAATATGGAAAATTGAAGAGATGGCGCGCTTTTAAAGAAAAACTTTGAATTTTACTGAAAATTTTCGCAATATTTTGCAATAAAAAAGGACTTTAATGTTAAATTTATTTCGTACATTTAGGTTCATATGTTAGATAGTATTGTCGTGGATATGTGCAAAAAATTTGAGCGCGATTGATAAACTAGTTTTTGAGTTATCAGTCACGCCAATTTTAAAAACGTAGTTTTGAGAAAAATGCGTTTAAAGTTTCGATAAGTAAAACCTGAATAATTTCAATGATTTACCAACTAATCTGCGATTCCTGCGCCATATAATAATCCTTCGGCTTACACGTAAAGTTGATTTTTCTCCATAAGCTCATTCTCCGTAAAAATACAAAATTTCAAACACAGCAATGGCGTGATAATAACAAATCTGCTACATAGGCCTACGCACCGAGCGCGTGAATATCTGCAGCGCGATACCAAACATGAGTCACGAGAATCGGCCATAACTTCAAAAGGACTCCGTATTACGCTTTAAAATTTTGACACTATATTGTTGAGATGTTGCATTAACATTTTATAGAAAAAAAAATTTTTCAATTGTTTAAGATTCTAAAGGTATTGCCTCCCTTAATCCCAACATGTATTTTTCAAGTATCTAAAATAGTCCGTCCCAAAGGGGTTTGGGGTTATTGTCGTCGTGGGGGCAGGGAGGGGTGAAGTCTCCCAATACAGAAGATCCTAGTTGCGATTTATTCACTATTGTAAATATTGACAGTAAGGCGCGTTATTTTTTCAAATATCTCGAAGACTAAAAAGAGTCCGACCATCGTATAAGAACAAGTTGTTCAGAATGATGACCTTGACAACATATTTCAAGATGATAAATCGGAGGCTCCCTTATTCTAAATATTTACCCTTACTAATTTGCCACTTTATTTTTGCCAATCGCAGGCTACTGGGATTTGATATTGTTCATTTGTCCGCATCATGTTATAGACTGCAATTTAGGGTCTTTTTACTTGAAATTTTGAGGGTACACGAGACACTCTTTTGCTGTTTAGATTTTGGAGTGGGACAACAGGAATCTGTCGTCATCGACATCGAATCGATAAAAACCGTGTTTTGATATCGTTTTCAATCATTGTTGGCACGTAGAATTTATAGGAACCTTAAAAGCTCTACAACTCATCGTTGACGATGATACTTCGTTGTCATTGAGTTTCTAAAGTTATTGCCGAACGTAATGAGGCTCCTGGGACGATCGGTTTGCATTTGTTCGTTTACCTGTACCATGCTACACACCGCAATTTTGAGTCTTTTGACTTGAAATTTTGAAGGTGGACTCATGAGACACCCTAAATTTGCTGCATAGAATTTGGCGGTGATCTAAGGACAGAAATCCGTCGTCATCGACGTCGATCATCGTCGAATCAATGAAAAACCGAGTTCTGGTATCGTCGATAATTTTTGACACATAGAATCGACTGGAACCACATTGAAAGTTCTATAACTTCTCGTTAACGTCAGTCGTCATGAAATCAACAATAATCGTGTTTGATATCGTTTTCGATAGTTTCAGACGCGTTTAATTGTCTGGAACGACTTTAAAATCTCTGCATCCTTGTTCTATCTATATACAGTGGTACTATAAATTTTGGATACACATTCGAATTCGCGTGAGGTACCTGGTCTGTGGACACACTAGCCTAAATCGTTAATAACTCGAAAATTACAAAAAGCTTTCTGTATATATCGTGCTATATTTAGCAATATAATGTTAGATATCTACAGAAAAGGTGGAATCAACAATAATCATGTTTGGCATCGTTTTCGATAGTCTCAGACACGTTTATTCGTTTGGACTTTAAAATCTCCGCATCTCATTCTTGTTCTACCTATATGTTACAGTGGTACTATAAATTTTAAATACACGTTCGAATTCGCATCAGACACCTAGTCTGTAGACCCACTAGTTAATTTAGAAGTGAGTGTGTATTTAACGCCGGTAGTTCTAGTGTTAATACCAAGGTGCTGACAGTGCTGTTACAAATGCCTCGTAATTCTGGAAAAAGGGATTTGGATTATTCGGAGGAGGCGGAGAAACCGGTTATTAAGATGCGTATAAATCGGCGACGAAAAATAACAGCTCTTTTTTCAAATTTTTATGGAGTTGGGTAAAAAATTATTCTTATTTAAGTGGCAGTTAGTAAATTGCACGAGGAAAGGTCATAATCGTTGCGTCAATGATTTTAGTTACAATTTTTTAGATGAATTTGGAGCAGATATAGGTTGTTCCATAGTTAGTCGTTTGAGAGAATATTTTACTTAGGAAGATATTTATGAACCAATATAAAAAATTTAAATTACCAATAACCATTAATGACTAGAATTTTATTTTACTTACTGATTTGAATATTAATAACTATTTTGAATAATAAAAATTTTGTGTACCATTAGAAACCCTTATCGATGACAGAGATTAATTTTATTTATAAATAACCATGATCAATTGTGGAAATTTAATTTTTATTACTATTAATCAGCATAAGTGACTAAAATTTTCTTCTTTTATCAATAACTAGAATTTTAACTTGATCCCCTGTTTTATTAAGTTATAAAAAATAAATTTGGATTTGAATTTAAAATATTCATCAAGAGTATTTATAAACTGGGTCAATTTAAAATATTTTATTTCTTGAAACTGGTCTATAATGTAACAAAAGTAAAAACGTACATAAATAAAATATTATATCAATAGAAGTAAAATAACTGAAGTAACAGAAATAACAAAAGTAACAAAAGTAAAAATATAAATAAATAAAATATTATATCAATATATTAAAATTATACTATCTCAATTATAATTTGTGCATAAATAAATAAGAAATACAAATTAACTACAAATTTCTCTCTAATTCTCTAATTAAACCTCTAATTCAAACTCTAATAACGTCAGACAAAGTGCAATTTATCTTCCTCTAATAAATTAGAGGTTATGTTCAACCGCATAATCTCAATCGAGTTTTAATTCCATTAACACTGCTTAACGAGTTATAATTTGATGGCATAATAAAATTTGCATGTACAAAACGTATAAAACGTGCGCGGGTACCATTAAACAGCACATGCTCTCCGACGCATAAATATGAGGCTCATAAGTATGGCAATTAAATCAGATTGTGCTTACGGTACATTAAACTCTGGATATAAACGCTATTACCAGCAACACGTTTACGGGTGATGCATCAATGACAAGATAAGCATCGATGATTGCTGGTTGTCATATCGATGTAAGCAAGCGTGGCAATGAAAGGGATAGAACATAATCCGGTGTCATCGAGGCACAGGTGTTTCAGAAACGCCGATGCATTTCGTGCAAATTTCGTTGCTACTAAATATGCAATTCATATGTTTTTCTCGGATAGGTTGTAATTTTGGATAGTGCACAAAATTTAGTGGTTTCTTAAAAAGATATTTGGTGTAACGCATGTGTAAATTTAAAAATTTGGTGAATTTAACATTTGATAAGTTTGCAATTTCAGAATTGAAATATTTGGAAATTTGCGAATTTGCTGATTTAGAAATTGAAAAATGGAAGAATCTGAAAAGTTGAGAATCTGCAAATTTAAAATTGTGGATTTAAAAATTTCAAGTAAAAAATCTTGGTCATTTGAGGATTTAAAAATTTTTAAAAGCTTGAAATTTGTATAATTAAAAATTTCAAGTTAAATATTTTGGTCATTTAAGGATTTCAAAATTTTGAAAATCTTGGAATATGAATAATTAAAAATTTCAAGCAAAAAATTTTAGTCATTTGAAAATTTAAAAATTTTGAAAATCTTAAAATTTGAATAATTGAAAATTTTAAGTAAAAAATGTTGGTCTCTTGAGGATCTAAAAATGTTGGAGATCTTGAAATTTGATAATTGAAAGTTTAAAAAATTAGAAATTTGAAAATGGAAAATTTAAGATTAGAAAAATTTTGATTTTTAGAAATTAGAAAATTACAGAAACTTATTACTTAAAATTTTGAAAAGATAGAAATCTATGGATTTGAGAATTTAGAAATTTTTACAATTCGATAGCTTCAAATTTTGATAATTTGCAAATTTAGCAGCTGAGAATTTGAAAAATAAAAAATTTGGAAATTTACTAATTTAGAAATTGAAAAATTACGATATTTAAGAAGCATAAAATAATATTGAAGAATCTTAATACTTGAGTATTTGAAAATTTCAAAATTTGTAAATTCGAAAATTTAGAGACCTTTTTACATATATGATTTAAAATAGAAATGAAAAAAAAAATAAAAAATAGGATTGCTATGTAAGATAAATGAACAATATTGTGTTATATTCCTGTATGTCTTCATACTTATTATTTAATAGACAAAATTATATTAACAAAATTTTCATATAGTAATTCCTACTATTTCGATTTTAGTTGCCTGAGATTTTAGTTATAAGACACACCAATATAATTTGCAATACTGCTTCCAAGTTAAAACTAACTTTTTCCCTACCAGACCTGCGTACAGGTAAAGTTACCTCTGCAGAATCGCAGTTATGTAAATTACAATATAAATGTAACTCATTCTGATTAAACAAATAAATAACCGATAAATATCCATATTTTCCGTGATCAAAACATGAAAGTGACACGTGACACCATTGCCTTCATTATTCATCGAGGCGACCGAGTAAAAATCAGTCCGGATGTGTTAACAACACGTACAAGAGCGGAACGTTTCAAACAGACATTTACCAGGCGGGCATTCATCAAAAGAGGAGTGTATCCAATTAAATACAGAGTTAGTAGGCTACTGTCCGACACCGCCTGCACGTCCATCACTGCACCTCTACGAGCACACTTCTTACTGATCTCGACAACATTCGCATGATCACATGCTTGTCATTCTCATTTTACTTATTACATCTATTCGATGTGTGTCCAGAATCCTTAATTCACAGCGAACGGGTTAAACCCTCACATATTCCCAGTGAAATGTTGCCTCCATACACGAAAGTAGTAAGGACAAACAATTGCAATCCCAAGGTCTTCCAGGTGTCTTCTGATTGGTTCATCAAAGCCCAAGAATGGATGGAAGTAGCAGTATATCAATCGTATTCGAAGATCAAATGTCTATCAAATCAAAGTCACATATTATCACTGTAGAGTCACATTCTTGCGTTCATACATGAAAAGTAGCAGAAAGGACACAAAGCAGCGCAATTCCAAGGTTTTCCAGGTCTTTTGATGGTTACTGGTTCATCAAAAAGTGGGTGGAAGTAGCAGTATATCAATCGTATTCGAAGATCAAATGTCTACCAAATCAAACTACCACATATGATCACTGTAGAAGTCACATTCTTGCGTTCATACATGAAAAGTAGCAGAAAGGACACAAAGCAGCGCAATTCCAAGGTTTTCCAGGTCTTTTGATGGTTACTGGTTCAGCAAAGAATGGATGGAAGTAGCAGTATATGAATCGTATTCAAAGATCAAGTGTCCAACAAAGTAAACTACCACATATGATCACTGTAGAAGTCACATTCTTGCGTTCATACATGAAAAGTAGCAAGGATGCGAACGAGCGCGGTCCCAAGGTTTGTCAAGTGTTTCGAAGATTACTGGTTCATCAAAGAATGGGTGGAAGTAGCAGTATATCAATCGTATTCGAAGATCAGTGTCCAGCAAATCAAACTATCACATATTCTCACTGTGAAAGTAATTCTTGCGTTCATACATGAAAAGTAGCAAGGACGTGAACAAGAGTCCCAAGGTTTTCCAGGTGTCTTCCGATCACTGGTTCATCAGCGTGCGGGGAACAGCAATACGCCAAACGCATTCGAGGATCGAGCGTCCAGCAAATCATGCAGACCAGATTGTTGGCAGATCCTGTCAACGAGGACTTACAGTTACGCGGCCGAGGCAAGGAGAGCGGCGAAGGAATGCCTTTATATGCAAATCAGAAGGCTACGCTGAAGGCTGACCGCATCCGTGGCCGGGAGTTTAGGGATCGATTCGCAGATATGAATGCTCCTCGATGCCGGACTGCCGCTGCCATTACCGCTGCCGGGACCGATGACGGATGAATTATTAATGACCCACGGGTGCCTGCGGGAGATCCATCAATGAGCGGAGGCGAATGCGCGACGACGCCCGGCGTCGCGTCCTGCTTGCTTGCGTTAATCGCTTCGAGTATCAGGAAGTGGACACGTCGATCGGGAATTCCTACGTCCGGCTGCCTTTTTCCCTTGGCTAATTGTGTTTTATAAATCACGCAGGCGACGGTGTCGCTAGCCGTTTTTGCCCGCGAATGGATGAAAGGGAAAGAGATGGCGCTTTTTTGCGCGTTCAGGAATGGGAGCTGAAGAGGTGAACCGATGAGAGCCGCTCGAACGTTCAACATCAAGATTGATTGGCTGCTTTCCTGCACCCTGCCCTGTCTGTTCATGGAAATTGCTTCTGTGTTACCCTGTGTTGATGTCTAATCATCTGGTATTAGGGCAATCTAAGTTTCCTCGTGTTGTTAGGTTAGGTTTTTGAGAAATGCCAGGTACAATGAGAGGCAGAAGGGTTATTTTTGAATGTGTCACAATTCTTATATTAAATATATTTGTTATATTCACGTTGTACATTTGATACAACGGACGAAGAAAAGTTTGAAAGTTTGCACATATGAGTATTTGTAATTTCTATAATAGGCATTTTATATTTTTATATCAGTTTTTATGGTGCTATATTTGATAATATTTTTATTTCAAAACATTTCAGTCTGTTGAACTATTGATATTCTTTCGTTAATACAGTTATTTTTATATGTTACATATGATTTCATGCAACATCTGTTGCAACATGTTCAATTAACAAAACTAAGTTTGAAATGAAATATACAATCACAAAAGATATTAAATAGGATATTATATTATACACTAGACTGCCTCTTTCTTTATACGTATATTTATATGAATAATTATTTCGAACTCCACCTGATAAAAAAACTGTGCATTAATGTCTGAAGAAATTCGAAACAGACATCAAATTTCAGTTGTCAATGTATTGATTTTGCAATCTATAAATAAATCGCACGAATAATTAAGAATAACATGATTTATAGATTTAATGTCTAATTGGAATGATGGAACTTCGATGTCATCATAAATACATAAATATCCGCAGTATGGTTACAACATTTTTTGCTCAATCACCTTTAGGTACATAATCATGCTTCTTCCTAATTTTCTAATCTCATTTTCTCAAATAATTTTCTTAGGAAAAGATACATATTTAAAAGTAAATATTATAACTAAAGAATGTAATTAAATATTATAACTAAACCTAGTTACGTACTATAACTAAAAATAGAACTATGTATTATAACTATAACAAAATACAGATGTACATGAAATTGTTTCAGAAGTAGAATATTATAGCAAATATACCGAAAAATTATGAAAGTAGAAAATTGTTTCTGAAGTTGAAATATTTATATAGCGTAAAATTATACGGGTCCATCTATTATTTTCTTTAGTAAATCGTAGAAGTACAATTTAAACGTCATTACTGTACGTGCTAACCTGAAATTTCACACAGCATCATACACATGTATGCATACCTAACCCTGCTGTTCGATCATGCTCCTTCCAGTCGACCCACATCCTTGTTAAACTTGTACTTTAAACCCACATAAACACACCTTTGTGCATGTCCTTCGAATTATGGTACAAAATAACATAAAAACATGTAGTGACTTCTGTACCCCTATACCCTCATTTTCCTTACCATAATCTACTTCCATTTTGTTCTAACAAGCGAGGAGAGTACAAACTTATTGTACTTGCATTGAAATTCCATAAATAATTGATCAGATCTTATAATTTAGTGAGTTTTTAATTTGATTTATTTGAAGAAATATGTGTACGTTGGGAACACTTACCCTAATCTATCCTATTTTATAAAATTATTCAATCCTACTGCCCTTTCAGCGAAAAATAGTTTTTATTGTTAAATACCGTTTATCTTATCTTAAGTACGAATTTCGTTATAAACTACTGAAACATGCTTCCGTATGTTATAATTTCTTGATCGGATCAATCATATGTAAATGTTTCGAAATTCTAAGAAAAATGTCTGCTAAATTATGTAATTTTGTCGAAGTATGTAATTAGATAATTTGTAGCTTTATCCTTATTTCATTTTCCGCGTATTTATTTGCCTCTTGAAAGAGCATCAAATATGTATATATTGAATCCTGATTCATGTGGATCACGGAGTAATACTATAGTATTCAATAATGCTTTATTAATGTATCATATATCAAACTGACAGGATAATGATACGTTTTTTTACGCTAATTGACGTCAAACATTCACTTCTATTAGCTATTGAACTTGTAATTATTGCAAATCTCTACTATAATATGTCACGTCGATAATTCGTTCGAAATCGATCAATATCGACAAGAAATCTATTGATATAATATCAGAATACTTGCTATTTCTACTTTGTGATTTATCGTAATTTTTAGCTTATAATTTATTGTAATTTTTAGTTTATAATTTATTATCATTTTTAGTTTATAATTTATCGTAATTTTTAGCTTATAATTTATTAT
Organism: Megachile lagopoda; assembly: GCA_036983795.1. Classification (NCBI taxonomy): domain Eukaryota; kingdom Metazoa; phylum Arthropoda; class Insecta; order Hymenoptera; family Megachilidae; genus Megachile; species Megachile lagopoda. Next base: position 1,650,366 of record CM072793.1, read on the forward strand.
CATTTTTAGCTTATAATTTATCGTAATTTTTAGCTTATAATTTATTGTAATTTTTAGTTTATAATTTATTATCATTTTTAGCTTATAATTTATTGTAATTTTTAGTTTATAATTTATTATCATTTATAGCTTATAATTTATCGTAATTTTTAGCTTATAATTTATTGTAATTTTTAGTTTATAATTTATTATCATTTTTAGCTTATAATTTATTATAATTTATAGCTTATAATTTATCGTAATTTTTAGCTTATAATTTATTGTAATTTTTAGTTTATAATTTATTATCATTTTTAGCTTATAATTTATTGTAATTTTTAGTTTATAATTTATTATCATTTTTAGTTTATAATTTATTGTAATTTTTAGCTTATAATTTATTATCATTTTTAGCTTATAATTTATTGTAATTTTTAGTTTATAATTTATTATCATTTTTAATTTATAATTTATTTTAATTTTTAGTTTAGTGTTTATTGCAATAATTCGTATAACCTATTTGCACTTTTCTAATGCAACTAGTAATACTTTGTTCCTCTTTTTTGCTTCATATGATTTTCATTTCTCGTGATATGTTTACTATTGATCATTATCATGAGTAACGACATAAATGTCTTCTAAGCAGCAAAAACTGCTCTGCTATTACCAAGATACTTATCTCCGCGAACATTATTTCATTATCCAGTTAAATACCATTAAATCACATGATTTATAAATACACTTTATACATCGACAGTCTTCTTTTTGTTAAAGAATTATCTGTTGAAATCTAATGGGAAATTGCAACTAATGTGAAACAGTGCTACATTTCAGAAAAAGTAATATCAAGGTAATATCAGAAGAACAAATAGTAATAGATTTTACAAACCTGGAAAGTTTTTTATTGAAATGGATATTCATGTTTAATTACTGAAATGAAATATTCCCAGTTTCTTTGTTAATTTGCAACCTGTTTCATCTTACACACCATTTTCTCGATCCACTTTTAATTTTTTGCACATTTTGTACCATTATTTCAAAACACTTAAATATTTACATAATTGACCATTAACATAAGGATATTTTGTTATGCTTTAATGTTAGTTTCATTGAAAAGAGAATGTGTCTATTCTTAGCAATTTTTTGAAAATTAATTATTCTATATAAATGACTTTTAAAAAATTTCAGTAATGTTTCATTAACTTTGTAATACACAGTTTTTAATAATAAGACTTGGTTAGGGTGGTTCTTTAGAACCAATTTTTTTGTAATTACTATTTATTAAGTTATTTATTTATTTACTAAATAATATCATTATTTAATAGTTCTCAAATGCAGCGGTTTTTATTTATTCAAATTAATCATTTGAGTCCCAACTGTATCATAAAACACATATCATAAAAGTTGCAATTTTGTAAAATCCATAAAACTGTTCAAATACAAAAATAAACAAAGTTAGTCGATGCAGAAGTGGTAAACAATATAGTAAATCAGGACCATACAAAAATATATTTTGTAAACCCGGAAGTGTTATTTACATCTTTTCTGTACAGCGACTACATCTGCTACGTCGAAATCGAACGTGTTAATTATGACATGAACGTGTCAAGAGTCACTACGTATTATAACCTTTGCTGAGGTTTGCACTAGAAATTTAAAAGTTTAAATTAGGAAATTTTTGAACTTAATTTAAATTTAGAATTGTTAAGGTTTTATTTCAAGACTTAGAAATTGAAAGATTTAATTTAAAGATCTAGAAATTGAAAGATTTAATTTAAAGATTCAAGTTAAAGATTTAATTTACAAAATTTAGAAATTTAAAAATATAATTTAAAAACTCAGAAATTTAAAAATTTAAAGTCCTATAAATTTAAAGATTAATTCAAAGACCTAAAAATTAAAAGATTTAATTAAAAAACATTTAAAGTAAGATCATAGAAATTAAAAGATTTAATTTAAGAACTCAGAAATTTGAAAATGTAATTTAAGAACTCAGAAATTTAAAAATGTAATTTAAGGACTTATAAATTTTAATATTTAATTTAAATTTAGAAATTTGATTTAGTGCATGAATAATTAAACGAAAGTTTAACTATGGACAAAGTCGTAATTAATTATTAACTTAGAAGAAATGAAGAAATATTCTTTGTGGATCATCGTGAAGATCATTTTTAACCCCTTCTACGAGGAACGATGACTTTTCTAAGAAAGATGAAAACGATCGACTGTTTCGCAACCAGAACGTGAAGTTTATATTAATACAAATGAGAAGACACGTCCGCAGACGGAATAGCTAATGTCCAGGTGCGAATTATTCAATACTGAAGAGAACTAAGTTGCAAAAGCATTTACAACGATACTTTGCTGAGGATATTAAAACTGTAATATCGAAATGTTCGTAAGAAATTATTACTTTTTTTTCTTTTATTCTAAATTAGTAATAATTTTATTTACTATTAATGACTTAATGATCATTAATTGGCTCCTTAATTGTTCTTACCAATTTACTGATAATCTCAATTATTATTGGTGGATTAATAATAATTTCAATAATTAATACTGACTTATTAATAATTTCAGTAATTATTACTAGTTGGTAATAGTTATTATTACTAGTTTAGATATTATTACATAATAATATTAATTTTTATTATTTAGTTGCCAATAATTTAAATCATTATTACTAACTTACTAACAGTTTTAATTGTTCTTAATAATTCACTGATGATCTCAATTATTGTTGCTGGTTTAGTAATAATTTCAGTAACTATTACTAGTTAGTAATAGTTATTATTACTAGTTTAGATATTATTACATAATAATATTAATTTTTATAATTTAGTTGCCAATAATTTAAATTATTATTACTAACTTACTAACAGTTTTAATTGTTCTTAATAATTCACTGATGATCTCAACTATTGTTGCTGGTGTAGTAATAATTTCAGTAATTAATACTGACTTTGTAATAATTTCAGTAATTATCACAAGTTAGGAATAGTTATTATTACTAGGTAATTATTACTAGTTTAGTTATCATTACAGAATAATAATATTAATTATTATTTAGTTGCCAATAATTTAAATTATTATCACCAATTTACAAATAATTTATTTATTATTACTGACTTGCTAATAATTTAAATTATTATTACAGATTTACTAACAATTTGAATTATTATCGTCGACTTATTAATAATTTTAATTCTCACTATTGTCTAACTAATAATTGCAATTTTTATTATTGATTTGCTAATACTTTCAATTATTATTACTGACTAATAATTTGAATTATTAATACTGACTTATAATTTCAATTTTTATTACTAACTTACTAGTCATTTCTATTACTACTCTCTTGTCAATAATTTCAATTACAATAGCTGCCTGACTAATTATTATCACTAATTTATGCGTTAGAAATGTATAAAAATTAATGAACGCGAGTTCATAATAATTGAACGAAAAGAATTAAAAATTTAAAGAATCAAGAAATCAAAAATTTCCTTCTGAAGAAGACTGCAATATGTACTTTGATATCAACTAATACAAAATGGGAAAACGTCTGAAAAGAATTTTAATATCATAAAATTACATATTTATGATAATGCAAATAGCAACAAGTTTCATGTCTATCATTTTATACAACATTCATGAAATATTTATTAATTACTACGTCACTGTATGAAATCGTTTCATAAATTGCATAACCAAACACATATCTTGCATCCGTTAAAAAAGAAGATTAATAGTTTTACAATTTTGAAGAGCATTCAAGCGTTGAATAGTATTTCAGTCATCCAGTAATTACATAAAGAAAATTCAAGAAACAAAGTTGCATCTGAATATTTAATTTAACAATATTGTACACGGTTGAATTTAATTTAAGTAACAATTTGTGGAACACATAAGTAGCATGGCTAGTTAAAATAAAAATAGATATTATAATTTTGCACCAATTTTATTTACTATTTATTATTATGATTCGATGTCAAATGACGTAAGTAGCTACATTCATCTTAAATAGATTTATGCAGCTCTTGACATATTTTTCCATGATGTCGGTGGGGGTAATTCTACTCTCATTATGTCATGCTACAATTCAACATAAACGTACGCGATGACAGATTTATTAAGCTCAAGTTTCTTGCTAGGGAAACTGGTCATCGAAAAAGAAATATGAATACTTAGCAGCATATTTTACATTGCCGTTTGGCTCGAACGCAAGACGTATTTTTCTGCACTCTGGTCTCGTTTCATAATAGAATAAGGTACATATACTATAAATTTAAATTTATATTTTTTGCTAAATAATTTATTAGAACCTTAAAACCATTTCCTTATTAAATATTCCGTTATTAGTTACATATTTATATTGTTAATATATATTGTTAATAAAGTGCAATTCTGATATTGTCAACAGATATTGTCAATATTGTTGAGATATATTAAATTGTAGTATATTACTGTAAACATAAAATAAATTACCTATAATTATTATAAATGCTGATATTAAGAAGTTATGAATATTGTATAAGATTATAAATGTTATTGCTTGTAAATGATAATCCATCGTACCTAAATAGTACTAATACTAATATACGTATAGTACAAATACCATAAGTCTTATACACTATCAATATTAATACATAATGTCATTAATTAAAACGATAAAAGGACCAAACTTAGTTATCAACGTCAACAATCGATAAAAAATTTCCTTAACTAGAATCAATTTTTCGTCCCTACTAAAACGTCTCGAATTTCAGAAATTCAGTTCATCGATCAACCTAACCTTCAATTTCGTAACTTGGCATTTTCGCAAGTTGTCAAAATCGACAGTGAGGCTTCCATTTTCTGTACAAAGACCCAAGAATAAAGAAGTCATCTCCTTCACATCTGCAGGACAGATTCGTGAACCCTCTGACTGGAATAACCGAGGAATATTCACGAGTTAGGGGGGTGGTAACCCCAGTAAGGCATCGCGGCCAATCTTATGGAAACTGCTGACAGCACGTCTACTTTGCAGAACAGTTTACAACCCTACGCGACCCTGTCGTAAATATCAAGAATACCGTGCATATGTTGTTACACAGTGAAATTTGTTGCCACCAACCGGCTGCGGAGGAGGCGGGGGTGGAAACTTTATGATTGCTGTTCATCCAATAACCAGACAACCCCCGTGTTCCTCGGCATCCGTGATGCTGTGCGTTTTTTTTACGTTTCCTCTGGGCTTTGCCAGCCCCATACGGTATCATTACACACCCCATAAAGCAGCACGCCATCGACCGGGACGCTTCTGCTACCAGGAATTCGAAATCATTCACGTTGCTGAGGTAGCTTGTCTGTTCACCAGCACTGATTGGAAGACGCGTTTCTTTTTCTCGGTTTTCCTTTTTTGGGGTTTTTGATTTTATATGCGTACCTTGAAGAATTACCTGCTGAGGTCAAGATCGACTTCTGGCCATCGAATTAGGACCATTCGCTTTTATGGCTATAACATTATGTCATATATGGAAAATTGTCTTAGGTCATGCACAATTATTACTAAATATTGATAATGATATATACATAGCAATTTGTTACTATCGTGATAATAAATTGTGTGATAAGCGATTAAGGGGGGCAATAGCTTTAGAATCTTAAGAAATTACAAAATTTTTTTTTTATAGAATGTTAGTGCAACATCTCAAAAATATAGTCTCAAAATTTTAAAGCGTAATACGGAGCCCTTTTGATGTTATGGCCGATTATCGTGACTCATGTCTGGTATCGCGCCACAGATATTCACGCGCTCGGTGCGGAGGGCTATTTAGCAGATTTGTTATTATCATGCCATTGCTGTGTTTGAAATTTTGTATTTTTACGGAGAATGAGCTTATGGAGAAAAATCAACTTTACGAGTAAGCCGAAGGATTATTATATGGCGCAGGAATCGCAGATTAGTTGGTAAATCATTGAAATTATTCAGGTTTTACTTATCGAAACTTTGAACGCATTTTTCTCAAAACTACATTTTTAAAATTGGCGTGACTGATAACTCAAAAACTAGTTCATCAATCGCGCTCAAATTTTTTGCACATATCCACGACAATACTATCTAACATATGAACCTAAATGTACGAAATAAATTTAACATTAAAGTCCTTTTTTATTGCAAAATATTGCGAAAATTTTCAGTAAAATTCAAAGTTTTTCTTTAAAAGCGCGCCATCTCTTCAATTTTCCATATTTTTCACATTTCTTAGGTTCATCTACTAACTGTGAATGTTAATAATCGAAACATCGTTTGCAAACTTGTTTCAGACCAATGTAACTAAAGCTAGAAGTCACGCCGTTTAACGAGACGCGCCGAAACACTTCCAGGAAAGACTATCATAATTCCGCCATTTTTAAATATTTTTAAAAAAAGAAAATATGTTGTAATAGGCAATAGTTATAATAAATTATACCTGAAATTTCGAAAATACAAGACAAAGATATCCCATACAAAAAAATTCACAAATATCAGCTTATTTTCATCTATCTAAAGGTATTGCCCCCCCTAAGGGCCGTGCGTTTATGTTAGGTTCGAATATCGATAGCGTGAGGTGAAATTTGGTGAATGCCGTAGAAAATGTCTGGAGCCTAAAGACTAGTTTACAACTCTCCAACCACATTATCTGAGTTGAAAAGAATTACTGATATTTGGGGAAATAATGAAGATATATAACATATGATGTATACAGAGCATGCTGGAAGCTGTGACCAAAGCAAAGGGTGGAAATACAAGATATTAACATGTGTTAATAATATGTACAGTAGCAGTGTACTATGTTAGTAGCTAATAAATTATATCGTTACAATTTTAACAGGCCTTTTAATTTTATAGAAAACGGGAAAAATGCTAAAAATTTATAGTGGTATTCGATGGCCAGGGACTGTACTCCATAAAGAAGCCTGGGTACAGAAATATTTTGGTAGTTGTTTGTATCCGGTAGGTGGTAACTAAATAAATTACTAGTACTTCACAATTGATAGCAGATAGCTTATAGTTGATGGGTGTGAATTGATAGTTTATTAGCTGTTTAAAACACCGCTGTAATAGTTGGAAATTGATTGACACCGTATAATCAATAATTGTTAGATAATTATTCATCTCTGCCAATTAATAATTGATCCTTGATAACAATTAGTCCTGATTGATAATTGACGGTAGTTGGTAGTTTATATTTGGTAATTGATCATTGTTAATTTGTTAGTATGCAGCTTACAACTGATGATTGATAGGAGTGAATTTGTGTTTGGTAATAATCAGTAAGTGATGATTAATTTTTAAATTGTAGCTAGTATTTGGTAGCTCACGCTTGATTATTTTTAATTGATAATTGATAACTGGTAGTTGTTAATAGATATTGCATATGTAATAGTTGTTAATTAGCATTAGATATTGATAATTGTTAATTGATATTACATATGTGATATTTGTTAATAGATAGTACATACGTAATAGTTGTAAAGTAATATTCGATATGTAATTGTTCTTAATTAATATTACATATGTAATAGTTGTTAATTAATATTAGATATTGATATTACAAATGTGATAGCTGTTAATTGATATTAGATATATGATAGATGTTAATTGACATTACATATGTAATAGTTGTTAATTGACATCACATGTGTGATAATTGTTAATTAATATTTGACACGTGTTAATAGTTGATAATTAGTAGCTAGTGATTAGAAGCTAGTAATTAGTAATGTACAGCTAATGGATGATGGTTTATAGCTAATAGCAGTGATAATGGTTCGTAGTTGAGAACTACTAATTGATGAATGATAGTTAATTAGCTATGAAGCTAATCGCTGATAGTACTTGATAGTGACAGCTGAGTCAATAACTCGAGAATAACCAATTATACGCTAAATTATTGCGACATAATAAATGCGTATATTATATAACAATATTTTATATTCAACTGCATAAACAGCAAATTCTTATTTCAATGCAATTTGATTGGTATCAGCATAATTACGTAGTAGGTATTTTTCCCCAATGCTAAAAGAATAAATCCCCATGGGTAATTCAAAATGAAATATTGAGTCACAATGATTCACATTCCAATCACATCGAATGAATTGCGACTTCTGCTTCTGTAATGAATCGCTGTAAGATCGTTTGCGATAACTATTGTCTAGGACGATTACAATGAAATTAATTACATATTAATGTAATCGAATCATTGAGAAGCAGAATCGAATCAAAGACTCACCACATTATTTTTAACCCGGAATACAGAAATGTTTTTATATTCATCGTTACTTGTTAGATTGTATCATTCGAACATTTTTGTCGTTAAAAATTTTTACTGTGAATTAAAATGATGGATAAATAAAGAAGAATAAATAACTTAATTACGGCTAATGGAATATTAATTACTTCAATCAGTAATTTGCTCTTGAATATTGGGTATAGTGCAATATTAATTTTATGATTTATGAAAAATTTTATTACAAAATATTAATTTTATTAAAAATTGTATTAAGAAAGTATTCGATCATTTTTAAACTTTAAGCTACTGCGATATTAATTTTATTATGAATTGTACTAATGAACTACTTATTAAGACTATTTTAATTATAACTACTTCAACATTGAAAGTGACATTTGAGGAAACTGAAACTATGAAGACACAAAAATCTGTAATATTATAGACCACATAAAGTTGCATTGCATATCAGCGTTTTGCGTCAGAAATATTTTCTAGTAGACAACTGATTCTTTAAAGTACAAAAGGATCAGACCATATTCCATTTATGACCAAACCATTGTCGCGTATTTGTAATTAAACCTAAAATTTGAACAGTCGATTTACAGAACCCGTGAAAATGACGGATCTTATATTTTAAATCACAAAAATTAAACTTTTGTCAAAATGTAAATTAATCTTCAAGCTAAAGAATCAGTGTAAGCTAGTTTACGTGTTATCCATGATTTACTTTTATAGTTTAAATGTAAGTAGTCATCAATCGTTCGTACATCTGAGGTTAAATCTACGCATAAGAACACAAGTTTGATGAAAGGAGGTTAAAATGGTAGTCCTATCTACCCCGAATGAATTCCACTTTTCCAGTCATTTAAACTCCATTATCGCGATGATCGCGAGCATCGCGAACGGCATAAATAAGCGTGACTCGTAAAAACCCGTGTGGGTTTCGTTATGCCCATAATTCCACTCCACTTCGGTACACGACGAGGCACCCATTCAGCTTTTTTCCGATTTCTACGAACGTGGGTGTGTGCCACCGTCTTACGGCCGTCGTAGATCGAAGATACATCCCTAATGTTTATGCAATGCCGGAGTGCCGTGCGGAATTTTTCGCGTGTGACGACGTACGCTGGCCAATAACGCATAACTCCGACAGATCGGATCTGCCTGGTGCTCGGTGCTTCACGGAATGCGAAACTCTCGCGCCACGACTTCCCGCGACGTTATTTTTATTTTTCTCCATATTTATGACGTTGATATCATAAAGTACCGAATGGAATCGAGTAACCATACAGAGGCATACAACCTCAGTCTCATAACGTGACGACTTTAACGGCGTAGATTCGCACTTGTTTGTTTACGGCCATCCTGTTTCTTTACATCAGCATCTGTCTCAATCCTGCACCTTCGAAAATTCGACTTCATTAAACATACGGTATTTATTGCTGTCCAAAAATACTTCACCCTGTGGTGAAGTGTGATGAGTGCTGTACTCAGCTTCATTTTTGAATTTACGAAATCGACTTGTCTTTCTCGCAACAAATATGAAGTTTTTATGAGTACAGCACTCATCAGTAGACTTCACTGGGTGGTCATGTATTTTTGGACGCCAATAAATACCGTATGTTTAATAAAATCGAATTTTTGAAGGTGCAAGATTGAGGCAGACATGCACAATCTTGACATAGATTGAGGTGAACAAACAAGATGACCGCAGAGAAACAAATGCGAAGCATTCACTAACGCTGAAACTATCAAGCTGGTCAACTGTCTGACTCCCTTTCACATTTTAACCTAATATCTTAAACTCGAATTTACAAATTGCAGAATAATAGAAGACCTTTAAGCTTAAGTTTGGCGCCATAACATCATCAGGATCATCTAAAGTTATTTGGACCTCTTCCTTAAAACTCAACCATCTAATAGCCCAGCGATTTAAGGAGTAAATAACCCTACAGTAAAATCTTCATCTTCCAATCCTCGTTTTCAAGTCCACAAAACTACAGGTGAAGGACTTTTGAACTAATTTTAACTTAAAGAATGCAGTTTTCTCGCCACACGAGTACTTTGAAGCAACCTGTATACGCGAATAAGACAAATCGATGTAAACCCGCCAGAAATCCATCAGACAAGCTGATTGATCGTCGCTGCAAAGTTCGAAAGCGCCCCGACGAAACGTTAGACCGGACTCGCCAGCTCCTGGTCGAATCTGGGGGTCACAAAGAACGGAACGGGCAAGGATACAATACCTCCTTCGTTCGTTCCAGTCATCCCTAGCTCCATTCACGTGAATGCGCGATTACCGGCCGATTAATAGGACCAGCAGGTTGCTAGGGGTGGCGGCGTATATGATTTAAAGGGCAGGGGATGCACGGAGACACAATGGGCCGCGTCGATGCTCACGTTTCCTAACAGCGCTTGCCCAATTTCACTCAAACAGAAGCCGATTAATTCACGGCGTCCAATTTAATCCGGACCTTCCTTCTACCCCCCACCCTCTGGAACACCCTCACGGATCCATTATACATATTTTAAACTGTCAATCTCTTCTGGACCAGCGCTCGGATTAGACGCGTGGGGTCAGGTTAGATTAGCACCGGGGGTAACAATGACGCGCACAAAAGGGTGCGGACCACCCCTTCGCCAATCTGGAGACTTCCGGCCTTTATTGCAGATCTCGAACCTGCTATCAACATCGAGCTCAATGTATTTATCGTCAAGATCTTGTGATTTTTTTATGGGCATTGTTTGGAATATTTTGTTGGGGCGGTTGCTGATGGAAAGTGAGACGGGTGTAATTACTGTTGATGGTATGTTGAGTTGAGAGTACTAATATATTATTATACAACTAATATGTTATACTAATATTCTAATATGCTAATACACAGTATGTCTGAAAAGTAACGGAACTTTTTAAATTCAAGGAAAACTACTAGCACTATCTATTAAAACAATATGCTATCTGAAAACAGTATTATTACAAAACAAAACCATCATTATTAGAATCGAGCAATGAATTGCAAACTTATAGCGGTTAAAGCGACAGAACCTTTCGTCACCGTGTCACAAAATCACGATGGAGCAAAGAGCGAATATTAAATTCTGCTCGGTAAAGCTCGGTAAAACTTTTACAGAAACATTTGAATTAATGAAAAATGTTTATGGCGACGATTGTTTATCCCGTACACGTGTGTTCGAGTGGTATAAGCGATTCCAGGATGGTCGTGATACTTTGGAAGACGACCCAAAGCCAGGTTTTGGGTTTTTCTAAATTCTAAACGATTCTAAAGGTATTATACTTCGGGAATTCGTTCCACGGGGACAAAATGTTAATGGCGAATATTATCTGGGTGTTATGGAACGTTTGTGGAAAAGAATCGTTCGTGTGAGGCCCAAATATCGAGCGCCAGGGAGTTGGTTTCTGTTGCATGATAATGCACCATGTCACAGAACTGTCGCAGTTCGTGAATTTTTGGCGAAAAAATAAGTCTGTGTGCTCCAACATCCTCCATAATCGCCTGACTTATCTCCATGCGATTACTTCCTTTTTCCAAAATTGAAATTAGCCATGAAAGGAACGTTTTATGACACTGTTACACAAGTCCAAGCTGCTGTGACAAGGGTGATTGAAGCGATTCCGCAAAACGACATAAAAAATCTTTGTTAACATTGCCTGAGCATGCCCAGCGGTGTATTGATGCGGAAGGGATGTATTTTGAATAAAAAAAATTAATTTTGGCAAAATAATTAATACTTTTTTTTTTATTTAAAAAGTTCTGTTACTTTTCAGACATACTGTGTATGTAATTAAAATTTTGTATGAAGATTCTTTGCGATTAACATTCTGTGTCACAGCTTTTAATTGAGTCACTGATACTTCATTGTATTTCAGAACATTTTTCATTGTATCTTAAATACTTCATTGTATGACAGATATTTCATTGAACACCAGATATTGTACCTCAGATATTTCATTGAATCCTGGATATTTCATTGCATCCCAGAACATATGGTTCTTGTACACAATAAAAGCGAAAAGATGGAGTTAGATTAAGTCGAGATTATGTGTCATCAATGTTGTGCTAATTTGGGGTGGGTTAAGTCGAGGTTCGTTAGATTGACAATAGGTTGAATCAGAGTTAGGTTATGTTAGATCGATTGTTCACGTGGGAGGCAGTTAAATTGAGGATAGGTTACATCACTGTTCGGTTAGGTGGTTAATATAAGAATGAAACGTTGTATTTGTCCTTGGATGACAACTTAACTACTGAGCGGATTTATTCCAAAGCTGATGCAAAATATGAATCTCATACTGAATAAGAATGTGTGCTATTCTTTAATATTGTTTATATTCTTTAATTGGATTCATATTTTGTGAACAAGTCAAACACAGATTATAGGTATATACCGGGTGTTCCACTTGAATCCATAAACAAAATTTATTATCCTTTAATATTGATATTAAATAACGAGTTTTTATTGTTGTAATTTAAAGTAAACTTAATGTATTTGTTTACGTCTGTTAATGACTGATAAATGTAAGAGGCAGAGTTTGAAATTATTAAAAATATTGTAATCAAAACAATTTAAAAATGCTAAAATCAGTGGTTTGAAAATATTAGAAATGTTAATATAGATTACAATAATTATACCTTGCAATAAATATAATTAACATAAAATTTGAAATAATTGTTGATCACTAATTACGAAAAGATAAAGACTGATTCAAGGATGAAGACACTTTCTCAATGTTGTGAAGCACAATAGAGATTCTTGTAGATAATCATTAAAATGAAATACTATGTTTAATTTTATATATGCAATATAGTTTAAAATGGTACGTCTGTAATTATAACAGGTTCATTATCGTTACGGTAATTAGTACGTTCTTCTTGGTGATAATATAGCGGATTAACCCAACACATTCCAGACCAGTGACTCTCTGTTCAAGGAATTTCAAGACGTTCAACTCGCTGCCTCTGAAGAAAGCAATTAGAATAATTAATTCATCAATGAAAATGTAATCTCACTTATTACTAAAATCGGTTTATTATTCATAACGGTAAATGTTGAAGGAGATTCAAAGTTATCGTGAACTTGAATGCTTTTTATAGTCGCGTTACAATTTATACATTTATGAAACTATTTTCAGAAAGCAAATAATGTCTAATTTTAGTAAAAATTTATTCGCATTCTTTTAAATTCTCTTTTAAATTGAATTATATCTATTCGGATACAGTATATTGCTTTCTATCAATGTTCAGTTAACAACCACTTTCATACAACGTTTCAATATATTCTTTCCCATAATTTGTATTAATATTTAAATTTATACATTTTGATAGCCACTCCAGCACATTTTCTCTCAACATTTTCAACTTATTAATAACTTAGACTAGTGTGTCCACAGACCAGGTACCTCACGCGAATTCGAATGTGTGTCCAAAATTTATAGTACCACTGTATATAGATAGAACAAGGATGCAGAGATTTTAAAGTCGTTCCAAACAATTAAACGTGTCTGAAACTATCGAAAACGATATCAAACACGATTATTGTTGATTTCACGACGACTGACGTCAACGATGAGTTATAGAACTTTCAACGTGGTTCCAGTCGATTCTATGTGTCAAAAATTATCGACGACACCAGAACTCGGTTTTTCATTGATTCGACGATGATCGACGTCGATGACGACGGATTTCTGTCGTTAGATCGCCGCCAAATTCTATGCAGCAAATTTAGGGTGTCTCATGAGTCCACCTTCAAAATTTCAAGTCAAAAGACTCAAAATTGCGGTGTGTAGCATGGTACAGGCAAACGAACAAATGCAAACCGATCGTCCCAGGAGCCTCATTACGTTCGGCAATAACTTTAGAAACTCAATGACAACGAAGTATCATCGTCAACGATGAGTTGTAGAGCTTTTAAGGTTCCTATAAATTCTATATGCCAACAATGATTGAAAACGATATCAAAACACGGTTTTTATCGATTCGAGGTCGATGACGACAGATTCCTGTTGTCCCCCTCCAAAATCTAAACAGTAAAAGAGTGTCTCGTGTACCCTCAAAATTTCAAGTGAAAAGACCCCAAATTGCAGTCTATAACATGATACGGACAAATGAACAATATCAAATCCCAGTAGCCTGCGATTGGCAAAAATAAAGTGACAAATAAGTAAGGGTAAATATTTAGAATAAGGGAGCTTTCGATTTATCATCTTGAAATATGTTGTCAAGGTCATCATCCTGAACAACTTGTTCTTATACGATGGTCGGACTCTTTTTAGTCTTCGAGATATTTGAAAAAATAACGCGCCTTACTGTCAATATTTACAATAGTGAATAAATGGCAACTAGGATCTTCTGTATTGGGAGACTTCACCCCTCCCTGCCCCCACGACGACAATAACCCCAAACCCCTTTGGGACGGACTATTTTAGATACTTGAAAAATACATGTTGGGATTAAGGGGAGCAATACCTTTAGAATCTTAAACAATTGAAAAATTTTTTTTTTCTATAAAATGTTAATGCAACATCTCAAAAATATAGTGTCAAAATTTTAAAGCGTAATACGGAGCCCTTTTGAAGTTATGGCCGATTATCGTGACTCATGTCTGGTATCGCGCCGCAGATATTCACGCACTCGGTGCAGAGGGCTATGTAGCAGATTTGTTATTATCACGCCATTGCTGTGTTTGAAATTTTGTATTTTTACGGAGAATGAGCTTATGGAGAAAAATCAACTTTACGTGTAAGCCGAAGGATTATTATATGGCGCAGGAATCGCAGATTAGTTGGTAAATCATTGAAATTATTCAGGTTTTACTTATCGAAACTTTAAACGCATTTTTCTCAAAACTACGTTTTTAAAATTGGCGTGACTGATAACTCAAAAACTAGTTTATCAATCGCGCTCAAATTTTTTGCACATATCCACGACAATACTATCTAACATATGAACCTAAATGTACGAAATAAATTTAACATTAAAGTCCTTTTTTATTGCAAAATATTGCGAAAATTTTCAGTAAAATTCAAAGCTTTTCTTTAAAAGCGCGCCATCTCTTCAATTTTCCATATTTTTCACGTTTCTTAGGTTCATCTACTAACTGTGAATGTTACTTGTATTTGTCAAAGGATATATTTTCCTGTATAATAAATAAATAGGTAACAATTCTGTTACCGGACAGACCTATGACTTCCTAACAAGACTCTCAAAGAAGATCCACAAAAGTGGCACCCTAGCAAGGTGTGAGGCAAGTCACGTGAGCCGGGGGTGCCACGTGCAAGTATATCCTGACTATGCTCGTTAAGGGTCAGGTAGAAAGGGTAGGGGGTGAGTTAGCGGATTAATAACGCCTGGCACGAGCCTAATCAGCCGGTGTAGGGTTCACGGGTGCCTGGCACCCCCTCTTACACAGCCGACCCCATAACAATATCATATTCGAGCCTCCCTTGAGTTATTAACCTCTAAGGTTACCGCAGCCACCCTCATGGCACAGACATAAGCCGCACTTAATTACCAGAAAAGCTTAACCACCGTCTCTTAAGCCGCACTCACAATGGAAACACGGCCGGGTCAGCTTTCCTGAAATCTGTCCCAAGAGACGGCCAATTGATTCCTCACCTTACAAATTTTGCAGCCATTCGAGCGTTCAAAGAACCTAGTTTTGAACACCCTTTTGAACTGTACTCTTGGGTGTAAGGTAAGTTTCCTCTCAATGAAAATATACATGTTAACTTCGGATTTATTTGGGGATTTGCAAATTTGGGATGTGGGAGCTTGAAGACCTTAGTATTTGGGGTACGGATGTAGGAATCTAGGGGTTTGGAAATTTGGTGATCTAGGAACGGGTGATATAGAAATTCGGGGATCTGGGTACTGAATGACATAGGAATTTAGGGATGTAGATACTGAATGACATAGAAATTTGGGGAATGAGGAAATGAGTAAAATAAAAATATGGGAATATAGGAACTGGGGGACAGAAAAGGGACATGAGCATTTGAAGATGTAAAAATGTGGGAACATGGAAATGTAGAAAGATAGAAATTTGGGGATCTAGGAATTGAATGACAGAAATTTGGGGAATTAGGAATTAGGTAACATAGAAATGTGGAAATTTAGGAATTGGGGGTAGAAATTTAGAGACATCAGGATTTAGAAATTAAAAATATAGCGACATGTAAATTTACAAATATAGAAATTTGGGGATCTAGGAATTGGGCGATATAGAAATTTGGGGATCTAGGAATTGAATGACAGAAATTTGGGGAATTAGGAATTAGATAACGTAGAAGTATGGAAATTTAGAAATTAGGGGATAGAAAATTAGGGAAATAAGAATTTGGAAGTATAAAAATGTGGGGACATGGAAATTTAGAAATATAGAAATTTGGGGATCTAGGGATCTTTGGGGCTGGGAACTCGAAGTCTAGGTATTTTGGAGGAAATTTGGGGACATGGAAAATTAGAAATATAGGGATGTGCGAGCCAAGTAACTTGGGGACCTAGGAATTTGGGAAAATTTTGAAAGTTCAGACACTAGAGCATTACAAAATTTAGGTATTTAACAAATGCGTAAAGAGAAATTTTAAATATCTGAATATTGAAGTTTTCAAATTTTCTAATTTCCATTACTCTTAAATTTCTAGGTCCTGAAATTCTTATGTTTGAAAAAATTAGAGTAATTAAAAGTGAGTAATAAACTAATTAGAAGTAAAATTGCAATAAAATTTATTTTATACTTGTAACTATATGAATTTATGTACAATATTTCTCAAAATTTTAAACTATTCTTTTGCCAATATTATCACTTTTAATTGTATGAAATTATAAATTAATGTAATTAATATAAATACATACGAAGACAAATATTGTACAAAAATATGGCAATATTGGCAACGTTGCAAGGAACAATTTGAAAGTATAAATTAATTAATTAACTAGTTATTAAAGTAATTCAAAATATAAATTTTGAAATATCCACAAATTTCAATAAACAACACAGCATTATTTAAAATCTTGAAATTTTCAGAATGTTCAGAATATGAAGAGTGTCAAATATTGATGTACGTTTTGCAATTATGTAAAATTGTTGAAAGATTGGATCCGTTTGTAGATCACCCAGTACATATTTCACAAGATGCATTGCTTCATTGCACATTCCAATTCTATATTGCATACACAGATGACAACGATTAGAAGTTATATATGTACATGAAAGAGAAGGATGGTTCAGGAATGATCCATAACGGTAAATAAGGTCATGGTTGAAACGCAACAAAAGTAAGGAAGAGGAGACGTGTTCCGTGGAAAATGAGAACGTAGACTTGTTGCAGCTACCTTATTAGGCTTAATGAAAACTACGGTTCAACGTTAGCCTCGTTTTTCTTCTTAATAGCAAGGAAGGAATAGAAATAGCTGCGAAAAATTATGAAACCTGTTAGATGCAGGTTACAGTGGAGAGATTTCATTCGAATTATTAACCTCTTGCTTATTTCTTCATACCATTTTATTACATTTCAGAATCTAGTAGATAAATATTACTCAGATTTCTGCAGTTCGTTCTTTTTTTAATCTAAATATTATTTTTTTAGTTTAACTTAAAATCTGTTTGTTATTAGTGTAAATCAGACAAATGTTATTAGGATTATGTCAATACATTACAATAATAGATATAAATTTTTAAAATTTAACTTGTATTTTAGTTAAGTTTATTAAATTAAATTAGTAATAATAGCTTTAAATGAAAGTTTATTATATTCCTTGAAGTATAATCGTGAAGGTTAATATACTGTAATAGTAAGTTTTTAATTAAGTAAAGATTAACACTTTTGCAGTAAAAATAATGAGAAATAATACATTATAACAAAGAATTTAAATTTGGATTATGACATTATTGAATGTATATTTATAATAAACACATAAGACAGATTATACTACTGTTTCATATTTATATTTTTCTTGTTTTTAATTACGACAGTGAAATTAGTACGTTTTAACAGTAATTTGAAATTAAATAAATTTTACTTCATTTTCCAATGTTCGACCCAAATTTTAATGTCACTACCTATTTTAACCAACTTCATTTACAATACTAAACTACCTAAATAATTGTCTAAGTTACACGAAATACCCTTCATCGCATCATCCCCTAAACTCGCATTTCGACACAAAATTTCAAAACAAATTTTCTCAAAAATACTTTTTCCACCAATCCTCCCCATCTTTAAGTAAAAAGGAGTATCGTCACACTCGCCGCTTTCAAAGTTTCCCCATCCCCGTACCCCGAACGAGTTTCCCCAAATTTTCTTCCCTCAAACAGCAGCTCCTCCTCGAGGTCGTTAAAAAACACACCTGGAAAGCACTCGACTCGAACAAACAGAAGAAGCTTTCGAAAAGCCTCAACAACGCGAGACAACGTTTTGCAACGTCTCCCCCTCCGTCGCCTCGTTGGGTCGCCAAGTTTCCACGAAAGTTAATTAATACCCAGGGGTGCAAACGGGGTTTACCTGTTGACAGTAACGACGCCCAACGGAAAGAAAAACGCCGATAGGACGTGTGTTTACGAAAGCTAAAATTCCAGCTAGGGTGAGAGGGGGGTTGTTTCACCCCCCGTCGAGTGGCCGCAGCTAGGGCGCAATAAAGACACCCCCGTCCGGGTGGCTGTAACGCGGAAAGTCGGCCCGGAAGGAAACTTTAAATTGGAAAAGTTTCGGCCAGGCCGTCTCGGGCAAAGCTGCAGAATGCTAAAAAATAAGCGTGCAACCCCTTCCGGCCATTATCCGTGGCGCAGCGGGCCGATTCGTTTGAAATTTTCGCCGCATCCGACTGCAACCGATACAGAGATCATTTTTTTTTTTCGTGCTCTTCTGTTTGCGCTTTGAAACCCGGCTCGATACGAATGCAACGGATAGAAACGGTGGGAGATTACGGTTTAGTGTAAGACAATCACCAAGAACCGGGAGTTCCGCTGTATTAGGTTGTTGCATATTGCATGTACCATTTGGAAACGTGGAGGGACATTTTGTTTGGAAGAATCGCTTTTTGTAGTTAAGTCTCGGTTTATTTGAATCGATTTCGAAGTACGCGTTAATACTCTATTTTTGTAGTGTTATACCATTTCTGTAGACTATTGTATTTCATGTATGATAGTTCGCTGAATTTGTTGCGGGTTTAACTATTTTCGTAAACTAGTTTATTATTTCGCTATTTCATTATTTTAGTGTCCCACTATTTTATAATTTTACGGTTCCATTATTTTACTATTTCACTATTCCATTATCCTAATATTTTCACGAATTCATTATTTTTTGTTATTTTACTGTTTTACCATTTTACCATTCCCTATTTTATGATTTCACTATTTTATTTCATCACTATTATACTGCTTAACTTCTTTACCATTTTACTATTTTAGTATCCTACTATCTTAATATTTTACTATTTTACTACTCTTATACTTTATCACTATACTACTATACTACTGTATTACTGGACTATTGTACTACTATACTACTATACTACTATACTACTATACTACTATACTACTATACTACTATACTACTATACTGCTATACTACTGTATTACTGTACTATTGTACTACTACACTACTATACTAATATACTACTATACTGCTATACTACTGTATTACTGTACTATTGTACCACTATACTACTATACTAATATACTACTATACTACTATACTACTGTATTACTGTACTATTGTACTACTATACTACTATACTACTATACTACTATACTACTATACTACTATACTACTATACTACTATACTACTATACTACTATACTACTATACTACTATACTATTATACTACTACGTTACTACACTACTATACTGCTATAGTACAATATTATTATACTGCAGTATTACAATTTTACAATTTCCCAATTTTACTGCTGTATTTATGTAAACGAGCTTTTAGATTAATTTTTATTTAGGTAGTTACGACTGTAATTTCTTTTTTAATCTGTTTATTGCCATTCGTAGTGTATGATTTTCTATTATAAGTGCTATGTGTCTCGATATTTTAATTTGCAAAGCAAAATTAGATTTCGATTTAATTAGCTCAAATTAATTTAAATTTGAATGTAATTAATCAATGTAAGATTTACATTATAAGAACGAAATTTGAGTTTCTAAGATTGCAAAACTTTAATCTTGTAAACTATTACGTTTATGAATTCATACAGTTCATAATATTTTATTCTGGAAATGTTAAAATTTCTAGATTTCCGAGTTTCCCAATTTTTAAATTTCGTAAATTCTCATTGTACAAGTACATAAATTTCGAAAATTTCTACGTGGAAAATTTTTAGGTTTTCAAAATTTGTAAATTTTTGTAAATTAATAAAACTTGTAAAACTTGTAAATTTGTAAATTTGAAACTTTGTAAATTTACATATTCATGAAATGATAATTTTGGAAATTTGGAATTTCCTAAAATTTCCTACAATTTTTAAGTTTAAAAATATCAAAACTTAATAATATCTTAATTTAAGATTATCGAATATTAGTAACTTCGAAAATGTCCAATTGCACAATTCCACATCTTGGAATTTGAAAGTTCATATATTTCGAATGTTAAAAATAACTACATTTACACACACGTGATTTAAAAAATTTGCATAATTTCAAAATTTGTAAATATCTCAGTCTAAATATTTCAAACTATCTAAATTACAAATTTACATTCAAGGTCCTCAAACAAGGAGCTTGCTCGCAATATCCCGAGTATCCCAAGTATGCCATATATCCCGTTTACTGAATGCTAATATTACACATTACAATAAACAATCGCGATTATAAATGTAGAATACAAGCACATTACCACCAGTCACAGATAACTTCAAGAGTCTTAGACAGTTTTAATACTGAAAGACACACTTAAATTATTTGAAATTTATTCTGTCAAACGCCATAACATTCCATTAAAATACAAGTAAAATAAACCGTTAAGTTATACGATTCAACGAGATCGAATTTTCGATCTCTGCATCGTGAACGTTTGAAAAAGATCGCAAGTTTCGCAAGCGAGCATTCACATGGCTATCGGTGTATCAGCGAGGTGAAAGCAACGAGCGTAAGTCATACGCTGAACGATCATAAATAGTCGATTATTAACGTTGATACATGGATATTAGCATAATCATGAGTTGGAAACCGATCGACGTCTAACCGGGAGCTAATCGTCAGATCGTTTATATCATTTTCTTAAGTCGATTCTGCTGTTCGTATGACTTCATGACTGCGTACGGGATCGAAAATTAATCGTTTCCGTCTACGATACCGGTAGTTCGCTTTTAAGGAGGACTCATAACAACGTCAGGC
This sequence comes from Megachile lagopoda, assembly GCA_036983795.1. Lineage (NCBI taxonomy): Eukaryota > Metazoa > Arthropoda > Insecta > Hymenoptera > Megachilidae > Megachile > Megachile lagopoda. The sequence continues at coordinate 1,671,963 of CM072793.1, forward strand.
AATATGTTTCTCATTGCTGAACACAAAAAACTAATGTTACTTCCTAATACGATTTCTGTATCAATGCTACAATTTGAACATTGTCAAAGTACAGTATAAACCAAATAAGTTCGATTGTTTAAATTTTTTATCGCAAGGGGAATATAAATTGTTATAACGTTATAAGAGAAATTGTAGTCATGAAAAATTATAAATTAAATAAAAACGCTGAATTGTTTGAATTTCTTATTAGGTGCTTGGAAGGTGTACATAAAAATTAAAACATACTTATAAATTAGTTGAATCTATGTTAAAGGGAAATATATTTATGAATCAATGTTATAAATTATTTATAACATTATAACGTTATAATGTTATAAACAGTTGTAAATTATTTTACAGTTGTAAAAAACTGTTCATTACTTAAAAGTTATCGAAACCATTCACTAATGCATATTACAGTTAACTCGCTAAGTACAAAAAATGTCGAAGCTCAACGTCAGACATACTCAAGACTGAGTAAAAGAAAAATACACTTAAAAGTTAACATAATCTACGTTTATATCTGTTATACATTAACACATATTTGTAAGTCAATTTAATTTAAGTTATAGAAAAATATAATATTAAATTAACTTAACCTACTTTAACTTAACTTAGAGTTATAATTCAAGCCTAAATTTGAGGTTTCTTTAAAACGCGTATATAACTTAACTTAACTCAAGTTAACTCAATTAACTTAACTTAACTCAAGTTAACTCAAGTTAACTCAAGTTAACTCAATTAACTTAACTTAACTCAAGTTAACTCAATTAACTTAACTCAGGTTAGCTCAATTAACTTAACTCGAGTTAACTCAATTAACTTAACTCAAGTTAACTCAATTAACTTAACTCAGGTTAGCTCAATTAACTTAACTCGAGTTAACTCAATTAACTTAACTCAAGTTAACTCAATTAACTTAACTCAGGTTAGCTCAATTAACTTAACTCGAGTTAACTCAATTAACTTAACTCAGGTTAGCTCAATTAACTTAACTCAGGTTAGCTCAATTAACTTAACTCGAGTTAACTCAATTAACTTAACTCAAGTTAACTCAATTAACTTAACTTAACTCACGATAAGTTATAAAAACATGCAAACATAAATAAATTTAATGTAAGTAACTCGTGTCTGAATAAACCATTCTATTAACTATTTCTCCTGTTCATATAAAATAATTCATAACTCTCGTAAAATTTTATTTCGTCAGAAAACAATATTTGATTCGAAGCAATTTTTTATACGAACTTTATCTGACCATTGGGCAGTTACTTTCGGTACCACTTTCGTAACCTACTGACCTATTAAATATGAAGATAATCGTCAAATATAAATTCAATATGAAATTGAAAATATCCGAAACGAAGTCGTAAAAAGCAAATGGTCTTTTGTATCTCAACCGAAATATCAAATATCATATTTCTTCCAGGAATTATTCCCGAGAAACCGACCAACATCTCGCTATAAAGGCACAAGATAAGAGCAGTTGGTATAGCAATTCGATAATTTATTCCCCAACTCATAAGCGACGATTAAAAACCCGGTGGATGTCCTTCGCGTGAAAAACAATTCGTCGCGGGCATAATTTTCACTGCGGCCATTTATTACCGAATATATCACTATATTTAACTGCAGCGTCGTCTCAACAAAGTAGCCCACGGTTAATAAACGGAGCTCGCTATAAAATATGGAGTCCTCTGCTGTGCAGTGTTAACGTATTAACATTCGTGTGTACATACTTGCACGTTCCATGCAACTAACGATTAAGTTTCGCTGTTACTTATTTCGAACAAGATATAATTTAAGCGCATACATATTTTCATTACCCTCTGATTTGTTTAAACATTGCAAACGTTAAAATGTTCTTCGACACCTGGGTACTACTCGTGAATCTGAAAACAATTTTGCAAATAATGTAATAATTCTTCGGTAATTATTTCTATAATTAAATAAATATTGAATAATTATCTGCATAATTAAATAGCATAGGTCTAAACTTACTTTCATATGCTTATGCTTTAATAGCACAATAAGTGTTAACTTATTATTCGACGTGTGAATATTATATTTCATTCTGTGATATACGTAGTAGATAGTCACTGTGCTGGTGACATACTATACTAGTACAGTATACATACAGTACTCACGTACTAAGTACCAAGTACATATTTGGCATCCATATACTATACAATAAGAAACAGTCCAACAGCACAGATGCATAGTGCAGTAGTTCAGTAGTATGTATAGTGGTATACTAATATCGTACCGTAGTAATATGACAGTATAGTAGTACAGCACTATAGTAATAGTATATCAGTATAGTGATAGTATATCAGTATCGTAATGGACGGATAGTAATATAGTAGTATAGTAGTATAGTAGTACAATAGTACAGTAATACAGTGGTATAATAGTGCAGTAGTATAGTAGTACAGTAGCATAACAGCATAGTAGTACAACAGCACACTATGATAGCATAACAGTACGATAGCATGTTAATAAAGTAGTGTAGTAGAAGAGTAATATAGTAATATAGTAATATAGTAGTATACTAGTATAGTAGTATAGTAGTATAGTAGTATAGTAGTATAGTAGTATAGTAGTATAGTAGTATAGTAGTATAGTAGTATAGTAGTATAGTAGTATAGTAGTATAGTAGTATAGTAGTATAGTAGTATAGTAGTATAGTAGTACAGTAGTATAGTAGTATAGTAATACAGTAGTATAGCAGCATCGTAGTACAACAGTACACTATGATAGTATAACAGTACGATAGCATGTTAATAAAGTAGTATAGTAGTATAGTAGTATAGTAGTATAGTAGTAGTATGGTAGTACAGTAGTACAATAGTACAGTAATACAGTAGTATAGTGGTATAGTGGTATAGTAGTATAGTAATACAGTACTATAGCAGCATCGTAGTACAACAGTATACTATGATAGTATAACAGTACGATAGCATGTTAATAAAGTAGTGCAGTAGTATAGTAGTATAGTAGTATAGTAGTGTAGTAGTATAGTAGTATAGTAGTAGTATGGTAATACAGTAGTACAATAGTACAGTAATACAGTAGTATAGTGGTATAGTGGTATAGTAATACAGTAGTATAGTAGTACAGTAGTATAGTAGTATAGTAGTAGTGTAGTAATAGAGTAGCATTACAGCGTAGTAATATACTTTTGTTGTAGTAAGTACTATAGTGGCATATATTACTGTATAAAAAATAATTTAGTGAATTCGACAATTTTGCAATTATAAAACTTGCAAATCCTGAAATTTAAAAATTCCAAATTCCGAAAATATAGGTACTTGGAAATTTTGAAGTTTGGGAAATTGAAATTTCGAAAGTTTGAATATATACGAATTTTGGAATTTGAAAATTGCAATATTTGGAATCTTCGAACTTGCAAATTTAGAAATTTATGTATTCGAAAATATCAGAGTGTAGGCAATTGAAACTCTCCAAATTTGAGAATTTGGGAAATTAGAAGTTTTGAGATGTGGTAACTTAGGAATTCGAAAATTTGGTAATTTGATAATTGGCAAGTTTGAAAATTTGGTAATTTGAGTATTTCAGATCTTAAAAATTTTCAACTTGATAAACCTTCAATTTTCAAATTTTCTAAGAATTTAGATGTTCTCCAAATATATAACTATGACAGACCAACTCCCTAAAAATAATTATTTCATAAAAAACGACTATAAATAACTATGAACGATTATCAATACCTATGAAGGTATTGCTAATCTTTCTAAATAACTATGAGTGATTCTAAATTACTGTGAATAAATATGAATGACTCTATACGACTGCAACGAACGTCTAAATTATTGCGAGCAACTGTGAATAACTATAAATAACTATGAACAGCTATGCATGACTTTAAGTGTTCATAATTACCTATAAATAATTCAAAAGAAATAACTATTGTACAAGCAGCCAGTCCATTAACATTAATGAAACAAATTTTCCTCTGACTTATCTATCGACTCCAGTCCCACCGTAAACATAACGTGATTCTAAGTTCATCCTCAATTGCAAAAGAATCTTATTCTTCGATAACAATAAAACAAAAGCTACCACTGCCTTCTTCGGCATCCAATCATACCCACATTCACAGTCACAAAGTATTGCACACATCCATTGGCGTAACTGGATAGAGAACAAGGGGGGCTGGACCCCATAAAATACGCTCCTAGCCGTGAAACATATACGAACGAAGTAAATACTGTGGAACGTATGACAGATCCACATACTTGATATTAAAAATTTCGAAATTTTTTAAAATGTACATTTTTAAAGGTTCGAGTTTTCAGAATTGTTAATTTAGCATGTTAATATTTCCAAATTTGTGAGTTTAAGAACGTCCAATTTTTTTCATTCCCAAATTTGTGCATTTCCGAAATTATTATATTTGCAAATTAATGTCTGAAAATTTTCAAATTTTTAAATTCATAAATTTTACATCTGGACTTCGGAAATTTCAAGTCCATGTATCATTCAATTCTGAAAATTGTAATCCTATAAGTCTTACATATCCAAATTCTCAAATTTGCAAATTTGCATATTTTGAAATTTCGAAATTTCCAAGTTTCCATATCCAAATTTCTAGGTTCCCAAATCACTAAATTCCGCACATCGCTATTTCCATAAATGACACAATCACCAAATACCAAAATCCCCAAATTTCTAAATTTAAAGTGTTCCAAGAACCAAATTCTAAAATTTCCAAATTCCAAAATTTCTAAATCCCCAAATCCCTGATTTCTGAAAATCCTAATTCCCCACGTCCCTAATCCCGCACTCTTAACTTATCAAATTCCGAACTCCCCAGTTCTCCAATTCACTAAAGTGTTAATTTTTAAAATCTGTAATTTCCTAGCTTCCTAATTTCCCAGATCTCCAATTCCTCAAGTTCCTAAATTTCTACATTTCGAATTTTTCAGATTCTCAATTTCCACGATTTCCAAATTCCTAAACTTCCAAGATCTCATATTCCCAAAGTTTCAAACTGAAACTTAAATCTCTAAATTCCTAATCCCCAAATTCCCAAATCCTCAAAACCCCACAATCACCAAATCCTTAAATTCCCAAATCCCCAACATCTCCAAATCCTCCAATCTTTAAATCTTCAAATCTCTAAATTCTCAAATTCACAAATCTTTAAGTCCACAAGTTCACAAGTCTCCAAATCTCCAAATCTCCAAAATCCCAAACTCCCAAATTCCCAAATCCCCAAATCTTCAAATCTCCGAATTCTCGATTCCACAAATCTTTAAGGCCACTAGTCCACAAGTCTCCAAATCTCCAAAATCTCAAATCCCCAAATTTCTGAATCCCCAAACCTCCAAACTCCCAAATCCCCAAATCACAAAATCCCCAAATCTTCAAATCTCTGAATGCTCGAATCCACAAATCTTTAAGTCCACAAGTCCACAAGTCTCCAAATCTGCAAAATCTCAAATCCCCAAATCCCCAAATCTTCAAATCTCTGAATTCTCGAATCCACAAATCTTTAAGTCCCCAAATCTCCAAATCTCCAAAACCTTAAAACTTCATATCCCCATATCCCCATATCCCCAAATCGCCAAATCCCCAAATCTTCAAATCTCTGAATTCTCGAATCCACAAATCTTTAAGTCCCCAAATCTCCAAATCTCCAAAACCTTAAAACTTCATATCCCCATATCCCCATATCCCCAAATCGCCAAATCCCCAAATCTTCAAATCTCTGAATTCTCGAATCCACAAATCTTTAAGTCCCCAAATCTCCAAATCTCCAAAACCTTAAAACCCCATATCCCCATATCCCCATATCCCCATATCCCCATATCCCCATATCCCCATATCCCCATATCCCCATATCCCCATATCCCCATACCCTCATATCCCCATATCCCCATATCCCCATATCCCCATGTCCCCATATCCCTAAATCCTCAAATTTCCAAAATCTCCAAATCCTTAAATTCCCAAATCCCCAACATCTCTAAATCCCCAAATCCCCAAATCCCCAAATCCCCAAATCCCCAAAACCCCAAATCCCCAAATCCCCAAATCCCCAAATCCCCAAATCCCCAAATCCCCAAATCCCCAAATCCCCAAATCCCCAAATCCCCAAATCTCTAAATCCCCAAATCCCCAAATCCCCAAATCCCCAAATCCTCCAATTTCCAAATTCTCAAATTCCCTAAATTCTTTTATCCCACAAATTTCTACACTTCCAAATTCCGAAATTTTTCCAGTCCCCAAATCTTCAAATTCAATCAAATCTCCAGTTCCGCAACTTCGAAATCCAAAAATCGTAAATTACCAAAAGCGACGTGATCACACTGACTTAGCCGCTAATCGCGGTAGCAACGCAGATAAAAATCCTAGCTACGCCAATGCACACAGTACTCCAGTAACAATGAAGAATGGAGAATCGAATCGCAAGAATAAGATGTTCGAAGTGGCTGAAGCGAGTGGTCGAAGACGTTTAAAGAGATCCCGCGAGTCGGCGACGCTAGTCCGCCATTGCGAAATCACCGATGCGATGATAAATGTGTTTTCCGTCATAGTTTATGAAGCCGATAAACGCGTCCGATGCCGCATGAATTGCTAATGGAAAACGCTATTGACAAACACGGCTGCGTAAATCACAGCTGGGTCGAGTGGTATTCGCGATGTGGGCTGCGGCCACGTTGAAACTTTCGTTCGTTCGTTTCTTCGGGGTCTCGTCGACGCGGAGGCGGCGATTCAGCAATAATTGCTGATACCTCAACTGTTGAATAGCGGGAAACCTTTGCCGGGCACGCGAACCACTCTGTTCTGACTCATAACGCTGCTGCTTCTGGTTTCAAAAGGACGATTTTCGCCCGGGGCTTGTGCACAGCACGCATATCAATACGCTGAAGACGTTTATCACATTATGTCAAGGTTTTTCGGTAGCGTTAAGAAACGTTAGTTAGCTTACTACGTTGTGACGATGTCTCAGTGGTTTTCATCTGGAGGTAAGGTCTTTTTTTATTGTTAGGAAACGTTAGTTAGCTTACAACGTTGTGACTATGTCTCAGGCACTGATTCAACTGTACAGTTTTTAGTAATCTGTAGGAAACATTTGTTATTAGTTGATGTCTCAGTGGTTTTCATCTGGAGGTAATATTTTTTGGTAATCGCTAAAAATGTTAGTTAGCTTATAACGTTGTGACAATATCTCTATTTTCTCGACTGCTGATAAGGGTTTTTCGCTAGCATTAAAAAATGTTGGGTAGCTTATAACGTTGTGACGATATTCCTATAGTTTTTAAGTTGTGGTGAAGCTTTTTGGTGACGTTAAGAAACGTTAGTTAGATTACTACGTTGTGACGATGTCCCAGTGGTTTTCATCTGGAGGTAAGGTCTTTTTGTTGTTGTTACGAAACGTTAGTTAGCTTATAACGTTAAGACAACGCTTCAGTATTCTTCACTGATGACGTGTTTTTCTGTAGCTCTAGGAAGCTTTAGTTACAACGTTGTGACTATGTCTCAGACAGTGATTCAACTGGAGGTACAGTTTTTAGTAATCTTTAGGAAACATTAGTTATTAGTTGATGTCACAGTGGTATTCACTTGGAGGTAATATTTTCTGGTAGCTGCTAGAAACGTCAGCTAGCTTATTATGCTGTGACAATATCTCAAAATACTCAACTGCTGATAAGACTTTTTCGCTAGCATTCAAAAATGCTAGGTAGCTCATAACGTTGTGACGATATTCCTATAGTTCTGAAGTAGAGGTAAAGCTTTTTGGTAATGTTAAGAAACATTAGTTGGCTTATAACATTGTGATGATATCCCAGTGGTTTTCAACTGTAGGCAAGGTTTCCTGGCAGTCGTTAGGAAACGTTAGTCACCTTTTAACATTGTGATGATGTTCCAGTGGCACTCACTTGGAAGTAATATTTTCTGGTAGAAGCTAAAAACGTCAGCTAGCTTATTATGCTGTGACAATATCTCAAAATACTCAACTGCTGATAAGACTTTTTCGCTAGCATTCAAAAATGCTAGGTAGCTCATAACGTTGTGACGATATTCCTATAGTTCTAAAGTAGAGGTAAAGCTTTATGGTAATGTTAAGAAACATTAGTTGGCTTATAACATTGTGATGATATCCCAGTGGTTTTCAACTGTAGGCAAGGTTTCCTGGCAGTCGTTAGGAAACGTTAGTCACCTTTTAACATTGTGATGATGTTCCAGTGGCACTCACTTGCAAGTAATATTTTCTGGTAGCCGCTAGAAACGTCAGCTAGCTTATTATGCTGTGACAATATCTCAAAATACTCAACTGCTGATAAGACTTTTTCGCTAGCATTCAAAAATGTTAGGTAGCTCATAACGTTGTGACGATATTCCTATAGTTCTGAAGTAGAGGTAAAGCTTTTTGGTAATGTTAAGAAACATTAGTTGGCTTATAACATTGTGATGATATCCCAGTGGTTTTCAACTGTAGGCAAGGTTTCTTGGTAGTCGTTAGGAAACGTTAGTCACCTTTTAACATTGTGATGATGTTCCAGAGGTGTTCACCTGGAGGTAATATGGGAGTCGCTAGAAACGTTAGTTACCTTAGAACATTATGATTTTGTTTCAGTGGTTTTCATTTGGAGGTAAAGCCATTTGGTAGTAGTTACAGAACATTTGCTTATATTGTAATGATGTTCATATGATTCTCAAGTGGTAACGACTTTTGGGAGTATTATGAACGTCAGTTAGCTTAGAAGGTTAAGAGATTACTTCAGTATTCTCGACTGACGACAAGTGTTTTCAGTAACACTACGAAGCTTTAGTTAGCTTACAATGTTGTGATTATGTCTTAGTGATTTTCAACAGGAGGTAACCGATAGGAATCATTAATTAGCTCATAATGGTGTGACAATATTTAAATGGTTTTCAACTGTTGGTGAGGTTTCTTGATACCTTAGGAAGGAACTAATAACGTTCAGACGATAGCCCAGTGGTTCTCAACTGATCATACGCTAAGGACAATTAAGTAGACAATCTGAATAATACACTGGTATAAGCTATAAGTTGCAGTTTCAATAAATATGATATAAGTAATATTTAAGTAAATATAATGAAAAACGGATACTAAAATTTTATGAATAAATATAAAACATGTGGTGGTTCAAGAATGTCAGAATTTCAGAATTTAGCAGTACAGAAATTAAAAGATGTAGGAATAAAAAATTTCATAATAAAAATGTTACTACTTCAAAATTTATTAATTTAAACTCAAAGTACAAATGTATGAATAAGAAAATAAATAGTAAATGACATAAATTAACATTCTATATATAATTAGTAATTTCATGTGTAAATGTACCATAACGAGAGGCTTAAGCATTCGCCACATCGGGTTATTGGATCACGTTGATGATTCTGCGAATGTTTGAAACCGGAGAAACTGGAGGATCTTTAATCTTGGATAAAACGAAGATTCCAAGCCGGTAGAGGATTTTTCCACGAATGCAGCCGGTGCAGCACCTGCAACATTCCTGCGCCCGAGGTACAACATAATTCGATAACGCTCTATTAGGTACGCGATAATTGCATATTTTCCGCGCTACTACGTTAATCGTGTCATTTATATTCCACGCTTCGTGCCTCGAGAATATCACTTCATAAGTACAAGCACTGTTCTGTTACGGTACCAGTACACGTTACTACGAAAACTGTAATATGGTAATATTGCAGTATGTACACTCGGAGGCAAATCTAGCTTGCTTTTAGCGAATATTAGAGATTCGGAAATTTCGATGTTTGGAGACTTCGAGATTGCGGAATTTGGGAATGTTGAAATTTAGGACCTTGGGAAGTTAGGAATTTAGGAATTCAGGAATTTTGGAATTTTGGAACTTTGGAATTTTGACATTTTGACATTTAGGAATTCAGGCATTTGGGAATTAAGGAAGCTGGGAATTTGGGAAATTACAAATTTAGGAATTTGGGTATTTGGGTATTTGGGAATTTGGGAATTCGGGAATTTGGGAATTTGGGAAGTTTGGAATTTGGGAATTTTGGAATTTTGAAATTTAGGAATTTTGGATCTTTGGAATTCTGAAATTTTGAAATTTAGGAATTTTGGAATTTTGACATTTAGGAATTAAGGAAGCTGGGAATTTGGGAAATTACAAATTTAGGAATTTGAGAATTTGGGTATTTGGGAATTTGGGAATTTGGGAATTTGGGAATTTGGGAATTTGGGAAGTTTGGAATTTGGGAATTTTGGAATTTTGAAATTTAGGAATTTTGAAATTTTGGAATTGTGGAATTTTGGAATTGTGGAATTTTGGAATTTTGGAATTTTGAAATTTAGGAATTTTGGAATTTTGAAATCTTTGAATTTAGACATTTTTGAATTTTGAAATTTAGGAATTTTGGAACTTTGGAATTCTGGAATTTTGAAATTTTGGAAGTTTGGAATTTGGGAATTTTGGAATTTTGACATTTAGGAATTTAGGAAACTGAGAATTTGGAAAATTACAAATTTAGGGATTTGAGAATTTGGGAATTTGGGTATTTGGGAATTTTGGAATTTAGAAATTTAGGAATTTTGGAACTTTGGCAATCTGGAATTTTGGAACTTTGGAACTCTGGAATTTTGAAATTTTTGAATTTATAAATTTTTGAATTTTGAAATTTAGGAATTTTGAATTTCTGGAATTTAGGAGTTTTGGAACTTTGGAATTCTGGAATTTTGGAATTTTGGAATTTTGGAATTTTGGAATTTTGGAATTTTGGAAGTTTGGAATTTTGGAATTCTGGAATTCTGGAACTTTGGCAATCTGGAATTTTTTAATTTTGTAATTTTTGAATTTTGAAATTTAGGAATTTTGGAACTTTGGAATTCTGGAATTTTGGAATTTTGGAATTTTGGAATTTTGGAATTTTGGAAGTTTGGAATTCTGGAAGTCTGGAATTTTGGAATTTTGGAATTTTGTAATTTTTGAATTTGGAAATTTAGGAATTTTGGAACTTTGGCAATCTGGAATTTTGTAATTTTGTAATTTTGAAATTTAGGAATTTTGCAACTTTGGAATTCTGGAATTTTGTAATTTTGGAAGGTTGGAATTCTGTAATTTTTGAATTTTGAAATTTAGGAATTTAGGAACTTTGGAAATCTGGAATTTTGGAATTTTGGAATTTTGGAATTTGGGAATTTTGACGTTTAGGAATTTAGGAAACTGAGAATTTGGAAAATTACAAATTTAGGGATTTGAGAATTTGGGAATTTGGGTATTTGGGAATTTTGGAATTTTGGAAATTTGGAATTTTGAAATTTAGAAATTTAGGAATTTGGGAATTTTTGATTTTGGGAATTTTGAAGTTTTGGAATTTGATGCTGTAAGAATTTGGCACGTGAAAATTTGTGTTGTGAAAATGTGAAAATGTAAGGACCTGTGATTGCGAGAGTTAGGGGTATAAAAAGACTTGGGGATTTAGGTAATAAGGAAGTTAGAAATTTTTAAATGCAAGGATTTGGAATTATGCGAATTTTTGAATTTAGAAATTTACGAATTTTGGAAATTGGGAATGTACAAATTCGTGAGTGGGAATTTGGAAGTGTAGGGATTTGAGAATGTAGGAATTTGGGTTTATGGGAATTTGGAAATGTAGGAATCCGAAATTATGGAAATCTGGAAATATAATAATTTTAAAATGTAGAAACTTGAAAATATAAGTAAATGGAATTGTCGAAATTTGGGAATGACAGAATTTGAAAATTTATTTACAAATTAAAAAATTTGCAAACTTTGACATTTGAATGTGTAAGAATCTGTAAATGCACGAATTTAAAAATGTTCAAATTTGTAAGTAATTTAGAAAATTAAATACATAAGATACCTGAAATTCGAAAACCTCAGTTTATAATTTCCAAATTTAAAAATGAAAAAATGTTCAAATTTAGAAATCTGATTCTTACAATTTGTTAAAGGCTTACGTTGCACCCGAGTGTACATATGGAGTACCACTCTGAATTTCTTAGAAGCAGTACTACTGTTAGTTGCAACGAACAACTGGTTTACGATTCCATTATTTTGTACCTACCTTGCAAACATGTTTTCTTAAGTAATATTATATATCAGTAGTACTATATCTAATAATTAATTCGGAGTACCTCATTAAAAACTGAGAAGAACAATTCAAGATACTTATGTTAACAAGTACTTTGTAATTATGGTATAATATACTATTTGTAAATGTAGATATTATCTACATTTTATAATTTCACTAATTTACATATTGCGAATATTAGTTTGTAAGTACTGCCATATGAATATACAGGGTGTCTCAATCCTTTACCATCAAAATTTACAAATATATTTTATTAGTAAAAATAAAGAAAAGATGTTAACATCGAGTTTTAAACAATGTTAAATAGTTATAATAAAATTAGTTTGGAGTACGTTGTTTTTAAATATCACATACAGTGTATCCCAGTTTTGCACGTAAAATGTCATGTAAATAAAAGTTACTAAAAAATGTTACATTCACGTAAGGTCTTAAACTATTAGACTATTTCTAGGATTATTTATTGACAAGTTCAAAAATTTGTTTATTTTAAAAATAAGAGTAAAGTAAATGAAAGTATGTTCGCTTAAGTAGAACAGTCAGATATAAAGTAAGATAAGGTATAATAATGTAAGAGAATGCAATAATAGTACAGTAGAGTAGTTCTACAGTAGCATCAGTTGAGTAATAGTTTAGTTATATAATAAATTAGTAAAATGATAGTATAATAGAATCGTCAAGTAATAGAATACCTATATCACTACACACATACTACTTTATAGATACCACCAAATAGTTCCATTTCTACTATTATACTATTTCAATATAACTCAATTCCTGTTATACCAAAAACTGGGAAAAGAAATCCACATTACTAAATTAATATTAATTGCACATCTAAATTTTATAATTCTATCATTTCGTTATATTTGATGTTCAGTCATTATCCCATGAGTATCATAGAGCGCATTGATTCCTAACCTAACAATATATGCTGCAAAATAAGCAATATTTCTGAAACATAATTAAAACTAAACTTCACACAAAATTGATAAAAGTGCCAAATTTCCTCAAGATATTATACAGGGTGTCCACGCCTAAGTGTGACAGCGCGATATTTCATGAACTATTGATGATACGAAAAAGTGTTTATATGGAAATTGCAGGGTAAAAGGGGCTCTATGTTTTGGCACAAACGAATTTTTTATAATGTCATTAATGTAAAAGATATGATGGTGAAGTTTCGTTTTTTAAATGGAACTATATATTTTTTTTTCAATCACGCGATAGTGCTTTTCGAGACGAATTCATTAAGATTTTATGTATCTACCCGATTTTTAATAGTTTTCGAGATATAAAGCTTAGAAATTTACTGATTTTCAACAGAGACGTCACGATTTGAGTAGTAAGTCATAAAAACGGTCTTATTGTTGCGGTAAGTGCCGGATTTTTGACTCTGCCTACCGAAACTGATAGCCGCAGGTCTACGGTCGGAACGGCAAGTCCGAAGAGTAAGCAACGTAGAAAGAATTGTCCATTACGGTCTAAGTTTTCCGCATTAGGGATGATGGACAATTCTTTCCACGTTGCTTACTCTTCGGACTTGCCGTTCCGATCGTAGACCCGCGGCTATCGGTTTCGGCAGGTAGAGTCAAACATGCGGCACTTACCGCAACAATAAGATCGTTTTTATGACTTACTACTCAAATTGTGACGTCTTTGCCGAAAATCAGTAAATTTCTAAGCGTTATATCTCGAAAACTATTAAAAATCGGGTAGATACATTAAATCTTAATGAATTCGTCTTGAAAAGCACTATCGCGTGATTGAAAAAAAAATATATAGTTCCATTTAAAAAACGAAACTTCACCATCATATCTTTTACATTAATAACATTATAAAAAATTCGTTTAGGCCAAAACATAGAGCCCCTTTTACCCTGCAATTTCCATATAAACACTTTTTCGTGTCATCAATAGTTCATGAAATATCGCGCTGTCACACTTAGGCGTGGACACCCTGTATATGTACAATATCCTGACCCTTTTCCCATCCCAAAGCTCCAAAGGACCCTCATTTGTACAAGTATCACAGAGTAAATGATTTGGCATACTTCCGTTGTACATGGTGTTAATTACAAAAAACGCAGAGTTCCCTAATTGCTTCAAGTAACGTATCATCGTCACGTATGCATCTCGGATTGCACCCGATGCTCAATGATCCCGACCGTGTTCAATTAATGCATCGTCGAATAAACGGATGATTCTTCAGTTCGAGTCAGCTGTCTCAAGAGGCCTCATTAACTGCAGTCCGCCAATTATATAATAATAAGCTAATAATAATTGCATTGCCGTTGCATCAGCCCACCGGCTAGTCCGGAGTGGACGGATAAATTAAGGACTAACTTCCCTCTTACGACGCCCTCGTCCAGACTGCACGTCAGGCTGCACCCAGACCCGGTCTTAAGTGCATTTTTAAGCATCTCGCCGTCCCCGTCGCCGGATATGACAAAATGCACGAGAGAGCTTCTGTGACGATTAAAAGCCATTGCAGGATTGATTCTGCGAGCGTTACAAACCTCCAGCTAACTCCGTTTGGCTGGAGGTCGCAGAGGACCCTTTTCCCTTTCGCCACTTTTGATGCGCTCCAAAATTACATTATGGCCAACTGCGTTCACGATTGTAAAATATTATCCGTGTCTAAATAACATTAATAAACTCGACTTTTGCTATTAATTATGGGGTTAGGTACTAATTCTATTAGCTGAAGGTTTCAAGACCCTACGTTCAATTTAGCACATAGCTTTAACACTATTTCTACCAAGAGGTAGAAGACACCTTTCAAATTTTAACTTAAAATTATTCTCCAAGTTGAATCATTTCTCCACAATTATTTTTTGACTTTTCGTACAATAGTTAAATTAATTCAGCGATATCATTTTCTTCCAGCACATCCTAGATCTAAAAATTTGCATTATTAAGGACATGTTCCTGAGTTATTTTTCCTTATAACTTAATCTTTGCTTATTGTTCATTAAAAAGATATTAACCGTTTGTTAAACGGTTAAATGTTCATTAAATATTATAAAAGATTTGTAAAAGTCAAAATTTCCATATAATCTGACAAAGAAAAACTTGACGGTTTTGGCAGCGGTTTAATATTTGGAGCTAGTTTACTGATGTGTACATTAACGGGTGAATTTGTGAATCAAGCTGAACAGAATTCAATCGTTTATTAACAATTTTAACTTAAATTTATTCTGTAAGTTGAATCATTTCTTCACGATTAATTTTTTACTTTTCATACAATAGTTAAATTGATTCTTATATTTGCTTATTTCCCGCCATGTTGCATTTTAATGTACACCGCGATATTTATATTTTGTAGATTGATGAATTATGCTAGAATTTACAACCTGATTAAATAATCTCTAGTAAAAACACATCAATGTATCAATAAATATATTCCTCAAATTATCTACATTTAACTGATAATTTGAAAATCCCACAGTTGTGGCAATTATTTGCATTCGAACGAAAAGATGCCAAAACACAGCTTTTGGTCGAAATAGGTAACACAAAATGGTGGTAGAAATAGTTTTAAAATATAATCATGCAATATTCGTAGTATCTGTACCTAAATAAGCTAAATAACTTTGTCTTTTGTTATTAATTTTGAGGTTAGATGCCAGTTTCATGTCTGAGGACCTCCTTTCTTTGGTCACCTTTGTGTACATAGCTTTCAGGGAACAGATTAATCTATTTTGAAGAATAGTTCAAGATTTTGATACACAATTTCATATAGATTGCTTTTACATATGTAAACTTAAAAATTTATTAATTCCTGAATGTCTAAATTTCCCGAATGTTCAAGGGTATAATTTTTCAGATCCCTGAATTTCTAAATCACATGACATTTATATAATTCCAAATTTCTTAAATTAACAAATATTTGCATCCCCTTTCTGGACTCTAAAGACGTAAATTCCAAAATTCTTAGATTACCAAATTTGTATATTCAAAAATCCCTAGATCAT
This sequence comes from Megachile lagopoda, assembly GCA_036983795.1. Lineage (NCBI taxonomy): Eukaryota > Metazoa > Arthropoda > Insecta > Hymenoptera > Megachilidae > Megachile > Megachile lagopoda. Next base: position 1,688,050 of record CM072793.1, read on the forward strand.
CAAATTCGTAGATTCCGAAATCACTGGATTCTGAAATTCGTAGGTTACCAAATTCCTAGATCCTCAAGTCTGTAGATCTCCAAATTTATGTATATCCACATTCTTAAAATTTGTATATGTATATTCCAATTCGATCAAATTTGTATATTCCTAAATCCCCAGATTGCCAAATTCCTAAATCCTCAAATTCCTATATCCCAAATTTCAATCTTCCCAAATTCTTAGCACAACCACAAACTTTCAAACCCTCGAAAATCCTTAGAAGTCAACGAATGAGAGCCTTCTCCACCTTTTGTTACCATATTTTTACCTCAAAAATGTAATCATAAAAACAAATTCATCACACAATATATCACATTTACATACAAATTATTACACCATAAATAGTAAAGGGTAATTAAAATATTACTAACTTCCTTTGAAAATCGAAACTTTTAAAAGTTTCAGAAAGATTCACCGTTTTATGAATTCTCAACGGTGTTGGTCGCCATGTAAGGTTAGGTGATACAACTGGCTCAAGAATTTGTATCAAATAAAAAATCAGTACAGTAAACCAAATCTGTCAAAAAAATTGAAATAAGTGAACCATTACGGGCTACATCCTGTCATTTTCCCTTTTTAATATAAATCTTGTCTAGAAACCAGAATACCATAAGACCTTTTCGATGGAGTCTTCACGACGAATGCCTTGTCGTTGAAGACATTCCCGTCCCGACTGTTGTCATGTAAACACACTGAAAACGAATAGTATTATTCACGCATAACAATCAAACCTTTCGCCATTACTTTTTAACATCTTATTAAAATCATAATGAAAAGGAAAAGTATTTTTCAAGTTTAAGGGGGGCAATATCTTGAGATACATGAAAATAAGCTGATATTTGTGAATTTTTTTGTATAGGATATCTTTGTCTTGTATTTTCGAAATTTCAGGTATAATTTATTATAACTATTGCCTATTACAACATATTTTCTTTTTTTAAAAATGGTTAAAAATGGCGGAATTGTGATAGTCTATCCTGAAAGTGTTTCGACGCGTCTCGTGAAACGGCGTGACTTCTAGCTTTAGTTACATTGGTCTGAAACAAGTTTGCAAACGATGTTTCGATTATTAACATTCACAGTTAGTAGATGAACCTAAGAAATGTGAAAAATATGGAAAATTGAGGAGATGGCGCGCTTTTAAAGAAAAACTTTGAATTTTACTGAAAATTTTCGCAATATTTTGCAATAAAAAAGGACTTTAATGTTAAATTTATTTCGTACATTTAGGTTCATATGTTAGATGGTATTGTCATGGATATGTGCAAAAAATTTGAGCGCGTTTGATAAACTAGTTTTTGAGTTATCAGTCACGCCAATTTTAAAAATGTAGTTTTGAGAAAAATGCGTTTAAAGTTTCGATAAGTAAAACCTGAATAATTTCAATGATTTACCAACTAATCTGCGATTCCTGCGCCATATAATAATCTTTCGGCTTACTCGTAAAGTTGATTTTCCTCCATAAGCTCATTCTCCGTAAAAATACAAAATTTCAAACATAGCAATGGCATGATAATAACAAATCTGCTACATAGTCCTCCGTACCGAGCGCGTGAATATCTGCGGCGCGATTCCAGACATGAGACAGGATAATCGGCCATAACATCAAAAGGGCTCCGTATTACGCTTAAAAATTTTGAAACTATATTTTTGAGATGTTGCACTATTTTATAGAAAAAAAATTTTGCAATTTGTTAAAATTCTAAAGGTATTGCCCCCCTTAAACCTCTCATTATCACTTCTTAGTATATTATTAAAATTCCAATAAAAAAGGAATAATATTTTTCACGCTCAAACCTCACGTCAATCACTTCTCAGTATGTTATTAAAATCGCATTAGAATTAAAAATTAGTTCAATAGGAAGAATTAAGCAATTGCTTCGGCGCAATTGAATGTGACGGTAAAAGCGTAAAAAAATGATTAATCCGAAGGTCCGCGGTGACATCTATCCTCGTTCCCGATGGAACGCATGTTTATCGAAGTGGCGCGCATCGAAATCCATAAATCCGTCTTATTTTCCCATAAATTATGGAAATGTCAACGAGCAGGCAGCGATAAATCAACGCGGTCGGCCGCATTAAAAATCACAATGCGCGGGAACGCGCCGCGTTACACCTGTAAATCAAACAGCGTCTATTTATGCAATCGATTCCGCGGCACAATCGAATCGATCGCGGTCTTTAAGGTCACGTTACCTCGTCGTTATGAGTTTCATAACACCGGAGATTCTAGCTCGCGTCTTCGACCAGGAAAAGGATTGAGATTCCGAATAAATATTCATAATAATGTACTATAATCCTTGATGTTTGCCTTTCGTTACTAAACCTATTAAATGTTATTTAAACCATTAGTACCGACAACTTCCATTAAATTGCACCAGTTTATCCATTTACTTTTTTATGATATCGATGTTTGTTAATGCGTAAAAAGCTCATTCATTTGCATACTTGTCGCGATTTAGGTTAGGTTAGGTCTGTTGGACCGATGTACGATGGGGCAACAAGTCTGGAAGAATCAATTAACTCACAGTTTTCATGCGATTTGAGACTTTTTTTAATGGAAGTTAATAAGATTTTGAACAAAATGAAAACATATGTTTGATAAAAATTTTTTTTCTGACTGAAAGAGTTTTTCTGGCTCTACAAGGTTAGGCAGCTTTCATTTTTCACAAATTTTTGTTTTTAGTCTTTTAATAAGGGCTCTTTTATTCTTGAAAATTTGTACATTTGTTTAAAAAGATGTTTAGTTAGTGTAAGAACTACGTAGCAACAATTTCGAGTAATATATAAAAAAAAATGATTATAATATAATGAATAAATTAATAAAGAGACGTCATTTATTCAGAATTTAGAATGATACAGATCATTTATGATTTTGTTGTTATATGTTATGGTTCTTCATTATTATTTGTTATTTATAATTATTTATTATCTATTATTATTGTTAATTATTATTTATTATTTGTAACTATTTATTATGTATTATTAGTTATTATTGTTTATTATTATTTATTATTATTATTATTATTGTTTATTATTATTTATTATTATTATTATTATTGTTTATTATTATGCATTAATAACCAGAACTCTTCACGTTTTGAAACGAAAAGTAAAAGAAACCAAAACTCACTTATGGTTAGTTAAAAATAGACACTAATTAGCAACAGATAAAATAATTTCCATAAACAAATAAAAATTTTTGTTTATTTGTCAATGGGTGATCTGAATTTTTTTGTAAAATTTAATAAACAATTTTTTAAACAATTGGCAAGTTGCATCTATTTTTAACTAATCGTCAGATATTAATTTTCCTTAATTTTTATATAAAAACTATAAATTTAAGGGATTTACAGATTGCAAATTCCTAAAAAATTATTTCCGTTCATTAACTTGTTCATAAAACCAAAAACAATTTTTTATTTATTCTAAACTACTATAATTTACTACTGGTTTTTATACTAATTATAGTCCTTGTTGAATAAATCATAAAAACTTTAAAAACAGATGGCACTTATGACAAGTAAAATGAAATTCTTGAACTATGTTTTTAAATAACAAAAATTTTCTTTGAAAATCTGCTTATACAAATTTCTTTAAAATTCATTTAAGTTCAGTATAAAAATAGTTGTGTCTGACAATTATCAATAGAAAATTAGAGTTTAATTACACACTATCGTTCCAGTCAACTGAAATAATGCAATTATACTTCTCAACATAAAATAGGAATAAACATTTATTACTATTATACATATACCAATAAATAACATACTAATGCTTATAGCAATCAAAAACCTTGATAATAACCTAAAAAGTGAAACTAAGCTGTGCTAAAGTACTGAAATTTTTATAACACAAAATAAATATAAAGCTATAATTATCTGTTAGAATATCTACATTCACATAATGGTCGAACATCACGTGGTCAACATGGGTCTATACCACGTGATCAGTTGAGGCGCGCAAATTTGAAAATGCACTATTTAAATTATACGTGAAAAGTTACTATTAAAAGAAATACTTAATTCCTTCGTCTACAATATAAAATTATACAGAAACAGAAAAATTGATAAATTATTAATTTTTATAAAATATCCGCAAGCGAAATCTAGTACTCTAAACGTTATTTGAATCCACGAGGTTAATAGTGTTTTCATTTCATGCAATGTAAGCAGTGACAGGTTGCCTATTATATACCGCAAAGAAGTCGCTAGTTGGGAACGGTAATATCGAAAGTTTGCATATGAATGGGCGATTAGAATTTACGCGCATGATTTAGTGCAACAACTCATCGGGAATGATAGATCTTTCTATTCAATATGGCAATGCGAATGTACCTCTCAGTTGCCAAACATACTACTTTTATAATTTATCACCGCATACGAACGTGACTATGTTACTTGACCTCGTAGCTTTTACGTAGATGTTGCTTTCTCTCGATTCATGTCACATTACATTTATATCATTTAAAAACTAACATTCGACGAATTTTTTGCAACAAAGTTCAGTTCTTTGTTCCTCGAAATCTGTTTTATATTTACATGATCTATTTTTTAGATAGACAAGGTCAGAACTTATATTGATATGACGGCCATGTTGTACGAAATGGGGTAAGATTTAAGGATTCTATACGGGTATAAATGTGTTATAGATTCTTCTTATATATTTTTAATTTATAACAAATTATGCAATTATGTGGAATAAGATTTTCTATTCAAACACTGCCAAAAGGTTAACTTCGTAATATGTGAGTGTTTATAATTTATTTTGCGAGCGGATATTTTCAAAAAATCATAATTTTTAACATCTAATTAACTAGAAAGTTTCGTTTATATTTTTGAAAATATTTATAAACAGTTCTACGTTAGGTTTAGTCAGATTTAAATTCTAAATTTAAACATTTCGTTTATTATCCAATCTTTTATGTTTCATCTTTTAGTTTTATTTATTTATTTTACTATTTAAATTCTTTAACATACTTGTAAATAATTCTAGGTTAGGTTTAGTCAGATTTAAGTTTTAAATTAGAATTCACAAGTTTAAACATTTCGTTTATTATCCAATCTTTTATGCTTCATCTTTTAGCTTTATTTATATATTTTACTATTTAAATTTTTTAACGTACTTGTAAATTATTCTAGGTTAGGTTTAGTCAGATTTAAGTTTTAAATTAGAATTCACAAATTTAAACATTTCATTTATTATCCAATCTTTTATGCTTCGTCTTTTAGCTTTATTTATATATTTTACTATTTAAATTTTTTAACGTACTTGTAAATAATACTAGGTTAGGTTTAGTCAGATTTAAGTTTTAAATTAGAATTCACAAGTTTAAACATTTCGTTTATTATCCAATCTTTTATGCTTCATCTTTTAGCTTTATTTATATATTTTACTATTTAAATTTTTTAACGTACTTGTAAATAATTCTAGGTTAGGTTTAGTCAGATTTAAGTTTCAAATTAGAATTCACAAGTTTAAACATTTCGTTTATTATCCAATCTTTTATGCTTCGTCTTTTAGCTTTATTTATATATTTTACTATTTAAATTTTGTAACGTACTTGTAAATATTTCTAGGTTAGGTTTAGTCAAATTGAAAGTTTCAATTATTTGTACATCATAAGTTTACAAATTTGATTTATTATTCAATTTTCTTGCTATACTCTTTCATTCTGTTGCATTTAAATTTTTTAAAATACTTGTAAATAATTCTGTGGATTTCAAACTTTGATCTATTCAAAATTCATAACTTCAAAAACTGTAAACATTATTTCGTACTACAATCTTAAAATATTTTTATTTCTACATATACAGTGGTCGTCTATATTTGTTAACGTACTCATAAACAATTCTAAATTAGATCAGTTTAAACTTTTAACTACTCAAATTAGAATAATTACTACGATTACTGTGTGCTTCATTTCTCAGCTTCATCTTTAAAATTGACCATCCACATTTGTCATACTCCAATATGTCAAAGATCAGCTGCGAATATGCAGTAAACTTAGAATGTACAAAAGAAAATTGACATTGCTGTGACAGCGGGCCCAAGTAAAAGGTTTGGTCAAATCGAGTGCAAGAAGCCACGATCTCCCCATACCATCACCATTATGCGCCATAACCTCGAAATTTTTCCCGAACGAGTCGCAGGTGCGCGAGCGGAGAAATATGACGGTGAATTTTTCCCGTGCGAGCGCGGAATGCGCGTTTATTGTTAGCAAAAGGGCCGCTCGTGGCGCAAAAACCATAAGCGGGGATTCCGTTTCTAAGGCCCAATTACTCGTGTCATTACACTTGTGGATTCCTGGAGCGTCGAGGTAAGAGTGGTTACGACCCGGCCAGATCCACGGGTTTCCTTTTTTTTCTCTCTCTCTCTCTCCGCTTGGACGCTTATGTAGAAGCGGTTTCAAATCTGGTTAGGCTCGGCCTGCAATTTTGTAATCCATAAACGTCGCTCATATGGCGCGTGCTCCAGTTCCATGTATGGTGAAAAACCGCGGGACGGCTGCTGCCCTTGTTGCTGATTCCTTCGCGAGAGACCGTTGCCACAGCCACGTTTCTCCGGATTTCTATCATATTATGACGATCGTGCCTGGAACAGAGTAATTTTTTTAAACTGCTGCCAAATGAGAAGGTAAATTGATCTAGAGTTGCTGTAAATGCAGTTTGATTTCAAAATAGTCTACTTGTCTCATCAAGTCTACATTTTTTACCTTCAATCACCCTTCATTCACTCAAATGACATATTTGTAAAAATAAAAAATATCAAAATAGATTTCTTAAAAAATTATGAAGCTTAGACAGAACTTCTTAGTTAGAGAACACCATTGTTATGACATGCAGAGAAATCGTTATTTTAATAGTGAAAATAATTTTTATTTCAACTTAGGTGAAGCAGTCTACTCATGAGGTACTTGTGATAAACTTGTATGACTTGAAAATTTCAATTAATATTAAAGATAGTACTTACATACTATGTCCGCAGTGATATGTAGTGACCTTAATACATGTTAGTATATAATTATACTGCCAGGGTATGAATTAATAAAATTACAAAAAGATGCATAACAGTCGAGAACCTTCGTAACATGTTTCCTTTACTATCTAGTAAGTATTAAAAATGCCTTTACATAAATTATTGTGCATAGTTAAAGGTGTCCATTTTTTACAGCTTCGTTAACATAATCTATTCGTAAAAATAAAAAAGTAAAGAGATTTCAAACATTTTATTAAAAAATGATAACAAAAATACGAAATGACGAACTGTTTTATTGTCCAATATTAAATATAGTGTTCCAATTTTGTCCGTATAACTCTACTAGTATATTCCATAAGTAAACATTTAAAAAATATGCATATCAACATTGACTGTTAAATCAATGAAATTACATGACATTTATATAATTCCAAATTTCTGAATACCCAAATTTCTCAAATTAACAAATATTTGCATCCCCTTTCCAAAGATTCAAAAATTCCTAGATCATCAAATTCGTATATTCAGTCTGAATGTACTTGTGTCATAACGTTTCAATAGTGTTAAAAACCCCATGTTAATATAGCATCTTCATAATTTTTGCACATGGAATATGTGACCAAAATTTGGCGGTAAAAATTGGAATACTTTGTGTGAGGTTATGATGACGCCATTTTTCAGCATAATTAATACCGCGAAATTTAAATTGTAAAGGATTGTATAACTAGAACATACACGTTATTTTGTTTAGCACGTCCGTAAATGCACTTCAAGTTTTTATTTATAGAAATAAGTGGTAATAGTCCTATAATTTTGATCGGTGGTGCATATCTTCTAATCTCATTTTGATTGTTCTACATACCACCTGGGTTCTCTGCAAATTTTCCCATGGTGTAATCTCCATCAGCTCCTCAATATAACTTATCTTAATTAGCACGTTCCCTAACATAATCTTATCTTAACCAACGCGTTTTGTTCCGTGTGAAGTTTAAACTTTATAACAAGCAATTATAAAAGCAGTTTGAACAATTTATTTTAATGTTTATTTAAAGAAAAGTGTGATTATTATACACTTTCTATTTTAATTATGAACTGAAAAATATCAACGTTTTTTATTTAATTAAATATACCGGGTGTCCCTTTAAATAATTCCTATTTAAACATTAATAATTAATGAGACAGTAATTTTAATGTCAAAGGTGTAAATCTAGAGATTTGAGAGTATTAATGCAAAAAATTATTTTTTTTTATCATATTTGAAAATTTCAGGTTAGCTGTTTTCTTAAATGGGACTACATATTTGTATTATCGTAACGTAATAATGTGCATGCCAACTTATCAAACAAGTAGAGTAGATAAATTACTATACCTAATTTAATATACTTAATAAATATAATAAATTCAGTAAAATATATTTCATATAAAATATAATAAATTCAGTAAAACGTAATTATTAAATATATTTTTTGTCCATAAAAATTAGGGTGACAATACAATTTTTTATTTGCTCTCATCTTCTAAAAGGGTAGTGTATAAAAATCCTCTCAAAGTTTGTGCTCAAAAATTTAAATTTAAGAGGTCGTTCAAAACAATTTAAAAGTTCATAAAATAAAATGAAAAATATAATTTTTTAACCAGTTTTTTATTTACTTATCAGTAGTTATCCTTTATGTTAACCAATTACAGGTATTCTATCGAATTTATAATTTGAATATACTTTTATAAGTTTAGTCCCAGAGTTTGTTTTGCCAAATAATCATTTTTGTTACATAATGGATATTCTTTTCAGTGTTTCACACTGATCTTCGTTTTTAGTTAAACATTTAAGATAAAATTACAAACATTTCAAATATAATTAATAACTTTTTGGCATAAAGTCATTAAAATCTTCTTCACAATGAATATTGTTTGCCAGCAAGTAATATTAAAACTTTGAATAAAAATCAAGTGAGTTCACTATTTTTGAACACTCTTCTTAATTAATTAACCTTATTCATTATTTACTAATTTCTCAATTATGTAAATGTGGTTAAATTTGCTGAGGAACTTAATACTAACTTATACTACCATATCCCATTACGTGCAATATAATGTACATCTGTAATTACTTAAATTGTAATTAAAATTCGATGTGATAAAAACTCAATGTTCCTTTTGAGCCACTCTAACGCTGATAAATTAAAAATGATTAATAAAAATGAATTTAAAATTAAAAGCATCAAATTTAAAATAAATTAAAAATATGAATTTAACATTAAAAATGAATTTAATAACACTTACTATACTTAATAATTAATTTGATGAAATTACTTGACAAATGTAATTAATCACTGTCGACTCGTACATCATAAAATAAAATAGAAAATCAAAATATTACTTCTTCAACGAAACATCACATCCTGTTAGCATAAATTTATATTTGTTAGACAGGAAAAGAACACTCAAGTATCCTATACTTAAAGCGTGAACGCGAAAAGTAAATTTAGTGACCGAAAACATCGAAGTTGGAAATCGATTATGTTTGTTTCCAGAATAGATGCAGTATCCAAATAACGTTTTAAACTTTGCAGATTCCAAAATAAGAATGAAGTGAAATCGGTGACATTTTGATGGGTATCGGTAATTAAAATCGGTCGTCGGTTTAATTGCATTTTGTCTCAGTATCTTTTAGAAAGTAATAGAATTAAAGAATAAAATGCTATCGTCCGACTAAAATAAATCTAACGATTGTAGGTAACAGGAAATCTTTTGGATCAGGTGATCTTTACTGGACGGATTATATATTCCCTTGTTATGCAGTGCAGAGATTTTAAAATAGACTCAAAGGATTGATAAGCAATCTGGGAATTTGGGAATTTACAAATTTAAGAATTTGGGACTTTGAGAATTTAGGAATTTGAGAATTTACAAATTTAGGGATTTGAGAATTTGGAAATTTAGGAATTTAGGAATTTGAGAATTTACAAATTTAGGAATTTCGAAATTTGGGAATTTGGAAATTTGGGAATTTAGGAATTTAGGGATTTGAGAATTTGAGAATTTTCAAGTTTAGAGATTTGAGAATTTGGAAATTTGGAAATTTGGAAATTTAGGAATTTAGGAATTTAGGAATTTGAGAATTTACAAATTTAGGAATTTCGGAATTTGGGAATTTGGAAATTTGGGAATTTAGGAATTTAGGGATTTGAGAATTTGGGAATTTGGGAATTTACAAATTTAGGGATTTAAGAATTTGGGAATTTACAAATTTAGGGATTTGAGTATTTGGGAATTTGTGAATTTAAGAATGTAGGAATTTGGGAATTTGAGAATTGGTAATTTAGAAATTTATGAATGCATGAATTCAGAAATTCAGAAATTCAGAAATTCAGAAATTCAGAAATTCAGAAATTCAAAAATTTACTAATTCATACAGACAGAAACTTCTCAATCACAAAATTACAAATTTTCATAATCGTAAATTCGAAAATTTAAGAATCTATAAAGATTGAAGTTCATAAATATATTTTCATATTTTCAAATATAGAAATTTTTGAACCACACGTCCTCCTAAATTTTCCTAAATTCCACAAACTGTCAAATTTTGAAATACATACAGAAATTTGAAAGTTTTCAAATTTGTAAACATTCAAACGTTGCGTTGAAAGTCTCTTCTTATATGTCCTAATTGTAACAGTCCTATCTGTAGCAATATAACGAAAGTAAACTGTACTCATCAGCTGTCTACTATCAACCAAACGCAGTCAATTGAAAAACATTAAAAATCAAATTGATCTTTGCTCAGGGCTCTGTAAAAATTAGAGGAGGCACTGTCTGGAAGCTGAACAATGTCTACAGTCTACATTATTGCCAAAGGAACAATGGATAGCGATAACGTTCTCTATGGCTGAGAATCTACTAGACCCCCACGTGTGTAATGCTGTTTTAAGACGCTATAAAAATACCCATTCTCATATTTTTATTGTCCTACACCAAACAACAGTAGCGGACCTTGAAGAAGAATACCTAGGTAACAAAATTTCAAATCAAATTATTACATACAAAATGTTTCTATTTTTAACTGGTAAAGCGATTTCTGTTTTTGTCAGCTAAAATATATATTTATTAATATGTGATAAATAATGCATAATAAGTTTATTAATATATAATAAATTTATAGTAAATTAATGATCATACACAATAATAAATAGGGACTATATATGATATTTATAAAAATGTACATTTTATAATATCGTCCATTTAATATCTTTTTAAATCCATTCTCAAACTATCAAATTCACACATTCACAAATTCGTACATTCTCACATTTCCATCTCCCCAAATTCCCAAATAGTTACATTTTAATATTTTCGATTTCTAAATTCCCACATCTTCAATTCCTCACATTCTGCGATCTCCATCTTCAAAATTCCTAAATTCTTCAATCGTCTCTTAAATCCCACATTTCCAAATCCTCTCATTCTCAAACCCTCGAATTCCCAAATTCTCACATTTCCAAATTCCTGTAACCTTAAATTCTTACATTCTCAAATCCACACATTTCCATATTCTCAAGTTCCCCACTACCAAATTCCCAAATCCCTACATCCCTAAATCTCCACATCCCCAAATTCCTACATTCCCAAATCCCTATATCCCCAAATCTCTACATCTCCAAATCCCTACATCTCCAAATCTCCACATCCCCAAATTCCTACATCCTCAAATCTCTAAACCCCCAAATCCTGAAATCCTTAAATTCTCAAATCCAAGCATTTCTGAATCCCTACAACCACCTACCACGACCTAACCTGAAATCCCTAAATTAAAAATCCTCAACTTCCCCAATTGCTATATTTTTGCATTCGAAAAATTCGAAATTTACATACCTTTACAGAGTCCAAGTTGTATGCAGAAACCTCAGCCCCATATTTGCAACCCGACAAGAGACTCCTATGTTCGGCCCTGTCCAACAGGCACGCACAACCAATCAATATCTCCCGGATCGATCCGAAGGATCATCAAACAGGGTTCACTGTTTTCTAATTGTCATCTTTGTCTTTGAATAGCGGGTCGCCGATTCCATTCGAGCCGCAGCGCCGAACGAAATTCGGGCCAGCGGCATTCCTACTGCGAACCGGGTCCCCGCGGAATCCCAGCCCGGGTCCTGCTATTATTTTTAATGCCCCGATGTATCCCGCGTCGCGGCGGGGACGAAATAAAACGGAGGGAATGTCGGGTGTCGAAGCTGGCGCGGATTTACGGGGCGCTTTGTAACACCGCCTTCCTCAATTCAGCAATATACCCGAGGCCTTCCTCTGTTCGCGGTGCACGGGACCACATGACTCTCCCACGGGGGAGAGACAGGGACCAGCCATGGCCCAGCCGTGTATCCTTGCTACCTTCGTGCTCATTAACCCTATGTGCCCACGGATTAAATACTTTCCTGCACTGCTGTTTCTGCTTTTTTCTGAGATTGCGCATGGGGGTGGGAGATTTGACGAGGTTTATGGGGTTAAGGAGGGAATTCGGTAGGGCACCCACGACACAGACCCACCAGAACCCTTTGCTTACCGATTTGTACTGCCATACTGTGCAGGCGCACTTGCGCTTCGGGCATCTGAACATTGTATGATGGTCTCAAATGATTAACCATTTTGCAAAATTGGAATATATATTTTAGGTAGAGTTAATTTAATACTTATGTGATCTAGGTGGTCAATCATATACACGGTATGTCTGAAAAGTAACGGAACTTTTTAAATAAAAAAAAAAAGTATTAGTTATTTTGCTAAAATTAATTTTTTTTATTCAAAATACATCCCTTCCGCATCGATACACCGCTGGGCACGCTCAGGCAATGTTAACATAGATTTTTTTATGTCGTTTTGCGGAATCGCTTCAATCACCCTTGTCACAGCTGCTTGGACTTGTGTAACAGTGTCATAAAACGTTCCTTTCGTGGCTAATTTCAATTTTGGAAAAAGGAAGTAATCGCATGGAGATAAGTCAGGCGAATATGGAGGATGTTGGAGCACACAGACTTGTTTTTTCGCCAAAAATTCATGAACTGCGACAGTTCTGTGACATGGTGCATTATCATGCAACAGAAACCAACTCCCTGGCGCTCGATATTCGGGCCTCACACGAACGATTCTTTTCCACAAACGTTCCATAACACCCAGATAATATTCGCCATTAACATTTTGTCCCTGTGGAACGAATTCCCGAAGTATAATACCTTTAGAATCGTTTAGAATTTAGAAAAACCCAAAACCTGGCTTTGGGTCGTCTTCCAAAGTATCACGACCATCTTGGAATCGCTTATACCACTCGAACACACGTGTACGGGATAAACAATCGTCGCCATAAACATTTTTCATTAATTCAAATGTTTCTGTAAAAGTTTTACTGAGCTTTACCGAGCAGAATTTAATATTCGCTCTCTGCTCCATCGTGATTTTGTGACACGGTGACAAAAGGTTCTGTCGCTTTAACCGCTATAAGTTTGCAATTCGTTGCTCGATTCTAATAATGTTTGTTTTGTTTTGTAGGGGAGGAATACTGTTTTCAGATGGCATATTGTTTTAATAGATGGTGCTAGTAGTTTTCCTTGAATTTAAAAAGTTCCGTTACTTTTCAGACATACTGTGTATCTGACCTTCGTTCATTTACGTAAATTTTCATCAGATCTGTATATAGTTTGGATGTGGACTTAGATCTAGCTTATGACTATCTGTACATGAGAGAACTTTCCACAGTAACATATTTCCGCAATTTAAAAATTATTTGTGGACCAGTTCCACTTTCATTCAATATTAAATTTTACAAACTGGGTGCAGAAGTCAGTGAATTATGTTTCACTGCTGCAGGGTCTAATCCTTAATCTTACTTTAGCTTTGGATTAGGTGCAGATCTAAAGTAGAGCTACATTCGCGTAGACTTACGATTTGATTAAATACATGTTTGAAGTAAACCTGAATTTGAATTAGACCTATGTTTAAGTCAGATCTAAATCTGCATTAGGCCTGTGCATATGTTAGATGTAGACTTAGCTTAGGTTTAGTTTATTGTGGCTATTTATGTTCAAAAAGAAGCTAGTTCAATAATATATCTATATTTGGAGAATATAATTTGTGAACCAATTTGTTCTATTTTAATTTAATGTCAGTATGTCCATGTTTGGAGGTATATTCTGTTTGGCATCTCTTGTTAAATATTGTTCTAAATAAATATTGCCCCAACAATCCTAAGTTTCTTAAGTAGTACAATTGTAGCAACTTTTCCTTGTAATATAATTATATTTCGTTGCTACTAAATCTAAAACGTAATCCTAATTAGGTCCAAGTTTGGATTGGATCTGAATGAACTTGTTAAACTTAAGTCATCATTAAATCCTTGTCTTAGACCTAAATTTTAATTAAATCTGCGTATAGTTTAGATGTGGACGTAGGTCAGACTTACTATGACTATCAAAACCATGTCAAAGATTGGTTAATAAAATTTGAAATTTAAAAGAGACACTATGTGATTCACTTTGTTAAATTTTATTTCGACTAGCGAAACTTACAGGCTCTACCCTCACAATTAACAATGGTAGATCCAAAAGTAACTGTAAATTTATTGTAGTCGATGCTTACTTCTTCCCAAAAGACAATGGAGTTTTGTTTGCCTAATTATCGAAATCATTCAGAATGAGATGGTCGATAACAGTAGTTAGTTAAAATGGGACAATTGTTTCTCACGATGTGACTTTTCCTGACGTCCCACGAAAAATCCCGATTTTTCTCTCACATATATTCGACATGAATAGCGGAGAATCGCAAGACTAACCTGATACCTCACATATGCAACGTTTTTAAAACAACCTACTGGCCGTCGAAAAATCACTTTACATCCAAATCGATGAGGTAGTAAACCATAATGTGGTCTGAGGCCACTTTTGCGAGATCACAGCACAAATGGACTATTTTTTTCTTCTGCATTGCTATCTTTATGTCGACATCTCAATTGTTATTGTGAAACTTGTAGTTTCCTCAAAAATTCAAGGAGCTCATCAGTTTTATATAGGGAGTACATGTGATCGAAAGTCAAGATCTGTCGTAAAGTCACTTATTTGGGACTTCATGAAAAATCCACTATTTTTCAACAACTCTTTGCATCAAGACCTTTGTGTGGACACCTCAATTGTTACAATGCAACTTGTAGTAACCACAAAAGTTCAAAGAACTCAGTTGTCTATAGGCAGAACATGTGACGGAAAAATGGGATCGGTAAAATCACTTGTTTAGAATTTCATAAAAAATCCACTACCTTTTTAATAAGCTCTACATGAAATCTTTGTGCAAACACCTCAATTGCGATTAGCAAATCAGTAACTATTGGGGCCAGCAACTTTTCTCAAAAGTTCGTATGACTTGTCATGTATAGACATGCTTTATAGCACGTTACATTTAACCGTTGCAACATTTAACCCTAAACTCGAGTCACGAAAGAGACACCTTGTTAATCACAGTGGAAAAGTTTGCACTTAATTTGATGCAACTGTTCGCCGGCAAATTGCATCGTTCAGAGAAGGAGAACGGAATCCAATGGATGTGGCAGACGCGGCGCTAGAATTTCACATTGTGCTCAGTACGTTATCACCCACTATGGCTTTGTGCCAAGCGGCCACGTGGGTTGACCTACAGGAACACAAGCTACGCTATTTCGGACTTGGAATAGCTGGTATGCAACAGTAATAATATTAACTGCACGGTTACTATCGATGCACGCGTTTCTAATCGACCGAGTATAAATTACATGCTAATGCTCTCGCTTTTTGCAGTCGAACACTTGCTTCAACATACAACCGGCAATATTCTGACCTTTGTGTACCATTAGCTGTGTCATTATCATTTTTCAACGCAAAAAAAGTCCATTATCGCTGACTGAACTAATGCTTTATTTCATTTCTTGTGTGTCTACATAATTTAATTAACATCATAAACAGAGTCAGTGTACGTATGAGTCAAAACTGACCCCGTGTACGCTGAGTGAGAGCTAATGATGAAAGACGGTAACCTATATATCGACCTAACCTTCTTAAAATGCAGATTGCCATCACTACATGTGGTAACATAGTGCGTAGCTATATAATGGGTAGCAATTTAACGTATGGTGATATATTGCGTGATTGTACTATATGGCGGCGATCATATAACCCGAGAGATTTACAGCTAACTTTTATCAAACAAAAATATCGATTAATTGCAAGTAATTTTAAGTAGTTATTAAATTAAATCAAGTGTGCAAAACTGTTCTTGAAAGTATTACATAATTCTTTTGTTTTTCATTTAAAGTATTGGAATGTTTAAGATATCTACGACTTCGCATTAAGTGACCTGTGTAGGAAGTTAAATTTCATGTCACTCAAAATATATTTTCAAGAACAAAAGTTACGAAGTAAATTACAATATTCAATTTCTAATAATTAAAAATAATTACAGTTAAACAGAAATCTTCGGTCTGAACCTAAAAACGTTATTTTTTAAATTACTTCTATAATAACTAGTATACTATTACAGTACTTTCATAGTAACTATTATACTATTATAGTAACATTGCTAATATTAATAATAGCAACAGAACACCGTAACAGAAGATACAACGTGGATATGAAATAAATGGGCCCAGTAATCGAGCCCAACGTCGAGCAATTTCCACTTACGAAACAATCTCACCCCTTGTCACTATTATGCCTCATAGCTAGCCACAGGCGTCGCTATTATAAACATATACAAATTCGTCAGTGGCCGTCTCGAACAATGGACCGTTTAACTGCGAGAAGATATATCATCGTGCGCCGAAGACAGGGACCAGCAGGAAAAGGAGAACGTCCATAGATGGCAGGAGAAGCGGAGAGGAGCAGAGAGCAGCGGAGAGAAGAGGAGAGTTCTAACTGCCGCTGGATTTACGGTGATCGCGTGCAACCGGTTGTTTTTTTACCGAGACTATACATCATCTTTACCAGGTGAGAGGATTAACCTTCGACCAAGTGGTCATTTAACAACGCTGCCGGCTACTGTGCCAGCTACGCTGATTATGGCTCGATGAAAAGATACCAGACTCGATCATTATGAAATTTCACTTAGGTGTAGGTTGTGGTTCTTTATCGGCGCTCGGGAGAATTGTGCGACAGGGTAGAGAATTTAGTGTCTGGAATTTCACTGTGTGGGTAGCATCTATCCACATTTATTCAATTTTCTAATTGTCACATTTTTCAAGTCCTACATTTCCCAATTTTTGAATTTCTAAGTTTCTAAAATTCTCAGTTTCTATGTTTCTAATTTCCAAGTTCCCGAATTCTAGATTATCAAATTTTTAAATTCCATAAATTTCAAATACTCAAGTACCCAAATACTTAAATTCCACATTCCAAGAATTCATAACTTGAAATATTCAAGTTATCAGATTCTAAAATGCCGAAACTACTAGATACTCATATTTACACCAAATTTTAACTTTACAAACGCCCAAATTTTTAATATTTTAAATTCTCAATTGCTCAAATTTCGAAATTCTGAACGTCTCAAATCTTCAAATTATCAAACACCCAAATTCCCAAATTCTCAAATTTCCAATTTCCCAAATTCCTAAATTCCAAAATTCCCAAATTCCCAATTTCTCAACAAAGCAAACCTCTATATCTCCAAATTCTCAAATCCTCATATTACATTCTTTTACTCACTAATTCCAAATTCTTAAACTTTCTAATACACAAATTCCCAAATTTCCTTCTCCCCAATTCAACAAATCTCTACCTTAAAAATTCCAAAATTTCCTACGCCCCAACTCACCAAATCCCCACCTTAAAAATTCCCAAATTTCCTACTCCCCAGTTCACTAAACCCCTCCTTAAAAATTCCCAAACTCCTACTCCCCAATTCACAAAATCTCCACCTTAAAAATTCCTAAATTTCCTACGCCCCAACTCACCAAATCCCCACCTTAAAAATTCCCAAATTTCCTACTCCCCAGTTCACTAAACCCCTCCTTAAAAATTCCCAAACTCCTACTCCCCAATTCACAAAATCTCCACCTTAAAAATTCCTAAATTTCCTATTCTCCAATCCAACAAATCCCCACCTTAAAAATTCCCAAATTTCCTACTCCCCAACTCACCAAATCTCCACCTTAAAAATTCCTAAATTTCCTATTCTCCAATCCAACAAATCCCCACCTTAAAAATTCCCAAATTTCCTACTCCCCAACTCACCAAATCCCCACCTTAAAAATTCCTAAATTTCCTACTCCCTAATCCACTAAATCTCCACCTTAAAAATTCTCAAATTTCCTACTCTCCAATCCACCAAATGTACACCTTAACAATTCCCAAATTTCCTACTCCCCAGTTCACTAAATCCCCTCCTTAAAAATTCCCAAACTTCCTACTCCCCAATTCACAAAATCTCCACCTTAAAAATTCCAAAATTTCCTATTCTCCAATCCAACAAATCCCCACCTTAACAATTCCCAAATTTCCTACTCCCCAACTCACAAAATCTCCACCTTAAAAATTCCTAAATTTCCTACTCCCCAATTCACAAAATCTCCACCTTAAAAATTCCTAAATTTCCTATTCTCCAATCCAACAAATCCCCACCTTAAAAATTCCCAAATTTCCTACTCCCTAATCCACCAAATACCCACCTTAAAATTCCCAAATTTTCTACTCCCCAATCCACTAAATCCCCACCTTAAAAATTCTCAAATTTCCTACTCTCCAATCCACCAAATCCCCACATTAAAAATTCCCAAATTTCCTACTCCCCAGTTCACTAAATCCCCTCCTTAAGAATTCCCAAACTTCCTACTCCCCAATTCACAAAATCTCCACCTTAAAAATTCCTAAATTTCCTATTCTCCAATCCAACAAATCCCCACCTTAAAAATTCCCAAATTTCCTACTCCTCAGCTTACCAAATCCCCACCTTAAAAATTTCCAAACTTCCTACTGCCCAATCCACCAAATGCCCACCTTAAAAATTCCCAAATTCCCAAATCTTCAAATAGGAATCTTATCAGCAAATCCAAAACCTATCTCCGCCCTCCGACATCATCAGACATAAAGCCTTCATCGGGCAGCTCCAAAGGTCTTCCGGTATTTAAAAAACGGTGCATCGGCAAGTGGTCACGTCGAAATTCGTTGTCCGGCCCCTAATTTCCCACAGCTTCCCAAAAGCTCGGTGTCTCCCCGTGGCTGGCCATCGTCCAGCACCCCAAAAACGTGGCCCAGCCAATATGTCATCCCTCTGTACGGGTAACCCTGTGCGCGCGTTGGCGCGGGCCGACGCCGAGAGCAGAAGAAAGGCTCGCGGTGAGCAGCCAGCGGGGCGAAGCGGGAGCGGAGAAGCAAACTGGGCTGTCGCCGGATCGGGGGATACAAATGGACAAAACACCGCTCTGTGCGGATGCCGCGGGCCCGGTTGCAGGTGGCGTGGCCGCCGATAAATATGTCAGCCGGCAACACCATGCCGCGGCATACCACGCCGCTCTCGCACCCTCGATCTCCGTCCGGTTCCTCCTGAGTCCTCCCTCCCACCACCCCGCGGAATATCTCTGTTCTCCGGCCCGTTTCTCGCCTCTGTTTCACCCTCGCCGCGCATTTGAATATTATGGAAATGTCCGCGCTACATCGCCAGCCTGCTATATCCCGCCACAATGCATCTGTCATACACCCTAATGAGGAGTCCGCCGGCTTATTACCGCCGTTACCACCAATGCACGAGTCCCTACCTGTACGGTCGGATACTAAGATTTGAAAAAAATCATGTTACTCTGTTGGAAGGTATAAAGGATAGTGATACTGTTTCGGTTGCTGGCAAGGCGCCGTTTATTGCAAGACAGAACGTAATGATGGGACGTACGATGTTCAAGAATTTGTTACAAAAACACACACGAATTATTGGACTGCACAAACGACGTTAAGAACTATAAGGTAAACTTCGGCTTATCGGTAATAGGTTTTGGTTTGGCGGTTGCTATACGAATAACAATAACGCGGTGCGGTATTTATATTATTGAATAGGCCTAGGTTGTTCGATCGGTTGGCATTAGGCGTTAACGAGATTATCGGTCTAATCTTTCTCGCATTACTGAACAGATACTATGAAATAGGACTGGACTAAATATTCTGCTTATTGTGTAGTGTTATACACCCTAATGAGCAGTCCACTGGTTTATTACCGTCGTTACCACCAATTCACTATTCTCTACCTGTATGCTCGTATACTAAGATTTAAGAAAAATCATGTTACTCTATTGGAAGATATCTGGAAAAAGGACCGATAGTGATGCTATGAAATAGGACTGGACTAAATATTCTGCTTATTGTGTATCTCCGCGTGCACAGTGAGCTTCTCGGCAAAATGGCAGCGAGTACAACATAACCCTTGACAATTGTTGCCCTTTTCGAGGAACTTTCCCCTGCGATTAAGAAAGCATCCCAAAATATGGCCCATTTTAGCATTTATACAATTTTGTAACATACGGTAAGAGCAACCTCGTTTTACGCGGACGCATCTGAGGATCAGTCTCCTACGCTTTCCTCTGTCTTCATACTACTCTCATTGTTTCGATGTCAGCTCGTGCTTTCCCTCATTGTTTCGACGTCTGCACGTTGTCGTATGTGATACCATGATTTTGAATCGTTCCATTAATTGTTAGGAGATCTGTGGTAGCGAATAGCATGTTGTAGTGGGAGCTGCGCAGATCGCTTGGCTATTGGTCCATGTGTGAGGTTATTCCTGCTCATGCGTACTCATACGTATAAAGCTGTCACATGAACTTTTGTCAGAACTGTAAGTCATATAATAATTGCGGTGTCCATGCTGAGATCTGCGGAAAATAGTGGATTTTCAAGGAAGCTCCCATATACTTAGGATACCATCTTTCAGTTACATGTTCACTGTATACATATAAAGTTTCAGTTTTTGAGGAAACAAGTCGTACAATGACAATTATGGTGATTACGCAAAGGTCTTGATGAAGAAGGTTATGAAAAAATAGTGAATTTTTTATAAGGTCCCGAATAAGTGACCTTAGGGCAGGTGTTATTTTTCAGTCACAAGTTCTTTCGATATAAAGCTGTTGGTTTCATGAACTTTTCAGGAAATTACGAGTCGCACAGTGCCAATTGTAACTACTCTCGATGAAGATAGTTGTGAAAAAGAATAAACTTTTGATGAAAAAGTCGTTATTATTAACGTAGGAATGTTCAACTGGGCCACATAATAATAATTGTACAAAATATATCAACACAAGTAACCAAGTAAGAAAAATTACCATTGAGCTTGATAATGGTAATCAGATTAAGTATATACAAACATACATTTATATCTTTTTTAAATTTCGTGATAAGTCAACAAGATATCTATTATTTAATAATTTCATTAAGGTGCAGTATGTCTTTTTCAAGAGTCTTGTGCTTTTTCAAATAGAACGTTATTTTATTAATTTTAAAAGTTATGTCTATTCATGGCTATCAGAAATGTATTACTTCTTTATAACATTCTAGTGTAGTTAGAAAAATAATTTCAAGAATAATGCTATCAGTTAGCAATATTTTTAAATCAATTAAAACACAAGGCATTGAGTATCTTTATAACGTAACCCAGTTCTTGTGACAAAGAAGAATTGAAACAATTACGAGTGTTCATTCGATCATCACTGATAATTTATTGTTTTTTAAATGGATCATTATAGAAATATTTTTAACACAAAATTTCGCATACTGAAACTTCCAATAATTAAGTACGACGTGTAGTTTTCAAGTTTAAACAACGTTCATCATTTTATAAAAATAATGAAATATTTTGTTAAAATCAATTGATCATCTTCCATTTTTAATTATTTATAACGGATGTAAGACACCATTGATACTATTGATTTAATAAAACAGACTGTACACTTCAATACTAGGTATACATTGATACTATGATAAAACTGACATATGTTCCTACTGTATATTATAATTTTAGTTCATTTTTATACAGCTTTTACTGATTTGAATAGTCTTCATTCCTCTTTATATGTTTTTGTAATAATACAAATGACATGTTTTTTTCTCGTTTTATTTATATCAATTAAAATGGCGTTATACAAGGTTACACGTACAGTTACTGGCACTATTATCTTTTATTAAATACTTTTACTAATTTGGGAAGTATCTGTTTTTATAATTTTGAAAATGTGTACAATTTAAGGTAATTATAGAATATTATGTAGATCGTACTACTAGTGTCTACTACGTACAAGATCGTTACCAGTCCCATTGAATTTTGTAAGTATATTTTTAGCCAACCTGTTAGTGTCGGATCTTGGATGACCCAGCGATCGGTTAATTTCAAGTTCGATAGTAAAAAGAAAACGGGACCATGTTGCATCGATCGCGTTGGCTTATGTTCCAGAATTAGTAATATAAGTGGAGAACAGCCGGCAGCCGAGGACCCCTATTTCCATCGAATTTTCAAATTGTCATGCGTGCAACGTGCTTCTTAACCAGCGTTTTCCGTCGCTAGAAAAGTGGGACGTGTGTCGAGCAGAATATTAACGACCGTCAACTCGCCATGCTCGACCACTATATTTTAATCGCGCCGAAACGCTTCGAATGGTACGCATATCAACTTCAACGACACCATCTTGTCTCCCAAAGACGTACCTAACCTAACTTTTACAATTTGTTTCTTCAGGGAAGCGTAAAACTTCCGGTATCGAACGACAACCTGTTCGTTGAATGATACTATTTTTGGACGTTTGTTCTACATGAATATTGTTAAAAAATTAGGTACATATATTTACTAGTGAACACATTAGTAACTATTTATTCATTTACAAATTATAAAATATTAAACGTTTGTTAACTTTCTCTTATGAGAATAATAAGTGAAGTGATTAATTAATCAAAATCTTAATATGTTGAAGTTATAAGGATTTTATTTGGTTTTTCAAAGATTGTTCTCTTATTAAGGTTAACAAATATAATTGCAGATTGCAATAAGACAAGTTACTGTAAACAAATAATATTGAACATTAAACATATGTCGAGGAATTAAGAAATATGCATAGTGAGATTCAAATAATGGATCTAATAAAATATAAGTGCAGTAACTACTCTGTACATAAAGATTATGCACGGTTAACTATTATGTATGCGTTTTATGTGCAAGATTATTGGAAAAAAATTTCTTTAATACTGCTTAATATTTTTGAGTTTCTTTAAATTTTATCAGATTTCATTGCATTTCATCGAATACCGTCGGACTTCGACGGATTCCGTTGCTTTTCATCACATTCTATCAATTTCTGTCATTTTCCGTCGGTGTCCGACGGTTTTCGTTGGTTTCCGTCGATTTTCCTCCAGTTTGGTCAAACTTTGTTGGATTCCGACGGTTTACGTCTGATTCTGTTGCTTTCCGTCGTGTCTTGGTAAATTTCGGTGGTTTTCGTTTAATTCCGTCGGCTTTCGTTGGTTTTCGTTTAATCCCATTGAATTTCGTGAGATCTTGTCGATTTTCGTCGGTTTATGCCCAACTTTATATAATTTCGTTATTTTTTATCAGGTTTTCTTCCATTTCGTCGAATGCTATTAATTTTCATCAGTTTCCGTCACATTCCTTCAATTTTTCCGAATTTTAGTTTTCACCCGATTTCTTCAAAATTTCGTCATATTCCCAAGAAGTGTTACTTCTAACTTTCACAACGATTATAGTAATTTAATGTTGCTATAGCACGAAAACACGTCGTTGAATTCATATAAAGCCCAATTTTACAACAATACCACACTCACTTTTCACTAGAATCAAAATCATTTCAGAATCATTCATACTTCGCCTAGAAACGACCTATTAAAGTCATGACATAACCAATATCATCACACATTTATAGTTTCCTCAACGGCCACAGTCATGCTATTACATATAGTGACACTAATAGCGTCGATTTAATGTTACTTTATAAACGCACATATTAAACTCACAGCATGAAATAGAAGTACAATGTCACTTCTATTTTATACAACCACAATCATCTGTTTCCCTATCATAACAATAAAATTACCGATTTGACGGTACATGTCGGGCTTATTAAAACCATGACATGAAATCCTTTGTCACAGCGTAATTTCTAATTTTGACAAAGCTCGTGCTCATCTCATGACAGTGTTTCACATCATCATGCAAAATATACCGACTTGATGTCACATGTAAGTTCTCAGTCGAGATATAAAATCCAATAACATCTCAATACAATTTCTAAATTTCACCACAGTCATAGTCATCGTATGATAATATTTCATGTCATGACACAGAAAGTTATGATTAGATGTTGCATACAAGTGCACGCATTAAAATCATGTTACAAAATCCAATATCATGACGTCACTAATTTAATAATCTAAGTTTCGTAATAATCATGGTACTCTTATGAGAGTATTTTATATGATAATGCAAATGGTTATAATTAGATGTGTAAATGCTCGCGTTAAAATTGTGCTATAAAATCCAATATCATGACAATGTTATTTCTAGCTTCCACAATAAGCATGATAGTCTCGTGACAATATATCATGACTCCAATTACATTCAGATGTCACATGTAAATATTAAAGTCGCGAAATAATCCAGTATCATCACATTACATCTGACGTTCACAACGATCACAATCATCTTATAATACTACACGCAGGAAGACACACATGAAAACTAAACTCCGCTCTCCTGATAACATGGTTTCCCCAGTGTCAAATGTGATGACATGCAGTCATGGTATCTCCATTAACCGTTACATGAAAACGCACGATAAGAGATTCATCGGCCATCATAAACACACGGTGCTAGCAAGCCGCAATTCAGGGGCATTACTCGACGAAAAAGGTCTGGAACCTGTCGAATCGGGATCGAGGGTCGGTCAAAGCGTCGCGGCGTCGAATTCACGGGCGCCGTAGGGGGAGGGTGTAGGAGGGGGATGGTGAACACGATCGTCCGTTCTCTCTGTTGGCACGGCCTTTGGTTCACCGGGTTGCCGGCTGTTGTTTTCACTCTGTTATGCAGCGACTGAAGCACCGTTGCACCGGAGTGCGGTCGGTTTATACACCGCGCGCGTTCCACGGCAATCGAGGCCAGGAGCCGTGCGGTTCGACGTCGAGATGATTGTAGTTGCAAATGGGCAGTTTGCATCAAGAAGCGGCCACCCCATGGCCGACAGGACATGCACGGCCAATGCAAACAAAGTTGACCCGGCTGCCCGGTACTCGCTGCAACCCCCGGTCCATTCTACCCCCGACACTAGCTCTGTAGGGCTAAGGTACACACGGCTAAGGTATACGAATAGCCATCTTTGACGCAATACAATTCGCGATTCGGTTCGTACAATTGTTCATTGCGTTTGATAACACAAATTTTGGACAGAAATTAGTAGTGACTTTTTCTGTCTCGTAGATTTTTAGAATTGGGTTGATTTATGTTTCTGTGATTAATACTTCGGTGGATGATTAGTTAGTTCGGTCCATACTATTGTTCATTGCATTTGATAACACAAATTTTTGGAAGAAATTAATAGTGACTTTTTTTGCCTCATAGGTTTTTACGGTTGTTACGTTGATCCTCGTGTGATTAATACTTCAGTGGATGATCAGTTTGGTTAGGTTAGCTCAGTAGGATTAAGGTACACACAGTTAAGGGGGGCAATACCTTTAGAGCCACAAGAAATTGCAAAATTTTTTTTTTCTATAAAATGTTAGAACATCTCAAAAATATAGTCTCAAAATTTTAAAGCGTAATACGGAGTCCTTTTGATGTTATGGCCGATTATTGTGACTCATGTGTGGTATCGCTCCGCAGATATTCACGCGCTCGGTGCGGAGGGCTATATAGCAGATTTGTTATTATTATGCCATTGCTGCGTTTGAAATTTTGTATTTTTACGGAGAATGAGCATATGGAGAAAAATCAACTTTACAAGTAAGCCGGAGGATTATTATATGGCGCAGGAATCGCAGATTAGTTGGTAAATCATTGAAATTATTCAGGTTTTACTTATCGAAACTTTAAACGCATTTTTCTCAAAACTACGTTTTTAAAATTGGCGTGACTGATAACTCAAAAACTAGTTTATCAATCGCGCTCAAACTTTTTGCACATATCCATGACAATACTATCTAACATATGAACCTAAATGTACGAAATAAATTTAACATTAAAGTCCTTTTTTATTGCAAAATATTGCAAAAATTTTCAGTAAAATTCAAAGTTTTTCTTTAAAAGCGCGCCATCTCTTCAATTTTCCATATTTTTCACATTTCTTATGTTCATCTACTAACTGTGAATGTTAATAATCGAAACATCGTTTGCAAATTTGTTTCAGACCAATGTAACTAAAGCTAGAAGCCACGCCGTTTCACGAGACGCGCCGAAACACTTCCAGGAAAGACTATCATAATTCCGCCATTTTTAAATATTTTTAAAAAAAGAAAATATGTTGTAATAGGCAATAGTTATAATAAATTATACCTGAAATTTCGAAAATACAAGACAAAGATATCCTATACAAAAAAATTCACAAATATCAGCTAATTTTCATCTATCTAAAGGTATTGCCCCCCTTAAGGTATATAAATAGCCATCTTTGACGATTCGGGTACCAGTTTATACAATTGTTAACTGCGTTTGATAATTTCTTTGGAAAGAAATTAGTAGTGACTTTTTCTGTCTCGTTGATTTTTAGGATTGGGTTGATCTATATTTGTGTGATTAATACTTCAGTGGATGATCACTTAGTTCGGTTCGTACTATTGTTCATTGCATTTGATAATAAAAATTTTTGGAGGAAATTAGTGGTGACTTTTTTGGCTCCTGGGTTTTTAGGATTGTACTACGTTAATCCTCCATATTTGTGTAAATAGTACTTTTTGTCTTTGTTGTTATTTGTATTTGTGTGATTAATAACTCGATGGACTGTTACTGTAGATTAAGAAATGGTAGCAAGCTTTTGATTTATGGTTTTTTAGGATTGGGTAACACTGCATTCATGTGATTAACCTTTGTTAATCAGTTAGGTTAGATTATGTTAAGAAAGAATAGTGACTGTTCGATTAATGGTTTTTCAAGGTTAAATCATGTTTACCTTCTGTATATTTGTGGCAAATCATTGTATGTTCAATCAGTTAGGTTAGGTTAGCTAAAACTTGTGTGTGAATAACCTTTGTATAAGGAATCAGTTAGGTTAGGTTATGTTAAGGAAGAATAGTGACTGTTCGATTAATGGTTTTTCAAGGTTAGATCATGTTTACCTTCTGTATTTATGTGACAAACCATTGTACCAATTGGTTAGGTTAGATTAGCGAAAACTTTGATACCTTTTAGACCTGACTGATGAAATTAGTTTCAATTTATTTTCTGATGTAGTGGTGTTAGTGGTATTATGTAAACTCAGATGTACTTTAGTGGTACTATCTGTATTATCTAAATTAGTAAGATTATTTGAACTAATAGTTCTATGAGAATTAGTGATACTATGTGAATTGTTAATAATTTGTGAACTAGTGTTAACTTTATGTGAGTTACTGATACTATGTGATCTAGTGATACTATTTATGTTAATGGTGAGCTGTGAACTTGTGGTTCTATGTGAAGTTGCGATACTATGTAAAGTAGTAATACGGTGTAAACTGATGGTAATGTAAACTACTGGTTATATGTAAAACTGCGATACCATGTAAACTAGTAGTATTATTTGAACTAGTGATACTAAAGTTACTATTAGTGTTACTATGTGAACTAGTTCTATGTGAAATACTGGCACTATCTATGCTAGTGACACTATGTGGACTGCTGGTCATATGTGAACTAGCTATACTCTGTGAACTAGTATTCTAAGAATAATAATACTATCTGAACCAGTGTCATTGTATGAACTAGTAATATAAATTAATGAAACTCTAAGAACTTTCGAAAACTATGGCATTTCATCTTTCCACCATCATAACCTAAATATATCCTTAAAGAACCTAACGTAACACTAGAAATTGCAATGTATGTTCAGAAAATCATAAGTACAAAACTACTTTTAATAAATTATCTAACTCTATTAATTAATGATTACGTAGACTATCACACACCGTTTACTTTCGGGAAATAACAATATATGGGAAAACTTTGTCACCCACTACAATATTCCAGAATTACCTTAAAACTGTCCATGTAACAACATAACACTTGAACAACGCCAGATCCACATCAACGCATTCGTATTATTACAACGTCAGTATGTTCACATGTTGATACCATTGACAAGACTGATATTGCGATATATCTGATACTATTTGTGAATGTATTCAATTCATAGCGTTCATAAATGAAGCGATTATGCTTCAAATGGCGGAGGCTTCTCCAGCATGTCTACTTAACCTAACTATCTATGCATGTAGACTTCCATAAAGTTACCATGAAATTTGATACCAAAGCCACAAACTCTATGAATACCTCAATATTAATGTTACAGACCGAACAATTATCTAAATCTAAGGAACCTATATGTGAAGCCCACATGACATGCTCCTAACCTCCATTTCAGCGGCCAAACCTGATCATATCCCCAAAACTAGCAAAAAGCCATGAAAACCCAGCAATTACTTGGCCTAATTTGCAGTTTGCCGGTTTGTAGCGATAGTACACGAGGAAAATCATCAGTGGCAGGGCTAGTAACTCAAAGACAGGGCCAGTCCAAAGGAGTCCGAAGTTTGGCGGGTCGGTTGTGTTTACACGGCAGCATTTCGCAGCCGGTTGGCCAGCCTGGCCGGTCGCCGGCGGATTGGAGTGCGGTGTATAAATAAAGCTGGAGTTCCGTGCTGCCTTTTCTAACCGGTCCCTTTGCTGCACCGAGCGTTCTG
Source organism: Megachile lagopoda (assembly GCA_036983795.1). NCBI lineage: Eukaryota > Metazoa > Arthropoda > Insecta > Hymenoptera > Megachilidae > Megachile > Megachile lagopoda. The sequence continues at coordinate 1,716,975 of CM072793.1, forward strand.
CACACTCTATTCTACAGACCCACGATACAGAGCTCTTTGGTCAGTTAAACATGCGCATATTGCATGAAACTGGTACCCGGAGTCGGGAGATCGACCTCTGTATTAACACCTCCAACACCTACCTCCCACACCACCGTCATCCAACCCCACTGTTCCCTTCCCAGCCGTCGAATAGTTAAACCATTATTTTCGGCCGGACAGCCGGACAAAAGGAGAGCTCTCGTGTTTTCTGCAGCTCGTGACCAGCCCCGTGCTGCTGCGGAACGCTTTCCGTCGCCCGGAAAATGTTACTTCAGGGATGGTGGCACGTTTCCGGTTAGGTGGATAATTGAGAAATTGAATCGTTGTCCTTTTCAGAATAGTAGATAAATCAAGCAGAGTGGTAGGTAAATCAAATAATCAGGGATTATTTTTTATCTTGAAGAATGGATTATGACTCTGTTTATGTATTTACAGTCTGTAAAGTAAATACATGTATTACAGTCTGTAAAGTAAATGTGAATTATTTAATCGAAAAGTTGTGGTTCACATAGGTTACACGATTTATCTACATTTTGTAGACTACAATGTGTCATGAGTGCATAAATATGTGCAGTCTAGTTGTGACTAGATGTATTTGTGAATGGATGCGAAAGATGCAATGAGTAGTAAATATTGGTTATTGTGCAAGGAGTCTGGATGCATTTTATATTAAAATGATTATGACGAGCATTTTTATAATAAAAAAATTATTCTTAACTTTAGTTTGGTTAATATTGAAACGGTTTGGACTCAAGATTGTATATGTATTTTGCTTGTAGTGACGAAATATAAAATGTGAACTTCATTAATACCTGCTTGAATATAATTCTATTTAAAAATTATGTATAAATTAACACTTAGTGAATTAACTTCTTGTAAAAATTCGGAAAATATTATTATATAATCTTCATATGTTCAATAATAGTGAGCATTGATCTCTTGTAAATGTTATTTTGCTGTTAACTTACTGTCATTTTCATTTTATTGCTATTAAAAACAATGAAATATCAAGATACAGCGGTTTTACTCTATAATGTTTACTACATTTATTAATAGTTTTTTATACCTAATTTGATTACTACTTATACATGAGTTAACTATAATTATTAGCAGTTTGATACATCAGTAAACATTTTTATTACATTTGTTTTTACTTTATTATATCTAAGCACCTTTAACTTTAATTAGTTATATTTATTAGTAGTATGCTCAATAAAATTAAATAATATTTATTAAAAAAAAGAAATATTTTATTACGCCTAAAGTACTAACTATGCTTACTAATAATTAACAATATTTTCGTATTAATTATGTTTATTGACAATTTATAATTTGCACATTTTTTTCTGACGATTGTGATGCTACGTAACAAATACTTTTTATCTACGTATCTTGTAATACTATCTATATTAATTATCCTATATTGTCTTATAGTATGTATGAATTATACACATAACATGCTGAAAAAGATCCAAAAAAAAGTCAAAATTTTGCTGTATCAAAAAATGTATATAATTTTATTACAAATTGCTACACACGCTTAATTGTTAGATAAAAAGTATATTTAAAATTAGCAACCAATATTACATTACCTGTGTTCAGTTCTAGTTTACAGTATACAATCTACTGTGCAATCTTATACACAATTTAATATACAATCTAATACGCACTCTAATATTAAATCTTATACACAATCTAACATACAGCCTAATATGCAATCTAGTATATAATCTAATATTCAATCTAATATTAAATCTTATATACAATCTAATATACCCTAATATACCCTAATATACAATCTAGTATACAATCTAATGTACAAACTAATACATAATCTAATATAGAAGCTAATATACAATCTAAAATCCAGTATAATATTCAATCTAATACACAATCTAATATACACAATATGTCTGAAAAGTAACGGAACTTTTTAAATTCAAGAAAAACTACTAGCACCATCTATTAAAACAATATGCTATCTGAAAACAGTATTCCTCCCCTACAAAACAAACCAATCGTTATTGGAATCGAGCAACGAATTGTAAACTTATAGCGTTTAAAGCGACAGAACCTTTTGTCACCGTGTCACAAAATCACGATGGAGCAGAGAGCGAATATTAAATTCTGCTAGGTAAAGCTCGGTAAAACTTTTACAGAAACATTTGAATTAATGAAAAATGTTTATGGCGACGATTGTTTATCCCGTACACGTGTGTTCGAGTGGTATAAGCGATTCCAGGATGGTCGTGATACTTTGGAAGACGACCCAAAGCCAGGTTTTGGGTTTTTCTAAATTCTAAACGATTCTAAAGGTATTATACTTCGGGAATTCGTTCCACAGGGACAAAATGTTAATGGCGAATATTATCTGGGTGTTATGGAACGTTTGTGGAAAAGAATCGTTCGTGTGAGGCCCGAATATCGAGCGCCAGGGAGTTGGTTTCTGTTGCATGATAATGCACCATGTCACAGAACTGTCGCAGTTCGTGAATTTTTGGCGATAAAACAAGTCTGTGTGCTCCAACATCCTCCATATTCGCCCGACTTATCTCCATGCGATTACTTCCTTTTTCCAAAATTGAAATTAGCCACGAAAGGAACGTTTGATGACACTGTTACACAAGTCCAAGCAGCTGTGACAAGGGTGAATGAAGCGATTCCGCAAAACGACATAAAAAAATCTATGTTAACATTGCCTGAGCGTGCCCAGCGGTGTATTGATGCGGAAGGGATGTATTTCGAATAAAAAAAATTAATTTTGGCAAAGTAACTACTTTTTTTTTTATTTAAAAAGTTCCATTACTTTTCAGACATACTGTGTACATAATTGCATTCAAGTCTCGTCATACCCCCATTTAAAATTGCGCATCAATGACATCAATAAAACCACCGCAACCATAAGCACAGTGCGACGGGAGGTCGAAAAATGCGGTGAGACGTTAATAAAAAGCCAAGGTACAAGCAACATTGAGTACCCGTAACCGGTATCGTTGTAAACAATTATAAACACCGGCTCATTATTGCGTTTAAAATCGCGAAACGTTTGTGTAGTCATTTACATATGGCGGTCCCGATCGGTGGCCGGCTGCGATTATGCGTAAAATCGCCGTGCCGCGCAAATTTGTACCCATAATTCTTTCCTCGTCGAATCTGCGAACAGCGACGGCCTCGCAGAGCATTTAAGCCCGGCCACTGCACCCGCAGACACGCGGGACCCGGGCTACACACCGACACGCCGTCAGCTCATACCAATTGCAACGACATGCCGCATCATTACGGCCCGCTAATTAATTGTGATTTATCGACTTCAAAATCCCCGATCGGACCTGCCTCGAGGAAATACAATGGCCGGCTCCCTGGCGGCGCTGCGAACACGATGACGCTTCATACGATGTGTGCCCGCGCGAACGACTCTCTTTCTTTTTTTGCCCCCTATACTTTTCGTTACAGATCACTGCCGGATCACTCAATACTTTTGCTTTTTTAACGTGTTAACTGTCGCCGTGGAAATAATTGTCTGCGGTTGAACACGTTATCGTGCCGTTTAATCTTCGAACTGCGGGATTCAACGCTTATTTCGAAGCTACACTTATTCTTGATTTTTAAATGCTCATAGGTAACTACATTGTGAAATACTATATGACTAGATAGCTGCACCGTATGACACTATAAAGCATTTGCAAAAATATGGCTGTACTTTCGAATGACCTCCATCGAGTTCAGTGCTGAAATTTTGTTTGCATATACAGCTTTCCATGAGCATATCCGTTGTCAAAATCAGCGGGTCTCTTATGCTTCGCAAGATATTCACATTACAAGTTCATTTCAATGTTAATACGTTGAGCGCTTTTTATGCGCCTTCTTTCTTTTGAAGTTTGTAAACAGCTTTACTTGTAGCGGCATTATTGTCCCAGTTCGAAAGAAACATAATAAGGTGAAACAAAATAGTCCTCTGTTTATTCTCTCCATCCTAAATATTGTGCTCGTCGCCAAGTATTTGCTTGCTACCGGCCAAGCGGAAAGCATAGCAAAATTGACGTCGTGTTCAGCAGTAATTGTGTTAGGTTAGGTTATGTCAGATTTTGTGCCTTTCCCGTGCCATTTATTTATCAGATGCGTCAGTCAAGACTAACTATTCAGGGCTATAACATCAAAACGAACAAAGAAAATTAAAATGTTTTGAGTATTTTATATTCAGGGATCTTTGATAATGCAACTTATAGTTGGACTTAAATTTCAAGTTGAAGAATATTCAAAATTTGAGTGAGGTTTGTCACATTTGAGATGTAAGTGCGTCACGAGTGACACTTGTCAAAGCACAGGAAGGAGTTCTAAGATTTTGCGAAGAGTATCTGATTACTTAAAAATCTAGGAATTTGAGAAAACAAATTTGGAAAATGTAGAGATGTAATAAATTAAAAATTTGGAAATTTGAAATTTTTAATATTTGGAAAATATTGTAATTTAGTACTTTAGAATTTTTAGTAATAAGTATTGTGTAAAGAAGATTTCTGAAAAGAAAGTATGAGAAAATATTGCATCTGGTCCTCAAAATCTTGGACTTACTAAGTCACATTTTTACACATTTTTGGAAACTGTCCTTGTCTCTCCTGATGAATGTCACCATGAGATAAACAAGGATTGCCGGAGATTATAAATTTTCCGCCCTAAAAATAATAGTCAAAGTATTTGACTAGACTGGACCCTCCCGGATATTGAAATATACGCGTTAATACAGTACTGTACCTTGAAAACTAAACAACTTTTGTTGAGGAAATTATTCTCTACGATGAACGGTTTACGAGTTATTCAAGTCATCACGTGATGAGACTTATTCTGTATACGCACTTTATCGTATGGTATAGAGGTTATTTACTTTAGCGATTTCTGAACGATTTTTGTGATCTTAAAATATGTTGTCAAGGTCACTGTACACTTTTTTTTTATATGTGTTATCGCCGTTCGACCTTCGTTTTCCAGATATTCGCAAAAATAATTTCATGTTTGAGTTAGCCTCGAGTTAACTTGAAGATAAAATATTAAGGTTTCTTCTTAATTATTATTAGCAAGACACAAAAATTGAGTAATTTAACCGATATAATTTTCCTTCATAATATCTTGAATGATATGAAAATATTAAGTTTTCAAATTCCATTTCTTTCTCGCACTTAATGTAATTATAGCACCGATATCTTTTTGTGTAATTAAGAAATCGATTAGTTTGTTATAGTCATTGCATATATCCAAAAATTCATATAACCTCATTTTATGTACCTCTAAGACACAATAATCACTAAAACGATAATAACAAAAATACGACTATAATAGACTCGTAAAATACCTCTAGTTATTTACAAAAATAGTGTCATTTAATATCGTATTTATGTCGCTTTAACTTTGTACAAAATTTTTTTTAGTTAGGGTAACAATTACATTAGAGTATTCAATCTAACCTAATTTAAGGGGGCAATACCTTTAGATAGATGAAAATAAGCTGATATTTGCGAATTTTTTTGTATAGGATATCTTTGTCTTGTATTTTCGAAATTTCAGATATAATTTATTATAACTATTGCCTGTTACAACATATTTTCTTTTTTTAAAAATATTTAAAAATGGCGGAATTATGATAGTCTTTCCTGGAAGTGTTTCGGCGCGTCTCGTGAAACGGCGTGGCTTCTAGCTTTAGTTACATTGGTCTGAAACAAGTTTGCAAACGATGTTTCGATTATTAACATTCACAGTTAGTAGATGAACCTAAGAAATGTGAAAAATATGGAAAATTGAAGAGATGGCGCGCTTTTAAAGAAAAACTTTGAATTTTACTGAAAATTTTCGCAATATTTTGCAATAAAAAAGGACTTTAATGTTAAATTTATTTCGTACATTTAGGTTCATATGTTAGATAGTATTGTCGTGGATATGTGCAAAAAATTTGAGCGCGAATGATAAACTAGTTTTTGAGTTATCAGTCACGCCAATTTTAAAAACGGAGTTTTGAGAAAAATGCGTTTAAAGTTTCGATAAGTAAAACCTGAATAATTTCAATGATTTACCAACTAATCTGCGATTCCTGCGTCATATAATAATCTTTCGGCTTACTCGTAAAGTTGATTTTCCTCCATAAGCTCATTCTCCGTAAAAATACAAAATTTCAAACACAGCAATGGCATAATAATAACAAATCTGCTATATAGCCCTCCGCACCGAGCGCGTGAATATCTGCGGAGCGATACCACACATGAGTCACAATAATCGGCCATAACATCAAAAGGACTCCGTACTACGCTTAAAAATTTTGAGACTATATTTTTGAGATGTTGCACTAATTTTATAGAAAAAAATTTTGCAATTTTTTAAGATTCTAAAGGTATTACCCCCCTTAAACGATATGTGAGTAATGTAATTCAGTTGTTAGGTTATGTTATGCTATATGACACAAATATGCCTACGTTAGTACAAAGTATAACTTCAATGTAAAAGAACATAAATTTCTTGCAAATATCTCGAAAACAAAAATTGAGTAACGTGTATAAAGAAGATCTGTTCAGAATAGTAACCTTGACAACATATTTCAAGGTCATCCAAATCTATGAGGAATTACTAAAATAAACGACTTCACATTCCTCACAAAATTTTGTTATCGTTTAATATCACTTGTTACTAATACTCAAAGTTTGTACACTTTGCGTATTTGTATACACTTTATTCATATTCGCATGTGTATACACTTTATATGTTTACTCTCTATTCACAAAAAAATTTTGATTTTTCATTTAAGGACTTGATAATCATTTACCTATAATCAATAATTGATAATAATTGATAATCACCTCACATTAAAAACTTATAACAAAAATTCATATTACTATTTCAAACTTACCTAAATATAAACACCACATTCAGTACTGTAATTCTCGTTAAATAAGTCGTAAATATCTCATTAAAAATGAATACACCCATAATATTTACAATACAAATACACATAATAAATGTATTAAAATTCATAAAAATCGTCCTCACAATATTTGTGTCAGAAGCTGTTTCCGTATTATTTTATTTACGTATCTACGAAAATTGACTATAAATTCTACGCTAAAGCTCTTCGAATGAATAGAAAAAGAAGAAATTAGAGAGATCAGAAATCTTTCTTACATTCATTCACCGTTTCCTTTCAATCTCCCGATCCTCCATCTTGCGGAAACCTCAGTCGAACCACAGACCGGTATCATCATCAAATAGAAAAGCATCAAGAAGAAACGTTTCACAACTCGAAACAGCGATCTTCGGGGTGAAAAGAGGACCATCTTCGTCGGATTTGCCCATCGCCGCTGAAACGACCACCCTGATCATCCCTTAGCGACAGATTATTTAACGAAATATCGAACGAAAGACCCAGCTTGTTATCCAGCAGCTGCAAGGTATGACAATTATACGCTACGATGAATTTTCACGAAGCATGAATTTTTGTCGTGCAACATGTCAGGGGCGCATTGAAAAACCTTCCTTAGGAGGATTAAAAGTACGTTAAAGTATATTTTCGAATCTTTTCCCTGTTTGCGTTTTTACTTGGACGAATTACAAGAGAAAGCAATTAGAGTACGTCTTGTTAAATAATCTATTTTATTGAAGAAGGAAATTCTGAGTGCTCCAAATTATAGAAAGAATAATTCTAAAATAAAATTTGTTAATTCTATCAAATTTTAATACTTAAGTATTGTATTTTTATACAATTTTTAAATATTTTATATATTTTGTATAGAAATAATTTTATATATTTTGTACAAAAATAGTTTTATATATTTTATATAAAAATAGTATCATATTAACTATATTTATAGGTGGATTAATTGTAAATTATGAATTTGATTTGAAGAAAATTATTGCTTTATCGACGTTAAGGGGTTAATAATAAGAATTTTTAAATTCGGAAAAAATATAGTATTAAGTATTAAAATTTTATAGAATTAACGAATTTTATGTTCAAATTTCGGGCACTCAGTGTCTAATATGTGGCTGAATAATTGAAAGAAAAGAAATTAAAAGGAATTCTGAAAATAGGTAACATACATTTTTCAAAATAGCAAGTGCAAAATGTAAATTTAGAAAATACTGAATAATTATGATTATATAGTAATTTATACCGAAAATTGTCACCTTTCCTCAATTCTGTGTAAAAGAAAGGCTATAATTTTCATATGTCAAAACAAAATTTTGTTAAGTTAAATTTAAATAGATTATTTTATGTTGTGTAATCATAGCATAAATCAGATATAAACAGTATAAAATATTATGTGAATATTACAAACAAACTTAACAATCTTTAGCAGTATTTAACAAACTTAACCATATTTAATGTGTACTATAGCTTGAATATAAAGAATGACGCAAAGGTTTATAAAATAATGGATGAGATTAAGAAATAATAATGTCTAGAAACTAAAATTGTCTGTCTAGAGTGCATAAAAAACTACCTGGACTTAAATATCGACCATCAATTGTATTCTTAGAGGTTATAAATACACTACATTATTTACGGAAATAATTGAATCTGCAATTTTGAAGGAGTCGTTGATCTATAATTACCTAAAAGTGATTAAAACACAATCACAGACGACGGATTTAAATATAGCTGGAACTGTATGGTGGAAAGTAGTAGTCAGAATTTAGCAGTACTAAATTAAAGATGAAGAGTTAAAAAAATGTTAAATTAAAATTAACTTTTCGAAATTTCATAGTTCTAGTAACTTACTTTTCTATGTTTCATAATTCTGTTAATATATTTATTAAATTTCGTAATACTGTCAATTTATTTTCACAAACAAAATTTTTGTTAATTCACTTTGTGAAATTTAGTTCTTTTAATTTATCAGTTTAAATTTCATAACTTTGTTCAGATATTTTATTAAATTAACACTGTTCACTTATTTTATTAAATTTCATAACTCTATTAATTTATTTCGTTACGTTTCACAACGTTATTAGTTTATTTCGTTAAATCTCACAATTCTATTAATTTGTTCCGTTAAGTTTCACAAAATTATTAATTTATTTTATTAAATTTCATAACTCTATTAATTTATTTCGTTAAGTTTCACAACGTTATTAATTTACTTCGTTAAATCTCACAATTCTATTCATTTGTTCCGTTAAGTTTCACAACATTATTAATTTATTTTATTAAATTTCATAACTCTATTAATTTATTTCGTTACGTTTCACAACGTTATTAATTTACTTCGTTAAATCTCACAATTCTATTAATTTGTTCCGTTCAGTTTCACAACATTATTAATTTATTTTATTAAATTTCATAACTCTCTTAATTTATTTCGTTAAGTTTCACAACGTTATTAATTTATTTCGTTAAATCTCACAATTCTATTAATTTGTTCCGTTAAGTTTCACAAAATTATTAATTTATTTTATTAAATTTCATAACTCTATTAATTTATTTCGTTACGTTTCACAATGTTATTAATTTACTTCGTTAAATCTCACAATTCTATTAACTTGTTCCGTTAAGTTTCACAAAATTATTAATTTATTTTGTTAAATTTCATAACTCTATTAATTTATTTCGTTACGTTTCACAACGTTATTAATTTACTTCGTTAAATCTCACAATTCTATTAATTTGTTCCGTTAAGTTTCACAACATTATTAATTTATTTTATTAAATTTCATAACTCTATTAATTTATTTCGTTACGTTTCACAACGATATTAATATATTTCGTTAAATCTCACAATTCTATTAATTTGTTCCGTTAAGTTTCACAACATTATTAATTTATTTTATTAAATTTCATAACTCTATTAATTTATTTCGTTACGTTTCACAACGTTATTAATTTATGTCGTTAAATCTCACAATTCTATTAATTTGTTCCGTTAAGTTTCACAAAATTATTAATTTATTTTATTAAATTTCATAACTCTATTAATTTATTTCGTTAAATCTCACAATTCTATTAATTTGTTCCGTTAAGTTTCACAAAATTATTCATTTATTTTGTTAAATTTCATAACTTTGAATCCGTCCCTGCAACAAGTTGCCCAACAATGACGGGTTTCGCCGCGTGACGTCTTACGGGGTAGCCGTGCTCGCACCCCCATAAGAATCTACGCCCGGCAAATAAACCGTTTACTCTCGGATCGATGAACCGCTCAAAATATTTGTCGCGTTCTGCCAGACCTTTGTGCCGACACTGAAAGCACACGGCAAATCCGGTTGTCGAAGTACATGGGATCATCTTCATGGGGACAGTTCTGGGATTAGTAACAAGTGGCATAGGATGAAGAAAGTTTCTCGGTTTGATTTGCGTCAAAAGGACATGGTTTGTCTATTGAGACGTTCTTTTAATTTTTTTTTCTTCTGGTGGGTGAACACTTCTGAAGATGGTATTTATTTACTATTTATGGGGTGGCTTGTAAAAGGGATGGTTTCTAAGGTATAAATTTTCCTTTCGGTGATTTATGATTCGGTGATTCTTTTATTTCATTTTATTTCTTTTGTGTAGAAGAATATAATATTTAGTATACATTCGAGTAAAATTTGATGGAATTTTGCAAGTAAAAAATATATGGTAAATTATATTAATTAATAGTAAATTATATTTTAACGACAGCTAACAAAATATTTAGTTGCAGATACAAGAATTTATCACAACAGTTTCGTTAAGATAAACAAAAAATAAAAAAGGGACGAAGAAACAGATTAATACAATAATAATTAATAAAATGCATTAATAAAACAGATACAAGAATTTATCACAACAGTTTCGTTAACGTAAACAAAAAATAAAAAAGGGGCGAAGAAGCAGATTAATACAATAATAATTAATAAAATGCATTAATAGAACAGGTTAATAGATTAATAACAATTTGTATGTATCTCAAATAACAGTAAATAGTAATTAATAAAATTAATAGCAAATAACAGATTATATATAATAATTCATAAAATCAACAAATAATTTATATAAATTTTTAATATCTGTACATTTCTATTATTTGTAAATCCCAATTAAAATATAGAAATGTAATTAATCTTCTACATGGAGTATTATTTAATTAAATTATTTAAACCAAAAATGCTATATCCAATACTCAATTCATAGAGTATAAATTCAGTCCGCATTTTGCAAAAGAAAAAGCAACGTTACAAGAGTACCTAAACCGAAACAAAAAAAAAAGGAATACAATAATCCGTGAACACGATCACAACGTTTTTCCTATAGAAAAAGGACCAATCATCCCCCTTGGACAAGAACAAATCGCCGTTGGAAAAACGCATGTCGTTCGTTTCCGGCGATCGTCTATTCCACGTATCGACACGAGGCTTCGTTAAAAATCATTTCTCATGGCGGGGAACGCGTGCAGCCCTCCGGGCAAATCTATTTACGGGAAACGAGACACGTTATTGCACCTGGTACACCGAGTGCAGCCTTCTCCCGCCGCTCCTCCTTCATGGCGAACCCATGGGTCAACCCCTTATGTGGACAGGACGAGTCTAGGGTGGACGTTCGTCTATGTTATTAGAATAGCAACGCGTTTTAATGAGTAATGGGGACGATTTAACCCGGGCATGCGGGAATGTTGCTTCGATCTCACTCGTGGAGATAGTTGCACAAAATGGAGTTGCGTTTGCACATAGTTACTTTCATACTACCGAATGCTGTTTCGAGAATTCGCTGGAAATGGGTACTGGAGGCTATTTTGTTAATTATTGCTGATTATTTTGTCAGATACTAATTATTGGAGGTTATTTTGTTAAATAGCAATTATTGGGGATTATTTTGTTAGGTTAGGTTAGGTATTATTAAATAATTATTGGATTTTGTCAGATACTAATTATTGGAGGTTATTTTGTTAAATAAAAATTATTGGGGATTATTTTGTTAGGTTAGGTTTGGTGTTATTAAATAATAATTATTAGGGTTTATTTTGTCAGATACTAATTATTGGAAGTTATTTTGTTAAATAGCAATTATTGAGAATTATTTTGTTAGGTTAGGTGTTATTAAATAATAATTATTGGGGTTTATTTTGTCAGATACTAATTATTGAAAGGTATTTTGTTAAATAACAATTATTGGGGATTATTTTGTCAGATACTAGTTATTGGAGGTTATTTTGTTAAAAAGTAATTATTGGAGGCTTGTTAGATAATTATTAGAAATTATTTTGTCGAACTTTAGACGTTGGTGGTTGTATTATCAAATGATAATTATTGGCGGCTATTTTGTCAGATACTAATTATTGGAAGTTATTTTGTTAAATAGCAATTATTGAGAATTATTTTGTTAGGTTAGGTTAGGTTAGGTATTATTAAATGATAATTATTGGAGGTTATTTTATCAGATACTAGTTATTGAAAGTTATTTTGTTAAATAGCAATTATTGAGAATTATTTTGTTAGGTTAGGTTAGGTATTATTAAATAATTATTGGAGGTTATTTTGTCAGATACTAATTATTGAAAGTTATTTTGTTAAATAGCAATTATTGAGAATTATTTTGTTAGGTTAGGTGTTATTAAATAATAATTATTAGGGTTTATTTTGTCAGATACTAATTATTGGAAGTTATTTTGTTAAATAGCAATTATTGAAAATTATTTTGTTAGGTTAGGTTAGGTTAGGTATTATTAAATGATAATTATTGAAGGTTATTTTGTCAGATACTAATTATTGGAAGTTATTTTGTTAAATAACAATTATTAGAAATTATTTTGTTAGGTATCATTTACTGGAATTTTTTTTCTAAATATTAATTATTGAAGGCTGTTTTGTTAGATAATTATTGGAGATTATTTTGTTGAACTTTAGACGTTGAAAGTTGTTTTATTAAATAATAATTGGAGATTATTTTGCTAGATAATAATTATTAGAGGTTATTTTGTTAGATAATAATCCTTGACTTTGCTTAATTACAGATATTGATATTAATAACTTTTTAACATACAATAATAATATAAACTAAGATTTATTTATATTCTTAAAAATACACAGAAAAATATTTTTGGACGTGCAAAAGAAAGTGTTAAAAATTGAATTAAGTTGTTTTAACACTAAAACTACCAAACCAACCATTTGATCTGTTCACAAGTTTTTTATTATAAATTATAAAATCTATTAAAATGCTTCTTCTGAAATCTACATTGTTTGTTATCGAGATAAAGAATTAATGTATATATCTTAATTTATATCGTTTATTTATGTATTTTTCTATTTTTATTCCAAATTAAGCGTGCATATGCCGGTAGTTTTAGTGTTAATATAAGAGCTAAAAACCGTGGCACAATTAAAAAACAAAATTAAAAATTTATATAAATATAAATTTAGCAATAAAATCAAAAACTCATGTGATCCATTAAATTAATAAAGCTCGAATATAATGCAATTAATTTAAATAATAAAACAAGTTTTTTTCTTGTTTACGCCACAAGTTACTGTCTTGTCACTAAACTTTAATGGTGTTACACGTATTTATATTGTTAAATATAAAATAAATAAATGTTCACTATTAAATAAACATAAATAAAGCCAGACCTAAATAATCAATCGCTTTAAAATTCTTCTGAAACGAACTTTTTGCAGTTTATGCAACACTTTGCATGAACCAACAACGTTTCAAAGAAAACTTATGAAATAGCACCACCATAAATTAGTGACTGTAATTAAAGTTTGTAGAACACAAGGTAATTCGTGGAAAACATGCCATAGCAATTGAAACTGATAATTTCTAAGTCTAGTTAAACTACCAGTTAGTATAAAACGTATGTACATAAATTAAGCAAAGAAGCCTGAATGTTTGGTAGGACTGGCAATTAAGAATTACGAGCACTTTGCTTATATGGACGGCAAAAAGCGCATACCTACTCGAATCAAATTATCCGTAGAAAACTGGTACCCTTTCTCTGTGCCAACACTTACTTCTCATTATAACATTGCATTTACCTTAAATTAATATCGGTTTGAACATTTCCAATGATTTTTACATTCGCTAATTATATCTTTTTGCTGGAGCTAAAATCGCTTTTATGGAAAGAACTTGTGAAAGGAAAACAATTACGAAGTATCTTTAAAAAAATTGCAATCGAATTAATATTTATAAATAATTTATTATTTAGAGTACATTGAATTACTTTGTATACATATACATTTTGTATAATAAATAGCTATGTTAAGATTTTCTTTTTTTCTTTCAAATTTCTTTGGTAATTATTATTATAGTTTATTAAGTGCAGAAGAGCATTTTGCTTAAATGTAAACTTCTCTTATTGCTTCAATTATGTTAAAAAAGTTTGTCCTTTAATTTTCTATCAAGTAAAAATTATATATTTGTAATTTATTGGTCATATTTATTTGCTGTAAATTTTTAATTTTTAAGAATAAAACACAGATTACAAATTACAAAGTAGTAATTAGTGACTATAATTCACACATTACAAATTGTGAACTATAAATTACAAATTGTACATCTAATTTGGTTAAATATGTTAAATTATTGTACAGAAATAATTGCATATAATTTATTTTGTAATATATTTTATAATATAATTTATAATTCACATACTGCAAATTTTATTTATTATCTTATTTAATTTTATTTAACATTCTTCAACTTGTGTATTAATTTACATGATTCAAAAGCATAAAACTTTCATAAAATAAAAATGATTTACTTTTATAAAAATCAGGTACTTCGAAATGAATGAAATTGTAATAACTTATAATAAATATAAAATATTAAATTACGTTTATATATCACAATACAATAACAATTCGAGTGTTTAAAGACCGACAACACCAAAAACAATAAGTTGGAGTCGGACAAGGTCTAGTAACCTTCGACTCTCAAATTTCATAAAATCGTTCAGAAACTTGTAAACTATTCATATTCTCGTAATAACATTTTTGTAGTCGAAACGCATAACTTTTGTGATCATAAATAACAAAAACAGTGAATTTCTGTAAGTTGTTTCACTCCAAACCCTCCATTTTAATGAATATTTTAACGCAGATGGATGCATCTGATGACTACTATCGAAGATAAATTACCCATTTACACCATTTACCCGCATTATCGAAGACAGTAAGGTACAAGAAAATGTCCAGTACATCTCTCCAGAAACAACATGCTTTATGCGCTTATTTTATCGTAAGCATCGAAAACCTAGGGGCAAACAGTTACCAAGCAATGAAATAGTAGATACTGAAATTATTTATGCTATACGTGTCTTCAACGACTTCATGAATATCGTGATATACAGCCCTCATCGAAATGACCATTAACAATTCAAATGGAGCATATGCCATATTAAAAAAAGAGAAATCGCCATATTAGTTCCTGACTGTCTTATACAATAATCATTAACATTTATCAAATACTTTTTATAACATTTAAGGAGGAAGATAAAGTCCGATATTATTCATGTTTGAACCACGGAATCAGAGTATTAAATTATTCATTTCAGGTTTTTGAGGATTTAAGTTTTTTTATTGTGTTATGTTGAGAAATAGTACAAGTGTATTTTAGAATTTATTTATGTAATAGCGTTTAAAGTCGAGTTGTTCATAAAGTTTTAAATCATATATTTCTGAAGATTAGAAATATTAAAAGTGATTTCGAAATGTTTTAATTTACAAATTTTTTATATCCTTAAATTTGGAGATTTCTATATCTCCAAAATATTAGATTCTTAGTTCCTAAATTTAGATAAATTTGTAAAAATAATTTCTTACTTTTCCAATTTCCTAATTCTCAAATTTCCCAATTTCCAGATTTCCATATTCCCCAAATGTTTTCAACTTCCTAAATTTCGAAAGCTCTAAATTTCTAAAATGTTAAGTTTCCAAGTTCCTAAATTTTTGAATTCTCAACCTTTTAACTTTCTATCTTTCCAACTTTCCAAATTTTCTAATTTCCCAAATTTCTAATTTCTGAATATCCTATTTCCCACATCCCCAATTCCAAATTTTCAAATCCACATCCCCTAAATAAAAATCACCACAATCCCTAGCATCACAACTACCACAACTATGCCTCCAATAAGCATGAGTACCATTATCGCACACGCTGCTCGAAAATTCCCAAATAACACTAACAATGAACGAAAAAAATTGAAAACAACACCGAAACCAATAACGTTAATTCGTAACAAACAGTCTAAAGCGAACACAAAGAAAAAAGCTATAAATACAAGCGCAGGACAGCCAATCAAGAAACGACTATTCCGTCCAGCGGATCTCGCGAGCGGACAAATTGCGTTGCACTCTAATTATACAACCCTGTGCACACACAGAGAGTGCAGTCGGCCGGCATCCCGACTCGTTTCTTCAAGATTCCCTAAACGGCGTTCGTTCGTCCGCTGAAAAATCCTGGCTGAATGGAGCTGGACGAAGACGGAGCTGACGGAAAAACATCGTGAAAAGGACGCAGCGTTTCGCATAAGCGACATGGCGGCTTTTTTGCGTGGTCTCACCTTGTTCGACGGAAAAAGGGAGAGGGAAGGGACCCCATAGGGCAGAACATTCCCCGGTTTCTTCGCTCGCGTTTCCATCGAAAGGATTTTTCTGCCTACGGAAGGACACTACTGCTTGAAGACACGTGCGCGGACGTTCGTGGAAGAATAAATCGCAGCCATGGGCTTCCTCGAACATCCTCATGGTTGGTCTTCATTAACCCCTTGTTCTGTTTCCCTCTATCCTTCTAATGAACCGCGTGTTTTCCGGAATACACTCCCGTATAACGCGGTTAACACGTTACGTGCTGTGTATCAGCGGATGATATAAAATACACGATTGGAATTATTGTCACTTTCTTATATTGTTAGAGTGACAACAAATTTAATATCCCTCTCCCGTTTTTACACTTTATATACACAGTACATATTTGCCACGTCATATACACAGTATGTCTGAAAAGTAACGGAACTTTTTAAATTTAAGGAAAACTACTAGCACCATCTATTAAAACAATATGCCATCTGAAAACAGTATTCCTCCCCTACAAAACAAAACAATCATTATTAGAATCGAGCGACGAATTGCAAACTTATAGCGGTTAAAGCGACAGAACCTTTCGTCACCGTGTCACAAAATCACGATGGAGCAAAGAGCGAATATTAAATTCTGCTCGGTAAAGCTCGGTAAAACTTTTACAGAAACATTTGAATTAATGAAAAATGTTTATGGCGACGATTGTTTGTCCCGTACACGTGTGTTCGAGTGGTATAAGCGATTCCAGGACGGTCGTGATACTTTGGAAGACGACCCAAAGCCAGGTTTTGGGTTTTTCTAAATTCTAAACGATTCTAAAGGTATTATACTTCGGGAATTCGTTCCACAGGGACAAAATGTTAATGGCGAATATTATCTGGGTGTTATGGAACGTTTGTGGAAAAGTATCGTTCGTGTGAGGCCCGAATATCGAGCGCCAGGGAGTTGGTTTCTGTTGCATGATAATGCACCAAGTCACAGAACTGTCGCAGTTCGTGAATTTTTGGCGAAAAAACAAGTCTGTGTGCTCCAACATCCTCCATATTCGCCTGACTTACCTCCATGCGATTACTTCCTTTTTCCAAAATTGAAATTAGCCATGAAAGGAACGTTTTATGACACTGTTACACAAGTCCGAGCAGCTGTGACAAGGGTGATTGAAGCGATTCCGCAAAACGACATAAAAAAATCTATGTTAACATTGCCTGAGCGTGCCCAGCGGTGTATTGATGCGGAAGGGATGTATTTTGAATACAAAAAATTAATTTTGGCAAAATAACTAATACTTTTTTTTTTATTTAAAAAGTTCCGTTACTTTTCAGACATACTGTGTACAGCGTGTTACCTGTAACGCTACTCACGATTTTTCTCCCACTTGCAGCCGCCTTAAAAAAAAAAGTTTACAATAATATTTGCAGGGTATGAAGTGCACAATAGATATTAGCCAAGCAAATTTCGAAAACAGTTTGTTTTCTTGGCAAAGTCAAGGTCACTTAGGGTTTTTTAGATAGGAACATACATTTTTTTTATTCATAGCTTTAGAGAACATCGAGACGTATTTAAAACATATTTTACATGATATTTTTATTAACATATTACTCGATTTACAGAAGTGGAAATGCGAGGAAAAGAGCGGAATATTGTCTAACGGAATGCGGAATGCATTTTGAACATGTAATTAAATAAAGTCTATTTTTCCTACATTCTAGTCGTGTGTTTACGTTCAGTAATCTCTTCGGAATCAAATAATGGTTACACTACCAAAGTCAAAAGCTAAGTACTTCACATTTCCACTTCTGTAAATCGAGTAATATATTAACAAAAATATGTAATATATGTTTTAAATTCGTCTCGATGTTCTCTAAAACTATAAATAAACAAAAATGTATGTTCCGATTTAAAAAACCCAAGGTGACCTTGACTTTGCCAAGAAAACAAACTGTTTTCGAAATTTGCTTGACTAATATCTATTGTACACTTCATACCCTGCAAATATTATTCTAAACTTTTTTTTGTAAGGTGGCTGCAAGTGGGAGAAAAATCATGAATAGTGTTTCAGGTAACACCCTGTATATGTGACGTTTAAATTTCCATATGAATCACTTATATTATTCAGAATTTGTTGTGTAACCTAATTGGAAATATTCGTATTAATTACTTGGAACTATGGTACAGTTATAGTAGTATGTATAATATGGTATAGTAAATATAACAAAATATTGTGAACGTGTTTGGATGTAGGATTATAGGATTAGTTGAAAATAAAAATATCTACTTTTCCTACTGCTTCAGTGTGGCAATGTTAAAAAATTAATATATGTATAATATAAGAATCCTGTCAAAGTATCAGCTGAAAAATTTAAATTAACTATCTCAAAAAATGAACTACCTAAATTAACTTAAAACATAAAATATACAAAATATTTGCTATATTGTTAAAAACTACATAAGTCCTACAATACTGAATTGATCAGACCTGAAAACATTATGAAAAAGCATGCAGAAAATAACGAACACCTTATAAGCACATCTTTAACCATAATGTTTTACTAGAATTGAATTTTTCAGTAAATTGAACTAAATCGCCGATGTTTCATTATTTTGCTAGCCGACGGTCGAAAACCGTGCAAAGAGTGTTTGAAAGAAAAATAGTACGGTCAAATTCACGTTTCACGACCTGTCCAAACAGACAAACGCACGGAAGGCGTCGTGCGAGTGCCGAATGCGTCGCGACGCCTCGCTGGTGTGTTCCAAGCGTCATAATATTTGGAATTGTCCGAGGTCTGGTTGAACAGGGTCGTTTTTCGCTTCACAATCGTGCGTTGTGCTTGCAAATGCGTCCCGACGTCGACCCACGACGCAGATCATTCGTCAGACATTGCGATGCTGGTTATTAAAGCCATCGAATCACCATTTTGTTTCCAATTCGAGAACGTGAAAACAATTTATGGCCCGTTCTCGGAGGCTCCTTCAAAATGGAAAATGAGGCTCGATAAGAATCTCTGTGGTAATTATGAACTATCAAGATGAAGGAAGTTTAGGAAACGTTTTTAAATATTCATCATGGTATTTAATATTTACATCTGAAGTTCCAATCTTATTTCTTTCTCACGCTAATTATATTACATGTATTATTGTACATATACTCTTTTGCATGTTATTATTGTACATATACATAATTACTTATTTTACATATTACTTACACACTTACATATTAGTTACACATATTACTTACACACTTACATATTAGTTACACATACGTATTATTATTTTATATATTTGTATTGTTATATTACATATTTGTGATTACTACTATTAATGATAGTATAAGAATATTACTGTTATAATTATACTATTACTGCTGTAACCTAACCTCGTACGCTCAAGAGGCGACTCATATTCGCTGTTGGACTTAATACAACAATTTTGAATAAATGATTTGTAAGTAAATTTATAGTATTATACACGTGATACTGAAGTATAGAGAAAGAGTAATATTGGTAATTATATTAATTAATATTATAATTTTAAGAAAAGAATATAATATTGATATTTCACTGAGCTAATATCAATTAGAATAATATAATAAACATTATAAATTGCTATTAATATCGTAAACAATATTAATGAATAATATTTTATAATAAATGACATAATATTCACTTGATTTATAAATAACAAAGAATCCAAAATAATATTAACCAACGGCAATATTAAAATAATAAATATGTACTACTACAGATTATAACAGGAAGTAATAATAAATAATACAGAATAATATAATATTATAATTACAATATTATTCTAATATGAATATTAATATTATAGTAATAAACAATACCTTCACCACATGCATAAACAACAAGTAGCAATAAAATATGAAACTATAATATTAATCCAGTATTAATCAATATAACATTAATAATAAACAATAATGATAAATAATAATAATTGTAGTAATATTATATAATATTCAGAAATGTTGTACCATTGAAAAATAATTAATGCTGATAAAATTTATTACAATGCTACCAGTTTAGAGCAACATTTTTATTCTAAATGGTAGAGTTCTTATAGGTGTAACAAACGAGTTGCAATTAAAATTGCAAATCGAACAAATTCGCACAGAAAACGAGAAACGATTCGATCCCATTCACCAGATTTCCTCGAACGAGTATTACGAGGCGTGATCTGGCACGCAGCGTTTATTATCTTTCGCTCGTACAAATCAACGAACGATGATGGAAGATCGTTTACCGAGGAAGTTAATGAATAATCTGCGGTTTCGGATTCTCGAAACGGAACCATTAATCTTTTAATATCGCTGGCAAAATTAACAATGGCCAGAAGCAATTCTGACTGTAAATTTGATGGTTTATGCAAAGCGATTCCGAAGTTTATCATATATTTCGAAATACCTTTTATCTTCTACTTTTCTTCGATATCATTTCTTTGTGAATATTACGCGTACATATTTTGAAATTTTCCAGAAATTTTGTTTACAGAATTTTATAACCAAATACATTTGAAAAAATAAACACATTGATACAAATAAATAAAACAAAAATTGAGAAATTCTTCATTTTTGTATTTTTGCGTATGTAAATTTCAAAATACTTTCTAAACTGGTAAATTTTCAGGCTTTCAAATTCAATCAATTTCCCAAATTTTCCAGGTCACAGTTTTCTATATTCCCAAACATGCAAATTTTTATATCTTCAAATCCTCAAATTCCCAAATGCTCAAGTAACAAATTGCAAATTCCTAAATTCTCACATCTTCAAACTTACAAATCAGACAATTCCACGTCTGAAAATTCATAAATTTTCTAAACATTCGTATATTCTATTAACACTGTTAGTCTGTAAATTTAAAAAAAGTCTTCAGTGAATAACAATCTACTGTACATCGTAAAGGAAATTAACGTTTTCTGAAGACAACCAGTACACCCGGTTCAAAAATGGTTGGTAGAAAACCCCTGTATTGTTGGCGGATCCACATCAGATAGTATCAGAGCGCAAATTTATGGCCGTCTTCCATCAGATACGCGGAAATCCCTCAAACTTTGATGACGGCTATTCGAAGCTTTTTAAATGTTCATGCTTACAAACTGGTTCACCGGTGTAAGGACCATAAAAGCCAATATAGGTGGTGGCAGAGAAGGGGGAGGGAGGGCCACAGGCCCAGAACACCCTTTACGTTCTCTTGGACCTTTATCTTTATCGTTATGCGTCGTTGTTTCAAGCTCTTTATGTCTGACAGCGGGCTCCCATTAACGTTTGATTTACAACTTTCTACAAATCTATAAAGGAGCCCTTACCTCTTCCATGGGTATAGATTTCTTTCGTTTCTCGATGTATTATGGGGCCCCGTTGCTGCATTCGTGTCTCGTGGTTATGGAGTTAATGCGTTCCCCTCGGATAGGTGGCTCTCGATAACTTTTCAACGGAATCGAATTATGCTTTGTATCATGCACAGCTGCTTGAGATTTGTTCACCCTTTCCCAAATGTTCCTTAATTGACTTTGAAATTCCACTGAATTTTAATAAACATTCAGGAATGAACCACCTGACGATGCTTTCGGTTTTAGGTTAGGACGCTCTTTATCTATAACTTCTTATTTGAACTTTATTTATTTTTATTTAAATACGTAAATATGTAAATACATAACACAGAAAAGCATTACAGATAATAAATTAATATAGAGATATATAAGACACAATAAATTAATATTATAAATACATAACATACAGTAATTCATGTATAGATACATAACACACAATTCATAATACAGAAATATAACTGTTGAAGCATCATCATTTAAAACTTTTATAATATGAGTTAGATTAAGTTAGGTTCATCATCAATACAATTTTATGTATAATACACAGATACATAATACACACTAAATTAACACATAAATAACGTGTAATAACTTAATACATAAATACATAGCACATAGTAATAAATGCGTAAATACATAACACTAATATAACGTATAACATATGCACAATTTACATTTAAATTTAAATAAAATACCTAAAACGTACTTTACAGTATTTTAAACTACTAAAATATTATGTACTTAAATTTTGTTATATACTTAAAACTTTTACAAATAAAATATCTTAGATCAAACCTAAAAACAGTTTAATACAATTTAAAAAAAAATAAAATTATTTTTAAAAATCTATCGCTACCTAACCTAAAATATTGTTAGTCACGTTTTATACCAGATGAACAAACTGTAACTCTAAATATCGCTTTAGTAAAATCTATCACTACCTAACCTAAAATTAGTATATTGTTAGTCACGTTTTATACAAGATGTCGAACTGTAGCTGTAAAACTGGCATTAGTAAAATCTATCGCTACCTAACCTAAAATATTGTTAGTCACGTTTTATACAAAATGGACGAATTGTAGCTCAAAAAATTGCATTAGTAAAATCTATTGCAACTTAACCTAAAATACTGTTAGTCACATTTTATACTAGATGGATGAATTGTAGCTCTAAAAGTTACATTAGTAAAATTTATCGCTACTTAACCTAAAATATTGTTAATCACGTTTTATACCAGATGAACAAACTGTAACTCTAAATATCGCTTTAGTAAAATCTATCACTACCTAACCTAAAATTAGTATATTGTTAGTCACGTTTTATACAAGATGTCGAACTGTAGCTCTAAAAATGGCAATAGTAAAATCTATCGCTACCTAACCTAAAATATTGTTAGTCGCGTTTTATACAAAATGGACGAATTGTAGCTCAAAAAATTGCATTAGTAAAATCTATTGCAACTTAACCTAAAATACTGTTAGTCACATTTTATACTAGATGGATGAATTGTAGCTCTAAAAGTTACATTAGTAAAATTTATCGCTACTTAACCTAAAATATTGTTAATCACGTTTTATACCAGATGAACAAATTGTCGCTCTAAAAATCGCTTTAGTAAAATCTATCACTACCTAACGTAAAATTAGTATATTGTTAGTCACGTTTTATACAAGATGTCGAACTGTAGCTCTAAAAATGGCAATAGTAAAATCTATCGCTACCTAACCTAAAATATTGTTAGGCACGTTTTATACAAAATGGACGAATTGTAGCTCAAAAAATTGCATTAGTAAAATCTATTGCAACTTAACCTAAAATACTGTTAGTCACATTTTATACTAGATAGATGAATTGTAGTTCTAAAAGTTACATTAGTAAAATTTATCGCTACTTAACCTATAATATTGTTAATCACGTTTTATACCAGATGAACAAACTGTAACTCTAAATATCGCTTTAGTAAAATCTATCACTACCTAACCTAAAATTAGTATATTGTTAGTCACGTTTTATACAAGATGTCGAACTGTAGCTCTAAAAATGGCATTAGTAAAATCTATCGCTACCTAACCTAAAATATTGTTAGTCACGTTTTACACAAAATGGACGAATTGTAGCTCTAAAAATTGCATTAGTAAAATCTATTGCAACTTAACCTAAAATACTGTTAGTCACATTTTATACTAGATGGATGAATTGTAGCTCTAAAAGTTACATTAGTAAAATTTATCGCTACTTAACCTAAAATATTGTTAATCACGTTTTATACAAGGTGTAGCTCTACAAACTGCATTAGTAAAATTAATGTTGAGTGGAGCATGACGCATCGCATGCGTCAGCTGCGTGGTATTCAAATTGTCTCTAATTATTAAAGGGTTCTTCTTTCTTCTCACAGGACAATTTGCTACAACACAATTAGTCTTATACCTCTTACATTCTCGCAAAAGTTACAAAAATTGAATTAATAAATTATTTTCTAAGTTTTCCTTAAAAATTCAAAATGGTTGATGCCTCGCTCGTTTACCTTGTTTAAAACGCAATGACCTAATAAAAACGTCAAGGGAATCACATCTGCAAAGGGGCACATGTCAGGCAACAATTCGGATCTCTAGAAAATCCCATAAGATTATATTTTCTAATGTTTAGCACCCTCTGAGCTAGCGTTAATAACAAGAAACATCCACAGAATCTCGTCCGGTTTTTATTCGGAAGAGGCCTGTAAGTGGTCGCTGTCGAAAGTAAAAGTATCTTTAACCGATCCCCGTGGCACCTAAACCCCCTTCCATGCCCCGTTGTCACCTACGTTCCAGCAAACAGGGGACAATATTTGGCCTGGTGGGCCCCGGTCAGATCGGCAGGCACGATAAAATTATACATCGAGGCCCATAAACGGGCCCGAAACTTGGCCGTTAAAATTAAAATCTGCCGTAAGACGTTGTTCGCCGATGAATTACGACCAGGGGATACCTTACGAGGACCACCCTTGCTCACCTCGTCACCTCGCTCGCTGAAACTCCGCATAACAGTTCCCTCCCAGTTTTATGCGCTTTTGGAGACATTATGTTCACAATTCGCGAATATTATAGTAGACTATATACCTAAATAATTATATCGTCTGGAATATAATTATAGAATCTACTGTGGAAGAATCGTCTCAATTTCTTCAATAAACCTTATAATAAATACGTTTTTTTGCATGTTGGAGCTATGTTAGAGGAGCAGTGTTGATTTTAACTTATGATGGATTATTTTTAGGTTATTGTGCACTGCTATGAATTGTCTGTACAAACTTGCAATTAATTTTTGCTTTCTTTTGTAGATGGTAAATAGAACAGAATTGAGGTTATGTTTTGAGGAAGATGTAGCTTGGTATAAATAAGCTCCACTTGTTATGACGTATATTATGGGATAAGTAAGGACTGGGAATATTTACTGAGGGGTTAAAATAAATTTTTCGGTTTAGAAACTTGGAAAATTGGGAATTTGGAAGCTTAGTTCAATTTAGAAATTTAAGAAATTAGATATTGTTTTGGGATTTGGGAATTTAGGGAGACAAATGTTTAGAAATCTGAGGATGGGGTATTTAGAGATTTAAAGGCATGGGGATTTAGGGATTTAGAGATTTAAAAATTAGGAGATCTGGGGATTTAGGGCTTTGGAAACATAAGAATATAGAAATTTAGGAATTTAGGAATTTAGGAGTTCAGGAACTTCGAAATATAGAAATTTAGAGATTTGAAAATTTAGGAATTTAAGAATTAAGAAACCTACGAACTTAAGAATTTAGAAATTTAACCATTTTGCAATTTGACGTATGAAAATTAAGAAATTTGAAAATTTGAGGATCTAGAAATTTAGGAATTGTAAGATTTGAAAATTTGGAATATACAATTTTAGCAATTTAGGGATTTAAAAATTTCAAAACTCTTAAATCTACGAATTTAGTGACTTGAAAATAAAAAATTTGGAAATTTAGAAAAATTAAAGTGTTTGAAAATTTGGAGATTCCATATTTCAACGTGTAAGAATTTTAAGCAACAAAAATTTGCAATCTTATGAAATTAGTACTTAAGTAATTTAGGAATTAAATTTTCAAATCTTGCAAATTTAAGAACTTGAAAATAGAATTTGAAAAATTACAATTGCCGTTTGACCATTCTTAACTGAACGTCGCGTTTCACATTGTGCTTCAATTACACAGCAACAAATCTAAATAATTCCCAAAAACAGTGCTATTCTCACAAATTTAATTAATTATGTAATAAGCTTTGTTTATGATTCAGCATTCTGTAGAAAATGGCTTTATTCCATTAAGTTTTAATTGACTTTCAATGTAAAATTATCTCTTACTATATAAATAACACGATCGACCCGGGATAGCAGTTGCAACTCGAACAAGACAAAATAAAGCTTCAAATAGCATTTACAAGTCTACAAAATACATCTTTATACGGCCTTAATAGTCTGTTAAATTCTTATCACTCACATATCCGCTATTTTTTGTATTTTTATTTAAACAATTCCATAGTCTTTTAAAAATTGTCCCTTTTGTGGGGTGTGTTTTAAAACACGCTCGAAACTAAAGAAATTCATAAAGTGAAAATATTTTGCAACTCTGATGAAAAAAATTGATCAATAATCATCAATGATTTGTAATAAATATTGAACATATCCTAATTGTTCTTTTAAATTAGAAAAAGAAGATTTTTCTTTGTTAGGTTAAGACTTTGCAGTACTCTCATTTTTCTTTTTTTATGTGAATCTCAAAACTAAGACATACGATTTTATTCAGTAACAAATTGAAGATGTTAGGAATTTATAAACAGAATAATGTAAATTTAAATGGACAGCAATATGACTTCATACAGTTCCTATTTCGTTCTTTAAAGACAAATTTTTAGGTTAGGTTTTCTTGTAACGATGAACTGATCAAGAGCAACTCTTAGGAATTCGTAAGCAAAATGATATAAATTTGAACGAACAGCAGTAAAATTTTGCAGAATTGTTCTTCTCAATGAAAACTACATAAACTGAGGCAGAAGTTTTTAGGTCAGGCTTTTTCTTTAAATAATAAATTGACGAAGAACAACTCTTAAAAATTTATAAACAAATTGATTTGAAAGAGCAATATGATTTTGTACAGTCCTTATTTTTCTAATTAGAAAACTTTTACACAAATTGTTAGGTTAGGTTTAAAAATATGCAATTTAACTAAAATTTAAGTAAATAGTAATATCTTTTTATTCTCCTTATTTCATACAAGCCAAAAAACTGGTACACAAATTGTTACATTAGATTTCAAATATGAACCCACACATAACACTTGTGAGGAATTCTGCGTGATGGTTGAAATGAAAGATAGTAAACTGTAGCAGAGCATTTGGAATGCTAAAAACAAAGACACAAATATTTATGTTAATAACGAATTGAAACGGAACACCTGTTAGGACTTTATAACCATCTGCGATTGAAATTTATATGAAGACCACCTTTTATTTGTGCCGTTCGCATGAACGTGAAATATCGCGACAGAAATAGTTATCAATGAACTACTTCTCACCTCGGGCTCGTTCGAAAACTGGCAAAATATTAAAGAGTCGTTGATAAAGTGCGGTCTATCTACGATTCGAATCTGCTGCTTCTTTATCGACTATAAAGCCCACGGGAAAATATCGGCCGCGGTAGACGTAGCAGGAATAAAGGCCTCATTGCCGGACTGCCATAAAATCAACGGCATCGAGTTGCTAGCTGGTCCTGTTGCTTGCATATAATATGCCAACGTATAATAAACTCCCTGTGGCGTGTCTGCGAGACGATTGGGCATTACTTTTCGTTTTATTATCACTTTATTATTACCGCGGCTCACTTTTACGGCCGTATTAAGCCCCGGACACCACCGTGCTGTGATTCATCCCCGGTGATCGTTGAGTGCCCGTAGGATGCAAGTCTTTACCACTCTATCAATTATAGCACGCCAATGAACCAACCCTTTTTAAACACTATAGCAACAGTTTGACAGTAGCGTCCGAGGTGTTCTAGAAGATAATGGCGCTAGGTGGCTCGTTCTATTGCTGCCATTTTGTTTCATGCCTGGAACTGGAATTCTCGGTACAACACTCTGCTTAAGAATTCCTACTAGCAATCGGGATGCCGTTAATGGTATACAGTTTTATATTTTATAATTATTTTCATGTGGGAAATGAGTAAGATGTTACAAAATGTTTTACAACTGTAGGATGAAAGCATTTTATACGTAACCTTGATATACAATAAAACTTGATATACAGAATTACGGCAAGAGAAAGTATGTTTATTAATACAAAGCTTCTCTGTGATAAATTGAGTTCAATTACTATCATTGTTACTTTTGTTCTGACTCAATAAAATTCCTCACTGTTACTCGGGAAAGCAACATTAAGAGAATAAGCAGAATATTATTATAAAATATAAAGGTTTAAATAAACATATATTTTAAGTAATACCCGTACATTTAAATAAAATAAAACATAACAGAACACAATAGAAAAAACTTCGAGCATTTCATTGGTACTGTGTATGTGGTTTACTCATTCCCAAATACAGTTATGCCATATATAATACATCACTCTTCAGTTTTTTTGGTATTAACCCTTTGCACTCCTTAATTTCTTTTCTCTGCCGACTCCTTAATTTACAAAGTAGATGAAGAAAAGGGTTCTCGATAAAATGGATTGCAACAGGGTGGAGTATGTGACAAATACACTTTTTATTACAAGTACTAATAATATACAAATTCAACCAATCTATTTATAGGATGTGAAATGTGATGTCGATCCACACTCGACATAGGAGTGCAAAGGGTTAAGAAATAAAATTTATTGACAGACAAAATTTATTTTACAAACAATCAAAGATTTACAAGCACGAATTATTTGTGCATATAATTCATTGGCACAGTACGAATGTTCAGGAAACTCAGGATAACGAATGTGGTTGATATAGCAGCGTAGAAATTGTTGAAAGAGTTCGTTCATAATCAGATTAGGCAGTTAACCTGAGTGTTCCCGTCGAACTCCCTAGAACATTCCCTAGGGCTACGGTGAAACGGAGGAGGCAACGAACGGCACCAGAAACAGCGTGAAATCGATAGAATAAGAATGAGATGAATATGAGAGCGAGAGAACAGGACCCGAGGCTACCGAGAGATCGAACGAAAGAAACGAGCAGGCGAAGGTAAGGAAGAATAAAAGGAAAACGTAGAAGAGGGGTCAAAGGTGAGGCTCGGCCTCTCGCACTGGCCGGTTACAGAGATCCAATCGGGTTGCTTGCTGAGTTCCTTCATCCTTAGCCCTCGACTGGCGTCATGCTCTCATTATACTCGTATCGCGAGGTGCGATTAGAGGTGCAAATTTGTTGGAATCGTCGCTGGCCTCTCACAGGCTTCGTCCCCCCTTGTGTCGTGATTCCTTGCTGGCTACTTGTTTCGTTGGACACGTTTACCGCTATTTGTGGCTTGCAATTGTTGCCGGGAATCGCTGAAATCACTTTCCGGGGGAATTGTTAGCAAGTACCGAGAAAGTATCGCTAACCTCTACGAATAAATAGAAATTAGGAACAATAGTGTTCGGCGACTTAGCATGCCAAACTCGATCAACCTTTTGTTCCCTTGTAATTATTCCTTTTGTTCCTTCCAACCGTGTTTACTTGCACGGGCCGGGTCCTATAATGTGACGATTTCAAATGACTCGTAAATTGTTCGTTGCAGACACAAATATTTTAATCGAACCTTTATAATTATTCCTTTTGTTCCCTCGCACTGTGTTTATTTGCGTTCCATAATGTAGCAGTTACAAATGACTCGTAAATTGTGCAGTTTCAAATTTTTCAAACACGGTTTGCAATACCGCTTTGCTTTTCATCGAAATGTTTCTTGAATTTCTCATGTTACTTTTTGATTTTTTTCTGAAACTTTTGCATAATAAAATAGGGGAGTTAATGTATAAACCTACTGAGATATTATCAAAATTAGTTTTAATTTAAGCGAGGCTTGAACTGTTTGCTATCAATACTTCTTCTTAGTTAGTAAATTATGGAATTTAGAAAATCTCTCGGGAGGCGTAGTTAAAATTAACGAGTATACACGTCGAATATGGCTGATGTTTCTACTATAAATTAACAGTTCATAAACAGTTATTATAGAATATCCGATGTTTTGCTTCGAAGATGAGTGTTTTGTTTATATAATAGTATCGTGCTCAACCCTTCCTGTATAAAAAACAAGACTTATTTTGGAATTATGTACCCGGCAATGTGTGCCAACACATTAACATTTTCATGAATATCGGCAATACGTAACTTCTGCCAAAAGCGGTAAGATATTCCCTTCAGCATGTCAAATTAAGTAAAATGACGTATAATACGTGCTAAAAGCTTGTGAGGGTAAAGCAAGTTTTGCATTAACATATACACGTCGAGTTAACCGGTTAATGACCATATTAAGGGTTCCAACAGAGATTTCGGTCACGAATGACCCATTTATCCCAGAAACAAACCGCCATTCCAAAAAAAGTAATGCATGGTTACTATTTCATCCGGATTTGTAGAATTCAAGAGAAACGATGCTCGTTCGACTCGAAACTTGTCTCCTTATCCGTGATCCTGGCCGCTTCCGCGAAAAAGTCGTCCGCGCGGACCAGTGTCCGCTTGAATTTTTCCATTTTCTTGCCCGGCATCGGTCGATTGGAGCCGGGAATGGAGGGGAGGGGGACAAACGGTAGCCGTATCGAAGCTCGGGATCGATGGGGATCGATAGCGACGCGGTCGAGACACGATCGAAGCTTCCTGGCTCGCAGCGCCAGGACCACCGGCATCGAGCCGATTGCATACGTTAAAAGAACGTCGGCCGGCCGTTGTTGTTTTTAATTATGTTTATAATCAACGCGCGGCGTGTCTATGGTAATCCGTGCCCGCCTATCCGTGATTTACGACCCCGCAGCTCAAATCGAGGCGAAAAAATCGCGACGGCGCCCTATCACGCTGCCGTGTACCTCGTTTTTGTACGGAATTTTCAGAAAATCTGTTTTTCAACCTTTTACTATGTTCATCCAATGAAACTGCAGTCTTTAAATTTAGCGAATTCGTTGAATTACCTAAAAATTCACGTATGTGATGATTAACGTGGAGCCAATTTTGAAATACAGTATTTAAAAAAGGGAAGATTGTATTTTGCTAGCAACATTCTTTAGCTCCTAGTCTGAGATCCATTACATCCAGCACACCTTACCCAGAATATTAGGTTAATTTGCTGAGACTTCGGATAAGATTTTCTACGAAGTTATTTTGAAAGAATTCTTAAAAAGTTGTAAATCAGAAATCACTAAATTGGGAAAAGATCAAATTGTAATGGGTATGAAAAACCTTAATTATGCCAAAACTAGAGCAGTTACCTAATACATATTGTACCTCTGCAAGTTGTGCGTTGAGCGAAGAACTGAACCACAAAAACTTTCTACTTTGATGATTTACATTTAATTGATAATTTATTTATCTACATATATAATACGCTATGTCTGTCCGTTGCTACTTTCAATCTCGATAAGGGTAAAAGGTAGAAACTTGATATTTTGCACACATATAGAACTCGCCGAAATAGAGTCATAGCCTTTTAAATTTTTCTGATTGGTAACCTATGACCTGAACAACAAGGTGTCATAGGTAACTAGTTTAGTTATAATAAGGTATCTCAGTTACAAATCATGAATTCATAAAATTGTTTATATAAAAAAAATTAACATTGTTAAAAAATAAATATCTCGTCAGTTATTACGTAATTTGTTCAAAAATGAATTTCAATTAATTTTAAAGTTAATTTTAACAGCTGTTTCAGACTGGCTGGATAATAATCTAATTAAGTTCAAATTTAATTTCAGACTAGCTGGATATTAACCCAACGTAACCTAGCTTTACGCTATATGAAATATATGATTATATGAAACAAGTATACTACGTTAGCACAAAATGTAATTGCAAATTGAAGTTTTCTGCGATTATGTCGAAAACGAAGAGATGCAGTAATATGTACAAAGAAGGATTGTTTAGAATAGTGATCTTAACAACATATTTCAAAGTCATCAAAGTCAGTGAGGAATCGCTGAAATAAATAATTGACAATTCTTTTTTAGAAATTATATATAAATAATTTACCTTCATACAAACGTTCAGGCTAATCGAAACCGCACCCTCGAATTACATTACCGGTAACATAAGACCATATTCGAAAAAATTTCCTTAAATCCTACGATTAAAAAGAAAATATGACATCAGTTATTAATTAAAGTTGTTATCTAATGCTCGCAAGACCATGACAAATGTCCAAACGTCATCATCTGTAGACTTTAAGTGAACTACGGAATTTAAGAGCACCTATTATAACCAAAAATATTTTGTCACAGCCTCACAAACGAAATTAAAACTCCAATGAATCGCTGAATCCAGTGTACAAAATGCTAAAGCTAGTCATCTAACCTATCCACATCTTCAGGTACTATATCAGCTTCAGATGTAAGCCACGATTACCCCCAGTTACAAAAAGCTATTATTTAAGAGCACATAAAGCTCAAATACATTGTGCAGATCGCACAAATCTCTAAAAGCAGAATTCGGGTTGCCGTTCCATCTGCGGAGCTGTCCAAATTTCAATTGCACTTTTCCCAAATTACATCTTGTTGATTTAAGCGCTGGTCGACTGCTACAAGCGAGTGGCCCGCGTAAATTGGACGTCACCGGCACGCAACCCAGCAGCAGCTCCATGAAAAAATGAATCATGCCGTTTTGCTGGAAGGGGACAGAGGTTGAGTAGAGAAACGGGATGGGAAACAGAAGCAGAAGGGAGGTGAGATTCGCTAAGGGGTCCCGGTCATGCGAGGTTACACACGTGTACCCCGCCAGCAACGACAGCGACGCCCGCTAATGACGCCCGGAGATACCAGCGATACCTCTAATTAATTCTTCCTATCTTCTCGATATACAAATGCCCACTGTTCATGCCGATTGCCAGGCCAGTGTCGATGGAAGAGATTTATCGCGTTCCGTGACCGGAGGGTTGTTGAGGGTAGCTCGCGTTCTGTTGGAAATCCGCCCGGATTTTTTGACGGATATACGAGCAACTCCGACAAACCAAACTGATTTCGTGTAATTTTAACGATAATCAATTTTTTAACGTGCTCTTTCAGGAAATATACACAAATATTTTCAACTATATTTAGAATACCAATGACAGAGGTTATGATCTAGAGAATGATATAGAGAAATATAAATATATAAATACTTCACAGTATACACATATAAGAATATAAAAATGATGCACCAACTGATGTAAAATGTGAAATGAAATATGACTGAATATAACTGAAAATATCAACGTGAAAAGTAATAAAAACGAAGAGATAGATTTAAGTTACACTCTTGTAGTACGGGTAACCTTATACGAACATTAAAATATCGAGAGTTCAAACTCTTCCTGGAAACAGTAAAACTGAAAGTAACCTAACGAGAGACCAAAGTAACATTCTTTACATTCTTCGTATTAGGAACAAACATCGTTTTTAGAATATCAAAACTTAATAGTTTGATGATGAATTGACATTCTCTGAATTTAAGGTTAAGAACAGATGAACATACAAACTTCCCATGGATTCATTCTTAGAATATTAAAATAACCTAATTTCTAGAATATCAAAACAACCTAATACCTCGATGATGAATTGACATCCAAAAATTCAAGGTTAGGAGCAGATGAACATACAAACTTACCATGGATTCATTCTTAGAATATTGAAATAACCTAATTTCTAGAATATCAAAACAACCTAATACCTTGATGATAAATTGACATCCAAAAATTCAAGGTTAGGAGCAGATGAACATACAAACTTACCATGGATTCATTCTTAGAATATTAAAATAACCTAATTTCTAGAATATCAGAACAACCTAATACCTCGATGATAAATTGACATCCAAAAATTCAAGGTTAGGAGCAGATGAACATACAAACTTACCATGGATTCATTCTTAGAATATTAAAATAACCTAATTTCTAGAATATTAAAACAACCTAATACCTTGATGATGAATTGACGTCCAAAAATTTAAGGTTAGGAGCAGATGAACATACAAACTTGCCATGGATTCATTCTTAGAATATTAAAATAACCTAATTTCTAGAATATTAAAACAACCTAATACCTTGATGATGAATTGACGTCCAAAAATTTAAGGTTAGGAGCAGATGAACATACAAACTTACCATGGATTCATTCTTAGAATATTAAAATAACCTAATTTCTAGAATATCAAAACAACCTAATACCTCGATGATGAATTGACATCCAAAAATTCAAGGTTAGGAGCAGATGAACATACAAACTTACCATGGATTCATTCTTAGAATATTAAAATAACCTAATTTCTAGAATATCAAAACAACCTAATACCTCGATGATGAATTGACATCCAAAAATTCAAGGTTAGGAGCAGATGAACATACAAACTTACCATGGATTCATTCTTAGAATATTAAAATAACCTAATTTCTAGAATATCAAAACAACCTAATACCTCGATGATAAATTGACATCCAAAAATTGAAGGTTAGGAGCAGATGAACATACAAACTTGCCATGGATTCATTCTTAGAATATTAAAACAAATAGTTTACCGATTATTAACATTTCCCAAAATTGTAAAGTTAGAAACAAAGTACATACAAAAGTAGCCAAAAAATTTGAACTCTTTCACCAAAAAGTAAAATTAGAAACAGATGAACAGTAAATGTTCGAAAGTTGCGAGTATCTCCTAAAAATATAAGTTTAGAAAGAGCAGCAACGTGGGAAACGGCTATAAATCTCGGCGAAAGAAACTTACATTGCAGGAGAGTAAAAGAAAGAACAAAGGGCATGAAGTTCTGCGTGCCGTAAACAGGGAAGCGAGGTCGTAAATCGTAAATCGATGAACGTACCATCAAATTTCTTTGGCTGTCTCACGAAACCCACACTTCCAACCGGATATGTTACGAACGGGTTTGCTGGTACGATCGGGCGGCAGACATGTCGGATAAAATTCACGTGTCCCGCTTGGCCAGGCAGGCATACAGGCGACAACGTGTGTCGACATTAAAGCATAAAGTATCGCGCGACAGCCGTGTAAACGAGACATTGCTTTGATGCCCGTGACGACAGAGAAAGGGGCTACGAGAGAGAAAAAGAAAGCCAGACAGAAAAGAGAGAGTGAACGTGCTGAGGCACTGCTTGAGGACAGATGGAGACGAAAGAAAGTGAAACACCGCTAGAGGCGCTGCAACAACGTCCTTGCGTCCTGAATCAACTATCCTCGTCCTTTCTCAGCCATCCACCTACTTCCCGTTTACAAAAAAAGCTAAGAAACTCTCATTTTTATCGTACGGTCATAAAACCTGTTTAACCATTTCACTACGGACGAGTCCGGCCAAAAGTGACTGCACGATCGTGTGGGATCGCTAGCTTCGGTCACTAACCTATCATGTGAGTCATATCAACTTAAATATTATACAGAATCGCAACGTGACCGCAAATAAATACTGCCGAAAGAATGTTTTCAAACAAAAGTTCACACAGTTCGATGTTTTTATGGTCATCTTTTAGCCTAATTTGGATGAATTAGCAAATACAGAAATAGACACTGCAATATACCATTGCACTACAAGAACCATTTCAACTTGACTAAAATATGGATACTCGGAGTAAAATGGATACTCTTGTATATTGCCTTCGTTAAAATGAACAATTTTAACATGTACCTTATCGAGGTAAATCTTGTATATTTGCTCTGTCCAGTAAAAATTCTGAGACGGTAATGAAACTCTGTGCGGTGAGAATATCTTGTTGAAAGTATGACAAAATGGTAAAACAAGGAAGTTGATGGAGTCAACCATTTAATCGCAGCGTTCACGCTGCCAGGCTCCTTTGAACCGGTTCCCGAAAGCCGGTGTCGACCTTAACAACAATTTAATCACGCCGTCATCGAGGGTAGGCGGGAATCGTTTGTTTGGCCCCCTATTAGGCAATAATAACCGGGGTGCGGCGGCTCGTGCCCGCGAGATAATTTATTCCCGTCGGAGGCGCCCTGGGGGCCCCGCCACGCCCAGAAGCACGTTCTGCAGCTACGTAGGCTCGTGCCGCTGCTTCTTTATGACGCCGGGGCCCTGGAACGAGCCCGTCATAAACACACCCCCTTGTTCCGACTGATTTTGTCCGGGAAACGGCCAGGAAGCGTGGCTGGTGTCGGACGATCGAGCCTTATTGGTTCAAAAAGGTGTTCCTGCTTTATTGGGATACAAACGTGCAATAGAGTGAGTGGAAAAGAGGTGCGAATAGATTTTTCGGGTGCCATGCATAATGAGATTATTCGGGATGATGAATGGTTCCAGTTTATATAACATGGTTCCTGCCTGGAACCCCGTAGCGCTATTTGTCCCTCATTATATGGCATAATCTATTGGAATCTGTCGGGTGATTCTATTAGCGGGAATTAGACATTAAACTACTTTTGTAAGTACTGTGCCAGAATGGTATAGGGCTTAATGATCTATTATTAAATTAAGACACTGATCTATTTAAATTTAAATTCCAGAAATAGACGAAAAGTGCTCGGATCGGTTTGCACGAATGAAAATAAAGTGGAGTATATTTTAGGATTTTATTAAGTAGTAGAGTATTTATACATGTTTTGGGAAAGCGGTATTTAATTATAAACTGCAACCACCTTTTGGACAAAGTATTGTTTATTTAATTAACAAAATTGCGAATACATGTGATGTAACAGGAAAATGTTAGCTAACGCTGTGAAGGATTAATATTTTAAGCATAATGAACATGATATATTGAAGAGCGCTATGAAACCATAATGGCATATTAATAACATGAATATTGATATAGTAGACCCTGTTGGATTGGGTAATACATTCTTATGAAAGATTACGAGTAATAACATACGTGTCATTTAAATATTATATTAATCAGTATATCCTGTATGGTAGATAATGCAGGTGAAAAATAGTATTTTTTAAGTATGACATGGAACATATAATCATTCATCTATTCAAACCGAAATAATACATGAGGTAATCTTCAACCAATCTTTACCTAATCTAACACATGATTACAAGGTACACATGGTTATTAAACTCTAAAACTGAATATAATTTACTCGTTGCAATAAAATTATGCTTAAGAAATTGTAAATAAGGATACACCTTAAGCTAACATGTGCACGAGCTGCATATCGTTACTATAATACTTTAATTTCTAATGAAGTTTGTTGCCATACTGACCAACTTTTAGCAGTCTTATGTACTCAGTTACCATAAGATGCTGTTTAATTGTGGATAAATATATATGTGGTATATATGGAATATATGGTATATATTCTCATACTTTTATGAGGAGTGTCTTTTTGAAGAAGCTGAGTGCCATACTGACTAACCTCCTTGCATACTGAACCGTCATAAGTGTTAGATAAATATAGTTATGGATAAATTTATGGCAAAACCTGACATGACCATGCACTGAATCCTGATAATGACCCCCAGCTGTCTTACTGGTTATCACAGTACTGTCAAAAATTACATACTTAACCACAAGCTATATATCGGTCCTACAGCACTTTAGTCTTGATATAACTTATTATCATACCAGCTGTTGTTTTACTACTATCAGTACCTGTTGCAGAGTAAGAAATTAAAAATTTTCCAAGAGCTTC
The DNA here is from genome assembly GCA_036983795.1 of Megachile lagopoda. NCBI lineage: Eukaryota > Metazoa > Arthropoda > Insecta > Hymenoptera > Megachilidae > Megachile > Megachile lagopoda. The sequence continues at coordinate 1,754,623 of CM072793.1, forward strand.
CATCAAGTTGTATATGAAATCTCCTCCCAAACAGCATAGGTCTACCCTCAATTTCCGTGTGTTCAACTCGCGAAATCTGTCAAGGGACGATCGCCATGGCGAACACCTCCATCTCGTCGAGCTCAGGCCCTAACTCTAGCAATCAAACACCACGTGCGGCCATCAGAAACGTCTTCGTCACCGATGTAGCTCCATCCTTTCCCGAGGGAACGATCGAAAGGAAAGAAAAGGAAAAAAGAAAGAAAGATCAGCCTCGATGAGAAGGGGCCGGTAGCCACGAAGACTGACTGGATGCTCTTTGATTCGGCTTCAGCCGCGGTTCGTCCAAGGCCGCCTCGAATCTGGACGCATAAACATGCCAGGATCGTGGGACGTCACTCCCCATAATAACAATAAGAATCTGTCGGTCCCGTTCCCGGCGGCAGTGGGCCCCATGCGGCCCTCTCGCTCCCTCGGGAGCCGGAGATCCCACGTGATTACGACCGCGGGAGCGTCTTCACAAATCACTCGGCCGCTCGGTGCACTCCTTCCGTTCGGGGGTCTCCCCCTTTACGGCAGATATTCCTCTGGCTGTGTTCTCCCCCTCCTCTTACTGCCCCCTGCCATGGTCGGTAGATGTCGCGGGCTATTCCATTTGCGGTGCGCTCCTGCGCAACTTGCCAATAAGTTACGTCCGGTAGCCTCGTTTCGCTTATCGGAGGACACTTAACCGCGCCGCCGAGGAATGCGTGGGCCGCGGATTGATGGGGAGGGGGTAGGGACGCACTAGAGAATGTCAGGTTTTTTGAGCTTGACGTGCACAGAGCCGCGGTACGCCGCTGCCATAACCTCAACTTCCAACGCCGTACGCTTTCCGTCCGCGGAAAACCCGCACTGCGATCAATTACGCCACATGTTTCTGGATGGGGATTGTTTAGGGAAATATCTAATGGGTTAGGTATCTTTTGCTTTTTGGACCTGCTTAGAACGTTTTTTCAGGGTTCTAACACTTACACTACTGCTCAAACGTATCCGGACACTTGCTTTTGTTCTGTAAAACATAGTTTAACTTTGTACGAAAGGTATTTAGGGCTATTATATCAATTGTAATTATTATTATCTTTCTTGAGCTAGCATAACATAATAGAATTAGATTTTAAGTACAAATTATACAATGAGTGTGCGTAAGTAAAATTCCTGCCCAAAAATACGAAATTTAATGGAACGGTTTCGATGCTTGAAAGAGTCTTAATTTCTACTTTGTTTCATTTCTATGGTGCAGAACGAATTCAGAGAGTTCTTCGATATGTATCAAGTGTCTGCAAACTGTTGATGAGATGATTATGTTCTCTCAATGGAGATACGAATGGAGGTAACGCTATGCGCTCGACAGCTTCGGTTTAGTTTGTCTGTAGCTTCTTTTCCATCGAGACACGAGTTCCAAACGAGAATTATCAATAGAAAAACGTTCCAGTATTCTGATTCTTGCAGAAGAAGGGTGTGCAGTTAGGGAAATTGCACTGCGTAAAAAAATTCCGAAATCAACAGTGCACGACACTATTAAAAAGTATGCAACTAGCAGTGGTTGCTCATAAAAAAAGGACAGGACGACCAGTGAAGACAACTAAATTCGAAGACCGATATATTGAAACACTAAGCAAACGTAACAGACATCTTAAAGCACCACACAGAAACAATGAGAAAACTTGTAGAAAGATTGCTGAGATTAGTGCAAGCGGTAATATCTAACCGCGGTGGATACGTTGATGAATCTCGTATTTAATTGTTGTGTAGTATTGGTAAGTTCCACATACATAATTTCTAATTTCAAACGTTAAATATTTCATAAGCAACAAATAAAAATCGATTGTAGTCACTGTTGTACATACTTAAATAACTTTTATGCAACGCGAATACATATTTCGCACGTGTCCGGATACTTTTGATCAGTAGTGTATATGTATGATATTGATGACACTTTTTAGGTTGGCAACAGCGTACCAGCTTTAGTTTGGAAACCGCAAAATTTTGGAAGAATCAGTCAATTTTCGACATTATCTGCTACCTGTTGCAAGTTTTTGAATAAAGCGGAGATTTCAATCAGTTGGAATTTTCTTTGGACTCTGAAGAAAATTTTAAGTTTGATGTCGAAAGTTGTGAAAAGAATGTTTATGGGTGTATTTCATGATAGCCGAGAAGATGGCTTCCATTGTCCCTACTTGGTACTGTTTCTGTCATGGCCGCTACGGAACTTGCGTTTAATTGTTTTTATCTATATTTGTATTTTAAATTTGAAATATTACTCTTGTTGCATAATTAAAGTGATAATGTGATACTGATGACAATGGGGTTGCATTTGATTAGGATAAGTTATATTTGTGTGATTTCTTACGGTCTGAACCAACCAAGATAAGTTATTATAAGTTCTGTTTTAGGAGGTGAAGATCCTTCTTCAGAACCCAAAATTAAAGTGATTTGAGTAAACTTGAAAGTTTCTAAATTCATCAATTTTCGTATTTGCAAATTTACAAATGTTCAAGTTTTCGAATTTTCGAATTTTCAAATTTTCAAATTTTCAAATTTTCAAATTTTCAAATTTTCAAATTTTTAAATTTCTAAATCCTTAAATTATGAAATATTCAAGTTCCTAGATTTCCTTAACTGCAACTTTCTAGATCCCCGAATTAGGTCCTCAAGTTTTTCAACCATATATTCCTATATCCTTATATCCTCAAATCTCCAAATTCCAAGACTCACAAATATCTATATCATTAAATTCCTATGTCCTCAAATATCTAGGTCTTTAATTTTAGACAGTCAAATCACTAAATTTCCATATCTGTAAATCCCTAAGTCCCGATGTCTACAAATCCCCAGACCCTCATATGCCAAAATTTCCAAATCTCCAAAATTCTCAAATTCCCAGATCAGTAAATTCCTCAATTTTCATGTTCATAGACATCTAAATCGTAAACTCACTAAATCTCAAGATTCTCAAATACTTACGCCCCTAGATCTTTAGGTAATTCCTAGGTCTTCAAATTTGTAGGCACCAAAGTCCTCAGATCGCCAAAATCTCAGACTGTAGAATATCTAGATTCCCCTATATCTAGATCTCCACGTTCTTAGACCATCGAATGTGGACTAAGAACCCTAGTCTCCTAAATCTCAACATCACTAAATACAGTTGAATCTAAATCACATCCAAAATCAAGAGTTGAATCCAAAATCAAAATGACTATCAATCTAAATGACACGACATCAAAATAGCCTTTAATTAAAATGATTCGAAGTCAAGATAACCTTAAATTAAAATAACCCTAAATCGAAATGATCCCAAGTCAAAATGACCCTAAATTGAAATGATCCCAAATCAAAATGACCCCAAAACAAAATGATCCCAAATCAAAATGACCTCAAATCGAAGTGATTCTAAATCGAAATGACCCCAAAACAAAATGATCCTAACTCAAAATGCCCCCAAAACAAAATGACCCCAAATCAAAATGACCTCAAATCGAAGGGATCCTAAATCGAAATGATCCCAAAACAAAATAATCCTAAATTAAAATAACCTCAAATTAAAGTGATCCAAATCGAAATGACCCTAAAGCAAAGTGACCCCAAAAACAAAATCACACTAACCCATAATAATCCTAAAACAAAATGGCCACATTTGCCAAGATGAAATATCCTTTAACAACCTTACCATCATCAGGTCCATGCAAAATCTGAAGAATGCGAAAGACTGGTCAGCGGGTTTTCAGCCGCTTAATAAAACATTCGCTCACTTTATCCGGTCGAAAAAGTCGGATCGGAGAAAACAGAGGGATGAGACACCCGATTATAGCCGATCGCTTTGCCTACGATGCTGGGACACGTTCGAAGATAATATTGGTGGTACCGTCTCCCTCGGGTGAAGAGGGACGGAGATCGCCCCCGCATAACACAGCGGCAGCGTTCGACGTCGCGCCGCCGCGGAGCCAATTAAATAAATATTCGTTGACATCACGGTCGCGTCGCTTCTACAAACTGGCCCTCTGCGCTCGTCCAAAAGGAACTGCTCGACTCCCCTTTCTGCGCCCCTTACCACTTCCACCGTATACTTCCGAACCGCCGAACATTTCAGCGTTTGTCAAATTTTGTACCGCGAATTGTTCAACGTTTAAAATCCGTTTTTCGGTAATTACGACGATGTCGCGTTAACTGATCGTTAAAGTCCCTCGAGCGCAGGCTATCCCCACCAGTGTGCGAAATCGATATCGTGGGGTGAGTTGAGGAAAATAAAGAAACATCGTGCAGCGGCACCGATACTCACATACATATTTATGGTATAACGGAATTATATACATAGAATGCAGTACTGAGCTGCTATATCAGTCACAATGGCTACACGATGTTTCTTTGTTTTCTTCGATGGTTCGCTAATCGAAACCAAGCACTCTCGCGGTAACTGATCGTGCATAGGCCCGAACAGCGATCAGTTAACAAGACGAATGTGGAATAACTAATGTACAAGATTACTTCAATGACCTTGGTGTATGTTGTCAGCAGCATGGTGGATCACTTTTATTTATTTGATCGTCACTTTCACCGATATTCGTAGAAAGCTCCGGGTGCGACAAAATTTTTTAGAACATTCATGTAAACTTGACAATCTTTCATTTTGAAATGTTTAAACCTTTTAACTTTGACATTTTCAAATACTTCAAGTACTTCATTTTTAAACTTCTAATTCTCCAAATCCTAATATTTCGAGATTATCAAACGATATTTCCAAATTTTTGAGCTTACAAATTTCCCAATTTTTTTGCACGTTTAACTTTTCAAATTCCCACATTTCCCTAGATTTCCATATCCGTAGATATCCAAATCCCAAAGTTCCCAAATTAGATTGTCAAACAGATCAAACTCCTGGAGCACCAAATTTCCATGTTCACATACCATGTCTCAAGATCCTTAGTTTCGAGAAGCTCTACAACCTTAAATCTCTATATATCCAAATCTCTACATTCCGTAAGCCCTAGATCCCAAAATCCCTAGATCTTTAGACCACTAGATCACTAAACCCTGAAGTTCCTATATCCTCAAAATCTTAGACCTCGATCCCTAAATCTCTTAATCCCTAAATCTCTAAATCCCGAAATTTCCTCAAACTTTTGAAACTCCTACAATTCCCTAAAAACCAACGGACAGTCTCATCCAACTAGGGAAGTACGTCATTTGTCTCACATGGGGTCCGTATTTAAATTTTAGGTTAAGTTAGGTGGTTAAGTATGTAATAACAGTAAATTGTCCAAACCAGGTTTAACGACGTAAGGTTAAATTAAATTGCTAAATATAGACTTAGGAATATTGTACAGTATTCTTTATATAACTATAACTAATGTTTATTAATATAAATACGGTTGTAATTAATATTCTGGATCGATCGTTTAATTTATCTAATAAAAGTCACATATCCACACAATCACTTATGTCCCACAACGTTTTAAAGGAATATCAGCATTTAAGATGTACATCATATACTGTGACTGATTTTAGCAATCCATTGCACATATCATAAGAACTATGTGCATATTATTCTCTTAATTATCTAACCAACTCGTATTAAGTATTATACTTGGAGTTACATACGCTTGCTGAATGCGCAGTAACCCATCGCTCATACTCACGCATGCGCACATATTCAACTCAGCACGTCCCATGATGTGACTCATATCCAACTAATGAACAGACGGTCTATACGAAAAATTCACGTACAATTGGCACGGTTCCTAGAATTTCAGGTCACCAAATCGTATACTAAACACGCACGCACTATAATGTAACAATATGTAATTTCAATAATGAAACCTACTAAAAATACTATCTAATACGACTTTAAATGTTCATACTAACCAAAAGTTTATTCGAAAGAGAGACCTCATCCTAACAGCCCTAATCGTCCAGTAACAGTTCCTCGTAGCTCAGCAACATGAAAATCGTCGCAACGGAGAAAGTGTATCTCGGACTCGCGAGTCAGCTCGAAAATCGTCGGAGCTCGCAGGAAAAATGTGCCCGAAAGCGACCGTGGGCGTGCGTTTGTCCAGGTCCTCTATGACACCCTGTCCTTTCCCGAAGGTGTCGGTAGATGTTCCCCGAGACCCGGGCTGCAGGGACAAGCGAGATATATCGTCTGGCCGGCTGTTAATAAGACGAGACAATGCTGGGTCTCTGGTTGTGTACGCGTGTACGTGTGTGTGTACGCGTGTGTGCTTGGCCTGGTCTCACGAGAGAGGGCCACGGGCGTTCATATGTTTATTAGCCGGACCCCGCATAAATAACGCGGCTATAAGAACGAGAGAAGAAAGGGTGAAAGGAGGGGCCCGGACGAGGGACCTGGAGAGATCGGCCGAGTAAATTGTCACACGCTCTCTCCGTTCTGAGGGAACAGGGAATTGGGGAGGGTGGCGGTGGGACCCGGAGAGGCCCTGATCGGCCCGGGAAGAAAGAGGAGCGGGTGGAGAAAGATCCTATCCCGTGCGTTTCGACCGGCCAGAAAGGGCTAGTGATGAGCTCAAGACGCTTCGAGTCACTTGGACACTGGTCCGGCCAACGTTTTTTCGTCGTCCGAACGTTCGTTATAAATAACGCTGATTGGATGCGCGATAATGGACGACGGTGGGTACCTTTGCTAACTCAGCAACCACGGGTGATTGAAACGCAATTGTCGATTCTCTTCTGATTACTTCGGACCGTTATCTTCAATTGCATCGGTCTCTGTCTTTATGATTATTAAAAGTGAATGGATCACATATGTAAATTAGGATGGTGCCCAAAAGCATCCACCTATCATTGTGTTTGATGACGATGAATCTTACACGTCATTATGTTATTGTATTTGTGTTTAGTCATTGTAGTCCGAGTAGTGTCTCATATTAAAGACTATTTGAAGCTACGGTGGTATTAATCTTCCAAACATACTTGATCCTGAATGAAAGAAGCAGATTGTATGTACAATTATGTCCTTGCAATTATAAACGCGCTTATATCAAATACACTGTATCCGAGTTAATAAGTTGCACATATGTGGCTACTCAACGACTGTATCAAAAGCATAAACTCATCCAATTATTCGGATATGAATGAAAAATATGGATTCAAATGTCATGCATTGCTATAACTGTTATGATTGCAAGGTGTATCTCAGTGTCCCCTTCTGACTGTCAGGTCAAGGATGGTCCAGAAGTTCATTCGAGATGGTGAATGAGAAATGGAAGTTCGAATAGTTGCACGGGAACTAGCAACAGGAAGAATGCCCATCGCTAGGAGTGTCCCCCTGTTTGTCGACAGTCGGAGCCACCGGTTCCCTCGGCAGGGTGGGGCAAAGAGGAGAGGGAGGGGTAGATGGACCGAGAGCCGGGCCTACCTAATTTACCTCCCAGATAATGCGGCATAATTAAAGCAAAATGTAACGTCGCTGGCAATTAAAACAAATTTATGCGACCGAGATCCGCGATCGGCCGACCCGGGCTCCTTTCTGCCGGCCTTGGCCACGTCCCTGCCTCCCCGCCGTCGCCATCGCCACCACCACCATCGCAGTCGTCGTCGTCGCGAGTCCCAACAAGCATTATTATTGTTATTGCACAGGGATACGGGGTAAGGATATTGGCAGACGAGTGTCCGGGAAATGTTGGATCGCAAGGGGACGCTGGGGAGGGACTCTCTACGGGGAAGCACCGGTGAAGAACGCCACTACGCGCCGAAGGGCACTTGATTATGAGACACCTTTTTTAGGGAACACCTCTTGATGAGGATGATGGTGTCATAACGTTTATGCAGGATATTTCACTATTGAGGAATTATTTGCGAGGATGTTGAAAAAGTGGGGTGGTAGGATGTAACTGATGGCGCAATGGAATGAAAATAAATTCTCAAATGAAAAGTTGCGCTACAGTTACACTGTTTCATTTAGGAATTTATTTTGAAATATAATAAAAGTTCTGCTTATCAAGGGAAATATATCTCAGTGTGAATATAGGATTGGATGTGAAATATGAGTTCTTGTTACTATATTTTCCTATATTATATTATTTTGCTATATTCTATATTTCTCTAGTTTTTATATTTCTGAAATTTCTGTATTTTCAAGGTTTTTATTTGCAAATTTCTGTGTATGTAACTATCTATGTTTTTTAAAACCTACATTCTTTTAGATTTCTATGAATTTTTACATTCAGAAATTTCTATATCGCCAATTATTTTTGTTAATCAACCCTATATTTTCGAATCACTGTGCATTGAAATCTCCAGATTTCTATATTTCAAAATGACTATATTTGCAAATTTTTATATTCCCAAAGCACTGTATACCACAATTTGTATATTCCTCAAATTTCTAAGTGCGTTCATTACTGTTATCTCTAGTTTGTATATTCCAAATTTCTATATCCCAACTGTCTACATTTTCTAAATTTGCATATCTACAGAACCTCATATTTCTAAATTTCTACCCTATTTATATGCCCTAACTGTATATACCCTATTTATTATGTTGCACAATTTCTACATTAACAGAATGACTATATCTCCAAATGTCTATATGTTCAAATTTCTATATCTTCCAAATCTCTACGTTCCCAAATTTTTATTGTTCAACTATATTCTTAATTATTATATAATCAATGACTATATACTACATAATTAATTATTGTTCAACTATAATTGTATTCTTCAATAGATATACTGACATATTTAAAAAATTTGCCAGTTTGTTGAAAATTTCCCAATTTTTGAAATACACTAGCGTTTCATTTTTAACTTCAATATATTACTATAAATTTATTTTACAAAAAAACTATATTACTATAAATATAAAAAAAGTAGAAGTAACAGAAATTTATTAATTTTTCTTTTAATTTTCTAATAATGTTATTATAATGCATTCTTTGAATTTTGACAAAACAATTTTTGTGTTTCAATAAAACTATATATTCTTTAATGAAATCTGCAGTATCTTGTTATAAATTATCACTCACAAATTTTGTATAGTAAATTGTTTTATTCTCTATCATATAAGTTTGTACAGAATTGTCTTATACATATGTAAAAATGGTGTTAATTTCACTATTTGAATTTTAATAGATTAAGTGCACACATATTGAATAAATATTTATCATCAATTTTGTAGAAAATAAAATATTAAATAATAAGCTCATGACTTTATAACTCGTTATAATTTTCATGTAAAATCATTCGATTCCTAAGTGAACCAGTCCAATTTGCAATTAATTGTATGCTGTGTTAAGAAAGGTATAATAAAGTTACATCATACAACAAAATATTATTGATATAACGCACCTGGCGCAAGTGTTCCCTGCATGTTATTATCGCTGCGTTATCAATATCAGATTATTTCTTATGAATATGCGGATAATTATAAGAACTTATAGTAAATAACATCGTTTATCCATGTGTAACAACACAATTGATATTACATGTTCATTTCGAACAGTCAAACAATTTCTTGTACAAATAAAACCAGTTTCTGCATTTTAATTAACGTTAAACTATTAATAAAACACAGGCAGAAAGTAAAATATAAAATAATGACGAATTATTTACAATAGTATTTTAGTTATATTTAAACGTGGAGAATAATTATGTCAGCAGACAAAATAATTTCAATTTGTATTAATATAAAATATTTAATCCTTTTCTAAATTTTCATTCTTGAATTACATAACAAAAATGTAATAACCGAGATGGTTTTATGTCTGTAGCAGGAAACTTGGTTGCCGTTGCAAGCAACCACAACGCACAAAAAACTATTGTACCCGAAAAAGGGCAAAGAAGACGGGAAGGAAAGACGAGAAGTAGAAGAAACACGGCAAGAAGCAGTCAAACGTCGCATTTTCATTTCACTTTGTCATTCCATCACGAGCAGCCGGTTTCTATCGTTCTTTTTCTAATCTCAACAATGCGCCACAATGTTATAGATATTATAAAAATGTTTCGTTACTATATAGATTTCTTTGTAGGGTAAGAAACACGGACACAATGTCCAAACATTATAAAGGATTCGATACAACAAGCAGATTAAATAAAGTTGCATCATAATGTGGCTAAAATAAAGTTGCACCACAATGTAGATAAAATAGAGTTACATCATAATACAGGTTGTACAAAGTTGCATCATAATACATATCGTGAAAATTTACCTCATAATGTAAATTGAATAAAATTGCGTCATAATGTAGATCAAACAAGGTTGCATCATAATGTAGACCAAACAAGGTTGCATCACAATACAAGATCAGACAAAATTGCGACATAATACAAATTAACTAATGCTATATCATATTATAGATCAAGTAAAATTGCATTACATTACAGACCGAATAATGTTGCATTGCTATCCAGATTAATTACAGTTGCATTACAATGAAGCAAAAATGAAGTTAAACCTCAAAGTAGATAAAACAAAGTTATATCATATTACACATTGAACAAAGTTGCATCGTACTACATATTGAGGAAATTTACCTCATAATGTAGATCAAACAAGGTTGCATTATAATGTAGACCAAACAAGGTTGCATCATAATGTAGGACAAACAAGGTTGCATCATAATACAGATCAACTAATGCTGTATCATATTATAGATCAAGTAAAATTGCATTACATTACAGACCGAATAATGTTGCAATGCTATCCAGATTAATTACAGTTGCATTACAATGTAGCAAAAATGAAGTTAAACCTCAAAGTAGATAAAACAAAGTTATATCATATTACACATTGAACAAAGTTGCATCGTACTACATATTGAGGAAATTTACCTCATAATGTAGATCAAACAAGGTTGCATTATAATGTAGACCAAACAAGGTTGCATCATAATGTAGGATAAACAAGGTTGCATCATAATACAGATCAACTAATGCTGTATCATATTATAGATCAAGTAAAATTGCATTACATTACAGACCGAATAATGTTGCATTGCTATCCAGATTAATTACAGTTGCATTACAATGTAGCAAAAATGAAGTTAAACCTCAAAGTAGATAAAACAAAGTTATATCATATTACACATTGAACAAAGTTGCATCGTACTACATATTGAGGAAATTTACCTCATACTGTAGATCAAACAAGGTTGCATTATAATGTAGACCAAACAAGGTTGCATCATAATGTAGGATAAACAAGGTTGCATCATAATACAGATCAACTAATGCTGTATCATATTATAGATCAAGTAAAATTGCATTACATTACAGACCGAATAATGTTGCATTGCTATCCAGATTAATTACAGTTGCATTACAATGAAGCAAAAATGAAGTTAAACCTCAAAGTAGATCAAACAAAGTTATATCATATTACACATTGAACAAAGTTGCATCGTTCTACATATTGAGGAAATTTACCTCATAATGTAGATCAAACAAGGTTGCATCATAATGTAGAACAAACAAGGTTGCATCATAATGTAGAACAAACAAGGTTGCATCATAATACAAGATCAGATAAAATTGCAACATAATACAAATCAACTAATACTATAATTACTGTAAATATCAACTAATACAACAAAGTTGCATTACAGTACTGATCAAATAAAATTGCAACATAATGTTCACAGATCACATAATGCTGCACCGTATTAAGGATCTAAGAAAATTATGTCCTAATACAGATCGAAAAATGTTGCATCATAATACAGAACAAACAAAGTTGCATCATAATACAGATCAGATAAAGTTGCATCATAATACGAATCTATGAAAATTACATCATGATATAGTTTGAAGATAATTACATAATAATAAAAACAAACAAAGTTGCATCACAATACAGGTCAAATAAAGTTGTATCATAATACGGATCTAAGAAAATTACATCATAATACAGGTTGAAGGAAGTTGCATCATAATACAGAACAAACAAAGTTGCATTATAATACAGATCAAATAAAGTTGCATCGCTAGCCATATTTTATTTCTTTCAAATAAATTATATTATGGTAATGGATTAGTAATATAAGAAAATAACTGTATTTATTGTTTATTATGTGACATAAATAATTAGTTATTGCATAGAGAGATAGAAAACTGTGAAAGGTGCAAAATTATTGTAATAATAAAAATTATAAAATTATTTTATTAGTTCCATGACAAGTTAATTGGTTTAAATAAATAAACAGCGCTATGGTTAAGAATATATACTAAATGATACTGGAGAAAATTAAATTAAATGATTAAATCAACAAAGAATTTGTAGAAATAATTAAATTAGTAAATATTAGTAGAATGCTATAGTGTCACGATACTAATAAAAGTCACTGTACGTAAAACTGTTATAGTTTCGAGGTATAAGCTATTATATTTTCTTAGTTTCTTAAAATCAGTCTACAGTCATATCCATCAGTTTGTTGCATATGTGTTTCTAAATTTCAACTTCATGTAGTAAGATATAGTCAAAAATACAAAAAGCAAGAAAAATGCAGGAAAAAGTAAAGAAAAGAGAATAGTAAAGTGGTAATATACTAGACCTCACAATTCAGCTAGTTTGCTTTTTTATTTTTATTGTTATTACATTTTCTATTAGACCCATCACTTTGATCCACAAAAATATCTTAAATTCGCTATTATTTCAATAGAATAAGCTGAATGTAAAGGTATGTTTTTATTGGCAAGGTTTCCGCCAATGATCGTCAGATCATCCAAGTTCGGTCAGTGGTAGACAAAGTCCCTCATACAGGGAATTCTCTGCTTTACGACCGTATTTGTTCGGTCTACAGGCTTTTGATCCCGTCAGCATGCGAGATGTCCACGAGGACAGTTGTATCCACCTTTACACCTGTACTCGTATATGTATATGGAGGTTACCGCCTAACATATATGGGGAGACCGGTGGAACCAGGCCGGTCGTGCTCGTCATATCCAGCAAAACAGCGACTAGTAATGGGGCTAGTCCCATGACACGGCTATTAATATTGATACCTGTCGGATCCTCGACTATCTTATTGAAAGAACACATGGATTTATCGATGTTTCTCTATTAATTGTTATAGAATGGCAAGTTTCCGAGTGTACGAATCAAGTACTCCAGCAGTGCACAATGTTACAACAGTGGAATGGTGAAATTTCAATGTGAAATATTGAAAGTAAGAATCAGAGATGACTGCTTCAAAGTAACAAACGTGGTATGTTACTTAGAAGTAATACCTTGCATAGTCCAGAGTTTCAAAACTGTAGCCATTATAGGGAACCTCAGAAGAGTATATGTAATTTAAGAGCTTCTAAATTTTACTGTGGTTAGTTTGAAGAGTCCCAGATTTTAAGGTTGTAAACAACTTAGGAGATTCAGAATTTTAAGATTATAGTCACTTTAAGGAATGTTAGGATTTAGGACTGTGCTCACTGTATGGGGTTCCGAACGTATAGTCAAATGTATTTGAAGCCCCAAGTTTTAGGACTAAAATCACCTTAAATTGTTTCAAACCTTGAAAGTCATCGTTTCAAAATCTAGTACTATAGCTTAAGAAGTTTTAAGGTCTAGGACTATAATCATTTTACGGAGTTTCAAGGTTTAGTATCGCAGTCTTAAGGATTTTCAAGGTATAGAACTATAGTCATCTTAACGAGTGCCAAGATTTTGAACTATAGTCCTCTTAAGAAATTTCAATATTGAGAACTAGTTAACTAGTTAACTTAACTGAACTAGTTAACTTAGTACCAAAGTAGAACTATAGTCATCTTAAGGATTTTCAAGGTATAGAATTATAGTCATCTTAGAAAGTTTCAAGGTTAAAAGCTATACTCACCTCAAAAAATTTGGAGCTTTATGACTATAATTACCTGAAGAGATCCTGAACATTGGGATTATAAACATTTCAATTAACTTATTACCTGTACAAGTAGACACCCTAAACCAGAATCAATGAATATTAGTGAAAAATTACTAATTGAAACAATGAAATGAATTACTGGTTTGACCTACGGAAGCTTCACTGATTTAATCAGAGAAACCGTTCAACTTTAATAATCACTAGTCTAAATCATTTAACTACTACATTAGTGTATTTCATTGATCGTTTTTATTACTTATTTATAATGATCGTATTAACAGTGAAATCATTAATAGCCACCGTGTGATATACAGTACATACAATAATAATTTTTACATTCGTACAATTTGTTACGTGTTATTCAAACAGTAGACACAGAACATAATAATTTTACTAATTTCTGCTGAGCTGAATCGTAACTTCAGTGTTCTAACTGCCACTTAGAAAGACGTGGATCATTAGAAAATCCTGTTTAGTCCTTCAAATAAAATACAGTGTTACTATTTCTTGTTATTCAATGAGTTTCTTGCTGCTACTATGAATATTTCAAAACAATAAATCACGTCAGCAGAAATGAGATAACAAATGAACTTCATAAACATTGCGAATAACATTAACGGAGACTGAATGCGACAATCTCGGACGAAATACAAACTAATTTTTTTTTTTCTTTACTACTAATGCAAAGCACTACGTTCCACAGTTGAGGGGGTTAAATTGCGCAAGTTACGTAGTTGCTCGCAGTTTCGAATTGGCTTCACAATGTGTTACTACTAAATTCTAATAACTCGTTAGTAACATTATGGCTAATTCGAGAGGAAATTCACTAACTCAGCAGAGAGAACCGCTAGAAAGCAGTGGAAAACTGATTTACTGAGCAAATCAATGAAATCTTTACTGGTTCAGCTTTAAGGAGTAGTCGACGTAGTCTCAAGTTTCAGAAGCTTGGTCCAAGTTCTAGAACTATAGCCTTTTTAAGAAATTCTATACTATAGAATTATAGTAAAATTTAATGGTCTCAAACTTCAAGACTAATAATTTAAGAAAGTCTAAGTTTTAGGACTATAGTTACTCTAAGTGGTCCGAAGTATTAGAGGTATGGTCACTTTATATGGTCTCAGATTTTACAACTGTAGGAGTATTTATAGTATCTTAGAAGATCTCAAGCTAATTAGAAATACTTAGAAGCATAGTATTATTAAAAGTATTTTAACTAGTAACTTAGAAGTGAAGTTACCTCATCATAATCTTGGTTTTGATAAATAGGGCTTTAATAATTTATCACCGGCTTCAAATGCATTATATAAAATATATTGTATAACGTATATTCTAACGTATATTCTTTTCTTAACAAGTAGAAGTTTCCAAGTCTTTCTCTTTTTTACTATAATACTATCCAATTATTTATTCTTTGCATTGTTAACCCTTAATCTATTCACATTGATATGTCTTATTCACATTAACCCTTATCACCCTTATCAATCACATTTTGACGTTTCTATCATATAAATTTATGATTTTGGTTTATCACGTGATTATCCGAATAGTACCGAAGAGAGACGGAATTACTCGAGTTACCAATACTCGCCCTCTTACCGCGAATTTCATTACCCCATTGCCTTTACTCTCCGTCTGTACACATCTATAAAACTGTAGTTATATAGAAAAAATATAAGATACTAATGCATACGGAGAAACCATTCAAGTCGAAGAGGAAGCGGCAGAAGTTTAGTATTGGTAAATCAGTTAGCTTCGAATGCATTCAGTTCATATCAGGTAAGTACCGCTATATGTTCAGCGTCAGAAACGTTAGTGAGCATCGTAAACGTTCTTTTTCTATAAATCGTGTAATAGTGAAGTTGACTAGAACATAATATAAAACTGAAATCATAAGTTTTAGCAATATAGTCATACAAATCGATAGGAGCAAAAATGAATGGTTACAAAAAGAAAATATGAATAATAACACTGTTACTATTCATATTATTCATATTATTACTATACTATTCATATTATTTCATATATATGAATTGTAAATATAACATAACTAACAATCTATGTATTATAATCTTACAAATTTATTTGTTGCTTCGAATATATTATATAAAGTATATGACGTTTAGAATAGAGTTACTAAACGTATAGTTTTCATGTACATTCTTTCCTTACAAAATCTTTCAAGTGATTTGAAATACATTCTTCAAAAGACATTCAAGTCATTTGTCTTTTTATTATCATGTCCATAACCTCCATCATTCTTTCCGGCCTTATTTTGATATTTCAACCACATAAATGTCTGACGATTTTGACTATCAGATATATCCGAGTAGCACCGAAGAGAGACGGAATTACCCGACATACTATTCCCGCATCTTACTACCCTGCTGACTTTGCACTCTATACGTTTATGTACACAGTATGTCTGAAAAGTAACGGAACTTTTTAAATAAAAAAAAAGTATTAGTCATTTTGCCAAAATTAATTTTTTTTATTCAAAATACATCCCTTCCACATCAATACACAAATACAGGGTGTTACCTGAAACACTATTCATGATTTTTCTCCCACTTGCAGCCACCTTACAAAAAAAAGTTTAGAATAATATTTGCAGGGTATGAAGTGCACAATAGATATTAGTCAAGCAAATTTCGAAAACAGTTTGTTTTCTTGGCAAAGTCAAGGTCACCTTGGGTTTTTTAAATCGGAACATACATTTTTGTTTATTTATAGTTTTAGAGAACATCGAGACGAATTTAAAACATATATTACATATTTTTGTTAATATATTACTCGATTTACAGAAGTGGAAATGTGAAGTACTTAGCTTTTGACTTTGGTAGTGTAACCATTATTTGATTCCGAAGAGATTACTGAACGTAAACACACGACCAGAGTAGGAAAAATAGACTTTATTTAATTACATGTTCAAAATGCATTCCGCATTCCGTCACACAATATTCCGCTCTTTTCCTCGCATTTCCACTTCTGTAAATCGAGTAATATGTTAATAAAAATATCATGTAAAATATGTTTTAAATACGTCTCGATGTTCTCTAAAGCTATGAATAAAAAAAATGTATGTTCCTATTTAAAAAACCCAAGGTGACCTTGAGTTTGCCAAGAAAACAAACTGTTTTCGAAATTTGCTTGGCTAATATCTATTGTGCACTTCATACCCTGCAAATATTATTCTAAACTTTTTTTTTAAGGCGGCTGCAAGTGGGAGAAAAATCGTGAGTAGCGTTACAGGTAACACGCTGTACACAGTATGTCTGAAAAGTAACGGAACTTTTTAAATAAAAAAAAAAGTATTAGTTATTTTGCCAAAATTAATTTTTTTTATTCAAAATACATCCCTTCCGCATCAATACACCGCTGGGCACGCTCAAGCAATGTTAACATAGATTTATTTATGTCGTTTTGCGGAATCGCTTCAATCACCCTTGTCACAGCTGCTCGGACTTGTGTAACAGTGTCATAAAACGTTCCTTTCATGGCTAATTTCAATTTTGGAAAAAGGAAGTAATCGCATGGAGATAAGTCAGGCGAATATGGAGGATGTTGGAGCACACAGACTTGTTTTTTCGCCAAAAATTCACGAACAGCGACAGTTCTGTGACTTGGTGCATTATCATGCAACAGAAACCAACTCCCTGGCGCTCGATATTCGGGCCTCACACGAACGATTCTTTTCCACAAACGTTCCATAACACCCAGATAATATTCGCCATTAACATTTTGTCCCTGTGGAACGAATTCCCGAAGTATAATACCTTTAGAATCGTTTAGAATTTAGAAAAACCCAAAACCTGGCTTTGGGTCGTCTTCCAAAGTATCACGACCATCCTGGAATCCCTTATACCACTCGAACACACGTGTACGGGATAAACAATCGTCGCCATAAACATTTTTCATTAATTCAAATGTTTCTGTAAAAGTTTTACCGAGCTTTACCTAGCAGAATTTAATATTCGTCCTTTGCTCCATCGTGATTTTGTGACACGGTGACGAAAGGTTCTGTCGCTTTAAACGCTATAATTTTACAATTCGTTGCTCGATTCTAATAACGATTGGTTTGTTTTGTATGGGAGGAATACTGTTTTCAGATAGCATATTGTTTTAATAGATGGTGCTAGTAGTTTTCCTTGAATTTAAAAAGTTCCGTTACTTTTCAGACATACTGTGTATCAAACGGCAAAGGAAAGACAAAACCAGAGAGGTGCACCTTCGAAACGGAATAAATTACCCCTCTTGCACGCAGCAGACCCCTCTGGTGGTCAGTGCGGCGTACAATCGGGGCCCGGTAGCAAGGAACGTCCAAGATCGCGACGCCGATGGGGTTACAGCAGGTCGAAGTCTCACGGCCGGTCCTCGAATTCCGAATTGGTAGAAACAGTGTGTGGCTGGATGCGCGGCAGAAGAATCGGGGTTTATGGTGACCGGTACGGGCAAAAGAATAGATATGACGTATTCATGAGGATGGCGCGGGTTTGTCAGGCAGATGGCGCAGCGATAGCGGCGCGTCGCGTCGGGAGAAACCTCCCCGTAAGAAAAACACGAAATAGTTTTGGCTCGCTCGAGGCGAGACCAGACCTGTTTTCTATCACCTTTCTTTCGGGCGTCCGCACGCCCCCCTTCTCTCTCTTTCTATCGCAATAAAATCCGATTTGACGTCAATTTATCTACGGATATTTCAGCGACCGTGGCGGCCCCTCTTTTCTTCTTCTTCTTCTTCTTCTTATTTTTATTCGTCCGAGCGAGCGTTGCGCATGAATTTCGCTTGCAACCGGCTCCTTCAAGAGGCCCCCTTTCTTTTTGCCGGGGACTTGCGTCGCTAATAAGATCGTGCAGTTACCGATCTGGATCGTTAGGGGATCGAGATATTGAAAATCGGATTTATTGGCGGGTTTCTTTCTTGATCACCGGGACTTCGCTCAGCCATATTTCTGTTGGATATCAATTTTACCTTTCGCGTTACTGCCTTCTGACAGGACAACTTTCGTGATCAACGGGGACTTCATTTTTCAGGACGAAGTCACGAAGAATATTTCTGTTGGATTTTGCCTTCCTTATGGAAACTTCTGTTCTTGTGTTTGCCTTCTCATCATTTTTTAACGTACTTGGTACTGGCAGATATTTTTGAGGAAGAATACAAAATGGTCAAACGCAAGATGTCAAAGACTTATGAACGTTTCCGCTATCCCGAAAATTCCTTCCCTTGTAAAATACAACTTTTAAAATTTCAATATTTTTGTACTAGCTACCTTTGAGTATTGTGGTAGGTTAGGTTGACGTATATTTGATAATTCAACACTACCGCTCGAAGATATTATAGTTTACGAGGCTTGCACGATGGCCATAACGTGTATTGATTCAAAGATAGATTTATCAAAACCAGATTATAGTCCCTGAGTAAAGAGGCGAGATACGTCAAAGCTGAGACCTTTTAAATTATTATAAAAACTCCTATAATAAAATGTGAGATCACTTAAAGTAATTTTAATATTTGAGACAACACTCAAAGTAATTATAGTCTGCGCAATTTAACCTCCTCAGACTCAACTGCGAAACGTGGTGTTTGTTATGTGAATGTTTTAGTTGTAAAGAAAAAATAAAAAATTAGTTTGTATTTCATCCGAGATTGTCGCATTAAGTCTTCGTTAATATTATTTGCAATGTTTATGAAGTGAAGTTCATTTGTTATGTTATTTCTGCTGACGTGATTTATTGCTTTGAAATATTCATAGTAGCAGCAAGAAACTCATTGAATAACAAGAAATAGTAACACTGTATTTTATTTGTAGAACTAAACAAGATTTTCTAACGATCCACGTCTTTCTAAGTGGCAGTTAGAAGTAGAACGCTGAGATTACGGTTCAGCTCAGCATAAATTAGTGAAATCATTATGATCTGTGTCTACTATTTAAATAATATGTAACAAAGTGTACAAAACTAAAAATTATTATTGTATGTACTATGTATCACACTTTGGTTGTTAATGACTTCACTAATAATAGGATCATTATAAATAAATAACAAAAACGATTAATGGAATGATAGTTAAAAGATTCTAGTTAGCAAGTATTAAACTTGAACGATTCCATTAATTTTAATTTTAATTTAAATTTAATTTAATTCAAATTAATTTTAATTTATTAATTTTAAAATTTTTGTAACATTTTTGTTATCCCATTATTTTGATTTATACTTATGCGCTTCTATAGAACGCACATGGTGCGTCATCAATCTAAATTGCATCAAAGGTAAAATTGGGTTACATTAAAATAGTTTTTTAAATAATTCTGTCTTAAACTATAAATTATAATTTTATAAAGTAGCAATTTCTTTCGCTCAAAAATTTTAAACGATTAAGAATTTAAAGATTATTAACTCGCTTGGTACTTTATTTTAAATTATTATAATAGTTATTTTAAAACAGTTATTCATTGAATTTTGCTAAATAATTGTATAGAAAAAATATATAAATCGTGATCTTAATTAAGAAGTTGAAAATAGACAATAATAATATATTAGTTTTTTGTTAAATTGAAATGTCCGAATTAAGAATCTTATCTTCTACGCTAAACCGAAAAATCGAAAATAAAACCGAGTTTAACCTGAAATTTAGTGCTCTTTGTGGTTTCGATTGTGTTAGAGAAACGACTGGTGGACCTGATTGTCCTCAGAGTCAATAGAATAGGGGAAGAAGGGTAATTTATTTCGTTTTTAAAGAAACACTACTTTGTCTTTTGTGTTAGCATTGAATGTGCCAAGCCTTTTCAAGGTTTTCCTTTATTTTTCAATTGAACTCCTGCGCTGTTTAAAAACATTTTATCACTTAATTATTTAAACTTTATTGAACACAACTGTATCAACATGTTAATATATTTCGTTAAACTATTATTTTCTTTCTATACTATCTCCTATTTTTGACAAGCTTTTATTAAAACATTTCATTATTAATATAGTTTAATATAATTTATTACATTAATAATTGCATTGTTATTAATAATATATATATTGGTATATAGTACATATTATAAACAATGATATTAATAATAATATAATTTATTATATCATCACATAAATAATACAGGACACACCTGTTGCGTCATCAGTATAGTCTACGTCAGATCGTTCCATTTTTAATTATTGTTAACATCAAATTACTATACCGATGTCCCTTTTTGTGGAACGGCGAGAAAAAGAATTCTCTTAATTTTAATCCAGCTGAAAATTGCAAGCATTGTTTTAAATTTTCAAAAGAGAAGCAGACATTTGAAACTTCTTCGTGCAACGATTCACCTGACGCTAAAAATATCGACAAAGAAACCCGGACAAAGCGAGAGGACGAACCTTTCGGAAAACAAAGGTGGAGGAGAATCGAATGAACAACCAAAAAACACAAAGAGAAAAGAAACGAGAAGAGAGGGCTGTTGGTGAAAGCAGCACTCTTTATCCAACGGCCTAATTGAATGCAGCGCAATCTAAACGACGTCGATTTGCTGGGCCTCCACCCCTTCGTGGGGCGTTAACACCCCACGCAGGAACCCGCCACCTGCTGCAGCGGATTTTCTGCGGTCCTTTAACCCTTTAACGACTTGCTAAAATGTCCAGGAAGGGGAAAAGAGAAGCTTCGTATCATCGTTCAAATTATATCATTCTGTACTATCCAAGGAAATAACGCCAGATTTATTCCTCAACATGACGGATCTTAGATTTCTTATTTTCAGTTATGAAAATTTAGAAGCTTCTGACAAAATGCTAACCTTCGTGGGGATAAAGAGTCATTGTATAAGATAGTATTATCCGATATATATTTATTTTTATAATTTTGTTTCAATTAAAATATAAAAGATTACAAAACAAACCAATCGTTATTGGAATCGAGCAACGAATTGCAAACTTATAGCGGTTAGAGCGACAGAACCTTTCGTCGCCGTGTCACAAAATCACGATGGAGCAAAGAGCGAATATTAAATTCTGCTCGGTAAAGCTCGGTAAAACTTTTACAGAAACATTTGAATTAATGAAAAATGTTTATGGCGACGATTGTTTATCCTGTACACGTGTGTTCGAGTGGTATAAGCGATTCCAGGATGGTCGTGATACTTTGGAAGACGACCCGAAGCCAGGTTTTGGGTTTTTCTAAATTCTAAACGATTCTAAAGGTATTATACTTCGGGAATTCGTTCCACAGGGACAAAATGTTAATGGCGAATATTATCTGGGTGTTATGGAACGTTTGTGGAAAAGAATCGTTCGTGTGAGGCCCGAATATCGGGCGCCAGGGAGTTGGTTTCTGTTGCATGATAATGCACCATGTCACAGAACTGTCGCAGTTCGTGAATTTTTGGCGAAAAAACAAGTCTGTGTGCTCCAACATCCTCCATAATCGCCCGACTTATCTCCATGCGATTACTTCCTTTTTCCAAAATTGAAATTAGCCATGAAAGGAACGTTTTATGACACTGTTACACAAGTCCAAGCAGCTGTGACAAGGGTGATTAACGCGATTCCGCAAAACGACATAAAAAATCTATGTTAACATTGCCTGAGCGTGCCCAGCGGTGTATTGATGCGGAAGGGACGTATTTTGAATAAAAAAAATTAATTTTGGCAAAATAACTAATACTTTTTTTTTTATTTAAAAAGTTCCGTTACTTTTCAGACATACTGTGTATGCGGCTAACAAAAAGTTAAATGAAAGTAGTAAACTGTTTGTATAGAACCTTGTCCGGGATCCCGAGGAGAAAACCGTCTAAAACAAGTAAAAATTATTTATTGCAACGAATTTACGAGGGGTTAGGTTCGAAGGGATGAATGATTGTTTGAGGAAGAAGCGTGAAACAGGTAGGCGAGGGTGAAAATTCAGCACCGCAGGTGTCAAAACCCGGCGCCGGCGCCTGTCCGACACCCTTTTTCTCCAGTTTTACCTGCACGTTGCGGGTCAACCGATCGTTGCGCAAAAATTACGGTCCGTAAACGGATTCGAGACAAAAGGAAAGCCTCGAGGCTCGAGTGTTAATGCTGTGACGGTGTTTCCGAGAGGGGTGTGTGTTTGCTGTTCGTTTAGCGTGCGACTGAATTTCGTGTTTCACGATACGCATGCAAATACACGGTTAGGGTGCGTATTTTCTTTTTTATTTTCTACGGGAAGTAAAATTCTCTTTGGAACTTTCAGTTCAGAGAATCAATTTTTGATCGGTGGTTATTTTGATTAGTTTTATGATTAGCTTCTTGCTTTGACGAGATTGTGACGCACTCACGGTTCGAATGTGATCTTGCTCAAATTAATACGCTTCAGTTTGAAGTTTAAGTTGTGCAGAATACAAAATTGATGTAACATTTTAACTTTCATTGTTTGTTTTAATATTGTTTTAAATTTTGATGTAAAGCAACCTGGACAAAACCTTGAAATGTGCATTATAAAAATTGTTGCGTTTAGTATATAAATTAATGAAAATTAAATTATGGAAATTGTTTACTATACATAGAAGTGACATTTAATAAACTAAAAAGAAATTATTATACTTGTTAAATAGTATTTGTTTCTTCTAACACATTATTAAATATTTATGAACATATCACAGGAAGATTTTGAAATTTTCAGTATTCTTGATGGATGATATTCTTTAACAAGCCTTAAATAAAACAGTAACATTTAAAAAATTCAAAGTAAACAAATTGATCATTGTCTTTCACAACTAATATTTAAAAGATGTGTAATAATTATAAACACATTGAAAAAATACAAATTATTGTTATAGCTTAATAAATTGCTTTCTATTAATGCTCACAATTGTACCTAATTTAAAGAAAATTCCCTATTATTATCTTAATAGGACAATTGAACAAAAACTAATGGTATATTGTATAGATTTGAAAGAAAGAGAATATTTTATTCTTCTTGGGGTTAGATATATACATCAATGTTAATTATCTTGTGGATGAACGTTCTATCTTCTAACTACATAGCTAACACGAAAAGATCAAATTAGACACCATTGTTCTATTGTTCTAAGTTTAAAATACCTGCTACTACTTTATAAACCTGACATTTGTATAGAACATTTACTGAATGAAGATAGAAGAAGTACACTTTGCAATTTTCTAAAAAAATAAAAACAAACATATAGCAAATATACAAAAACACATAATTGAAAGAAATAGTAAGAAAATCATTAAAGTAGTAAAATAATTATTTTTCTATATTTAATCACTACTGTTCCTTTCATTATATTTAAATATCTCGTTCATAGCGTTTTAGATTTAGTTAAAAAACATTTATCGTTGTATTAAACCACATTGCAAGTATATGTCTTTGTATAAGCATTTCGAATGCAAAGGGTTGAAATATTAGTTTTTTGTGTATTATGTACAAATTCGTTAAACAATCGTTTAAAATTGTTATTAATATTACATTATAAACTGCAATTATATATATAAAATTATAGTCATTACAAATTGCAATAAAATGTATAAACTTCAAATCATTATTATATTATAAATTATAATTACATGTATAAAATTGTAACCATTATATCATAAATTGCAATGATATTAAAATTATTGCTTTGGCTAGTATAATAAAACTTGTTATTTTAATTCCACAAAATAATAAAAAAAAAAGATCAGTAAAAGAACTCGAATGCAATGGATGGATCTTCAGCAGCACCTGACCCCTGTATCTTTTTCTTTTGCCCCCAAAACCATCTCTCCCTTTGGAACCATCGATACTCCTACGATCCACCTGTTCTCCCCCTCCAGTATCGCATGATAGAATATAACCAGCCGCTACAAAGCGTAACAGCCGGTTAAAAGGAAGCCAAGACCGAGACCCTCGAAGATTAAAGCACACTGACACCTTAAAGGCGAGGTTAGAATGGGCGGCCAACGCTTGAAAGCGAAAAGTCAGCTAGGTTTCTAAGGGTTGAAATGCAAGGGTTGATTTAGTTTGTCATTGAAACATTTTATGAAACTGTTGATTTAAGGATATGTGTATTATCTTCTTAATATAAGGGTGACACTTAAACTATACAGAACATCTCTATTGTTAAAAATTTGTTCACTTACCTAATTGAAAATATTCGTAAAACTATCGGAGATAAATATAATAAGATATCGTGAAAATACTATGTAAGACTTGTTAAAAATGAAAATACTGCCTAATACAATTTTCAGTTGCTTCAGTTTGGCAGTCAACGTGTTTTTATTAAACTAGATTCATATTTTCACAGTAATTAACTTTTAACTTCACTTCGCTAAAAAGCAAACTGTCTAGCATTTTAACTTCTTTTGTTTTTCTTAGAATTGTAACGATAACCTAGAAAATTGCAGTTTAAGGGGTTGACTGAAAGATGGTTATGTTAATACGTTGATGACTATGAAAATCACTATTACCATCGGTGCAATGACATTTGAAATTTAATGCGGCTGAATTTGAAATGAAAAGAAAATTTGTAATAACAATATCGTTACCCTTGCTGTGTGATTCATTCGCGTGAATTAGAATTGTATTTCACTTTCAATTTCAAGATAAAGAGTGTTAAAATGTTTTGTCTATTTTGAATTCGATGACCCTCAATTGCGTAAATTACATACATAAATTTAGAATTCAAGTAGTCTAAAAATATAAATAAAGTTTATCGCACATGAGTGAGTCACTGTCGCTATGAGTGAGTCACAAGCGTGCCTCGTATTATTGTTCACCGCATAACTAAATATTTAATTGTTATATTTTACTGGTTAAATCATCTAAATGTTTCAGGTTCAAATTCACCTTAGCTTACAAGTACAGTTGTAGCTAATGTACAATTATTTTAACGATATTTCTTTCATTTATTGGAACAACTGAAACGAGAAATACCCTCTTCGGTTTAATCAATAGCAACCACATTCCTTTGAGTATCCTGCCAAAGCTCATCTTGTGGCGGACGAACAGTACACCATTGATGTTAAAACCTTCCATTCTTACAATTAAATTTAAAACCTTCCATTCTTACTAAATTATATTTTCAATTAATAAAAAGGTCAATAGGTGTATTTGGTATAATTTTAATTGTTCTGAATTTCGATAATTCAATTAGAGCTATCATAAATAACCTAAATAAAGGCTAACTTAAATATTCTAATTTTTAATAACTTAAATAAGATATAATAAAAATCTAAAAATTGTATACTTTTCTTATTTCTATTATTTAATAGTTTGCATTGAATCAACAGTTCCAGGAACTGATTGGAACAACTTTTGGTCATATAATAAGACAGATTCGCAGCCATATACAGGATAGTTTTGCGACCCAAGTAACAAATTAATAACACATTTGCAGTTATACATTCAAACATCACTGTAGGGTAAATTTGGAAGAAATAAATGCGATAATTATTTTGTAAGCAATCTGTTAAACCTGTCAATATTATTTTCTTTTAATAGAACCTATTGTGTATAATGCATTTTCACATAATTATATTAAATTTTGATAAACATCCACATTTTAATTTCTGGCAAAGACAAACACTTTTTTATCTAGCTCCAGAAAGTACACTTATTGTGTTGTTTTAATAGACAATTGCACCATTTTTATAATATAGTAATTAATAACATGTGAATATAATTCTAACCTGTAACAGTAACATTTAACTATAGCGGAAGAAATAAAACCATTTTTATTGTACGATTCGACAAGAATTACGCAAAGTATCTTTATTTAAATTTCGACTAGATATAATTATAACAAATCTTTTTAGTGCTTTTTATGCTGTTTTATACTACATGCTTATTATGTAATCCAAAATTATTAACTGAAAATGAAGAAACTGAAAATTTGAGGACATCTATAATTATTGTGGAAAAATAAATAAATGTTCAGCTGTTATAATAATCTATGCAACTTCTTTATGCTTAATAAATTAACTTTTTTGAAGAAAATAATTGTAAACAATTTATACAAATTAATACAAAATGCATCTCGTAGTGGTGACGACGAGCTGCAGCTAAAGTATGTAATTAATCATGTAATACAATTTGCGTGTCGTAAAAAATTATCCTCAATACAAATCGTTGCGCTCAATATTTTGTAAAATATTAGATTTGTAAATATGTCAAAAAGAGTGATTAATTTCACCCCAAGTAATAATGGAGATATGAATTATATCGTATTTTGAAACTATTCATCGCACTATCTAATTGCATGTTGCTAAAAACATTATTCACGACACAAATCGTTCAATACAATATTTACTATTTTGTAAAATATTCGATTTAGAAACATTTCAAAAAGGTGGCCCATCTCATCCGCGGCAATGAGAGACAGACCATACTCCATTTTGTTATTCTTTACGCTGTACTAATTGAATCTTGTATATAAAAATTATTCATAACACAAATCCTTCAATATAATATTTACCATTTTGTAAAATATACGATTTAAATATACATTTCAAAAAAGGTGGTCCATCTGATCCGCAGCAATGAGAGACAGATGGACCCATACTTCATTTTGTTATTCTTTACGCTGTACTAATTGAATCTTGTATATAAAAATTATTCATAACACAAATCCTTCAATATAATATTTACCATTTTGTAAAATATACGATTTAAATATACATTTCAAAAAAGGTGGTCCATCTGATCCACAGCAATGAGAGACAGATGAACCATACCTTATTTTGTTACGCTGCACTAATTGAATCTTGTATAAGAAGCTTATTTATAGCATAAATCCTTCAATGCAATATTTACCATTTTATAAAATATATGATTTGCAAACATTTCAAAAAAGGTGGTCCATCTGATCCATACTAATAAAAGACAGATGAACGATATTTTATTTTGTTACTATTTCTGATGCCATACTAGCTGAATCTTGCGTATCAACCTTATTCATAACATAAATCCTTCAATACAATATTTACGATTTTGTAAAATATACGATTTGCAAACATTTCAAAAAAGGTGGTCCATCTGATCCATACTAATAAAAGACAGATGAACGATATTTTATTTTGTTACTATTTCTGATGCATTACTAGCTGAATCTTGCGTATCAACCTTATTCATAACATAAATCCTTCAATACAATATTTACCATTTTGTAAAATATATGATTTGCAAACATTTCAAAAAAGGTGGTCCATCTGATCCATACTAATAAAAGACAGATGAACGATATTTTATTTTGTTACTATTTCTGATGCCATACTAGCTGAATCTTGCGTATCAACCTTATTCATAACATAAATCCTTCAATACAATATTTACGATTTTGTAAAATATACGATTTGCAAACATTTCAAAAAAGGTGGTCCATGTGATCCATACTAATAAAAGACAGGTGAACGATATTTTATTTTGTTACTATTTCTGATGCATTACTAACTGAATCTTGCGTATCAACCTTATTCATAACATAAATCCTTCAATACAATATTTACGATTTTGTAAAATATACTATTTGCAAACATTTCAAAAAAGGTGGTCCATCTGATCCATACCAATAAAAGACAGATGAACGATGTTTTATTTTGTTACTATTTCTGATGCATTACTAGCTGAATCTTGCGTGTCAACCTTATTCATAACATAAATCCTTCAATACAATATTTACGATTTTGTAAAATATACGATTTGCAAACATTTCAAAAAAGGTGGTCCATCTGTATCCATAATGAAAGACAGATGAACGATGTTTTATTTTATTACTATTTCTGATGCATTACTAGCTGAATCTTGCGTATCAACCTTATTCATAACATAAATCCTTGAATACAATATTTACGATTTTGTAAAATATACGATTTGCAAACATTTCAAAAAAGGTGGTCCATCTGATCCATACTACTGAAAGACAGATGAACCATATTTTACTTCTGACGCCATACTGAATCTTGCGTACCAAGCTTATTCATAACACAAATCCTTCAACACATTTTGTAAAATATTTGCAAACATTTGAAAAGTGATCCTATCAGGCCTGCGCTATCAAACTTCTCCCCGGCGACTAATGATTCATAAAGAAACGTCCCATACAAGGACATCGTTTCGGCTATAATTCAATCTTGCGTTTCTAGAACACCTTCCTCGAACGATGTCATCAACATCGTCCCAATGGAGGGCGGAAAATCGGCCAGCTTCCAAGCCTACCCTTCCCCGTAACACTAAAAAGACACCGAAGAAGAACGCTGACGTTTCAATACCTCCGTCCGTATCCGATAATACCGAACGAAAAGCGGATCGCGTAAAGCCTGACTCCGCTCTGAAACGCTCGCAGCGTTTCAACGTGTGCAGCTATAAAAACCGCGTCAGCGCGACGACGAGAATACAATCGTACCCGCGCGTGTAGCGCGCCCGCGCTCGCGTATACAACGCGGTGGGGAAGCGGATAGAATATTCACGCGGCATATAAAATCATAGAGACACGAGTGGCTCGCTATAATAATGCATAAGGAGGCGGGGACGAAGCTGACGCAGGCCACGCCCCGCGCAGCCCGGCCGCCTGGTGGGAGAGCCCCGCGAGCCGGAAGGGGAACCGACTCAGACGGGAAGTGGGGAGACAGAGAAACACAAGCGAAACTGAAGCAGAAAATCATCCGAGGCTGTCACACGGAAAATCTCGCTTTTCCTGCGGATCAGCCGCGTCGCAGTTGAAGGAAAGCATCCGGATAGATAATGAACGCGTTCACGATGTCGTTAAGCAACTGTGAATAGCAGAAATACTAATCAGACCGAAATAAGTTTACGATAGTAACGATTTTTCATAAACCGATCAGCTAATTACCTGTGTACATACGATTTTTAATATTTCTTTTACAAGTGACTTTCTACGGGAAATTTGCATTTGTTTGCAACTGTGGCGCAGGTTGGGTTAATTTTCGATTTTGATTCGCAGGTTCGGACATTTGCGAGGTTCACAAGTCTTCGTGTCTAGGGAATTTAGATATTTACAAATTAAGGTTTGGATATTTAGAAACTTAACGGTTTGAGGTTCAGATATTTAAGAATTTAAGAGTTTGAGATTTAGAGACTTAAGATTTTGAAGTTCATGCAATTTGAAACTGAGGGGTTTGAAATTTATATATTTAGAAACTTAAGGTTTAATGTTTATTTCGAAACTTGAGGGTATGAAGTTTATTTAGAAACTTAAGGATATGAAATTTATTTAGAAACGCACGGTTTCGAGGTTTAAGTATTTAGAAACTCAAGATTTGAAGTTTATGTACATCTGTAAAAACGTAAGGGTTTGAAATTTGGATATTGAGAAATTTTTTCGTTTTTGAAGTTTGAAGCTTTCGAATGCAGGAATTTGAGGATCGAGTAATTTAAGAATGTAAGAAATCTGGGGATTCAGACATTTAGAAATCGAAGAATTTTTCAATTTCCGAAGTTTGAGAATTTTCGAAATTGTAGAAATATAGTGTTTGGAAATTAGAAAATTTACGGTTTTAGTATTTGTGAGTAGAATTTACAAATTTAAAAATCTGAAACTTAGAAACATTATTTTAGATATAACTTAGATATTTAAAGACGTAGAAACTCGAAAGTTGCGAAATTTAATGGTGTAGTAATTCGAAAATTGAGAAATTTAAAGATGTAGAAAATCGAAAATTGAGAAATTTGAAAATATAGAAACTCGGAAGTTCCGAAAGTTGAAAATCTAGTAACTCGAAAATTGAGAAGTTTGAAAATGTAGTAACTCGAAAATAGAGAAATTTGAAGATGTAGAAACTCGAAAATTCAGAAATTTGAAGGTGCAGTAATTCAAAAATTCAGAAACTCGATAACTTGAAAATTGTCATCAAAATAGTTTCAGAAGTATAAAACTTGAAAATTTGCAAAAGATGCAAACATTAATTTAAAACGATTCAAACAAGCTTCAACTTTCAGAACACATTGAAATCTCTTTCAGCGTCCGCTGTTCGGAGCCTGGATGTTTATCGAGAGAGGTAGATGAGTCCTTTCAAAATGGCGGGAACCATAGACAAATGATTGATTTAGTATCCTATAATTAATTAGAGCAGTCACCATTAATTTACTGTTATTTCGATATAACTAAATACAAGTTGAGATTTTGCTATCATTTTTATATTTCAAATGAATTTTAGCAGAAATTACATGGATTTTTACGGTTTTACAAAATTAAATTGTGGACAGCAAGTTTTATAATTCAGACGAAATTGATAAACTGTGTAATTCAATCACAAAGCCTATAATTTTTCTGAGAAGAATGGAAAAAGAAAAATGGACGTCAGACGGATTAAAAAATTGTTATCGTTAATACATTAAAAATATTGATTTCATATGATTTAATTGTTAATGTTTCTTCTCGATCGCTGAAGCGTTAATTTACTATTGAATTTATGTTTTTATAAATACAATTGTTATTTTTTATCAAAATGTATAAGCCAGCGATTTTATATTGAATGTTCAATATTGGTTTGTTTTTGATTTCTCGTTCAAACAAATTATACTAATTCAATAGTTCACATAAATCGTGTAATTTAACTCAGCCTAATTAACAGTTACTATAATTTAACATAGGTCTAATTAATCTCAAAATCTGTAATCTAACATCACCTCATTAACCTAAGTAACTATAATCTAACCTAGCTAACTATAATCTAACTATCCTAAAAGCTAACTAACCTATCCTAACACTAATTGATAAAGTTAGACTAAAGAATAGATTCCTTTGAAATATGTCAATTCACTCACAAGATTCATGGAATTTTGTAAAATTTTTGTCAGAATACCTCATAACCTCCAGAAACTAAATTTTTTCCAAATTTTAAATCAATATTGGAAGAAGACAGTTTGATACGTTTTCTTGTAAAAACAGAAATTATGACGTCGAAAACACTCGCTCAGTTTATTCAATAAATATTTCTCTCGAATTGTTATTCTCTATTGTATAATCAACTGTCATAAAAATTATTTACGACGTATTTGAAAATGTTTACATTTACAACCGTTGGTGTAATATGCGTCTCAAAGTTATTAATGTCCCTCTGTTGCTTATGACTTCTTTCATTTTGTATCTTTGATAAACTTGTTTGAGTAATTAATAAAGCTGGTTATAAAATTAAATGGTACTTAAAACTCCCGTACTCCAGGATGTATAAAGATCTAATTTATTTAAATACATAAATTAATATCTATTTGTTCGTTTCTGTTATTTATTACTATTGTTAATTTTTCTGTGAAGAGATGTTTTTTTATCATTGAGAAATTGTTAGCAACCCCAAAATTGCTTAATACAAACGAAACCTGCATAATACATAAATTGTATTCGCGATGCAAATATAAGATCTTTCGATTGAAACTAAAATCTGAATTCATCATAACTAGCTAACTGCGAATTTTCGTTTCAAAAATCCCACGGAATACGTAATTGCAGTCAAGCAATGGCGAACGCAGGACAACTGTTCCTACTATCACATACGAATCATTTCTGTAACTTTGAGTAATTTTCCTTTTACAGATGTACATACGTCAACCGCACCGAAATAAAGTTTAGGATTGACGTGCATACACATCGAACTCACAGCAACTGTTCCTACTATCAATAACGAACTTTTTCAGCTAATTTCGGTTAATTTTGTATTTCGCACGACATACGCGTCAACCGCACCGAAATAATTTTTGATTGACGCGAATACACGTCGAACGCTCTCAGCCGTTTAAATGAAGATTTTTAGTTTAAGGCTCAGGACACATGAACCCGGCCGTGAAAGCGTTAATTTGTAACTTCGAGCGAAAGCTCGATAACCGTCGTAATGAATACCTCATAATACCGCGGCGTATCGAGTTCCCACGTCAGACATGCAAGGAGCGATTAATTTACCATCGCATACGCGAGCTGGAATAGCGGCGGAAGTCGAACGCTTCACGGGGTATACGAATACTTTTTTCGGCCAACTGTACTTATCGAATTGATTCAGATTCATGAGTACACATTGAACTTGATCCCACCCCTAGCGAGCGCGTTTCGTACTGGCAGCGAGGGTAAGTGGGGAGGGAGTGTCGTATCGGTGGGGATTCCCCGGAGTGGGGGAGAGAGTGTGTGCGCGCGCAGGTGTCTCCCCTCCGTTCTCCCCACTCCTCGTAAGACGGTCAGCGCAGGAGAGGGGCGTCTCGACGTCAGGCCCAGAGCTGGTCCGTCCGTCGTCCGGCCGACTCGAGGCACCAGAGCCGCGGATTTCGCGCGAGATATAGAAGCATAAACACACATACACGGTTCTCGCACACGCACGTAAGCACGCAGCCAGCCAGTCATCGAGGACCTCGCACGCACGCACGCGGTGTCCCGCGTGGACAGACGAACACAGAGAGAAAGAGAGAGAGAGAGAGAGAAAGAGTCGCTCGCTCAAGCACACGTGCTCACCACACGGGGGTGGGTGTCTCTGTGTGTGTGTGTCTGTGTGCATGTGGTACATGTGTGTGTCGGTCGGTGGTCCAGGGTAATAAAGAAATCGAGAAAAAAAAAGTTCAGTGTGTGACACGAAATACAGTGTGGAACAGAAAACGAGCCGTCTAGGCGCCACGTGCCGTTTCGAAGAAACTCGTTCGAGTGCGCGGGATGGATCGAGTGTGTTGCTCGCCGAGTTGAGCCGCGTTTTCTTTTCCGCATGCGACCGTTCAGGAAGTGGATTAACGGGCGCGGGGAGGTGCGGCTCCCTGACAAGTGTCGATGGTGAAGTACAGCAGTGAATCGGTTAACCAGCGAGCGGAGTTACGGAGCGCGGAACCGACCCGGTCCACGCTGACGCGCGGGCCGATGACGTGTCCGCCCGTCTGAACGAGATTTCGCCCGGGAAAATATAGCCGATCCCGAAGATCGCCGCAAGCACAGGAATCAACAGGCAAGAAGGGATGTCACGGAGAAAGCAAGCCCGACCGAGCCGTGCCCACCTCGAGGAGGATCTTGTCCAGCAGGGACCTCTGCTGATCAATGCCGTGGGAAGCTTGAACGAGACCCGTAAGTGATAATTATCAAGTGCATTCGTTAAACGACCGAACGTAGAACAAATTGTGCAACTAGCGTTCAGTGCCATACGAATAGGGTACACGAGTGACCCTCCGGCCAGTCCCGTTCATTTTCCGGAGAGTGAAATCCGTTTCTAGGGACTCGTCATCCATGTGCAAAATCTATCGAGGAATTGTGAATTTATTGGCAAGTGGATGGAATTAGGGCTTGTGTTCGAAGGATGTTCAAAGTGTGGACTCTGTCCAGTGTCGTCGTTTAGGAGTTCCGATCGTCCTCCGAGTATATTGCAATTCTGTAGGTACATAAAACGATGATTGTTCGTAAAGGGGTAATAGGTTCGTTCGATTTCATGAAAGTGCCTAGTGTGCTCTGTTATGGTACTCTGTTCTGCGACCGAATCTGCCCTCTCGAAACGGTTTGCTTGGAGTCTGTTTGTAGTTCGGCTACGAGTATTTCGAGGGAAATAACGAAGTACATAAACACGGTGAAAACGATTGTGTTGGACGTAAGGGTCAATCCGACACGAGCCGACGGCGCGTCACTCGCGAGTGTCACCGGAACTTCATTCGCGATCGCTCTCCGTCGGACTTCGCGCGTCGCGACGCTTTCGAACACCCTTTGCTACGACCCCTTCTCTGAATCGTGAAACGAACGTTTTATCGTCAAAAACAACTCGTGCTTTCACGCTTACGACAGTGACGCACTTCATTCTCGAGGTTCTACTTTCTTCGTGTAGAAAAGGAAATGGAGGGCAGACTGCCAAATAGCGATTCTACTTTCAACCAGCTGCAATCGAATTTTGTACTTTTCGAGAGCAGAGGATGTTTTGACAACTTTGCTCGAGATTTGTCTCGATTAGTGTTCGTAATTGGTACTTTGGAGTCGGTTTTATGTTACCGGTCTTTGGAAGTGTTTTTCGTGTCGCCATTCTACTTTCAACAAACTGAAATCGAATTTTGCACTTTTTGAGAGCAGAGGATGTTTTGACAACTTTGTTCCAGATTTTTCTTGATTAGTGTACTTGATACTTTGGAGTCGGTTTTATGTTACTGGTCTTTGGAGGTGTTTTTAGTGTCGCCATTCTACTTTCAACAAACTGAAATCGAATTTTGCACTTTTTGAGAGCAGAGAATGTTTTGACAACTTTGTTCCAGATTTTTCTTGATTAGTGTACCTGATTAGTACTTTGTGTGACATGGTCTTTGGACGTATCGTATCGTAAATCATTAGAGTGGAAACTAATTTTAAGAGTTTAATTATTTTATTTATTTGTATAAATCGGAACAGTTGTTTTTATTATATTTGTAGCCATTTTTTAACAAATTCTAGTTGTCAACATAAATTTCAATTAATTTGTTTCTTTTGTATTTTAATTTGTATCATGCACGTGATTCATTCTGAGTCAGTGTTAGATCATTTTTTTTTTAGTCTCGGTAAGTTTCATAAGTGAATTATATTTGACATATTGTTGTTAGAGACGAGTGAATTCGTAAAAAATAGGAGGAATTTGAAAAACTGAGAAGAATAGTTTGACGTCGTTTTTTGGTGTATTCTGGGGTCAAACCGGCATTGTTTAACAGAACATGGAATTTAAGTGATTTTGTAACGAAATACGTAAATTTAGGTACCAGCTTAATGTATCCTGCTTTTTATGCAAAATTTCATTGTTCCACGAATTCGATTTATTTTATCGCGGTTGAATTATGGATAAGATTAGAGTATGAAATTTGGCCAAAATTTCAACTTCTTAATTGAAATAAGTAATATAGGTTCGAAACTAACTTTTAAAAAATTTTGAGAAATTGAATTTGTTGTGCAAGATTTATAGTTTTGTGCAGCATTTAATCAGTCGTTAGTAATTGATGATTAACCTTCCGTTAATTGAAACTTTAATATTAAAAATTATCTTTTTAATGTTATTCATTTAATATTACTAGTTTTAGTGACACTGAATATTATTAAGAATATGGGATATGAAAAATGAGTATTTGCTATATTTTTACAAAAATATGAAAAGTTACTAGTGCAAATGTAAGAGTACATAAATAAATAATTAGAGAATGTGTATTAAGGAAAGAGTAAATATTACAAATTATTATCTTCAAAACATACATTGATTTAAAAGTATGAAAGTTAGGATATTTTTACAAAAATTGACAAAACCGTTAAAAGCACAAAGGTTAAATAAATAATTAAATATCTCTATACAATTCGAAAGGGAATATCATGAAACAGATAATAGATGTCGAAAATGATTATTGTGAATATTTTAAACGAAGACAAAAGTGTTGATGTGTTTGACGATGAGGTGTTTTTACAAAATGATAAAAAGTTATTAACTATACAAATAACAGTTTTAACGTGGAAAGTCTTAATTATTTTCCGAAATGACGAGAAAAGTTTCGGTGCGTATTTTAGTAAGAAATTAAGACAAGAGTAGTATTTAGAAAGTTGTATTATTTTATTACTATATATTTTAGAAAGTAGTATTTTACATTAACCTTAATAATCAAAATGACTGTTGTTTCAATTACATTCCTTCTGCGGTTGATTGGAAAATATTATTATACCCAAATAATTCAGTTTACAATGCATTGCTAAGAAATATATGCATTTTGTAATTATTTATGTAAAATAGGATAATTGAAAACATATCAGTACTAGTGTATATTGTTTCAGAAGAAATAATCGTATTTAATGTGGCACACAATACATTACTGACACTCGAATGACGAAATTTGGGTCATTTAAGACCCAAATTTTAAATACGTTTTAGTTCAAATTGACAATACTCGAATGTTACTTTAACAATTATACTCTTTTCAAAAGGAAATCGAATCGATTATGTAGGTACTAACAAAGTAGACTTTTGTTATATTGCCACCGACGGGGCTGCAACATTCTTGCAACTGGCAATATACGAAAAAAAAGTTTCGTATTCGTGAATCCATGTGCAGTGTTAAAAGAGCATAAGTGTCTGTGAAGGTCCATGTGAATATGGCAATATAACGAGAGTCTTTTTACACTACAGTTTTAAATATACAAATAACAAGTCCCTTACAAGTTGGTATTATTCGAAGTCTTCAAATACAAAAAAAAAATACAAAGATATTAAAAAAGAATACAGACTTTTGTACGGAAAAATATTTGGAGATAAGATAAAAATTTCGAACCAGTTTTTCCAAAAATGACTACTCGTTTTTAATTTCAATAAATTCAATAAATTGTATTATAATGTAATAAGG
Organism: Megachile lagopoda; assembly: GCA_036983795.1. Taxonomy (NCBI): domain Eukaryota; kingdom Metazoa; phylum Arthropoda; class Insecta; order Hymenoptera; family Megachilidae; genus Megachile; species Megachile lagopoda. Next base: position 1,791,676 of record CM072793.1, read on the forward strand.
ATACATTATTACTTTTGTAATAGCTGCATTTTTCTTTTTTCATTCGGAAATATTTTAATACAAAATTATTCCCTATTTTCATTTACTATATTATGTACTAAATATTTTTCATTCATTCGCAATTTTTATTTGGTAAATAATACTTACTTTTCTATAGAAATATATATTTTATTTTTATTTATTTTTCACCCAGCATCTAATGTCTGAGGATTTTCTGCGACAGTGAAAACGGACATAAGTAGTTAGACAAATGAATCGTTCATTTCTCAAATTTAAGTTTATAGAATTTATATTAACAGTGTGTATTCTGTTTTTGGTATTAATTACTCGATTAATTCACAATTGATTGCTAGAGTAAAAATAGCTGTATCTACTAAAACATATGACAAAATGGATTATTTCGCACAGGTGACAAAAATTCAAAGTTTAACGCAATATTAATGGAATCTACTCAAAATTATAATACAATCGATTCTTAATTATTTAAACGAACTAAATTTGGAAAATAGTTCTTTCCATACGCGGCTGGAAAATGAAAGCGAAGGTGTTAATTTAGGGCGTCGATGACTAGCAATCAAGTTAGAGTTATTGATAGTTCATTTTTTAATGATATTGCAATATAATTTTCTGTTAACGATATTTATCTATTAACACTGAGTGACACGCTAAAATTGTAGATACTCCAAAAATTTAATATCCAATAATTATAATATTTAGAATTAGTCACTGCACAAATCTTTAAATATTTCTTAAAAATTAAAATATAGTTACAGGTCTACGTAAAAATGCTATTATTCAAAACATTAATTATTTTAACGATGTTACAACATCGGTATTTTTGATTTCATAATTCATAATAAACTCGAAATTCTAATTTGAGTAAATTTTTAAGGTATTTGAGTAAAATGGTCTGATCAATGTCCAATATTTTGAGAAGTAAAAGTTAACTTCTGTACTGACAGAAAGGTTCAGTAGTTCACTTTCGCTGTCTTCAATTATCGATGGTAGTTGGAAAAAGTTCAAAAATTCCAATTTGCTCGCTCTAATTCGTACTTGGCAGCCATTTCGGAGAACTTAATCCTTTGCGGAATGAATTATGTTATCATTTAACCGCATAACTTCTTTAATACTTGAACTTAATGCAATTCGTGGTAAGAAGTTGTTTATATTTTACAAACATATTATAAATTTTTCCTTAAAAAATAATACAAGAAATTAGTTCTTGTTGAAAGAGAAGATTTATCAATCTTCGCTAGTTTATAAATAATTCAACAATCATTGCACATAGTATTAGCTGAACACTTGTAGATGCTAGTGGAAATGAAATTATTAATTGCGAAAAAATTCTATTATAACAAAATGATGATAAATTCAAAGGTTTTGCAACTTTGGGAAAAGAAAGTAAATATACGAATAAAACTTATTTCCGTTATTAGTATTGTTATGTACAGATAATAGAATAATATGTTCATATTCCCTGAGTCAACGTATAAAAGAAAAATAAAAAACGGGAAAGAGCATCATAAATATTAGACTAATAATCTAGATAAATAACTGAATAATGTTGCAATAATAATACAGGTTTTATTACTCACTGTTGCACGTTATACGACTGTCACAGTAAAAACAGCCATAACTAGTACGGCACGTCATAAAGTATATCGCGATTAACAATGCAAATCAATTTTCTGATTCAACGCTTTAATTCAACTTGATATTTCTAATGATTGGTTGCGTTATGTCATAAATAAACTACATGAAATACTGCACGATTCTAATATCTTGTCAGGCATAAATAAATTAGCTCGAGAGAAATTTTAATATTGAAATTATCGTAAACATTCCTTGCTTGTTCTCATTTATAGAACGCAAATTTATATTTCTTGAATAAATTTGTAATATGGAAGTATTCTTTCTTATTACTTGAGAAAGTGCGGAAGTGTATTATTTTACAAAATATGAGAAGTTGTGTTTAATATAATTTTAGAAATATTGGATTACAGTGCTAAGCGTCATAATGCAAATGGCCGTTGAAACGCCACATTGTACATAATAGATTATTGAAAATATTATTTTATTTGCCAATTTAGACTTTCTGTTTCACGTCTTATGCGTTGTACTAGTGATGGTCTTAAATATTTTCTTATATTTCTTTTTCTCGAGTGTTCGATTATAGTATATTCTTGGCGTCGGTCACCGGTGTCCATCTTGTTAATATAACTGTCCAAACCATTATATTTAATATTATAGTAAAATGTTTCTTAACTCTAGTTTTCTAATTATTTCATTCTTAGTTCTTTGTCTGATTATTCTTTTAGATTGGACTATCAATAAAAATATATTTAACAGACTGATTTTTGGAATTATAACAAATTTTTCATTTTCCAATTCTTGTATCAGCTATTTTAAATTATTAGTTTTTATACTGTTTCAAATACATTGGACTCAATCAAAATATTGTTAACAAACTACTATACGTTATGGAATAATTTTTAATTTTTCAATTCTTATATCTGCTGAAAGTAGTATAAGTTTAATATTAAATAATACTAAGCTACCAATAATATTTATAACACTGATTACTTCAGAAAAAAACTGCACCTAGTATTTCATTGATTAATTTTTCAATTCTTCTGCTATTTCAAAGTAGTAGTATAATTGTAATATTGCTTTAATAATACTAGGCTACCAATAGAAATAAAATTTAACTCTACTACTAGAAAAATGACTGCACCTTCTATTTTATCCGTTAATTTTTCAATCTTTCTGTTATCCGCTATTTCAAATTATTAGTACATTTTAATATTCCTTAAACAAACGTTTTAACACATGAAAATAATGCTTAGTATACCGTATTACAAACTAATTTTCTATTTCCCGAATTTTTTAAATCGTATGAATAGATAAGTGATATTAAAAGAATAAGTACACGTCACCCATTGATGGACGCAAGAGAAACTACAATGTCTAATAATTAAATATGGATTAATTTTCTAAGTTATTTCAAATAAGTATCTATTAACCTATTACTTCAGATGAGTAGTATAAATGGTACTTAAAATTGTTAATTTATATTCTTTATTATACTCGTTTAGCTGCATTACATACTTAGCGTCGGTCACCGACAAACTCCATTATACGAAATTATTGCAATGTGTCTTGTTACTCATGGTGGTTTTCACTGTGACTCCCAATATATTCATAATACAATGAATTATATTTATAAAATTCAAAGTAAAATTTTGTAACCATAAAAAAAAAACTTTATTTTTATTGTGATTATTTACCCGGAGAACATTCTTGGAAAGATTATCGAAATTTGGTTGTTCGTAGTTTACTCAGATTTTTGAATCGACAACATTTATAGTAATTTCGATCATTACATTATTTTATAGTCGTTCTGAGCGATTTTACAGGATAAAAGGCCTTCGGTCAGAAATAATTTTCTAATCGGAAAATCGTCCTCAATTTTGCGGACAAAGTAAGGTTAAATTATTGGAAAAGTGTGACGGTGTTTATAATTGTGTTAAATTAATGACTTTTATCGATGAAAGTTAATGACTTTTATCGATGAAAGTAAAAAAACAGGTGTCTTGTATTGTGATCCGGTTTTAGAAACACAGTTTGAATAATGCTTGCAATTTGATTAATTGGGCTGGTATTAAAATCCGTAAATAATTGGATTTTAAAATCAGAATTAGAAGTATAAAACTATTATATTATTACTGATGTGTCAAAAAGTGATTTTTATTGTGACTACTTAGATTCGTGAAGGTTAGTTTTAAATTGTGTTAGTGTTAGTTGAATTTCATTGAAATTAAATTTTGAAAATAATAGTACTTTTTGTGAGAATCTAACTATTTATTATTTTTATTGTGATTTAGTGATTTTTTAAAAATTAGATTTGGGAAATCAGTGATTTTAATGTGACTGCGTTTGCCATGAATTACTGTTCAAATGTATTTGTTTTCATTGAATAATATTAATTGAATATAATACAGAATTCAATTCGGAAATGTAACCTCTTAAGCTTGAAAAATTATTATTTCTATGATTATTGATTGAATTTAATAAAGCACTTGTAAAATTAGGTTTATATTGTGATAAGTAAAATTTACAGAAAAATTCGTGTTTGTACTGTAATAAGTTAAATTTATGAGAAACCAATAATTGTATTTTAAGTTAAATTTGCAAAAATTAGTGTATTTGTTGTGATTAGTTTTTATAGAAAACCTAGTGTTACTGTGATAAACTGAATTTATAAAAAACTAGTTTTTGTGTTCTAAATTAAATTTATAAAAAACTAGTATTTGTGTTCTAAATTAAATTTATAAAAATCAGATATTTGTGTTTTGATAAATTAAATTTATAGCAAACTAATATTTGTGTTTTGATAAATTAAATTTATAAAAAGCTAATATTTGTATTGAGATAAGATAAATTTATGAAAAATTAATTCCATAAAATTGTTTTCCTATTTTGATTTTTATAAAAGTATTTCTACTGTGATTAATTGTATTCATGAAAAAATTCAATTTAAAAATGTTGCTATTTATATTTCATTGTATCCAAATCTCAGCGACAAACATTTTTTATCGCGATAAATTGAATTTCCTGATCAACAAGATTTCACGGATTATAATTTACCTAATAACTGCTTAAAATTACAAATAACAAAAATAGCAAATGTTACGAATAAATTGAATTTTACGAGAAACCAAGTTTAAAGATCAGTCATCTAAATTGCCATTGATGAGTCGTTGCAAAATAAATTTCATAAGACAATTATTTTTATTGCAATTAGCGAGTCTAAAATTATAAAAAACGCCATAAATTGTTTATTTTATTTTCTTAAAAGTAACTGTCACTTAACACAAATTATAATTAGAGATATTCATAGTTCGTATAATACATTCAGATGGCCTTTTTATACTGAAATTGATATTTTTATAACTGTATGATTGATCATTATTGACTGTCGAATACATTTATGCGAATCAAAAATCGAAGAGCTATAATTTCGTTTGATTTATACAATAAAGTGGTACGGGCAGTTTAGTTTGCTCAAAGATTTGTTTCTACGATCGTAGTTAATTCCACTTTAGTGCCGACCGTTTAGAACATTACACATTTTAGTTATAGAAAGTAAATTCTTCTGATAAAATACCGATAGAAAAAGTTCAAGAAGAAATATGCGTTTGCGTTTATTGAAATGCCTCAAATGTTTGCCTAAAAGCATCTGCTTTGGTTGCTCAATAGAATATTTTATATTTGTATCCGAATGTTTATAAATATCGAAATTGCGACTGAAATTCACCGGAATATTTCGATATTTTTGCCTTCTTCAAAAAATGTTTAGAACTTTTTTATGGCACATAAATGCTTGTACTAAGGTTACCAACGTTGATCTTCAAATTCAAAATTTTCACGCTGGCTTTTTGAAGTAAATGAAATAAATTTAGATTTTTTTATGGATTACAATACACGCTTCCTGGAAATCGTTAGAGTATTAAAAAATTCCCATTTTAGAAAATTGCTGTGTACGCAATAATATTAATTGTATTTCATTTTCGCAGCTTGAAAATTAATTTAAAATTAATTTTGAATTGATTAAAAATGTTTTGTTATTTTATGAACTGCAGTACATAAAAAATATTTTAGGTATTTTATTACAAACCTCCATTTTGGTGAACTACAGTCTGAGTGCAATATTTAGTTCAATTTTGGCAGATTGAAAATTAATTTACACTATTATTTTGAATTGATTAAAAATATTTTGTTATTTTATGAACTGCATACATAGTGAAAATATTTTAGGTATTTTATTACAAACATTTTAGTGAACTACAGTCTGAGTGCAATATTTAGTTCAATTTTGGCAGATTGAAAATTAATTTACACTATTATTTTGAATTGATTCAAAATATTTTGTTATTTTATGAACTTCAGTACATAAAAAATATTTAAGGTATTTTATTACAAACATTTTAGTGAACTACAGTCTGAGTGCAATATTTAGTTCAATTTTGGCAGATTGAAAATTAATTTACACTATTATTTTGAATTGATTAAAAATATTTTGTTATTTTATGAACTGCAGTACATAAAAAATATTTAAGGTATTTTATTACAAACATTTTAGTGAACTACAGTCTGAGTGCAATATTTAGTTCAATTTTGGCAGATTGAAAATTAATTTACACTATTATTTTGAATTGATTCAAAATATTTTGTTATTTTATGAACTGCGGTACATAGTGAAAATATTTTAGGTATTTTATTACAAACCTCCATTTTGGTGAACTACAGTCTGAGTGCAATATTTAGTTCAATCATAGTCACTAAAAATATCTAGAGTATTGTGTTAAACCATTTTGTTAAATTGCAATGTGAGTAGAATAATATTTCAATTTAATTTTCCAAATTAAATAAATTTGACTAAGCACTGTGTTACTATTTTATATTAACAAATTGAAAATTAAATTTACACCAGCATTTAATATACAGTATCTAAGATAGTAAAAAGAATTTGTAATTCTCTGCTAATTGTTTCGTACAATTTTTGGAGTATCATAATTCATATTAATTAAAATCGAACTTCATAAAAATTCAGTAGCAATCTTCACAAAATAGTATTTAATTTTAAATGATATTAATTTTGAGAATGCGAAGAAATTACAATGAATCGCAAGATGAAATTTAAGTTTCCAATTGTACTGCAATTTGCACAGTTTTTCGATAAATCGAGTTTTCCAACTCGATATTCAGTTTTCTCGCGTTCCTCAGCCCGTAATGGTCGGTTCGACTCGTTTTACACCTGTTCAAGTTTTCCCGAAGTTTCTCTTCTTTATGAAGCGTAATTGCAGCAATTCTCTTCTCGATCGTTGTTTCTTTTTTCTCGGCATCCAATTGCGCTCTAATAAATGCCGACTCGATAAACAAATGGCGTCTGTAAACAAAAGGCGTACCGTCGTTCGAAAGTTCGCAGAAATTTTAACGCTTTTACTGCCACGTTAAATTCTACGGAAAAAAACTCTGCCAGACAGTAATTTTATTGTTTAATAAATCTGTCCTGTTGTTTCCATCATTCCTAATACTGTCCAGGGAACATTCTATGAAGTTTCTTCGTAAAGTCGTTTGTGAAATATTAAAACTTTCGGTAATAACCACATTTGTTGAATGTTCGAAAAGTAAATGTTTGAAACGTGGAGAATATAAGAGAGTCTCAATCATTTTTCTGCTATTAATAACTACTGCGTCATTTTATGTAAAGTCTAAGAAATAATATTATTTCGTTTTTGAGAAAATTGATTTGACAACAATTTTTGTGGGAAACTTTGTGAAATAATTGTTTAGGGAGATTGCAATTTTAATAAATATTTTATGAATTGATAAATATAATTATTAGCGACATTGAAATGCGTTGTTAATCAGTATTCATATTATTTGTATTTCAATAATACTAAATATAATGGAAAGTTTAATTACGTATATTCCTACACTAATTTTATATTTTACAATTTACTTACGTATTTTAGAAAATTATTTTAAACAGTAAGGTAATTTTTTTTTTAAATATTACTTGAATTTTTTGCAATTTTTTAAAATCTTCAAATAAATGCACGTAATAAGAAACTTTATTACACATGTATATTTCATGAGCTATTTTGTTAATTTTTCTATTATGAAATTAATTCTAATACCAAACAATCATGAAAAAGATTATTTCACAATAATTTTACATGATAACATTTTATATGATAAATTAACTAAAACTCTGAGAGAAATAATAATAAAGAAATTGATAATGCTCTAGAATTATTTTGCTAATTTTATATTTGCAAGGTTTAAAATATTTTATTTTATTGTTTAAAACAAACGAATGTTTTATCAAAGGAAAATTGTAAATAACAAGTTTCGAAATTTTGATGTAAATGGTAAAAAATTGAATTGCATATTTTTTTAATAGAATTGTTTTATCATTTCTTTATTTAAATAGTAAAATAATAATTTCATTATTTTAAACAGTAAACAAATATTGTACTAAAATAAACACTAATACAAAATTTGCTTGTTGACAAGTATTTAAAAATTCTGAAATAGAAGTAGCAAAAATTTAGTTACATATATTTGTAATAATAAACAAATATTGTATTAAAAAAATATTAATTCAAAATAATTTTAAATATTTCAAAATTCCGACTGGAAATGCGAAATAGTTAAAAATTGAATTACATACATATATATTCCATAAATTTTGTTAATTTTACAATTGCAAAATAAATCCACGACCATTTCATAAGAGAAGGTTAATTTCATATATTTTTGTTTCGTAGAAGCCCTAAAAGGTTTAAAAGTAATAGAAATAACGCTAGATTTGATTAGGTATAATTCTAAAAATTCTACGTAATTACTCTTAATTTGTAATATTAATTTTGCAATTACTATTATTACTCCTCTACAAATTATTTCATTTTAGTATTATTATTATTTTACTATTTTTGCAATTACAAAATTACTTGCAGCAGCACATAAACATTGCACAGAAAAGAAAAGATTAATTAAGAACATTTTTGTCCTCCAAAATTTTGTAACAAATACATAGATTTAATACTTTAGGATTGAAACAAACATTCAGATTAGAACTCAACTTCAGACCTATACCGTCACAACCGGAAATCGATAGTGAAGTTATTAATAAAATGATCCAAGATACCATAAGCTCGAAAACATTATTCAACGAAAATTACGAGGCCTAATTGCAAGATCGAGGTGGCTGACCAGAGCGAGAACCGGCTTCCTTTTCAGGAATTTTTCGATAAAGTTTGCCAGCTAATCGATTAGCTTGGCCGAATCGGAACTCCTTTGAGATCGAACAGTGCCCAAAATAAAGAAAACGAAAGGAAGAATCGACCGCGTGAAATTTTACGGAACCCTCGTGAATCTTCAGCGGCACGCGGTTCCAAAAGAAACGAAGATAAGAAGCGTACCGGTGAACGCAAGTGATAGGCTTCGCAAGATCCTGCCATTTTTTGCTTCCTCTGCTCCTTCGTGTGTGTTTACGATGCTAAAACGTGGGCGGATTTTGCGAACCGATGTTGCAAGGTCGAATTTTTTGATCTCTCGAACCTTGACACGGGTTCAAACCCTGATCAAGCGTTTCAACCATGAAAGATTGATGAGTTTGTTAAGAATCCGATAGAGAAGTGTTGAAATATCCTGCTCCTATCTTATAATTATTTAGTCGCTGAATTATGGATGGATTACAAGCTTACGTTTTTCATATACTCTCGTTTTGAAGCGACTGTGGTATACTTGCAAGTTGGCAAAACCGAAGGTTTGCGTGCCAACTTATTGGACATAGTAAATGTAAAATTACTTAAAGAATTTAAATACTTCCTGTATTGCTAAACATTTATTTTTTACCGCTGCAGATTCACTGTGAGACTAGAAACCCTTCGCACTAGAAAATTTTGACTAAAGTTCAAGAAATAAAATTTTAGAACCTTGGAGCAAACATTATGTGAAAAACTAGAAAATTGATTATTAAATTTCTCTGTTGTAGTATTCATAGATTTACAAAATAGAAATGGCTTTGGGGATTTAAGAAATGATTCATGGAGAAAGGAAGCACTCTCGAGCAAAGTTTCAGTAAACATTTGTTATTAGTTATTAGTTATCCATTCGATAAGTCGTATCAGCGAGCATAGTGCGTCGATTTTCTCGGAAAATTCTTATCTTTTCTCAACTTTCATTTCCCAAAAAGAGAAGACATATTCTCGTATGTCATTAATGTCCACTTATTTTCAAACGCTGATAATTGTTATCTTATTCTGTTTTCGTTCCATGCAACTTTGAAAGAACCTGTATCAGGGAAAACAATATGGCACTTCACGATAACAATGATTTATTCAACAAATTCAATATTGTGCTCGATAAAACTACACGCATTCTTTTATGAAGATTTGCGTTCAGCTGGAAAAAACTTATATGGAAAAAGCACGAAGTTTGTTCAGTCTGTTAAATAAAATCTTTCGTTAATATTTAGTATCTTTGGAATCAATGGAATAAGTTTCTTATGATACATTTAACTTTGATAATATCAGATGTAAACGAAAATATTTTGACTTCGAAATAACACATATGCAATCATATGAAAAAAATATTCTGCTTCTTGAGCAAAACCTTTCATGATTGTTTGACGTACCTTACAATAGTTAACAAATTTCACAAAAGATTCTAATTTTGAAGTAACTTGTATGCAATAAGATTTATAGTTTCTTAAATCAGTCATAATCGTTTTATTTGGTTTTAGATTACTAGAATAGAGATTATGTAACTGATTTAATAAATTCAACGTTAGTTTGAATTAAAGTTGATAAAATCAAAGTATTTTAGCTTTGAAATAACCTTGTGCAATGAGATTAAAGAACATTCGGTTTCTTAAACAAAATCTTTCAAAATCGTTTCATATGCCTTTAAATCGCTAGAATAGAATTTATAGTTTGTTCAAGAAATTTAACAGAAATATAGCCTATGCATTCAAACAAAATATTTCATGTTTTTTATTAATTATACTGATTATATTAATTTTATATTAATTCTACATTCCTTCAAATATTTTGCAGATTTAATGGTACGATTTCATAAAATTATGTAAAATTGGCAACATGTCTATTTCACCACTTTTTTGCAAGTATGGACACTTACAGAATGTTTGAAAGCTAGATACATAATTTTAAATTGTTTATATTATGATATTGGTAGTGTTAGAAAAAGTAGGATAATAGTTTTACATTTATCTAAAAAAGTAAAAATCAGTATTTGGTTGATTAAGATTCAAATACATATACAATTATGAAATATGAAATTGTAAGATGTGAAATTTGACAGATTAAAAAGTATAAATAATGTAAAACTGCATAAATTAAGAAGTACAAAGAATATAAAATTAAATAGATTAAGTAATATATAAAAATGTAAAGTTTGATAGTTTAAGAAGTACGAAAAATACAAAACTTAATTAATTAAGAAGCATAAAGGATATTAAACTTAATAAATGAAAAAGTCTGGAAAATACCAAACTTATTAGAATGAGAAGTATAAAAAAATATAAAATTTTGAAGATTATAAATAAAATTAAATAAGTTATAAAATATTAAATTTCCAAACATTACAAAATTAAGGGTAGTCATTTTTATAAAATTACTTTATTAGCACTGCAGTTATTCGCACTGCATACTTGTATGTAAACGCAATTTAATACAATATACTAAATATTAAAATAGTCTATACAATAAATACATAGAATTATAATAGAATTCTAGCATAAAGAATTTTAAATTCTATTAATATCACTGTCATTTGAAAATCGATCACGTGATAAAAATTCATTGTCTCCAATTTTACCAGATAAATCTATGAAACAAATATCGTTTAATAAGAATTTTTTCATTGTGGAGTTAAGTAAAGTTGTCGGCTATTTGTTTGTTTTGCTCAATTAAACGATAAACAGAGATATCGCGAGGTCTGGCAATACGAATTGCTGGACATCCAGGAGTCCATGTTTCTCGATTAATCCTTGAACATGGCTCGCATCCTTCCCGCCTTTTTTTCACTGTCGCCATATGTAATGGTAAATTGCCGTGAATACATTGCACACGACACTTCAATCATATTTCACCTTTATCTTAATCCTTTTTTCCACTCGTTATTAATTGGATATTTTTGTACGTCTTTAAATTCGATGCATTTTAATGATTTTTGTAATTGGTATTTATGGCATCATCAATTTTCTTCACTTTTTGCTTTGCATTACATTTTTCTGATGTATAATTATTGTTACAGAATTGGTAATATGTAATATATCTGTGACAATTGGTATAACTAATTTTGAATACTATATTTAGCATAAATGTTACTCTGTCCCATAATAATAGCAGTTGATGAATTTTATTTGTCTTGATAGATTTATTTGTCTTCTTGATGTAGAACTTGAATAGTAACAAAAGAAAATAAATATAGAATGCAATATTTACTATAAAAAAAAAACTATATTAAATTAACTTTTATTTTGAGTTCTCAGACAATTTTTGGACTTTTCGTATTTAAACATACTCTTTCAAATTAATATAGGACTCATACTTACTATAATAATACATAACTTATACACATTATAAATACATAACTCAGTGTATCCTGTAAATTTAGTATTCAATAATACTCTTACCACAATCACTGTTGTTAATAGCGTTATTACTAGTAGTGTTGCGTTACTATACTGCTTGTAGCATCATTATATCCTGTACATATAACAGCATTATTATTGACATTAAATACTTAATACACTATTGAATATTTAAATATTTGACAATATTACTTGCTTGAAGATTGCAATATTACGTGGAATTTTATTGAACAATTACAGTGATAATAGAATTCATTATTAATAGTGGATTTACTTTGCTTTAACTACTTATATAAAATAGCTACACAATTTGTGACAGAATTTGAAACTATAAATTTCTCGACGCATTGAAATCACCGGCTTCATCGACCTTTCACTCTACATATAGTTCATATATTTGTTCTATTTATACTTAATTTATACAAATTATAAAATATTGTTAGATAATGTTCTATTTGTCTTCCTGCTTTCTATTAACGTTAAGTTTATCTTTAGAAATTAAAAACACATGTGGTGTATATAGACATATGTAAATGATGCTTATTCCAAATCGTTGAGCAATAAACATAGTTAAAAAAATGTTTTACCGACCATTAGTTTGAACGACTTACGATAATTGTATAATTTCGCATATATCTATGAAATTTTCCTTGTTATACTGTTAATTATTCATGCTTTCATAAATGAAATACAGATTTCAGCAATAAAAACTGATATACCTTATACGTTATAAAAACGTATAAATTTACATTCCTGCTAATGTAGAAGCATATGAATAAACATAAGCGCGCATGTTATCTTTCATAACAGTTTATCGTACCTTCTATTACTGTCACATTACGGTGGCCATTTTTGTTCGTGTTCCGAGGTTACACGTGTATTAGTTATCATTATTCCTTAAGAAAAGGTTACGCCAAATTTTTACGAAGGTCATCCACTAACATCAACGCAACGTAATATCTGCAAATTCACATATGAATCACTTTCATTAAATTTCTAATAAACTCTTATCTACTTCAGTATGTTTTCATATCATTTTAGGACCTTATTTGATGATTTTAGGATCTTATTTTATTTTTTTTTAATGTCTTACGGAATATGCACGAGGTGCGACAATTTTCATTGTATTTAATAGTTTATCGTTTTTATTCATTTTAAGAATTTATTTATTTTTATTTTCATTCGTTCACGTTAAATTTTATGGGGAATATAAATATTTACGAATGTAGTTGTTTAGATTGCATGGACATTTCGATTTATCAAAATTGACTGTGATAGAAATTTGGAAATATTATATTTGAGAATGATACAAATTTTAATTTTTTAAAAGTATAATTTTTCTTTCTCTTTTCTTTTGTCATTCTAAGAAATTGAAGTAACTTTATGATGTATGAAAAATGATTAAAAGTATATTATAAAATTTTACATTGAGTTGGTACTATGACTAGTTTAAAAATAAACAGAATCATATTTTTGTATAGTTATTAACATAAATGTACAGAATGCAAAATACACTTTAATACAATAAATATTAACGATGTAATAAAATCAAAGCTAGTATAATAATTTGATCTCATGTGAAATCTTGTTTGTGCCGATGGTGTTTAATGACCGGTTATGTTATCACATACTAGAGAAAAACATATACTTACATGCCAATAAAAAACATTTACTTATACTACATTATACTAAACATATTCTTCGCAGAGGAACACGCCACTTTACTTCAATATTTAAACAAAATTAATAAGAAACATGATTAATTTCAACTCTGTTATTTAATAAATCTAAAGCAACTTTGGTTCTGTGATTTTTATTTTCTACGGAACCCGTTTCACTCAAACGTTTTGCTACTAAGGCAAACTGATTTTCACTTGATATCAGTCTATTTGAAAATTCTTCTCAATACTCTACTATGTCGCAATAAATACGCATATCTGCTTTCTCCTGCCATGATTAATAATCATCGCAACTAAAATCTCACTAAACACTTTCCGAAATAACTTTGTACATTTTGTAATAGAAACAAATACTCAAGAGCAATAACGCAAACTCAATGATAGAACAAAATTATCAAAAGTGTATTCTAGTTAATGAATGTTACAATGAAAACGAAATTTAAATACGTCAATGAAATAAAAAATATTCGAAGTATTTCTTGTGTTTCCTTGGGTTGACCTGAAGGTCTTATGGTACGCGGTTGAACTCGCTTTGATACACGTTTATGACATAAAAAATATATAGCATTCCACTTAAAAAAGATCGCCTTCATTTTTTGAGAAATAATGCAAGTACAAAAAAAGTAATATAGCGTTGCCTGCAAAGTATATTATAACTTTCCCTTTTTCCATTTTTTTTAAATAACAGTTTACGCAAAAAACATATATCTATGAACATGCTTATAAACAACTGTTGCAAATAAATGGATGATAGGTAAACTTGGTTATACAGGGTGGCCAAGATAAAAGAGTCTCGGAGTCATACTGTACGCAATATTTGAATTTCGCGCTCGAGAAAGGTCACGTGATGTCCAGGGCCTCTATCTTGGCCACCCAGTACAATGATTCATCTGAACGAAAGTTAAAATTTTAGCAAATCACATTTTTAACAACACATTTGATTTAACAACATGCATTCTGTAATTTAAAATAAGATCCGTCATTTTGTTCCGTAAATCTTCTTTTAACAGAATTCTGGGTACATTAATTACTGCGATTCACCTAGAACGCCTTATTGCCAATTGTAGAGAAGCTCCGGATCTCAATTTCTCGATCTGTATTTGTTCGTTTGTTTGTACCATGGACGAAATTTTGGATTTGACTTGAAAATTCGAGGGTGGACTCGTGAGACGCCATTTTGCTGTACAGATTTTGGCGGCAACCTTTCTGACAGGTTACTTATCAAACCTGTCATCGAGTCGATAAAAAACGGTGTTTTTGTATTGTTTTCGATCATTTTTGACACAACTCATCGTTGACAATACTCGTCATTGATGTCAGTCGTGAAATCAACAATAATTTCGATAGTTTATCGAAACACATATGCTACCTACTGCAACCTACCTATAGTAGCAGGTGCTCTAAATTTCGTCATCGAATCGGTAAAAAACGGTGTTTTGGTATTGTTTTCGATCATTTTACATAGAATCAACTGACATGTTGTCTCAAACCTGTCATCGAGTCGATAAAAAACGGTGTTTTTGTATTGTTTTCGATCATTTTTGACACAACTCATCGTTGACAATACTCGTCATTGACGTCAGTCGTGAAATCAACAATAATTTCGATAGTTTATCGAAACCCATATGCTACCTACTGCAACCTACCTATAGTAGCAGGTGCTCTAAATTTCGTCATCGAATCGGTAAAAAACGGTGTTTTGGTATTGTTTTTGATCATTTTACATAGAATCAACTGACATGTTGACTCAAACCTGTCATCGAGCCGATAAAAAACGGTGTTTTTGTATTGTTCTCGATCATTTTTGACACAACTCATCGTTGACAATACTCGTCATTGACGACAGTCGTGAAATCAACAATAATTTCGATAGTTTATCGAAACTCATATGCTACCTACTGCAACCTACCTATAGTAGCAGGTGCTCTAAATTTCGTCATCGAATCGGTAAAAAACGGTGTTTTGGTATTGTTTTTGATCATTTTACATAGAATCAACTGACATGTTGACTCAAACCTGTCATCGAGTCGATAAAAAACGGTGTTTTTGTATTGTTCTCGATCATTTTTGACACAACTCATCGTTGACAATACTCGTCATTGACGTCAGTCGTGAAATCAACAATAATTTCGATAGTTTATCGAAACCCATATGCTACCTACTGCAACCTACCTATAGTAGCAGGTGCTCTAAATTTCGTCATCGAATCGATAAAAAACGGTGTTTTGGTATTGTTTTTGATCATTTTACATAGAATCAACTGACATGTTGATTCAAACCTGTCATCGAGTCGATAAAAAACGGTGTTTTTGTATTGTTCTCGATCATTTTTGACACAACTCATCGTTGGCAATACTCGTCATAGACGTCAGTCGTGAAATCAACAATAATTTCGATAGTTTATCGAAACCCATATGCTACCTACTGCAAACTACCTATAGTAGCAGGTGCTCTAAATTTCGTCATCGAATCGATAAAAAACGGTGTTTTGGTATTGTTTTCGATCATTTTACATAGAATCAACTGACATGTTGACTCAAACCTGTCATCGAGTCGATAAAAAACGGTGTTTTTGTATTGTTCTCGATCATTTTTGACACAACTCATCGTTAACAATACTCGTCATAGACGTCAGTGAAATCCACAATAATCGTTTTCGATAGTTTGAGATCTGTGCATCTTGTTCTAGTTCTACCTACATGTTTACAGCAGGTACTCTAAATTTCCAATACATGTTCGAATTCGCACCTGGTCTTCAGACGCACTAGTAATAATTTTCCCACCCACTGTATATCATCGGTAGTGATTCATAATTGGCGCGCAAAGTCTCGCGTCCTCGCATGCAGCCAAGCAAATGGACTCCGCTCTAATGGCCTGTACCGGTCGCGGTACAAACGACGGACGTAACGATGCCGGGCGTCGCATATATCGGGGGGGTCTATTAATAATATGCAGTCAGGCACCGATGCTAGACGGTGCTTAGCCGCTTGTCACGCATATTACGAGCCAACACACCCCCTTAATGCGTTGTCAACACAGCGCCACTCGACACCGGCATCTCTTCCTTCGTTTGTTCTATTGCCGACGCGACAAAACTGTCGCCAGCTAATGATTCTCGAAAATGCTCGCATCCCTATGATCTATCGATTTTAACGCTAAACCTAATGATGAAGTAGCCGACTCACAACTTCCTTACTACAACTGACACAGTTTAAGGTATTTTTTTAAATGTTGATATCGAAATAAGGAACTAAATTTTGTCGTTTCTTTATTTATTTTTAAATTTCATTTTTAGTTTCAAATAAACTGGTAGGTTAACTTTAGTACAACCTATGTGTATCTACCAAGGAAAAGTAACTAGATCTATAGGATTCCTGCTGCCAACTTATATGACGGTTCATTTCAAAGTTTGATGACAGAGGTGTGCACTGTTGGCGCCCGATAAGCTGGCACGCGGAGCAGTAGGATTTTGTATCTGATTGTTAACGTACTATGTTTTCGTTGTGCTCAAATGTAACGCAGCATTTCTTTTGATAAGAATACGCACATTTTTTTTACTTTACGAAATTTGCTATTTGCGAAGTTTTTTAGTTCTCGAGGTTGAAGATGTGAAGAGTTGGGAATGTAGAAATTAGGGAACTTGGAAATTTTTTGGTTTGGGAAGGTATGAAGGTTTGGGTATTTGAAATTTATGGAGCTTGCAGTTTGAGCTGGTTGAGAAAGTGAGAATTTGAAAATTTGTTGATCAGATTCTGTTTTAAAATTTACGAATACATGAAATTGTAGATTACCATATTGTTACGTTTTCTAGGTTTTGGAATGTTCAAATTTGCAACTTTCGAATTTTCTACTTTCCTAAATATACTACTTTCCAATTCTTTAAGTTCCCAAATTTTTTTTCAATTCTCCATATATTTCCAAATTTGCAATTATTTTATTTTCCCCATATTTTCATATTTTCATATTTAATTCTCCATATTTCCAGGTTTGCTTTTCCAAATCTCCAAATTTGTAACTCTCCAACTCCATTTATTGTCAAATTTGCAACTTTCCAATTCTCCACACTCTCAAATTTACAACTTTCCAATTTTTACATTATTTAATTCCTTAAACTCGCAAATTTTCCAAATTCCGAAGCTTCGAATTTTCCAAATGCTCAAATTTCCAGATTATTGAATTTCTACTATACTACTATAAATTTTTCAATTTCTAAATCGCAAATTTAGTCGACCAAAAATTTTTCCTTCCTTAGTATGATCTTTGTGAATCCCCATGCATAGTGAGGGTACTATTAATAAACTATTAAAGTTCACGTAGTGATGGCAATATATCGAGAGTCTACTGTACATGGTACATGAAAAATAAGGGATTTAGTGAACCAAAAATTATTTCTTCTTTAATATGATCTTCGTGAATCCCCATGCATAGTGAGGGTACTATTAATATACTATTAAAGTTCACGTAGTGATGGCAATATATCGAGAGTCTACTGTACATGGTACATGAAAAATAAGGGATTTAGTGAACCAAAAATTATTTCTTCTTTAATATGATCTTCGTGAATCCCCATGCATAGTGAGGGTACTATTAATAAACTATTAAAGTTCACGTAGTGATGGCAATATATCGAGAGTCTACTGTATCTGTTACATGAAATCATAGATCGATCACTATTGTAATTATTATGTCTAAGATTTCTGAGAACCTAATTGCTCACAAGCTATCCTTGTATTTAAATAATATAATTACTTCATGACATAGTTTTATAGTCTTATGCTTATATAACCTTTTGAATCTTTCTGTAATGCAACATTGTACATACTGTATGTACATGGTTATGTACCTCAAGTCTTCCACATGTTCAAATCTCTACTGTTCAATACTTCCGAATTCCTAAATCTAAAAATTTCTAAATCACTACGTTTCTAATTCTGCATACTCCCAAATTCCTACGTTTCTAGTACATTGTACATGTACATAACGATTACATCTCTTCGTTTGACCTGAAAGTAATTATGCAACTGTCATAAACAAATAATTTATGCAGCAAATTATAATTGATTTTTTTATAGTTGAAATGTGAACTTTTTAATGTGTAAGATGAGTTCGATTCGAAGATAGCAGGTTACGTTACGTGAAGTAGCAGTCCATCTTGCGAATCGGCTTACGATAATAGTCTACTTTGTATATCGACAGGTAGGTAATCTAATTTGCAAATTGGTCGTTAGCAGTCTACTCTCCAAATTGACTTATAGCAATAATCTAATTTGCATTGTTCACTGATAATGGCTGCTTTCCATCGCAGAGGGCGTTGAAGGCTGTCGTACTATTCGATTCTACAGAAAATTGATAATTTTAGTAATAAAAATCTTTATGCTATCAAACTTTAGGGTGTAGAATCTCAGAAGTTTTGGACTTTTGTACATTTGATTATACATTTGTGTGCAATGTAGGCTTCGTTTTGGTTAGGGATGACTATAGGAGCTGTCCACCATTTGTTTTGGTTAGGGATGAGTGTAGGAGCCGTCCACCATTTGTTCTTCATCTTAGGAGAACTGTAACCTTGGTAACGAAAATTGGAAAATTTCTTTTTGAAAATTTGTGAGTCCCATAATTTTCAAACGTTACAAATTTTCGAATGATTAGTTTTGTTAAATTTTGAAATTGTTGTGTTCCTAAATTCTTAAGTTAGAAATATCACAAATCGCTATTTGTATTTTATTTTTCTGTACGTAAATTCCTACATTTTCAAGACTACATTCTCAACTCCTATATTTGCAAATCTCCACATTCCCGAATTCCTACATTTCCAAATCTACATATTCCCAAATTTTTGTATTCTAAAATTCCTACATTTATAAATTTTCTCATCCTAAATTCCTCACATCCAAAACCTCATTCCAAAATCCTCACATTCCCAGATTTTCACATTTCCAAATATCCACATTATCGAATGTCTACACCACCAAATCCCTACATTTCTAAGTCTCCATATTTCAAAACTTCCACATTCCCAAATCTTCACATATGCAAATCTCTAGATTCCCAAATGTCCACATTTTTAACCACTTGCTCTATAATATCGTGTCACACTCGTGACGCACTCTACAATTCATATGTGCTAAACCAGATTTGTATTTTCACTGCAATTGAATTTTAATTATAATCTTCATAATCAAGTATCCGATTGAATACAAAACGCGTCCAACTTTTTAATCTTCTGTATTTGACGTCACATTTTAGCAATAATTTGTGTGCTGTGTGTGACACAACTTCTCAGAAAATTGTAGTTTAAGGGGTTAAATCACTACATTCCCAAATCTTCGGGTTCCCAAATTCCCAAACATCTTCCCAAATTTTCAGATTTCCAAATCACAATTGATTCACAATCTTAAGTTTCACAATTCTTAAATCCCGAAATTCTATATCTACAAATTGCAAAGTTTCTCGATTCTCAGATCATCAAATTGCGAAACTAATCTTTCCCCGTAGGAAGCCATATTTGTTTTCAAGTGTACATACGTTATGTGCGTCTGCTAAGTTGACTGTCGGAAGCAATGGGATCCTCATCCGCCTGCCAACTTCCGAGCCACAGTAGATTCATTTAGAATGGAGGTGATTCTACAATATAGATTACCAATCAATGAAATCTACTTTTCACGCATTACCTGAGTAAAAATGAATGTACAGCTAACCCTCCTATAACACGGTAGATAGGTTCCTAGAAAATGCCGTGTTGTGTGAAACCGTGTTGTATGAGATCCAGAGCCAGTACAAAAAGGAGGGTTACGTTCCGAAAACTTATTAAAAACAAATATTTTTTTAATTCTACATAAATTTGTATTAATTTCTCTTTTCAAAAGACGATCCAAGATTTGTATCTTTACTTCTAAAGAAATAAATTTCCTCTTAAACGTTGTTTTTTTATCTTTATCGGACATGGCTTGGGACTGAAACTTAATGTCTTAAAGACGAAAAAATTATTTTTTAACACACCGTGGCTCGACGCAGACAGCCAATCAGCAGCGTGAGACACTTTTGTCTTCAGGCCACGGAGATGAAAAGAAATACTTTCCGCAACACTGTATCTTTAAGACGGCAAGCCTCGCCGCGGCTGTAGAAATACAGTGTTGTACAAAGGTTTTTGCAATTTTCTTATCGTGTCAGAGCGAAACCATGTTATAGGATGCCGTGTTGCAGGAGGGTTCCCGCAATTTATGAATCGTGTTATAGCGAAACCGTGTTATAAGATACCGTGTTGTAGGAGGGTTACCTGTATATGTATAATCAGACTATAACACAGATTATTGAAAAGATACTCAATTTTATAGTTTCATTCTTTAATTCACTAGTGTACTACAGTGACTTGGTATTAAATATCAAAGAAAAAAAAAACTTAATATTTAAAGTATTCTGAAATAATTAAAAGAAACTCGGTGAATTAAGTATTCTGACATAATTATTCTAAAATAATTTAGTACTGAGTTTCTGTATCGATATTCATTAAATTAATTATTATGACTTAATTAATTTAACACAATTTTGGGTTTCGGTTATATTATAATGGTTACCATCATATCAGCCACCATGTATTTAATGGCGGTCGATTCCGAAAACATTCTGCATTTCTTGCGCATTACCACAATCATTTGTCAGGCATTTGCAAACAATATCTTCGCAAATAACACGTTTCCTATAAACAGCACATTAAAATAATACTTATTTTAGTTTAATGTGATGTTTTTATCGCTCGGACGATATGTGCAGTGCAGATGTTTGTACATTTGTGCAATATCGAAGTTTGAAAAATATACATCTGTCGGTGAAACATAGAGATCCGCAATGTATGGATTATGTATAGGTAGATGAATTATGTATGGTACCTTGCAGACTTCGATGTATCATAAATGCATAAACATCCGCAGTCTAATAATAGTTAAATGCACTAGTCCTGTCCACGTTAGACAATGCAACTGCTGCCCGTTGCAGTTTTTATTTGCTCTGTGCAGCCACATATTCGTTCAGTTTTAATACTTTGGTTCGTCAAATTTTTTATTAAGTAGGTATTCATCGGTAGCTCGTTTTACTAGTTTCTTATTCGTACATGGTTGTGCAGTAATTTGTACTAATAGAGTTTATAATTAATTTGGTTTATCGTTGCATGTATGTACGTTTATAAGTCGGGTTCATGTGAGGTTTAAAAGTTTGAGAATTTTAGAATCTGCAAATTTTGGACGTCGGGGATTTTTTACTAAAATTTTGGAGCTTTTGGAATCTGTAACTGTGGATATTTAGGCATAGAGTGATTTGACAATTTCAGATTGAAAAGTTTAACAATTTGGGAATTTATTGATTTAGAACTTAGAGGATTTGATAATTTGAACATTTGGAAGTTTTGGAAAGTTTTAATTTTGGGTATTTTGAATGTTTAGTATATGGAATTTTGAGAATTTGGTAATTTGAAATTTTCAGAATCTTGAATTCGGAATTTTGGTAACTAGGAAATTTAGAAATTGGAGAATTTGGAATCTTGGGAATTTGGAACTTTGGGAATTTGGAATTTTGGGAATTTGGAATTTTTGGAATTTGGAATTCTTGGAATTTGGAATTTTTGGAATTTGGAATTTTAGGAATTTAAAATTTGGAATTTGGAATTTTAGGAATTTAAAATTTGGAATTTGGAATTTGAAATTTTAGGAATTTGGAATTTGGAATTTTAGGAATTTGAAATTTGGAATTTTGGAAATTTGGAATTTGAAATTTGGAATTTAGAATTTGGGAATTTTCTGAACTTGGAATTTTGGGAATTTGGGAATTTGGGATTTTGGAGTTCTGTAAATTTGAAATTTTCTGATCTTGGAACTTTGGGAATTTGGAATTTTGGAGATATAGAAATTTGGAATTTTAGGAATTTAAGCGTTGGTGATTTTGGAATTTGGGAGTTGTTGATTGTAGATTTTGAGAATTGGTGATTTTGGAATTTGAAAATTCTGAAATTTCGAATTTTAGTAGTTTGGAAATTTAGAAATTGGGCAACTCGAAAGTTATTAAATTTTTAAATGTTGAAATTTGGAAATTATGAAATTCCATACTTTCATAACAAGTTTACAGCCACAACTCGAAACTTGAGTATATTGACTCCTCCTTATTGCTTTCTGACTACGCAAATCAAGTAGTATTTGCGAACAAACCCTTTAACTCGCTTATAAAATATCCCTATATTTGAATACATTAACTCTTAGAATATTATATTTTACTAGTGTTACCCCACTTAGACTCCGCACCTGAAGGTCTTTAGCACAAAATTTTTGAACATGCAACCATTGGTCACTCAAAATATGAGAAACCTTTTGGTTCACAACATCGAGTGACATGCGCACGTTACAGTTCAAATGCTACAAACCTAAATCGCATTTCCATAAAAATCTAGTTTTGAGTTCGATACCAATTGTAATTAATATAATTAACGATCGCTAAATCCAAAATATACCTAACACTTCAACGTTCTTTATTTACCTTAACACTGCAGTAATAATTAGGTAGCTCTAACTGACAATTTCCGAAAATGGTTAAGGAGCTCATTATAGTGCGATTGTTAGTACTTCAAACTTAGAAAGTATGACGATTTCCTTAGATATGTTTTTCTTTTACTAATCACTCAACGTACAAGTTCAATGCCCAGATATTCTCGAAAATGTTAATATTTGTGCACCGAAAAGATTACACATCTTCCTACATATCTGTTTACGTACCAAGATATGACCACTGATATTCCGGATTACCAAACCTTGCTAATGTATTTGCCGAAAAAATTAAAGAAACTCGTAATCTTTGAATACTAAATCTATAAAATATAATGCACCCTTACTTTAAAACTAAAAAGCAAACGATGAAACCAATAATGTACATGTTGATCCTTTGTACGTAATTACACATTCGGTTTAATACAAATTAATCTCTTTAATTAAATGTATAGCTATACATGTGTTATAAACATAGTAAAACAGCAGCAATTAATTATAGAGAAATAACTAGAAGAGAATTCATCAAACTTTTCAACTGGGAGGATTCTAACAAGAAAAATATATTCGATTATAACGAATAATATATTCGAAAATAACTTATCTCGATAGATTTCAAGAAAACCTTAAAAATTTTTTTAACTTAAGAATGATTAAGATAAGAGCACCAATAGTTGACACTGTACCAGTACTTGACACTTTTTCAAAAATAGTAAATAAATAAGGAAACCTCAAGTTGGAATACATCAAACCTTATTAATCTGTTTACTGTCGCACTTCAGCTGCTTAATTGCGAACTACTGCGCATATCCGCCATTCAAAAGTGCCATATCAACCGATTAATCAAACTTGCGCACGGCTCTTACGATTTTTCAGTGTTTTCTTATATAAATCGCTAAGGTTTGGTTAAAATGTAAGTATTGCAAGTTTGTATTATTTAATCATTGTGAATAAAAATGACATTCGTTTATGTTGTTTGAAACTCAAAAAGAGGTTTATTTATTAAAATTGGCAACAAACAATGCTAAATTGTTTAAATTCACTCCGTGTCAACTATTGAAACTTGTAATCGTCTATTATTCAGTAGTTGACATGGGGTGTCAACTATTAAATTACTACGTGTCAACTAATGGCTTTGTTCCACTGTCATTTTTGAGTGCCTTCTACGAAGGTAACTTCATAAATTATACAGAAGTGACTATATTTTTGTATTTTTCTACGAAAAAGAGTTGTTCCCTGGAGTTATAATTGCTGTGTCTGAAACGACTGCAACCATTTCAGCAATGGCAAAGTGTGGTAGACTGTGAAAGTGGCCAGAAAGAATGGATAAGCTAGATTATGAATAGGAAACAGTGCTGTTTCGTATTAACGAACCCATTAAAATGAGTAGAACCAGAAATGTGTATTCAATTACCAAATTAAGTTAGTTTTTTTGTGAAAGTAACTTCTAATTATTGAATATTTTTTTTGTAAACTTGCTCAAGAATAATATTTTTTAAACGTTCAATAAAATTCTGTATTCATACATTATCAAGACTAGTTCATTAATTGGATTTTCTCCCTATGTCAACTACTGACACAAAAGGATGTCAACTACTAAATTTTTTGTTTTCGCTGGGTGTCAACTATTGAATCAAATTTTATGTTTAGAAAAAAAAAGAAAAAAAATTTACAACCGCCATCGGGAATTAATACTTGTAATATAATAGAAGAATAGTTTGTGCAGCGACTGCTAATCATAAATTTTCCATAAAGTGAACTTAGTCTGAGCTATGTGAACAAATAGACAAAAAATTCCTTGAAATGTCAACTACTGGTACCTTCACCTTAATTGTTTAGAACGGGTGTCGACTGCTCGTTAGCCCCATTCACCCCTTAGTCCATGATTTCTTCGACAGTTGCGTCGAGTTAATTAATCACTGTTACAATATTACAATAAATAAAAAAACTTGAAATGTTAAACATATTCTTCCATTATCGAAATTGTATTGAACTCAAAAGTCAGTTGCAAGGCAAACACGATTTTTGTTATATTTGAACTGTGCGTCCCGAGAGCGATGTCACAAGCCAAGGGGTTAAAATAAGAAACTGTTAGTATGACTCTCTCTAGTCTACAAAATAAGTTGGCAGCAATATTAAAATATGCAGTCTTTTGTTTTATCGAGTCTTGTTTGTACGGTTACCGGCGATGCACGTTGTTAACGCGTCTTCCTTTATATTAACTTTCATTTAGTAACATCTTTTCTTTAATAAACCATTTATTTACCATTAACTTGTGTAACTCTGTCAGAAACTTTGACCACTTCGGTAATTTCAGTGTTAGAAATGAAATACTCTTTGTGGCGGATTTATCCGTCAATGATAGTTCGATCTTTAGCAGGAAAAAGTGGTCCTCGAGTGTGAAATAAATGAATAAATATATCGGAGGTGCAATAGGCATTCGCGAGAAATATGCAAATGCAGAGGACCCGGCTGCTCACGAATTCTCGCGAATCAACAACCGGCCTGGGATCATCGTCACACTGTCGGTCGATGATCCCAGGTGGCTATTGATAGACCGATTTATCGTGTCGCAACAACGTATTCGAGCACCTGCATTCGTGTGGAGAGAAAAGAAATTTCAACACGTTCACCGCCATGATGGAAATAATCGAGTTCGTTTTCTATGGTAACGCTTTGTTACTTCCAACTGGTGTAGTCGGACCAAGTCTGACATCCCTAGGGGAAATCTAACAGCGAATACTCCGTGTGCGATCTTGTAGACTAGTAATTTCTTGTGCGGGCTAATGGAGTAGTATTAATTCGTATGAAGTAGAATATTAATAACTATTTCAACTAATAAATTACTAGTAATTTTTCATACGAAATAGTGGAGTACTAGCTACTCCTCATACGAACATGCGTCCTAGTAAATTTTCGTGCGAACTAGTAGAGTACTAGTAACATTTTGTGTGAACTAGTAGAGTGCTAGTACCTATCGTTCTTTGCATAACCGCCATTTTATCGTAACCTAACCTCTATGTTATTGACCTGAATACCTAACCTAATAGCACAAAATCTGTGTGAATTACATTCTAATGAGATTTGAAGTTTTATCAATGTAATTGTAAAAATATGATACATTGAAGTACTAATCTGAACTAATAGCATACTAGTTCAAACTAGAAGTTATAGTTGTTAGAATTAAAGCAGTTGACTTTCTTTCCTATAAATGCTTATAATGATATATTATAGAAACTCTCTATTCAGGATTTTAATGTATAGTCAATAGATGAACGCCATTTTCGAGCGAATTTTCGCAGAATTTAATTGGTAAAGATGATATAATTTAAGTAAAAGTTCAGCAACGAGTTAAATACTGTATACGTTTAAAAAATAGCACAGGACATTAATTATCAATAACTAAATCGAAGAAAAGTAACGAAAGACGAGTCATTTTAGAATAAAGAAATTTAAATTTCGCGCGAAAAATGGCGGTCCGCATCGAACGTCAGTTCGCGATCAACTTGGATAATTCGTAGTAGACGTGAGAAAGTTTCTCAGCCTCGAAACCATTCGCAGAATAGTCGAACAAGTGCGATACTGTCCATGTCGAACCACAGTCAATTTGTTCGTGAAAATCTGCCTGTCAATCTGAGCTGTTCGTGACACGCGCGAGAAGGAAGAGTTGCGATAACCAAGAGAAACGGGGATTATACACTTTCTAATGCGTCTTGTCCTTCATTTTGTTTTGTTAGAAACTCCATTGTTTCTCTGACGAAGCCTCCTTGCCACTTTTCATTTACGCATTACATATTTCTTTATTATTTACGGCTATTCGTTCACGTATTATGTATTTATTTGTCATTTATTCATATATTACATATTTATTTATTTATTCACATATTGCAAAATTATTCGTTATTTAGTCATATAGTACATATTTATTATTTGTATAGTGAATATTTATTTACTGTTTTTTCGTATACTGCATATTTATTTATTTATTCATATATTACACATTTATTATTTAATAATTCATTATTTAATATTTTTCGTTCTTATATTGCCGATACGTTTATTAATTATTATTATTTATTAACATTTTGCATTTCGTATTTAAAATGGCTGAATGTTATGAGACATTTTATAATTGATATTATTTAGAATACAG
The DNA here is from genome assembly GCA_036983795.1 of Megachile lagopoda. Lineage (NCBI taxonomy): Eukaryota > Metazoa > Arthropoda > Insecta > Hymenoptera > Megachilidae > Megachile > Megachile lagopoda. Next base: position 1,819,216 of record CM072793.1, read on the forward strand.
TCGTTTTTTTTTGCAATTTACTTTTTACTTAATATATTGCATAACTAATACACTATACTACTAGTGTGACTTTGCATCTTTTCTTTCACGATATAAATAACGTGTAATTTAGAAATTTTTCGCTTGAAACTACATTAGATTCGCGTTATATTGCCACAGAGTGAGATATATCAATCGGAAATTCTTGTATCGGCGATATGTTGAGTTGGCCAGAATTTTTTCCTTTTATATGGTGATATTATACGATGAGAGCGCCGCTAGTGTGCGTGAAACTCTGTCTGGAAATGGCAATATAACGAGAGTCTACTATATTTATCTCCCTACATTTAAAACTACACTTGATTAATAATACATGTAATAAATAAATAAAATATTTGAAAAATGTTCCAAATTGTAGTTTTTCCAAAAAATTATAATAACACTTTAAATTAATATTTGGAAATGTAATAAATTGATTTATACAATTGTTTATAATTAAGCTACAACTTAAAGCTGCTTAATGTTGTACTCAACTTGTACAAAATTTATATTCATTTTCAACATTGTTTAATCCTAACAATTTAAATACATAATTAATTATTAATTATTAACTATTCACACGTTTATACGTGTCAAACGTGTACGTATGTTATTCAACTCAAAATGACAGTTAACATCATTAAAAATTTAATAAACTAAAAATTATTCATTTGAAACTGACACGTCAATATTCACGTATTAAACTGTTTTACAATTTTAATTTTTATGTGTAGTATCATGAATGAACCTTAATTATGTTGATAATCTAACTTTAATCCCACGTTTAATAACCTCAATTGCATTTAATTTAAGGAAGAAATTCTCAGCCAGAATTTGTAGACTTTATGTAACAATTTAATGAAACTTGAACGTCAGTTTCAAGGTACTCGATCGATAGATCACCGAAAGTTCTGATTAAATCGTATTGATTATTTATGAAGTATCAGGGATTCAAATAGCGTTGGCCTTGAACTGACTTCGCGAATAATTTCAACGATATTTGACGTAATAATCCATAAAACGGTGCCGCAATCACGTTCACAATGCACGAGGCACGATTTATGATAACGATTGGTTAATTAACGATTCATGAAAGCGATTAACACCTCCGAGGCAAAATTCATGGTGACATCGAATTTTAATGAAATATCGTGTAAAACATCGACGAATTCTGTCTTTTTATTTATGTTAAATTTACTTCGAGTTTGTTAATAAATCACCTGCGTGCCATTTTTATTTATGGAAACATCGCGTGATTTGTTCGATCATTCTGTTTTCGATGACTTCATTTTTACATAGTATATTTGTACGTTGTAAGCAATCATCCTGTATAATAGTACATATTTATGCAATTGTACTGCGAAATTAATGCAATTTTATGCGATACTATGTACAGTGTGATAAATGTGTATGTGTGTGATTGTTTGTTGAAAATTTCGATCGAAATTTCTTTCTTCGTTATTGTGTTATACCGGGTGTTTTCGAAATGGTGGTACAACCCAAAAATGGGTGAATCAACGTGCAAAAATAAGTAAAAAATATGGAATAAAATTTTGTCGTATATGGCTTTATTTTCGAGAAAATTTAATTCAGACATTTCTTATGTATTGGTAAAAATATTTGTTTACAATGTAGAAAATGATAAAATTAACAAATTCTTAATTCTACAGTAAACGAGTATTATAAATCGACAGATATTATTATTAATATCGCTAAAATTGGTTTATTACTTAAACCTATTATTAGGTTTGTTACTTAAACATTCATTCATTCTCAAAGCAACGAAAAATCGTTGCATTTATCATTTTATGAACAAACTTTTTTGTAAATACTTCGAAACTGTTCAAACTCGGTTCTTTCAAAAAAGAAGTAACGTATGAAAAAAATGTATTGTATATTTTTGTCTTATATTTTCATGTAAATTCACCCTCTTTTCGATTGCACCATTTCGAAGACCCCCTGTGTAAATATTTATTAAATCAGTAATTCGCTTAATTTACTTAATTTGTTTCAAATATCTTTGTTTGCTAGAACAATAGTTGCAGGACAATGAGATTTATCTTTTGACTCACATTTGGATTTAGCCTGACTCAAAACAAGCGTCAAATAGAAAATCGATAAACGTTCTTGGGGCACGTACTCAATAATATTGATCTTTTCATTGATAATTGACGAATAACTAATCTTCCACATTAGACCAAAAAAATTATATTTTAGCTAATTACAGGAAGAGATGCGTATTAAATATTATATAATTGTATTGTAAAGCGAAGTTATTAATTTTTTATTAATAATTTATTAAATTCTACCTTCATGGTAAATATTAATACTTTTTGTTCAATTTAATTTCAAATTATTATTTTATAGTTTATCTTACTTCAATAAAATAAATATTTTATTAATATTAAGTATACAATTGTAAAATTTTTATTCTGTGAAATTTTATAGTATTGTGATTATAAAATATTTTTATAACAATTATTAAATTTATGTTTCAAAAGTTTTTACAAGCTTGTAGTTATAATTTTTGCAATTATATTTTTGTTTCAAAAAATTTTGTAATTATAAAATTTTTGTACTCTTGCAACTATAAGATTTTTATTATGATTTTTAAACACTTGTGACAATAAAATTTTTATTTTAACAATTTTTATACTGCTATGATTATAAAATTTTAGTGTTCAAAATTTGTGTAACATACTTAAAAAATTTTACAATTTTTATCGCTATAAAATTATATATTCCTTAACTTTTTTAGATTAATTAATTTTGTAATTCTTTTTGTCAAATATTTTCTTCTAACAAAATTTCTAACAAAATCTAACAAAAACATTTGCTGTTTCTTTTTCTCAAATAAAATAACTTGATATTAATTCAAAAAATATGAAGTCCGTGAAATATTAAACTAATTCATAAAAATTCTATAATTGCATTGTACATATATTCTCTATACAAAAGCACTTAAAAACTTCGTAACATTGCAATAAATTATTAATTAAATTACTATTAAATTATTGTTAATAGATTATGTGAAAAGTGCATCACGTAAAAATTTCTAAATTTAAAAGCTAGTGTCACAATAATAAAAACGGAAATAAAAAGGTATATCAAATAATCGTAGAATTACGAACTGAGTTCGTGCAATCGTTCATTTATTCAACATTAAACGATTTTTTTCACCAAAATAGAAATCAATGACAGTAACCATTTTTTTTTGTGAAAGCATTCAGTAACGTTATCCTCCTCTCGAAAGTAAATTGCTATCCGTTTTCGACGAACAAAAATACAATGATTACCGAACGATATGTTGCCAGCCAGATATGAAAAGCTCGGGGTACAAGTGAAGCTTTTCACGATTTGAAAGCATCCTGAAAAACCTTTTCAATGGCTCTTAAATCCTCGATTTTTCACCGATACCCGTTCGCCACCGGCCCATTGAACGTATTTTTTTCCCTGGAAAATTGTTATTAAACGGCAGAACCTGAACGACTTCGTGTTACCAAGTGCAAAAAAAAACAACAACAAAAATAGAGTGGTACTATGGGAAAAGATAAATCGAGCTTTTTAATCAGAATTTAAATTGGAGAGTACTTTTTTTTCGGTCTGTGTTGAAAAATCTGGTAGCTGGTGAAAGAGTTGTATGTTAGTTTGGGATTAGTTTCTGGTGATTTGATTTTAGTACAAATAAAGTGGTTATTAATTTTTGGAAATTGTTTTTGATACATTGAGGAGTACTGTTTGCTGAAATCTTTTTAAAATTAATATTATTGTTAATATTAAATAGTGTTAGGACTAATGAAACGATGGTTAACTGATATTACTGTTAATATTGCATAATTGTACTTTATGAATAATGTTAGAAACTGAAAGTGTAAATATGTTATATTTTAATTTGAGAAACATTGAATTCTTAAATTTTACAAATTGGACAAATTTCCTCAATTTGTCTCATTTCACAAATTTCGAAAATTTCTTAACTCTCAGAAGCTTCAAATCTGAAAATCTTCAACAAAATCAAAAAATCTTAAAATCTGAAAATTCTTAAAATTTCAAAAATTTTCAAAATTCTTAGATTCCAAATCTCAACATTTTTTAATTTTAAAATATCAGATTTTTAGAGTTTTGAGTTTTCTAACGTCTAAATTTCTAAATTACATATTTTCGAATGACCCTATTGTCAAATATCAGAATATCTGAACTTTCAAATTTCCAAATCTGTGAACCTCTAAATTTCTAAATTTTCAAATTCCAAATTTCTTATACCTGAAACTTAAATTTCTCAATTTCCAAGTATCTCAAATTTTCCATATTTCTAAAATTTCGAAATCTCCAAATTTGCTTAATATCTGAAACTCTTTTCCAAGTCACCAGGTTCCTAAATTTTCAAATACCAAATTTAAATCTTATAATGTTTAAAATTGGACGACACTATATTACACTATACTCAATTATCATGAATAATGCAAGCTATGTTATTATTCATATAACTTGTATCTCTCAGTTAAAATGTACCATTATGTAGTGCACCGCCATTATAATACACCATTATACATGTAGTATAAAATACACTATACTCTATTGACATAGATAATACAAAGTGTATTATTATTTATATAATTTGTATCCGTTAAAGGTACAGAATTATATCGTATAAAACAGCTCATTATAATAGATCATTACATAAAATATACCATTATAAAATTCCTCATTACATTATTTGCAATTTAAATTTCGCGGTACGGATGCTGCAATGGCGGCACCAATAAAAACCGCTGTGATCGGAGGGTCAGTAGATAAACGGGCAGCAAGACTCATATTGAAATAGCGATCACTTTACCACATGGTAGTTCTACCAATCATTTTTCACGTATAACTCCGTGCACTGGTACTATCTGGCCTAAATCTATTCCAAGTACTGGTTGTACGGCCATAGTGTCGCCTGTAAGTGGATACGCCTGAGACGATGGTAGCGTGGACTCTCGGGCTCTTGATCCTCCATTTTTTCCGTTGAACGTATGCCCTCCCCCGCGGGCAACCGGTCAGATTCATCCTCATAACTTTCATTCAGAGCCGGACCGAAGGAATTGCGGCCTGGCAACTCCTTCTCCGTATCCAGACGACCCCTTCCCTTTCGTTATGGTCTCGTTCAGCTGCCAGTGACTTCGCTCGCAGCTCGAGCTTTGCCATCGGGACGATGTAACCAGTTAACTGCGGAATTTAGTTCGAAAAATCCCTCGTGGAACGCGTAATTAACACTAGAACCAACAGTTAAGACCAAGCTATTTTTACCGAAACCAGTCGAAATGAATAATAAAATATTTTTATGTTCATCGATTTATTATTATCGTACTAAAGGAATTCTGTGGTATGGCATTATAGTATGCAGTTACAATTATAATAACTATAATAATATAAGTAGGTCCTTTTATCTTTTCCCAACTGGTTGCCGCAATTTTAATGATCCTGTATACTTTCATGTTCTACGGAACTTGAAAGCACACATTTTATGTAAATTTGAAATATTTTCTGATTCACTTTCTGAAGGCTTCTGAACATTTTCTTTGTCTATAATCTCGTCGCTTTAAAGTTCAACTTCACTTTTTTCGTGCTCATATAATTCATATTAGATTCACTATTTACAACAGTTCAGATTTTCTATATTTCTCATTTTTAGGGCTTGTAAAATGTTACATAAAAAAGAATTAGGGTCTATTCCAACGATTGTGGTATACTAAATAACCACATGAAACATCGTCGTTGACTATGTTAACATCAAGGCCATGTTTATTCTGGTGCCAAATACGATGTTGAATGTAACAAAATATCGATAAGTCTATCTAAGTATCTAATAAATTTCGGGTTCGATAAATGGATTATAGAATACTTTTCCACTTTCAAAATGGCTGGTGGTATGAGTAACCATGATACTTATTTTGACTTTTAAAATAATATTCATTATATTACACACCCAGTTATCGCTGCAAAAGTCGTCACATCATTGCAGAAAATATAACATCAATTTTAAAATGAAATTGTAAAAGTATTTTGACTGGTGTGACAGCTCTGATGTTAAAATCAAGCAATGAGTATACGCGTCGAACAAATAAAATTTATAATAATCCAATTCTTGAAAACGATCCTTAAGTTCTGTTTTGTTGTTCAGTTAGACTAATCGCTCAAATAGTTTCATTTATTTAAAACTAGTTTTGCGACTAAACAGAGAATTGGATGCGGCCATATTGAAATTAACAGTTGCTAGAAGTCATCATGATAAAGCCTGAATTGTATGACTATATCAAGACACTAAAACACTTCATAACCTCTAAATTGAAAAGTAATTCGTACCTGAGAACAACCCTTAAGTTTTGTTTTGTTCAATTAAACCATCGATCGCTCAAATAGTTTCATTTATTTAGAACTAGTTTTGCGACTAAACAGAAAATCGAATACGGCCATATTGAAAAGAACAAGTTCTAAAAATCGTCAGGATAAAATATTCAATTGTGATACCGCCATATTGAAATGCACAAATACTAAAAATCATCAGTGTATAATCGAAAATATTTTACTGTATGGTCGCAGTAATGCAGCAGGAAGAGCACTCATAGTCTCCAAATCGAGGAGGAATTCGGAGTTACATGAGAACGACCCTTAAATTTTGTTTTGTTCAGTTAAACCATCGATCGCTCAAATAGTTTCATTTATTTAGAACTAGTTTTGCAACTAAATAGAAAATCGAATACGGTCATATTGAAATGAACGAGTTCTAAAAATAGTCAGGATAAAATATTCAATTGTGATACCGCCATATTGAAATGCACAAATACTAAAAATCATCAACGTATAATCGGAAATATTTCAGTATATGAATAGCAACGCAGCAGGAAAAGCACTCATAGTCTCCAAATTGAGGAGGAATTCAGAGTTACATGAAAACGACCCTTAAGTTTTGTTTTGTTCAGTTAAACCATCAATCGCTCAAATAGTTTCATTTATTTAGAACTAGTTTTGCGACAAAACAGAAAATCGAATACGGCCATATTGAAATGAACGAGTTCTAAAATTCGTCAAGATAAAATATTCAATTGTGATACCGCCATATTGAAATGCACAAATACTAAAAATCATCAGTGTATAATCGAAAATATTTTACTGTATGGTCGCAGTAATGCAGGAAGAGCACTTATAGCGTCCAAATGGAGGAGCAATTCAGAGTTACATGAGAACGACCCTTAAGTTTTGGTTTGAAGTTCAGTTAGACGGTCGGTCGGTTAATTCTCCGGTTGAATTTCGCGTGAAACTTTTCACAGACAGACAGGGAAACCAATTTCATACATCGTTCACTGGCATAGGTGAAGGGCAGCAGCCCAATTGGCCAGGCGCCAAAGCGAGCGTTTTCAACGCGCGAACAACGCCGGGACAACTTGTTTCAGGCCTGCGTCCAATGATCAGAGGGGACGTCATAATATCGGTGCAGTTGCAGTTGCCGTAAATAACCATCGCTAATCGCTGGCGACGAAAGGATGACTCAGATCTGGTCTGCTTAACTTATCGAGTTGATGCTACTCGAACGTGTCCTCATGGAAATTCAGCCTTTAAGATTTCCGGAAAGACGGGATATTTGAACGGGTCCATTACCCATTGGAACTAGTTAGAATACCTTTAAATGTCGTTCATATTGAAACTAAGACATTAACAAGTTCGTACTTGATTCTTTTTTTACACATTTTTAAGGTTCGCGAGATGAACACGTGTAATGACTGGAAAACTGAATTATTCAAAAGACGTGCAATTGTATACGTAATTTGTTTATCTGAAGGAAAAGTTAGTTATCTCAACTGTGAATGCATATCTTGGATTATATACATGATATTTTTTTAAATATACGCAATTTAACTACTCGTATGGGATTTTGTTTATTTATTCCATTTGTTTATTTATTTGTTCAGATGAATTTTAATTCGGCAGAAAATGGTAAGTCAGGGAATTTCATCGTTATAATTTTTAATTGACGTAATTATGACTTGTGATGATTAATTTGGGAGTTTAAACATTTGCGGATTTGAAATTTAGATATTTGAATATAGGGAAATTTCTCGAGATTTGAGTATTTGAAAATATGGAAGTTTTGAGATTTGAGAATTTGAAAATTTAGAAATCTCGAGATTGGAGAATTTGAATTTTTGGTTTGAAAGTTTTGAGATTTAAAAAATTTGGATTTTGACACTTAAAAATTGTAAAATTTAGAAATTTGGAAACATTCGAATTCAGAAATTTGAAGATTTTGAAACTTGAGTGTAAAGGGACTTGAAAGCATGGACAACTGAAAATATGTAAATTTGAAAGTTTTGGAATTTGAAAACGTAGAAAATTTAAAAATTTGATACTTTAAAGATTTGGAGATTTGGAAATTTCTGGATCTGAATATTTTGTAATTTTGGGATTTGGAAATTTTGTTACTTGGAGTATTTGATGTTTGAAAATTCGGAAAGTCGATAATTTGGGAAATTGAGAATTGGAAAAATTGGGAACTTGAGAATTTAAGAATTTGAGAATTTTTAAAATTTGTATATTCGAAAATTTGTGAATTTAACATTTCGAAATTTGAATATTTTAGAATTTTCGAACTTATCAATTTGAGTATTTTGAAGCTTGAGCATTTGGAAAACAATATTTGATTTGAAAATTTTGGAATTTTACGGGAATATTTGAAAATTTCGGAATTCATATATTTGTCACATTCCCAAATAACCAAATTCCTAAATTCTGAAATTTCCAAATCTCCACATTTCCAAATTTCTAAATTTCTAAACCCATAATTCTTAAACTTCCAAATTCTCAAAGTATCACATTTCCAAATCCCTACAGTCTCGAATTCTCAAGTTACTACTCTTCCAACCCCTAAATTCCCAAATTCCTCCATCCAAAATTTTTAAATTAAAAAATTCTCAAATTATTGCATTTCCGAATTCCTCAGTTTTTAAATTACCACATTTCCAAATCCCAAAATTCCCAAATTCTCAATTGCCCAAATCTCCGAATCCAATTTCCCAAATGACCAACATCTAAATTTCCAAGAATTCGAAATAAATATTTCCCTTCAGAAAAACTTGCTTCCGAATGTACTTCAAAAAGCACCTCAGACGCTAAAACTTACGTTGTTCAAACGCTGAAACAATACATTCACTCAAACGCTAAAAACAATCGTACTTGTTGCATCCGACGCACAAAATGGCGGCTGCAGGCAGTAAAGCAACATCGAACGAAAGTCGACCGCCAAAACGAAGCGGAATGGGGTGTCACGCGGCACAATGAGCAAATGGAAGTAGCAGAGCTCGAATTCCGCTTCGTCGCCGGTTATTAGGCAAATACGGCCTCGTCGATGATAACCCTTTTGCTCGGGGCTGAATAATATAGCACCCTTAAACGGGTAGCGTTTGATGTGACGCCGGTTCGCAGGGCGTCGCAGCCAATTTTGTCTCTCACCCCCGTTCGTCAGCCCCGCGTGTCATAATCGCAACCCTTGTCGTCCTCTAATCTTCGGGGCGAGTTCGCTTTTTCACCGAGGATATTGCGAAACTGTTTATCGTAATCGGTTAACACTAGATTTACGGAACAAAATGGCGCATATTATTTCCTTATTTTAAATCAGATGCTTTCATCAAAATTTGCTTTTGTTCAGATGAATAATTGCAAATTTTGTTAAGAATAATTGTCAATTTTGTTATGTTACATCCCTTATATTTATCGACTTTATTTTTAATCTGAACTGCACATCGAACGTCCGCTAATCTAACTGAAAGTACATTTCTTTCCTTTCCTTTTTTATCTTAATGCAATCATTAGTGCAAAGTTGTGTTGGGATTATAACTTTATTGTCTGTACTGAAAATATGAATTTAACATGCAAAACTAACGGGCAGAATGCTAGCTAATAAAATGGCCGACACGTTGTTCATTCGGATATGTACGCATAAGTAGTATTTTAGCTACAGAATTGTTGTCTTTGGAAAATTTGTAAAACTTCGAGTTTTTCATAAATTAAAAAAAGATCTCTAAGTTTAGATCTTTAAGTTTCTAAGATACTATATTTTCAAACATTCTGTTTTTCTAATTATTGTGTTTTTAAGCTTCAATATTCACAAGTTCGCCAACTTTCCAACTGATCGAACTCAAAATTACATTTTTAAATCTCCGAATTCCCAAGTTAATTTTTTCTTATACATTTTAAAATTTGCAGAAGCGAACGTATACGAAATCACCTTATCGCCATTTTCCCTAAATAATCGTGGTGACTCATCCCGACAACTTGCATCTTAATTAACTACACCCATTAAGATGCAATATCCCCTTTTCTACCGCACGTTCAACGGAAAAATGAGAACAGAATCTCCGATCAAACATTCCGGATTATCCACATAAAAATCGTTGTAATATACCGGTGACCCAAAAAAATTCTGGGGAGCAGAAAGCCTCTTAGCGCCTGGAATCTCCTGGAGGAAACAAATAGAACATCCCCCTGTGTCCCGTGTGTGGACTTCATAATCACGGTGGTCTGTGGGAATGGTCTTTGGTTGACAGACAGAGAAAACGGAACGAAATAAATTCGCGATCGGTACAATATGTCCAAATGTTTCCAACCGAGCGAATATCGCAAAATAATGACGATCCTCGAGCCGCAACACCGACAACGCCCGGAGGCCTACTAATGGGGAGAGCATCCCCATACCCGTGTTCCACCGTGCATTCAGCCTATGGGGTGCTCTCCTTGCACCGTTTTCCAGCTGACTTGGCTAAACGGGATCGCATTATCACACAGTTTCCACCCTTCGACGCGATGGGAGATTAGCATCTACTCTCCGGGCTTGCTTTTTCTCTCTTGCACCCTCGGTGATCAGGAACTAATGTGCGACACTGGTACCACCTGGTAGCGAAAGACCCGCGGTTGCAGTTTTCTCGCAAATATTGGCTTCAATTTTTTTATGCTCTGTTACAGTTTTGAATTGGGATGGTAGAAGGTTAAATTAGGTTCACAGGGATAGTGACGATATTCTTTTGGGTTTGCTTTGTATGTTATGTTACGTTATTCTGTTACAATTCTGAGTTAGAAGTAGAAGTAGTTAAGGTGACAGTAGTTTAAGTTTAAGGTGGGTTCATGAGCATAGTGACAAAATTCTTTTGGGTTTGCTTTGTATGTTATGTTACATTATTCTGTTACAATTCTGAGTTAGAAGTAGAAGTAGTTAAGGTGGCAGTAGTTTAAGTTTAAGGTGAGTTCATGAGCATAGTGACAAAATTCTTTTGGGTTTGCTTTGTATATCTTATGTTACGTTATTCTGTTACAATTTTGAGTTAGAAGTAGAAGTAGTTAAGGTGGCAGTAGTTTAAGTTTAAGGTGAGTTCATGAGCATAGTGACAAAATTCTTTTGGGTTTGCTTTGTATGTTATGTTACGTTATTCTGTTACAATTTTGACTTAGAAGTAGAAGTAGTTAAGGTGGCAGTAGTTTAAGTTTAAGGTGGGTTCATAAGCATAGTGACAAAATTCTTTTGAGTTTGCTTTGTATGTTATGTTAGGTTATTCTGTTACAATTCTGAGTTAGAAGTAGAAGTAGTTAAGGTGGCAGTAGTTTAAGCGTTTAAGGTGAGTTCATGAGCATGGTGACAAAATTCTTTTGGGTTTGCTTTGTATGTTATGTTACGTTATTCTGTTACAATTCTGAGTTAGAAGTAGAAGTAGTTAAGGTGGCAGTAGTTTAAGTTTAAGGTGAGTTCATGAGCATAGTGACAAAATTCTTTTGGGTTTGCTTTGTATGTTATGTTACGTTATTCTGTTACAATTTTGACTTAGAAGTAGAAGTAGTTAAGGTGGCAGTAGTTTAAGTTTAAGGTGGGTTCATGAGCATAGTGACAAAATTCTTTTGGGTTTGCTTTGTATGTTATGTTAGGTTATTCTGTTACAATTCTGAGTTAGATGTAGAAGTAGTTAAGGTGGCAGTAGTTTAAGTTTAAGGTGGGTTCATAAGCATAGTGACAAAATTCTTTTGGGTTTGCTTTGTATGTTATGTTACGTTATTCTGTTACAATTTTGAGTTAGAAGTAGAAGTAGTTAAGGTGGCAGTAGTTTAAGTTTAAGGTGAGTTCATGAGCATAGTGACAAAATTCTTTTGGGTTTGCTTTGTATGTTATGTTACGTTATTCTGTTACAATTCTGAGTTAGAAGTAGAAGTAGTTAAGGTGGCAGTAGTTTAAGTTTAAGGTGAGTTCATGAGCATAGTGACAAAATTCTTTTGGGTTTGCTTTGTATGTTATGTTAGGTTATTCTGTTACAATTCTGAGTTAGAAGTAGAAGTAGTTAATATAACATCAAAAGGGCTCCGTATTACACTTAAAAATTTTGAGACTATATTTTTGAGATGTTGCACTAACATTTTATAGAAAAAAAAAATTTTTTTTAATTCTAAAGGTATTGCCCCCCTTAAACCCCCGGGGGTCAACTTTAGAGCGTTTTGCCCTGGGTGTTATGATCTCAAGGTAAAATAGATTTTCACAAAATATAATATTTAGTTTCAGATATAGTACTAGAATGAATTTACTATAATAAAAAAAGACACTACAAGATATCCAGTTTTGGTATAGATACGTACTATGAGGTATTTCGTAGTTGGCCAAAAATTATGTTAAATTTAAAAAATATATACTTTAATCTGAAGAAGATAAAAAGTATCGTAATTTTTAACAGACAAATATGTGGTCAACGTCGTATTATCACAATTATAATATTGTTGATAGCTGAATGACCAATGGAACGAACGGTATCATCATTTTCCCCCGATCATGTCGACATCTGTCATGCATTGTCCGTACATTTTCATTCGACCTAAATCACCACGTATTTATACAGTCGTTTCGAAGATGCAGAGAATGGAACAACGGACGTACAGCTACGAGCCGAGTATCAATGCAGATCCGTTCAATGAAGGCTATGGGAATTGTTAGGGCTGCTCGACCCACTGGCCATTGCTTGATCAGCAACGTTGTTCAAACCGGAATTTCCACCCTTACTTGTCTAACCCGTACGATTGGTAATTTCTTCCGATAATTGCAATGTTTTACTTAATTAGAAAAAGAATTAAGAAAAAATTGAGAATCAACTCTTAACGGTTACACTAGGGTATGAAACGACCCCAGATAATTTAGCTTCAAGTTTAAACACTTTTTGTCCTGAAAATTTGAATAAACACGTTTTTTGAAACACAGATATTTTTACTATTATTTTCTATAAACTGTTATATCTCAATTTCAGCCGATATTTGCTCTATGTTAAAATCGAGGAAGGCTTTGAATTTCTTTGTAAAAACTGAAACTTTTTCAATTTTTTCATGTTTCTACAATTTTTTCATACTCAACAAAACTGAAAACAGCTGTGAAACGTGTTAAAACAATTTTCAAAGATAATTTATAATTTTTTTCAAGGTAAAAAAATGAGTAGCTTTGTAAGAAAATTTTTTTTTTGCTGTGTACCAGGTATATTCTGATGAATTGTGACCGTTAAAGGTTAAGAAACAATTATTGGAACTGCCTGGTTGGAAACAAATTTTTGGAACACCCGGTATGAACTTAAAATTTGTTAATGTAGAACTTCTGAAAAATTTTAAGAAATAATCCGACAATATAGAAATAAATAGTGTGTTAATGTAAAACACTTTAAATGTAATGAAAAGATAGATTACAAGATATCCCTCATTAAATTTTGAGGTTCACAGTTTTACACATAAAATATTACATCTGAATTTATAGATCATCAAATAATATAATTTTTTAATAAGTATAATTGTGTGAATTGCACACGTCGAGTACGTAACATAACCTCTTTCCTCAATTTCAAAATAATAAAAACAACAAAAACTTATACTGAAACTTTGAAAATGCTCCATACAAGTATTTCTAGATAATTCAATATAATTATATTAAATAATTAACACACTTTTTTACACAAAACATTTGACATGTAATATAACCTTAATTAATTTCAAGATATAAAGAGCAATAAAACTTTGCAACAGTACTTCGAAAAAATTCCATTCAAATATCTCCAGGTGAATAATGTGATATAATCATTGATTCTGATCAGCATTCTTCTCCGGGTCATAAATCAGATAAGACATAACCTTTTTAATTGCCATCAAGATATCAACAACAGAATTTTGCAATTTTCGACAATACCATAAAAATATTTTAGAGCGGGACAATTAACCTTTTCTGTATTAAAAATCGAATACCAAACGTAATTTATTAGCTCAGTCACTTTAGTATGTCAACGCCCACTGAATTTTGTAAGAAAAACTTGTAAGACAATCCCATAAAAATATCTTTAAATGTTCCTTTATTTCATCTTAAATGTCAAATACCTAACATAACCTGCTTGATTGCCTACAGAGTATAAAATATATTCACAAAGTTGCAAAAATATTTTATAGAAACAATTGTTAAATATGATGACTTAAACTAACAGCAACAAAGTTTTGCAATTTTAAAAATAATTCATACAAATGTTTCTAAATAACACAGTTAACCTTTCCTATATTAAAAATCAAATACCAAGCATAACCTATTACCTCAATCAGAAAGTAGCAACACAATTTTTCAATAAGACTCTATTCTTTAAAAGTTCTTTTATTTTATCTCAAATGTCGAATAACCTGCTTGATTATCTATAGATAATAAAATACATTCGCAAAGTTACAATCGTCTCCATTTTATAGCAACATTTATGAAATGTCATAAAAAATCAACGTAATGGGCTTCAAAGTATGAAATTTTCGAAATGCTTGATACGAATTTTTCCAAAATTTTATATAATACAATTACAAGTAATACAATTAACATTTTCTATATACAAAATTCAAATTTGAGACATAACCTATTCACTGTACATCAACGTTTATAAAATTTTGGGATAAAACTTCTGAGACACCACATACAAGTATTTCCAAGTAAAAGAAGTGACTTTTTTTTATATAAAAATTCAAATACGAGACATAACCTATTAACTCAGTCTGTACATCAACGTCTATAAAATTTTGAGACATCACATACTAATATTTCCAAGTAAAAGAAGTGACTTTTTTTTATATAAAAATTCAAATACGAGACATAACCTATTAACTCAGTCTGTACATCAACGTCTATAAAATTTTGAGACACCACATACTAATATTTCCAAGTAAAAGAAGTGACTTTTTTTATATAAAAATTCAAATACGAGACATAACCTATTATCTCAATCAGCGAAGTAACATCCAAAAAACTCCGCAAGAAAACTTCTAGTACACCCCATAAAAATACCTAACCTAACTTCCCTAATTCCTAATTTCCCGAATGCATCCGTTCAAAAAATTCGATAAACGTCGATATAAATATTTCCATCGCTTATTAAATATCCTAAAAGATCAACGAACCTCCCTCGCAGCAAGCACCTGAAAAATAAAGGGCCCAGTGTCCCCGGTTGACGGTGTAAGGCCCGTCGGTCCCACGGATCACGAGATTTCCGTAATCGGAGAAGTAACGGGTCGGTGGCGGGAGGGTATGGGGGAAAAATGGCGTCCGAGCGTCGGAACGCTTTGAGCTGTCCAACCATTGGACGGACAAATGAACAGGCCAAGCGGTGGAAGCCCGAATGTGAATTGTAATACAGGGGTCCCATGGAGGGGTACAGTGGGGTGAGGACCTCCGACCGACAGGCCAAAATGGATTGTTATTGGCCGAAGGATTCAACCCTTCGGGACCCCTCCACTCATATGATATGCTAACGAGCGCGTGAACTGTTCCAGGGAGGGATGAAACCCTTTGCGCGAAAGGGGTTAGATTGGTAGGGCGGCCGAAAATCCAATCCCTTGGAGCATCTACGAGTAGGAAGCCGTACCGGGTGCGATCCTCTTCCAGGTCTGTAGCCACGGCTCTGATCATTCGTCGAAGTCGAGTTGGGTTTCGGAGGCAGGCTTAGTACTGCTTCCCTTCTTCGTTTACTGGCATACACGTGAAAATATACCCAATGCCATTTAATTAGAATCGTAACAGTGCAATAACGTCATAGGTAGCTCTTAACATGTTTAATTGCTGTCGCCATGAGATATGACAATAACGTCATAGGTAGCTCTTAACATGTTTAATTGCTGTCGCCATGAGATGAGCATTGAAGGTGCGGGTGTGATTGGTGCAAGCAAAATTCCTTGTCTACGTCGCATTGAAAAATAAGGAACTTTGAATTTATAGAACGTCTTATGGCATAGTACGCTGCTAACCAAAATAATACTATATTTGTTTCTCATCATTTCTGTAAACTATGTTTAAATTCCAAACTGTTGCATATGAAATGTTACTGGTGTTATTTTAGTCTGTCCCCACTGACCTTCAGTAAAAATTGATACCGAATAATAACATAATACCGAGGATGTGTCAAGGTCTTGATTTAGATTCGGAAAAATTAAAACGTACCTTATATCACATAGATTATTTTCCCGTGAAGTTGCATACAAATTGATATTTATTTATGATGCCATAACAAAAATTTCATTCATGATACGAAAATGAAAATTTGTGTGCTTGCCAACCTAATACATATATCACTGATTTTAACAAGGTGGTACTATAACATGTTTACAAAATATATACGTATATTTAAATTATGTAATAAGAATCAAAAGCGACTTAACAGTTCACAGTTCAATATCAATTTTCATAGTTTTATGTAATGTCAATGAATTTAAACACGTACTATCCAGTATCACAAACATGAAATTCCAGGCCCGAATTACAAATATCTTCGATAGCTTTTAGGACACATGCGTAATAGTACACTTGGTAGGGACGTTGTTGAGTAATTCCAGTAATTTTTAGCGTATATGCTTATTACCTTGTACTAGAGGGTTTTCACTGATTGCAAGTCTGAAATTAGAATTGCTAAACGGCTTTATCCAACATGGCGGTTGTAATTAGATGTTTAACTTTAAAAATGTGCGTGACATATCCTTTTTCAGATGTGACATTATCTGCGTCGTAGAAAGTTTTGCATATCTGCTGGTTACCATTAATATTGTACATCTGGTTTAAACGTTGATAGCTTAAGACTTAAGGGAACACGATAGGTATGGTGGTCACAAATGATCATTAAACTGATAACAAATTGTTCTTGAACATATAAGGGTATGTAGTGATGGCAACGAGGGCTACAGTAGCACTATAAACATTGGATTGTTAGAAAAGTTGCCGGTGGAACTTAGCAATACTAAGTAAAATTACTTGAATTCGCTACAAAAATAAAAATTCGTTAAATGTTCAAAAAGGAAGTGGTTTAAATGATCGATGAAGTCTTAACGTAAAAATGTCAGTTAAATTCCGTAATACATTTATCATTTTTACTGAACCATTTTTCAAAAGTTAGTAACAATTTATTAATTGTAAATTTATCATTTATAAAACAATAAATTTATCAGAACATTGTTTATTCTTGAGTCTTAGTGATAATAATTTTACAAAGTCACTCTAAATTCTGAATAATGAGGGTTAGATCTCATTAGAACAAGAGGACATTATTGTTCCACAGAACTCTTACAGTAAATGTAGCATGCCAAACTGTCAGCGAACCTAGCATGCCAAATTGTTAGGCATGAAGCTTCGAACGCTTTATTTGAAATAAACCTGCCGTGAAGGTAAAAATGTCTAACAAATGGAGATCTAGAATAATTCTGAAATACTGCAACAGAAATGTAATAAATTCTTTAAGGCTAATGTGAAAATAATTGTACGAGTCAGCTATTCACATAAATATTAAAAATGGTTTAAATTAACAAGATGTCCTCTTGCGTTTCCTCTTTTTAACACTTTGCTTGTCAAATCACCCATATATGGATCATCATGCCAACCTGTTACCTGTATGATTAAGAATTTATTTATACCTAATTGCAAATAGTTCTAACTGCTTAGAATTGTGAAAAGTAAATATAACAGTATTGTGAAAATATTTGACAAGATTTGTTAAACATGTAAGGAAATTTTTATCAGTATGGCAGTCAACGTGTTAAATTAACAGTTGATTGAAGGAGCGCAAGATTAGTGTACTCCCCAATATTTTCCAATATTACCAGACTTCAATACATTCACCAATATTAAGATATTTCCCAATATATTCTCCGATATTTATGCGTTCCCTAATACGTACATTTTCCAATATGTTCTCCGATATTAATATGAACCCCAATATCCCAGTTATTCAAGGAAGATTCAGATATATATTTCTGAAACTAAGCAAGTAGGAAAATAACAGCACATAAAAACTATTAATGAACCTATGACCTTTCTAGGATTGATAAAATCACAGTTTATAATTGTAGAGGGCAGTAAGAACAAAGCATCAGTTACCACATATTTTTCTGTTGAAATGGATTGTGTTAAAGTTAGGTTAAGTTAGGTCAAATTAGATCTTGTAACTGTGTATAGCAAATCGCATATTTCTTCTGTAAAAATAAATTAGGTCAGATTAGGTTAGATCAAATTTTATTTTGTAACTGTAGAAGGCAGCGAACACCATTTTCCACATATTACCGCAACGATGGATCGAATTGAATTACGTTAGGTTAAATCAGGTGAATCAATTCCTATTTTGCAACCGACATAAAACATTAACTACCAAACATTTCTTAAATTGGCTTACGTTAGGTCCAATCAATGTTGTAACTGCAGAAGCAGACACAAAACAGTTTTCATATATTTCTTCTGTATTGGATAAATCAAATCGATTTTGCAACCATGGAGCCCAACGTAAAACGTCAGTTACATATTTCTTCTGCAAAAATGAGTTTGATTTTAGGTTTCCAATCCTGTTTCGTATACCGCAAACATGGATTATTTTGACGATCCCGGAAATCTGATCGCATCCCTAAATCGTTGAGCCGTCGAAACTCGAGTACAGCGTTGAATTCAATTGTCGTCTACTTTGAAGGTAACTTGTACCGAATGAACGTGGAACGCAATCAAACGGAGGCTGAAACAAGCCGCGAAATCAAGTCGAAACAGTGCTTGTGCCTCCGCGAGAGATCGTCGAACGCGATTTGGCTCGGATCCAAGGTCAAACGGATTCAGATATTTCCAGGCAGCCGTTCTCCCCCACCCCCTCACCCCGCTTATCAGGCCAATGTGCGCGATATACGATAAGCTTATGCGCCCCAAATCACCTGTAAAATATCATAATTGTCTGGCGGCCGCGTAAAATCTTGATTGGCGACTGCGAGGAACCGTCGTCAGGGTTTAATGCCGTGACTTTACAACGGGCACCGGGTCGCTTAACACGAACCGGCTGAATTGCCGACGCATTTCTGGAGATAGCAGCTTGCTTTCCGAGTGAAAGTTCCTTGGGTGTCGACGGAGACATCGTGCGGTGGCAATTTCTTATCTCTAAGCGGCCGAGACAACCATTTCTCTTCTTTTCTTCTTCGTTTTTCTTCAATGCAACGTTACATTTCTGTGCCTCGCTTATGCCAACAGCTGGCCAGGCCAATACCTTGACGAGGATCATCGGCCTTATTACGTACACATGTATCTTTACGAGTTGTTACCGTAATCAGTTTTAACTAAATTTAATTAATTTCGGGAATATTCAGTTTGAACATAACCTTTTAATTCCGCCAGCCTGATTGGATACTTTTTATCGCGCAAGGAGACTTTTTAAGGGATGGCAGTGTTGTTTGGTTACAAATACTGAATTATTATTACATACGGTCTTTATAACACTTTAGTTAGTCACAGCTTATATTTTAACCCTTATTATTGCAATATTAACTCTTGCACTCAAAAGATTCGCCATTTAATACAAATGGAAATAAATACTTTTCAACTAAATCTATAATGTTATAAACACAGTGAAACAAAGACGTTTGGTAATGAAAAATACTTAGAAAAAAATCATCAAACTTTTTTATTACAGTTTTGGTGCTACGTGTCTACAAAAATATCTTCAATCATAAAAAGCTAAGACTAATAAAAAACGTTCAAGTGTGAGTATAATTTGTACAAATTTCAATTAGTATTAAATGTGAATCGAATTTAAACTGTAATCAACTGTGATTTGAAACTGTAAATCAAGTATTAAATACTAAAATGGTCCTCCGCATCACACGAAATATGAAAAACTACGTTCTTATTTAGGTAATATATTATCAGTAATACCAGTATCAGTACTACTGGATCTAGGTTAGGTTTGCATTAGATAACTTAATGTTAAGTCATTATCAGTCATTCACACCGGTCAACTTGAAGAGCAAGGAAAAAACAGAGAAGTCCTCAAAAATGTATCAGTTTTATGAAACATCACTTTTGTTATAACATTTTGCAACGAATATTAAATTACAGATTAGGTTTAGACTGCGTCCAATTGACCCTGAAATATACATCCGCGGCATATATTTTAGTACAGAAAAGGAATGCATTTTTCAAATGAACAGATAACCTTTACAGATAATTTAATCACGAATACTGTTCTAGGTTACATTTACATTGTGTTAACCTAATCAGCTGACATAGTCTTTCACGCTGTTTACTACTTTGCATGCTATACTTCCTCTACATTTTTCATACTATTTACCGTTTTATTAAATTGATCTAACAATCGTTTCGTGCAATCTATCAAATATCAGTGTTTCGATATTAATTGCAAACATTTTACGTATACTGATGGTTCCGTGCTCCACAGTCAAAATAATACGTGTCAAAATGCAGATACATCAAGTAGCCCTTCAATTTAGTAAAGAATATTAGATCGAGGAAATCAAGCTAGAATTTATCCACGTTCGAATTACAGAAATGAAATTAACCAGCAATTTTCCAGCAAACTTGATCATTTCCATCCAATTTGCAACTCGTCCCGGTCTTCCCACATAAAATATTCCCGTATCCGTTGCTCCATCAAGCAGAACGAAGCACCATCGATCGTTCTGGTTCCAAGACGGACAGAACAATAACAGTCTTCTTCCTCTCTCCTTTAATCCACTCATATGCAACATAACCTAACCTGGCCAAAGTATAACGAGCCTCGAATGTCCGTGCTGTAACGAGTGGCGAATTAAGCAGCGGAGCCCGGTCCCGATCTTTGTCGACGGTCCCGAGGGGCGCGATCAGATAACGCGGTCGATCGGTGCCCCTCTGAAAACCAAAAAAAAAAAGAAAGAGAAAAGGGTGGGGGGGTCTCTGACTCAGGATTGACAGGATGTCGCGGTAACTCTGTGTTTACACACCGGTTTTCGCCAGGATGCACCGATATTGGGCGCCGTTCACGTTCGAGGGCAGCCTCCGTGTATTATCCCCCCATTATTAGCCGGCCCTCCTTTTTTTTTGTCATTTTAAAATGTAATACGTTGCTGCCTCGGGCCCCCGTCACGATCGCTTTTTCCCTATTCGAGCTTCCTCTGCCGGAAAATTCGTCGTCCCCGATGTCCTTGCTCGAACGGGACAGGTTCCGTGTGTCCTCTCGCGTACAGGATTACCTCGGCAAACAACGACCGGGACAATGAGACCCGGTAAGAGCTGAATGGGAACCAGGAGACAGCCTTGAATCGAGGTAAAATTGTCATCCACGGGGCCCTGTCGTTTTTGCCTGTCATACCACGGGGTATCGAATTTTCTGCGTCCTGTCGCATTGGTCCTCCCTCCTGAGGAACTTTTGCTCGATGAAAGGACTCGGGGCCTCGGGATGATTTCGGGGAGGACGGACTTTCGTCTTTGTCTTTATTCGTTTTCAACGGGGACGTGCGGGTATTGAGGGAGGAGATATTTATTTATGGGGGACGGCATATGTATATATGCGTTTTCGGAAGACTGATTGCCATTGTCGAATATGTTATTGTATACATGTTCTCACAAGGAGGAGTCGCTTCGGGGTTTAAGGATCGTTGGATGAATTTGCGTTCGATGATTGTTGTTTGCCCAGGTAGACATTGTCGAGTGTTAACTTTCAGAGACAGAGGCAAAGATTCAAACGTGAATAGAAACGTCTTTTGAACTATTAGTTTTTATGTGAAGCAGGATATACTTTAGCTGCTCTAACATATGTTGAAGATTTAGCTTGTAGTTTTCAAGAACCCAGCACACATTTTTGTTGTATACTTAGTTGTTTGAGGATTTAAATAGGTTGTAAGGAGATTGTTGGACCAGGTATTGCGTATAATACCAGGTAAAGCTCCAAACAATTACATTTTTTGGATTTTCGACTTGTACGCGATAAACGACATTGTTCTTAGCCTATGATCTTCGACCTAGCAGTGTATGCTGAAGAGTTGGTCTATAATAGTCTATAATTTTTCTAGAACCAGGCACACAGTTTTATTACACACGTGTCCTTGTTTGAAGGATAATTTGAAGAAGTTCTTTGAAGGTTTAAGTTCTGAAATGATCATTGTTAAGTAGAAATTTTTGAGTTACAGCCATATAAATAAAAATCAAATAATCTTTTGAATTTTACACTACATGATGAATATATTTGCTCCTAATTATTATACTGCTAGGCACTAGTAATGTATGTTCAAAATTAGTTAGAACTCAACACATATTTTTGTTGTACACCCGCTCTCAGTTGTTCAAAAATTTTAATTTGTTCTTTGTTGTTGATTGTTGTTGTAATAGTAGGTGTAACAGTAAATATTCAAGATTGAATTAGTAATTTTGTTCTTTAAAATCCAGCAGCAGTGTCTTCAGAAGTAGCTGCTTGAGGATTTAAATGTATTCTACGTAACTCGAAGCAATTAAACATTTTGAACTGTCAGCTTATGATAAATGATATACTTCTTAGTAATGGTACTAGTATGTTGAAGATTAGCCTTACGTTAGTTAGAAGCACACATATTATGCGTGTTCTCAGAAGGTTGAGGTTTAAATATGTTCTAGAATGATTGTTGCACAGGTAAACATTAATCTTCACAGAATTTAAAAGCAGGAAAAATTCAAAAGGCAAGAGATATGCAATTATTTCTCAGCATCAAGCAAATTATGCATCATTACGCGTTCGTGGAAAGATTAAAACACAGATTAAAACCTCGTACACAAATCGGACGATGCAAATCTAATAAAAACGTAAACACGTAGTAAAAATGTGGTGCAGAAGAGTTAAAGACACGTTGACTAATAGATCGACAAGAAATTCTCAAAAAACAAAATGGATACGGTCATGAATAGGTTAGGGCGTCCCGCAAAGACTCCTCTGTCTCGACCGACTACCATTGAAATCGAACCACCATAAAATTTCCAATCTGAAGCAAGAATCAGTAGCTCGTTTAACAAGAAAGTCAGTCAGTCTACATCCTGTGTCATTACCAGACCACGAAAACGTGTCCCGGACAGAACGCACTATTTCACGTCGCGCCGGACCGAACCGTTTCCATTTTGTAATGAGAAAAATCGTCTGGCAGGGTTCGTTAAGCAGTTCCTTTTTCAAATTTATAATCTTCGCGATTATTTATCGGCGCGTCATCGCGTTTAATTGAGTCGCCGAGCTTGGGAGCCGACCGGTCCTGTGATTTACATGTTTCGCGATTGATCGACTCCATAACCTATAATTGACCGGCGTGCGCTGATCAATCGCAGATATCGATCTCTTTCGCAACTCGTACGGATCTTCGAGAACCGACGTTTTGTATGAAATGTTTGAATACATTTCAACGAACTGGATACAAACACGGAGAGAAAGTAACTAATCAGTGAGTAAATTTTGTGACACGTGATTCTGATTTGGCGTAAAATTACTCCCTTATGGATTAGGCCAGCTCGAGTTACGTTACAGTGGAGAATTTAAGTTTTAACCTCGTTCGACGTGTAAAACTTTAGTTTGGTTCACTTTAACGCACTCTTAATTTTAGAAATATAGTTTCTCTTTTTGTATTATTTTTTTTTTGTAAAATTTGTAACTTAAATATTCTGAAGCACAGTAATCACAAAATGGAGTATTTACAGTTGTTTTATTTACAAAACTTGAATACTCTATTTTGTGATTACTTTAGAATTTTATTTAGGTTAAGTTCGGACTTCATATTTTTTATCATTAGTAGGTTAAAGGAAATGTAATAATTTCCTATTATCAACGTATAATTCAATGCAAATTATAATATATTTAAATACTTTCACTACACAATATTTAATATTTCCAAAAAATTGTCTCGCAGTCGTTTTGCAAATATTTGGAAAATTGTTTGAAAGCAATTTTCATGAATAATCGTGAATCGTGGGACTCGTGTAATTAAAAGTTATAACATTCTTTCGTTCGTGATCAGCTTCGATTTGCATACGAAATTCCAAACAAATTCTGTCCCATTTAGAGCAAAAGAATTAAGATTCTTGATCGCCACGGGAGTGCTTATCTGTTCGCGTGACCAAGGATCTGGTAGTAACGCAAATTTTCGAAAATCACTGTCAGCCAGGCTAGCATAAGCAAGGTGGCGACGCGCATGCGCGAACCAGGGAACCGCACGTGTACTTCCGGCACGCGAGCAGCGTACGCGCACGCAGGTGTCACGTTCAACGCGTGCAAATCTGATTCCCATGTTACTGATACTGTTTGAATAATCTTCGTTGAGATTCAAAGGACATCCAAAAAGAAGGATTTTTTCACTAACGTATTGTCTACCGCTGAAACGATTTAATTTTCATAATAACATAATTAAAACGCGATGTTAGTCACTGACAAGGGAACCCCATTACTTTTATGAAACTTTGCACAACTGATCTGTGTAAGAATATAACCGTAATTTGTCGGTGCTCGTTTTTTATTTTAAGGGAAAATTTTTTATTCGTGCTGTAACTGTTTATAAATCGTAAACGAGGAAAATATTAAAAAATAAAACAAAAATTGTGCTTTTACATGAACAAATATATAGAGATTTTTGGAAAAAATTCTTTTTTCAAAAATTCAGTTGCCTCTATCCCCATTTTTTTATTTAATTTCAATGTTTGTTGTTGAAAGTTATTCTTTACAAATTCAATAATGTATTAAAAGAATATAATTAATGTATATCTATTACCACCTTAGGTTTTGTCTAACTGCTTAAATAAATTTTAAAATATGTATTTTTCTATAAATAAAATTGAATAAAATTTCATTACTCTTTAATTTTTTATTAAATTGTAATAAAACTCTGAATTGTGAAAATGTTTGCATAACGGTTAATACCCTTAAACTGTTTATTTAAAATTGGTTTAAACTTCCTCGTTTGAAATTTAAATCAGCGTGTATCAATTACCAAGGTTTCTTTGAGGTGTATAATTGTACTTCAATTTTCGGTTCTAATTGTTAAATGTATGTATAAATATATATTACTCTGTGGAATATGTGTTCCAATTACTTAGACCGTGTAGACAATCTTATACCAGTTAAAATGTACTGCTACTACATTTATTTCGAATTAACGTGAAATTATAATAATAGCGTGGTGCACCTGCGCCCTATTTGATACTTTGATAGTTAATTAGAACATGAACTGCATAAGTAATTTGAAGTGGGAAAATGAATTCAATGAAGTAAACTCAGGAACTAATTCTTCCTGATATAATGGTCCATGTTATGGGCTTAATTACTTGTACCCTAGTAAGTGTTAATGTGATTAAATAATTGAAATAAGGGAAAATTAAATAGTCCTCAGTTTATGGGGATTACTGTGGATATGTTGAAGGAGCATTTGCAGTAATTACGGAACGTTGAGTGGAATAAGGGTAAACCAGTAATTATTTTTTAGATACTCAAAATGTTAGCCATTATAATTAATGCAAAGTGGATAGCTGATTAGACTGATTAAAAGCATTTATTGGTTGTTTAGTAATTCACACTTTTTTCCTTCGTATTTACATAAAAGAATAGATAAGGAAATTAGCCTCTTTATCGTTCAATTTTGTGCTCGAAACGTGATCAGCCGCAATTTAATTCCGTTTTAATATTTTCATTGCTGTCACCCATGTTTTGGATGACGTATGAATTTATATTTGTACTAGTTATACTATGTGTATTTTATTAAATATTCGGCAGAATGAAGAGCTAAATATTGTCAGAATAATTAGGTTGATTGAAAATAAAGTTACTAACCGTCATGAATTTAACATGGCTGTCAAAGAGTTAACTGAAGGTATAAACCTTAATAAGACATTATTGCTGTTCTTATGAATATAAAGTGCTGTAATTTATGAACTGCTGCAACCTCGTTGATACCATTCTTTTTGATAGTAGCTAATAATTAGAGAGCCCTAGTACCATGATCCTATTAAGATTATGGTTCAATAACGTCCATGGCCGATGGCAGTAAGGTTACAAACCAGCATGGTTCTGTTAAAATTCAATTGCGTCAGTTGTATAGCAACGTGGTTTTGTTAATAAGATCCTACTGTGTCAAGGTTGTATGACATCAAAATTCTACGTTACGAAAATCCGTGATATCCTGTAAATATGGCTTTAATCAAGGTTGAAAATTGTAATTAAGGTTGAAAATTCATAGCCTAAGTTTGAAATGTTTTATGTCATCATATTAGCATGAAGGTCTTATGATATGAAGGTTTACAGCATCAAAGTCTATATCATTAAGGTCCTATGGCATCACAGATTATAGCACGAAGATTTTGTGGCATCAAAATCAGTGATTGATCTAATCAGAGTTCTGTAAAATAAAAGTCATATGATCACATGGTGATCAGGTATAGCAGACATTTTAAATAGAGTACTATAGGTCATAGTTTCAAGGTCCGCAGCTTCAAGGTTGATGGCGTCAAGGTTCATAGCTTCAAGATTCATAGCTACAAAATCTATAATTTCAAAGTTTATAGCTGTAAGATTTGCAGCTTAAAGGTCCAAAGCTCTAAGGTCCAAGATTTCAAGATTTATATGTAATTAGAAGGTTTATAACTATAAGATCTATTAGCTTTGAAGTTCAAAGTTTCAAGGTTCATGATTGCAAAATTCGTAATTTCAAAGTTCATGGCTGTAAAATCTGAAGCTTCAAGGTTCGTGATTGATCTACAATTTCGGGATTCACAAAATTTGCAGCATCAAGGTCTAAGATGTCAAGGTTCATAGTTGCAAGATGCATAATTTGAAGGTTCATATTTATAAGATCTGCAGGGTTATAATTTCATAGTCCAAAGCTCCAAGATTCATGCTTACAAGATCCACAATGTCAAGATTCATTTGCAGCTTCAAGATTCATAACATCATAGTCCAAACTTTTAGGTTCATTGTTGCGAGATACATAACTTCAAAATTCATAGCTATAAGATCTGCAACTTTACGATTCATAACTTCATGGCTTCATAATCCAAAGCTTTAAGGTTCACCGTTGCAACGTCTGTAACTTCACGATTCACAGGTTACTAGAGTTACTAGGTTACTAGTTCATGGTTACTAGATCCACAATTTCAAGGTTCTCAGCTGTAAGATCTGTAGCTTTTGAGCAAGGTATGATGACATCAAGGTCGGATGACATCAAAGTTTTAGGTCTTTTAACAACACATTTGTATATCATCAAAGTTTTAGGTCTTTCAACAACACATTTGTATATCATCAAAGTTTTAGGTCTTTTAACCCATTGCACTATTTCTACGAGTCTGACTCGTGACGCACTCAAACTTCAGTTGCGATCAATTTTACTCGAATTTTCAATATGCTTCAGTTTGGAGTTCAAGTCCATTTATAATTTACATAGTCAACGATTGCATAATACCAAATGGACATAACATTTCAACCTTCTCTGTCTGTTTTTATATTATGGCTGTATTAGTTAGTTCTGACTGACGCACCTGACAAATCAATCATAGGCCAAGGGGTTAAGAACACATTTGTGTATCATGAAAGTCCATTGAGGTACCATGAGCTGAAGATGTGGCATCAAAGTCCTCCATGTTTATAATATCAAGATCCTACAACACAAGGTTTAAAACTCTATTAAAATTGCAATAGTATAAATATCCGTTTCAAGCACAGTACACCTAAATTTGATAGTGTCAATAAGTTACAGCAGAATCAACAACAAAGTGTTATTAATTGATTTCCAGTAAAAAGCCAGCAACAGCGAAGCTAATCATTTCATCTTGTTACCAGCTGTCACAAGTCCAGTCTGTGTGGTGCTTAGAACGTCCATTCACTTCTTGTTACGTAATTATTCCATTAAATCGAATTCGTAGCGCCTGCCAGCGGTGACCAGCGGGTCAGTCAACGTTGATAAAGGTGGCGCAAAATCGCGTTAGAAGCAACAGTGTGTCGAAATCAACAGGGACAGCTTACTGCAGAATTGCCGTGGCCAATAACTTGGCCAGGGTATCAGCTTTAACATCGACTTTTAAACTCGAACGGTCGTTGTTTTTCGTCGGCACCGGCGCTGTTACTGGTGGCGTCGATCACGGCGACGCGACAGTCGCAACGAAAGCCAAAGCACGACGAGCCGTGGCTAATTGCCGCGTGCAACAAAAAGCTCCGACCTCTTCGGCTTGCAGGCACACGCGTGCGCCACCGTCACGCTCGCGTATTTTCATCGGCACGCACGCGACAGCGCCATCTGTTCGTCGCGGTCCGTGCTCATCCGTCCTCGTTTCTCTTTTCTATTTTCCGCATTTGCGTCCTGCTTCTTTCGTCGTTCATCGTTCTTCACGTGCTCCTTCGAACTCGCCTTTCAAAACCTCGATGAACATCGGGGTAATTGTGTAGAAAAGGCCGCACCTCACAGATTTCAATGTTATCAGCAGAAACATTTTCAGCCATTTTGTCATGCACGTTCTGGGTGTCCCAGCTTTTTGGTGACACATTACATACGCAAAAATAAGAAAATGTTATGTTAACGGCGTATTATCTTGTGCACATGCATTGCATTATAGGTGATGTGATCATAAGTGATCTGGTTATGTGGTAGAGATTTCACATTGTATGTCATATGCATATACACCATATATACACCATGTAATAGATGACACTTATATCTGCACAACATAGGCAACATGATCAAATGAAGAGTAATATAATAAAATATAGTGTACTTAAATGTATCAGAATATTAAAAAAGTCAATAACATAGTTATACAGGGTGTCTCAGTTATTTACCACCAGACTTTTCAAACATGTTCTATGTACAATAATATTGAACACTTTATTAAGAAGTTACGAAAGTGACTTTAGACTGATTTGTTTTTGGATGTCATATACGGAGTCAGCTTTGTGCGTAAAACTACCAGCTTGTTCTATAAATAGGAATTATAGAAATGTTATCATAAACGTAGGCTCTTAGTAATGGTAGATTTTCATATTTTTAAAAATAATTTTTAATAATGCATTCAGGAGCCTATGTTCGTATAAACATTCATTTTTATTTTTATTTTTGGAATATTTTAGTGAAGTTGTATGACCAAAACTCGAACTTGTATGTGATATCAAACAATAAATTTTTGTTGGTATAGAAAAATACTTGTTTCATAGTTGTAGTATAACTTTCTAATAAAGTGTTTAAAATTCTATGTTCACATATTTTCTTTTTATGTTTACGAATAGAATATGTTAATAAACATTGTTGGTAAAGAACTGGATCACCCTGTATAGCCGCTCGGCCTTAGTTCCAGAGATATTCGTAAAAACTCCGATTAAATTTACATTTTGATTGGTATATTCTAGTACTACATAGGGTGCTTTCAAAATGGTGGTACACTTGAGAGCGAGTCTGGCTTCCTTTTATAAAGAATGCGTGTACAATCCTAACAATTCTTATATTTCTAAAATTTCTTAAACCTAAGTTTCCAAATTTCCAAATATCTTGAATTTATAAATTTTCAAATTTGTAAGTACTAAATTCTCAAATATCCAATGTTTCAAATCTCTAAATTGTTACCTAACCTACATCTGTACATAACCTAATTTTTCAAATTTTCCAAGTTTTACATTTTCAAATTTCCAAGTCCCCAAATT
Organism: Megachile lagopoda; assembly: GCA_036983795.1. Taxonomy (NCBI): domain Eukaryota; kingdom Metazoa; phylum Arthropoda; class Insecta; order Hymenoptera; family Megachilidae; genus Megachile; species Megachile lagopoda. The sequence continues at coordinate 1,849,194 of CM072793.1, forward strand.
TCTATATTATTTAATTTCTGTAACTCCACATTACTAAATCCCCAAATCTGTAGATCTCCAAATTATCAAATTCTCAAATTTCTACATCCCAAAATTGTCAAATCCCCAAATCACTAGATTCCCAAATTCTCAAATCTCAAATCTCAAGATGCCCAAAGCATCAAATTTCTAAATCTCTACATCCCCAAATTCTCAAGTCCCAAGTCTCTAGATCCCAAAATTACTCAATTCTCTAATCTCTAGATCACCAAATTACTAAATTCCCAAATCTCTATATCCCCGAATTATCAAATTCCAAATCTCTAGATCCCCAAATACTCAAATCCCAAATCTCTAGATCCCCAAATTATCAAATGACCAAATCTCTAGATCCCCAACTTATTAAATTCCAAATCTCTAGATGCCCAAATGATCAAATACCAAATCTCAACATCCCCAAATTATCAAATCCCAAATCTCTATATCCCCAAATTACCAAATTCCACATCCCTAGATCCCTAAATTAGCAAATTCGAAATCTCTAGATCCCCAAATTACTAAATTCTCTAATCTCTAGATCCCCAAATTACTAAATTCCCAAATCTCTAGATCCCCAAATTATCAAATACCAAATCTCTATATCCCCAAATTACCAAATTCCAAACCTCTATATCCCCAAATTATCAAATACCAAATCTCTACATCCCCAAATTATCAAATCCCAAATCTCTATATCCCCAAATTACCAAATCCCACATCCCTAGATCCCTAAATTAGCAAATTCGAAATCTCTATATCCCCAAATTATCAAATACCAAATCTCTATATCCCCAAATTCTCAAATCCCAAATCTCTAGATGCCCAAAGTATCAAATTCCTAAATCTCTACATCCTCAAATTCTCAAGCCCCACATCTCTAGATCCCCAAATTACTAAATTCTCTAATTTCTAGATCCCCAAATTACTAAATTCCCAAATTTCTAGATCTCCAAATTACCAAATTCTAAATCTCTAGATCCCCAAATTATGAAATTCCAAATCTCTATATCCCCAAATTACCAAATTCCAAATCTCTACATCCCCAAATTACTAAATTCCCAAATCTCTATATCCCCAAATTGTCAAATCCCAAAACTCTAGATCCCCAAATTACTAAATTCCCAAATCTCTAGATGCCCAAAGTATCAAATTCCTAAATCTCTACATCCCCAAATTCTCAAGTCCCAAATCTCTAGATCCCCAAATTACTAAATTCCCAAATCTCTAGATCCCCAAATTATCAAATACCAAATCTCTATATCCCCAAATTACCAAATTCCAAATCTCTATATCCCCAAATTATCAAATACCAAATCTCTACATCCCCAAATTATCAAATACCAAATCTCTACATCCCCAAATTATCAAATCCCAAATCTCTACATCCCCAAATTATCAAACCCCAAATCTCTATATCCCAGAATTATCAAATACCAAATCTCTACATCCCCAAATTATCAAAGCCCAAATCTCTAGATCCCCAAATTCTCAAATCCCAAATCTCTGCATCCCTAAATTACCAATTTCCAAATCTCTATATCCCCAAATTCTCAAGTCCCAAATCTCTAGATCCCCAAATTACTAAATTCTCTAATCTCTAGATCCCCAAATTACTAAATTCCCAAATCTCTAGATCCCCAAATTATCAAATCCCAAATCTCTACATCCCAAAATTATCAAATCCCAAATCTCTACATCCCCAAATTATCAAACCCCAAATCTCTACATCCCCAAATTCTCAAATCCCAAATCTCTAGATCCCCAAATTATCAACTTGCCAAATCCCTAGACCTTCAAATGTCCAGGATTCGAAGTTTTTAGTTCGAATCCAAAGCTGCCCAAATTTTTAAACCCATCAATTTCTAGATTTCCATATTCCCAGACTTCCATAATCGTAAGTTCCACAAATTTTAGACCCACAGCTCGATTTCAATATTATTACTGCAAGATTATTAGAATTAGCGAAGTACGACCATTTTTATATAATTATCTATACTTGTTGATTATTCATCTTCTGAAACTTTTTATCATCGTTTCGAAACTTCATCATTAACATCCTGATAGTGTCGATGTTCAACCAGCACCTAATTATTTCTTTTTTACGCATATGATACTAAATGAACGGAGAAATCATTAGAGAAGATAATGTAATGCATATTTCTTTAATTACAAGCGGCAGTTTAATTGAAAACCTAAGTCTTGCTATAACGCTTTTTTATTGTATTTTATTATAGTATAACACCTTGAACATGTGTTTTCATAATTTCGTGTTTGAATGCATTAAAGTGACAGAGTTAAAGTGATTATGACAGAATGATACTGGAAAAACAGTGTACTGCTGTACTTTGAACACATTTTTTTTTCGATATCTTGTTTTTCAAATTGCCTGCCGTATTTTCCCAATAATTCGTTTATTGTGGTTTGAGTAAATTTTACCAATAATTGTTGATATTGTATCATTACTATATTAATAATTACACATATGTACAGTATATAATAATTATTTTATTAAAATATAGATTAGATATATTTATTTTGTTAATAATATTGCAGACAAATAAATTAGACATCTAGTGTTAAAAAATTTGGAAACTTGAGAATTTGAGACTTTGAAAATATTTCAACTGGAAGCTTGGAAAATTTCAATTTTTTAAATTCGTATAATTAAGTATTTCCGATTTTGAAAATCTGTAACATCAAAAATTTTCTCATTAATTAACTTAGGAAATCATAATTTAAAGTTAAGAAAGTATCAGAAGTTAAGAAAGTAGTAAATTCAATTAATTTTTGCTAATAAAGTTTATGAAATCAATTATTTCTGAAAGTGGAAATTTTCAAATTAAAAATTTATGAAACCAACAATTTTTTTGCTAGAAATTTTCTAAATTAATAAATTTGCAAGCTCAGCAATTTCTATTAAATTAAAAAATTTACAAGTTCACAACTAATAAATTTACAAATTTTAATATTTAAAAGCTAATTTCTAAATTTAAAAAAGTGCAAGCTCAAAAATTTCCAAATCTCTAAATTTGCAAATTTGACAATTGGTAATTATGAAAATTGTAATTGTGTAATTACAAATATAACAATTACAAAAACCATAAGTATTCTTAAATATGAAAATTTTGAAATTCAGCAATATATAAAATCAAAGACTTCCAAACTCCTAAATTTTTAAATTTAAGAATTTAAATTTAAATTTAATAATTCAAAAATTTCTAAATTCCTAAATCTCTAAATTTCTAAATTTCTAAATTCCTAAATCCCTAAATCCCCAAATCCCTAAATCCCTAAATTCCTAAATCCCCCAATTCCTAAAGCCCCAAATTCCTAAATCCCCAAATTCCTAAATCCCTACATTTCTAAATTCCTAAATTTCTAAATTTCTAAATTCCTAAATTTTTAAATTTCTAAATTTCTAAATTCCAAAATCCCTAAATCCCCAAATCCCTAAATCCCTAAATTCCTAAATACCCAAATTCTTAAATTTCTAAATCCCCAAATTCCTAAATTCCTAAATTTCTAAATTTCTAAATTCCTAAATTTTTAAATTTCTAAATTCCTAACTTCCTAAATTCCTAAATCCCTAAATCCCTAAATCCCTAAATCCCCAAATCCCTAAATCCCTAAATTCCTAAATCCCCAAATTCTTAAATTCCTAAATCCCCAAATTCCTAAATTCCTAAATTCCTAAATTCCTAAATTTCTAAATCCCTAAATCCCTAAATCCCTAAATCCTTAAATTCCTAAAGCCCCAAATTCCTAAATCCCCAAATTCCTAAATTCCTAAATTCCTAAATCCCCAAATTTCAAAATTCCCAGTTCCTAAATTCCAAATCCTTAAATCCCCAAATTCCTAAAACTCCAAATTCCTAAATTCCCAAATTCCTAAATCCCTAAATTCCTAAATTCCTAAATACCTAAATTTCTAAATTTCTAAATTCCTAAATTCCTAAATCCCTAAATCCCCAAATTCCTAAAACTCCAAATTCCTAAATCCCCAAATCCCCAAATTCCAAAATCTCCAAATTCCTAAATCCCCAAATTCCTAAATCCCTAAATCCCTGAATCCCCAAATCCCTAAATTCCTAAATTTTTTAATTTTAAATTAAGAAAATAAAAAATCTAAACATTTCAGTTTAAACTTTTGTAGAACCCATAGCAAATTACTCCATATCAAAGAGCAATAAATTTAATATCATTGGAAATGAAGATGACGATCGTGCTATCTGAAGTATCCTAAAAAAGGTGTTTCTAGTCGGGAGAGTACATAAAATAATAGCAATTAATTAGCCGAGGTCAATTCTGTTCGTTCCAAGGCACATAGTAGAGGGGAAGAAACTCTTAAGTCCATCAAGTTTTTCACTTCGCTCCTCTAAATAAAAGAGCCGTTCTCTTCTTTCCCAGCTTCGTTTATTTTTTTTTATACTACTGCTCGTGCGTGCTCTCGTACGTGGGACTCTCCCGTGCCATCGTATGCTTCCCATGGGGAATGACTGAAGCATCGAGCCTCCATAACGCGTTGCCGACACTCGGGATGTCCTATCGAAAGAACCCTGGATAGAGAAATGTAAGGAATGTCTATTTTTACGACTTCGTACATACTATTCTCATCTCTTAGATAGTATCTAGCAAATAACTTAGCGTCAACGATATGTGAGTCTCAACGCATGTCGTTCAATTGTGCAATTCTACACGGTTAATTGTTCTACTTTTATTAAATGCAAATTAACAAAGTAATATAGTAAGATTATAGTAATACGGCAATACAATATTAACAAGTTGATATTTATTTTTTATTTTTTGGTACTCAACATTGAGTCGATAAGTTAATTAGGTTAGTTGAGTTATAGTTACTTATATGTCCTCATCTGTTAATATTAACAAGTTGATATTTATTTTTTATTTTTTGGTACTCAACATTGAGTCGATAAGTTAATTAGGTTAGTTGAGTTATAGTTACTTATATGTTCTCATCTGTTAATATTAACAAGCTGATATTTATTTTTTATTTTTTGGTACTCAACATTGAGTCGGTAAGTTAACTAGGTTAGTTGAGTTACAGTTACTTATATGTCCTCATTTGTTAATATTAACAAGTTGATATTTAGTTTTTATTTTTTGGTACTCAACATTGAGTCGGTAAGTTAATTAGGTTAGTTGAGTTACAGTTACTTATATGTCCTCATCTGTTAATATTAACAAGTTGATATTTATTTTTTATTTTTTGGTACTCAACATTGAGTCTGTAAGTTAATTAGGTTAGTTGAGTTATAGTTACTTATATGTTCTCATCTGTTAATATTAACAAGTTGATATTTATTTTTTATTTTTTGGTACTCAACATTGAGTCGATAAGTTAATTAGGTTAGTTGAGTTACAGTTACTTATATGTTCTCGTCTGTTATATAAAGTCTGGTACGTAACTTATAGCCAACGATGTGTAACTCTTTACACGCATTGTTAAGTTACGGAAGTAACTCAATTTTCGTTGAATGCAAATTTTATTAAAAAGCAATATGTATGTTAGAAGTAATATTAATTTGCAAATTAGTATATATTTTTTTAGTACTCATTATTGAGTTAATAACTTAACTGAGTTACTCAGTTACTTAGTTAACTCAATTTACTATATTACTAATCTTTTGTTATCAACTCATATATATTACTTAACAAGTAACTTATTTTCAATGATATGCAAATCTTTACACATACTGTTAAGTTACATAAACAACTCAACTTTGATTGAATTCAAAATGTGTACAAAAGTAATATGTACGAGAATAATAAGTAACTTAATAATATTAATAAGGAATTGGTGTATATATATATTTTTTCTGAAATTCGTTGATGAGTTAGTAACTTACTTGGACTAATTCGATTAGTTACTAACTTATATTTTCTAATCTTCGATATATAATATATAAATAATAATAATATCTATTATCATAACACTAAACAAAACGGTTACCGTAAAATTACTTCATAAATACTAGTAAGTTAGGTAATTATTGATACTTATGGACATTTACTAATAGATTAGTCCTTACTTATTTTTCTATTCATTTTGTATATGTATTATGATCTTTCTTATCAGGAAACAGAATAATTTTTATACTTATTGTATTTATACTTATTAATAAGCATATTAGTATTTATTAACTTACTAATACTTACTGTTCCTTTTGAATTTACTAATTTATGTGTTAACTTTGTATATAAATTATTTTATTTTTAATGAACAGTAAAGTTGATAGTATTGGTTAATTTGCACTTATCAACTTAATACTTACTAACTTACTAGTTTAAGTTAGTGCTAATTTACTGGTATTTACCAACAAACAAACATTTATTTACTTACTAGTATTTAATAGTATTTACTAGTTTTCAAGTGGTACTTATTGGTATTTGATAATACGTATTAAGAGTGAAAGGTACTTATCAGTACTTAATTGTATTTAAAGATACTTATTAGCATTGATAACTCAATCTTTATCAACTTACAAATACTTACTGTTAAATTGCTGACTTAATTTATCTTATTACAATATTAATAAGCAAGGTACTACTTGCTAACATTTACTATCAATAATACTTATCAACTTGTAACAGCTTACTTATGAATTAATATTTATTAACTTACATTTTAATGTAAGTACTGACTGATAAGTTAGCAATTATTTATTAGTACTTAATAACTTACATTAGCCTTTCATTGCATTATTATAAAACAATAAGTTAATACTTATCACCTTATTAGTACTTACTAACTCACTTATCAGTCTTTTATACTTATTATTAATAAATGAGTTAGTGCTTATCAACTTATTAGCAGTTACTGACTCATTGGTTCTTCATAAATCTTATTTTGTTGTTATGAAATCAATGTGTTATAAGTACTTACTAACTTACTACTATTAGCATGCCATATATCAAGTGGCTGATCTCGGTAATACACAGTCGGACACGGTTTAATACAAAATTTAACATAAAAGTAATGCAAAATAATACTTACGTCACATGAAATTAAAGTTCAAAGTTTAACAAAAGATTCTATAAACCTTTTCATAATAGTCTTAATATAACATGGCTGGTTGCCAGCTGAAGGAAACAATGACTGATTTCTTAGAATGAAATCTAATACAAAATGACATAAAAGTATCCATAAATAACATTAATGTTACATCAATTTAAAGCTTAAATGATAACAAATTTAGCAAAAATAACTACATGATTTATTCACTGATATTTTTCATCAAAATTACCCAAATATCAAAGAGCCATCTTCAACATTAAATGGGCGATTTTGAATCGTCGAAAGTTCATAAGTATTTGACGACATAAAACTACCCTGAAATAACACTTATGTTATATAATTTGATGAAGCTCTATGAAAATATTGCAACAGAACTGTACGAACACATTATTAATATTTTTAATGCAAGATGGCCAGATGCCAGTTATGGCAAACAGTGATTGATTTCAGAACCTCTAACGTCTGACATAATTGAGTGACGCAAAGCATCAGAAAGTAGCATTCACATTTTGTCGATTGAACGTTTGTTGAAAATTATACAAACTTTTCGTCTTAATCTATACTTTTCTAGTTGTGTCATTCACAACTAGCTAATTATTGCTAGAACGTTTGAACAACTAAAGGAAATTGTTAGGCTAACAACTTTATTATAATTTAGCTAACTAAAATAGTTGTTACTGTTTTTAACAATCCTTGATTGATTATAATTGAACCCAAAATTGAATTGCAGGGAAAATAAGAGTTTTTTCATATTTTCAAGCTTCGAATTCACACATTCCCAATTTCTAAATTCTCAAGGCTTTAAATTTACAAATCTAGAAATTCACAGATTTGAAAATTCACCAATTTTGCAAATATGAAATTTTCTAAATTTCAAAATTCTCAATTCGTACATTCCCAAGCTTATATCCACATCCACTTTTTATTCTAGAATATATTAAGTATCAATAACCTTGTTAATTAAAATTACATATATTTTTCAAACGAAACCTCGAGTATAATAATTTCCCATCCAAATAAGCACCCAAATAAATAAGGAGACATTTCTTCTTGTCTTCATAATTATAATGCACAATCAACATATTTTAAATATTAGAAATACAGGCAAATTGCTACATTTTTAGAATTTTGGTACGAATTGTAATCCCTCGTGTTATTGCAATTAATGTACGTTCAAGATGAAGAAATTTGGACTTCGTATGATTGTAATTCTGTCCACTTAATTCACACTCATTCGGAATAATTATTTTTTAATTAAATATGTAATGTTACACATGTGGTACATACATATAGTGAATACCAGAAGTGAATACCATATAATAATTCTGTATGGATACAAGTTGTTTCAAACTCTAATTACCCGAATGTCATTACCATAATTATTTACGAATAAAATTTAAATTTTGTAACATTTATTACGACTTTCGACTAAACAACTTTCCTGTTTGGAAAACAATAAGTAAATTAAGCTTATAGCCAACGTGCTCGTTAACTTCGTTAAGGTAACACGATTTCCGGCAACCGCCCACAGGTCTCCTCTGTAGAAGGTCAGTTTCGTCCATCCAGCTATGATAAATCGATCTGAGCCCCCTAAACTCAGTACAGAAAGGAAGTAATGGGAAAAAATGACAGCAGGTGGTACGAAGAAGATAAAAATGAAGGGAAGAAGCAAGTAAAGAAATGGTCCAAATAGTTTTGTAACAGTATAGAGAACCAAAGTAACATAAATATTGAAAAAAAAGTTATTCGTGTAAAATGAAATCCTTATATTTGTAGCATAAAATAAAATCTTTATATCTTTATTAATCATGGTTTTTAACATAAAATAGATTCGTTATATTTTTATGCTAAAAACCTCCCTACTTTTTTCACAAAATAAAATGTTAATGAAATCTGCTTAAGTGTAATCATAAATAGGAATATTCATTACTGGAAATAATTTGGTGACGATCTTATTTATGTTGTTCCAATTAGAAAATTAAATGACCATGATCTCTGCTCGCAATTCTACGTTATTCATGGCCTATTTTCCGACAGTACATACAACTTCCGTATGAATGAATAATCCTTTGTCGTAAGACAAGTGATTTCCTACGTGGATTCTAAATCATTCAGCTGAAGCTAAATTGGTAACAGGAATCAACAGGTGAGAACATGTCCTTCGATGTGCAACAGTAAAAACTGTTCTTACTATAATATCCACACGTGTCCCCTTTAATCAATCATACTTTACAATAAAAAATAAAAAGGAGTGCATAAATATTCATAAAATGGGAGCAACCTTCATATTAATCACTGTTTAATTCTATATAGGTTATTAGTCTGAAAATCATTGAGATTTTAGTTATAGCTTGTATATCAACAAATTATGTAGTTTATCAAAAAGTATAATGTGTAATACCTGCTACTTCAATAATTAATTTGGTTATTTTATAAATATCGAAAGTTTAACTTTGTGGACACCATTTGCATTTAGTAAAGTATATTTAACTAAAATCTAATTGTACTTTAATCAAAAATAAATGGTTTCATTTACAAGTTAATTCACATTAGGTTCTATCGATAGTTTCTTTTTTAAACTTCACAACTTGTTTAGATAAAATATAAAAAATATTAAGAATATATTCAGAATGAAATACTGCGTATATGTTCTTAATGCGCATGCGCCGTACGATACCGTGCGCACGCGTTGTGCGCATCATGCGCATGCGTATTACGTATCTCTATTAAGGAAATTTATTAACTTTTTTCAATAGTACCTTTAACCTTAGAAATTTTAGCACAAGCAATTAGACTTACAACAATTTAGCATTTAAAACAATTTAAAATAACCTAACTTTAGTAAATATGTTTTCCATGCGTGAAAGATAAATGTCTTCCCCTATTCTTATCTCAGAAACGATGTTTAAGTAATTCGAAACAAATCCGTACACGAATATAGTTAATTAAAATACATCGCTTCCTTTTGTTTTTATGTGAAAATTGCATTTTCGTAAACTGCAATGTTGTAAGATTTTCTGTGACTTTTAGCAATAGCAAATGTTTCAAGATCATCAAGAAAGTTAATTTCTTTATCGCACTCGGGTCAATATTACCCTTCAACAATTGACCCTTTATGTTCATGTGGTGCATCAGTTGGCGTCCTTAGCTATTTATAAAAGTGCATTTCGGACATGGTGCACAATAGTGATGTGTTCGATGTGAGCGATGGCGCGAGGCGGTCGATAAATCAGAGCGTCGCGGCGCGCGTAGATCACGAAGACTCGTTCTTTTATTTTCATTTGGCGTGTTGAAAACGAAAATAGCGCGAGATACGAAGCCGGTTCCCTCGGATTCTTGCCCCGGACGCCCTTCGAGTCGCGTTCCCGGCGTCGTGACCGATTTATTAAAAGTGCGCCCATTAAATTCGGACGTGGAGAAACTCTGGTGCCGAACATGGTCGATTTTACCAACGGATCTGAGTCTTTGATATTACGCGGGGCTGTGATCGAACTGCGGGCATTGTATGGGTGAATTCGAGGTTAGGTTTTATTTTATGATGTTCGTTTCACAAGGTCGCTTTCTTACGATCGAAATGAACTTTTTTCGTTCTTTTATTTAATGCATAGATAAACTAACTTTATTTAATGGGATTGAATTCTATATAGAACTATTTTAAATATCAGATAGAATAATCTAAATCCAAGTCGGTATGATAAAATTCAGAGTATGACAGAATTTCAGAAAATTTCATAATTTTCTAATTTTAACAATTTACAGATTTATTCTTTCATTCAAATCATGGACAAAATGTTAAAATAAAGAAAATTATATTTTCGATATAATTAAAATTGAAGTTAAAATCAAAACTTGCTTCTTCTGATTGCTAATTTCGATGATTTCAGTTAAAAACATTCTAAAGTTATTAGTCTGTATTTTCATGCTGCAAGCTACTATAAATTTTCAATGAATAGACAAAAGCGCGGGAATTTCAAACAAATATTACCATTTTTTAAATTTCAATCGCTAACTTTTGTTTAAATTAAAGACAAATAAAAAAATAATTTACAGTCCAATCAATCGAAGTTACTATCACAAATTCAGTAAATAAAAGCGCGGGAATTTCAAATGGAAATGACAATCCCCTCGTCCCGCTAATTTCAATCGTCCAGATTAAAATAACCTCCAAGGATAAGAAAACAATCTGCAGTTCCAACGATTTCTTTAAGTCACAATTAAAGATTCTCGCGAAGGGATGAAAGGGATGGTCACAAAGCAAACGGCACAATTAAGCTCGGATATCGTCGCAGCGACAAGCTACGTGTTCCCGTCGCCGACGCCGATATTAGTTTCGAACCGCGAACCGCCTAATATCCTTTCGCCCGAAGGTGGAAAAACACGCCGATGGGGAAAGATTGAAAAGGGATGGGGCGAAAAAGTGTTTGCCGAGTAACGCGAAACCTCAAACGACGGCCATCCGTTTGCCGCGGCACCCCTGATTTTTCAAGCCCTTATTGATATAATGTAATATTAATGCTGGAAACGCTAGTCTCGGCACGCTTGTGCTCTGTAAATATTGGAGAGTATCCATTGCGAGGAAAATAGCCAAAGCTGTTACAGAAATTGTGTGCCGTTTATTCGAAAAAGTTACCCCTGTTTAAACTCTCTCCAAATTTTGTTATCCTCATTTTTATTTCATATTGTTCTCGAAAATTTTCTGATGTTCTAATTCTACGGATTTCATTTTACTCGGTGAAATTCGCAAGGGTCCCCCGATCGAGAAAGGATGTTAAATTTCTTATGCTAAGGCGGATATCGCGTTCACCCCCTATGACTTAATGAGCTGGAAAATTATTACGATGAAATCTCAGGCTACCCTCTCGTGTAACCGAGCCGAAGTTAACCCCCGCTATTTACCAGCGTTCCAAAGGGGTTGTTCTCGATCGTCTTGTTGCGACTCTTACACGAGTTCTTACGACGCATGTTAAGCTACCCTGGGCAAAGGGTGCAGTGAAGTTATGGTGTTTTTCCTGCCGTGATAGGTACGCTAGAAATTGCTCAAGTTTTCCCTGCTTTGAAAGGAACTTTTGCTCTGTTGTACATTAATAGTGTTCAGCTATTCTGTTCCATTATTCTTTAGTGGAAATTATTGTTATGGGTAACTGTGGATTATGAACATTTATTTTTGTACTTTTTGTCGAGAAGTTTTTATACGAATATGTAAATGATCGAATATCTGAGGATTCAAATACCCAAATAACTAAACAGACATATTTACAAAAACTGGAACACTGAAACACTCAAATATTACAGTATCTTATTATAAGCATTTGACTACTTAATCAATCAAACATCAACATATACAATTACCTACACATGTTAATATTTATACAGGTAAGACATTCGATATCTAAGCATCAAAATACTTTCAGATACCTAAGTGTCCAAATACTCAAACGTTCTAGCATTCAAATATCTATGCATTGAAATACCAATAGTTTCAAATATCTACACTCTTGTATGTTCTAACACTCAAATACGCATCTAAATACCTAATTATTCAAATACCCAAATATTCAGAATGGTACATATTTTATGTACAATCAAAAGATTACGTATTTCTAGTGCTTCCAAAAGTTCAAAGATTTGATGAGTGGAAGTAAAAAGGGTAGTTACTATTCCTTAAAACACTGTTTACAAGAAGGATGTTTATACAAAGCCGATATCAGAGAAATAGGCAAAAATATTACAATAATTTTTTGTTTTCGATATATTTCGTCAATAAAACTTTGATGATCTTGGCAATTTATATCCACTCTTCAATCTTTTACATTTCCCCAGCGGCCCCTAAAATTGCCTCTCATTTTATAGCCTCCAAACTGACGCAATTCCTTAAACCAAATATATACATTCTATTCAACAATCTACTGTCATCTATTAAACAGTGCCACTATTTCTTCTCGACAGAATTTCCATTGTTTCTAAGAATACGATCTCAGGTTTAAGACTGATATAAGCTAAATGTTTGAGAGTATAAAATGAAGGTTTAAGACTTATATCGGTGTAAAATAAAAGTTTAAGACTTATCTCGGTATAAAGGTTTAAGACGTATCGTATAAAATGAAGGTTTAAGACATTCCAGTATGCACATAAGGATTGAAATACCTAGATACCGATCTGAATACCTAGCTACCCGTCTAACTGTATGGATATCTGAATGTCTATATATTTCAATATCGAAATATTGAAATTGCAGTGCTGTCAAATAGGCGCGATCCGTGGCACGGGCACCTGTATTCCCTTGTATTCACGTCCGTACACAAACTCGTGCGGCGGGCAACACAGTGAGCCGGGTTGAGCGATGAATTACGACCGTTGGGCCAACCGTGCTGGCTGCACCACTAAAATCCCGACTGATATATTATTACGTATTATTGCTCCTGTTCGGTTATTTATACCCATATAACATAATGCCACGCGAGATTCCGGGAAGTCGGCGATACGTTACCGGGCCGCGGTTCCCCGGGGATCGGGACCTCATTTTCCACATCGGTCATAACTTAGAACGGAAGCTCTCGCGGCTGTCGGTATCATCGACGAGCTACCCTAACTCTTTGTTTATTTATTGCGTTGTGGTAACAGGTGCCATTGCGGACTACAACAATGACATCTGCAAATTGAAAGATCAACCATGCGACGTCCTTTATGGAGGGTGTTTTATGAGCTACCCTCGAATAAGATATGGAAATTTAATTTTCTGATGAAGCGTTAATATGAAACTGGATATGACGGTGATGATTTAAAGACTTGACTCCTCGAAAACAAGTTCCCCCTCGGGTAACTACATTATTTGAACCGTGTATACACGGGTCGAGAAAGGAATGTCCGTTTATACGGAACGCGTGTATACACCGTAAAAAAATAAACACGTCCACGAATAACTCCTAGCACTTCATAGCAAACTTGAAGTCTCGGTATCATTGCTACTTCAGGTATGCCAACCCAAACAAGAACCCGTCTTCACGCGGCAGCTACATATTCGAATTTAGAAAATTGAAGGATCGCTATTTTTGACGATCTGTGTGGTCGGATAGATGTTATATTGTATTTCAACCCTTTTGATTCGCGTTACGAGAGTTTAGTGGAATATTTATAAATAAACCACGTTTTATTTATCCGTCCGCATACTGAACGGTTTTTATATACTTCAGCTTGGACAATTGTTCTGTACTTTAGTTTGAATAATGCACAATTTTTTCAATTTGAAAATGACAATTTCTGTAATCAAATTTCAGTTTGGATAACGAACTTTTGTGTACTTTAGTTTGAATAATGAACAATTTTTGTTTTCTGGTTTGGACAATGGACAATTGTGTAGTTTGGATGATGAACAATTTTTGTGTACTTTAGTTTAAATAATGAATTTTTAAAATTTGGAAATGACATTTTCTGTAATCAAACAAACATACAAAATTTTGTATATACTTATTATACAACAATATGAACTATTTTGGGTAGTTTTACCAAAAACAATTAAATTAGTACCGTTCTTGTTTTCAATAAATAAATTATTTAACGAATTGATATTTATTAGGCCATCTAGGAAATAAGTTAAATATTCTATTTGTCAAAACTTCATGAATAAGTTGCAGATGAAATAACATATTTATTTTCTGAGAGAACAAAAAATTATTTTTAACAAGTAACTCTTTATTTACATCCTTATTTCCCTCTCCAACGTAACTGATACAGATACATCCTAAATTAATAACAGGTATAACTTAATCAGACACTTTAGTGTTCACATATTCAAACATTCATAAGACATACGAATACCTGTGTATTCAGATACCTATTATTCCAAATATCTACACACTCAAATGTCCAAGCATTCTAATATTTATACATTAAAATATCTCAACATGAAATATGTAATCACTCAGGTACTTACGCAAAGATACTTACCAAATCCAAATCCAAGTATCTGAACATCTAGATATCTAAGTACTCAAACACTTATGTATCTAAATCCAAATCCAAATATCTGAGTATCTAGATATCTAAACAGTCAACTACTAAAGCGTTTGAATATTCAAGTACCTAAATATTTAAACTTCCAAACAATTAACCTCGCAAGAAGCTGAACATTTAAATACACGAGCTCCCAAATATCTGCACAGATAAATATTTACCTAACTAAATTATCCGTTATTGTAGTCAAATATCCAAATACCTTTGGAAGTTTGAAATCGCTACGTAATCTAGATCTGATTATCTAGGAACTCCATCTCCTAACACCCAAACACTTCAAAGCCCAAATATCCAGATTAAACTTTCATCTACCTAAGATTTCAAATCTCTGTTTTCAAATAAACTACTTTAATTCGCTTAAGTTTCCAAGAATCTAAGCATTCAAATACCTGAGCTTTCAAATAAAGATCCATTGCAGATAGATATATTACAAATATTTATCCACTGTAGATAGACATTTACATAAATATCTATCCACGTGAATAGACTTGTACATAAACATCTGTCCATTTGATTAGCCACACATGGAAATACCTTTTCGAATACTATCTCTCCCTGAATACCTGAACCTGAGATATTTTAGCTCTCCAAATACCTAAGCAACAAATACTTTAAATCTCCAAATACCTAAACTTGAAATACGTTAACTCTCTAAATACCTAAACTTGAAATACGTTAACTGTCTAAATACCAAAACTTGAAATACTTTAACTCTCTAAATACCTAAACTTGAAATACGTTAACTATCTAAATACCTAAACTTAAAATACTTTTACTCTCTAAATACATAAACTTGAAATATTTTAATTCTCTAAATACTTAAACATGAAATACGTCAACTCTCTAAATACCTAAACTTGAAATACTTTAACTCTCCAAATATGTAAACTTGAAATACGTTAACTCTCAAAATACCTAAACTTGAAATACGTTAACTGTCTAAATACCTAAACTTGAAATACGTTAACTATCTAAATACCTAAGCTTGAAATACGTCAACTCTCTAAATACCTAAACTTGAAATACTTTAACTCTCTAAATACGTAAACTTGAAATACGTTAAGTCTCAAAATACCTAAACTTGAAATACGTTAACTGTCTAAATACCCAAACTTAAAATACGTTAACTCTCCAAATACCTAAACTTGAAATATTTTAATTCTCTAAATACCTAAACTTGAAATATGTTAACAGTCTAAATACCTAAACATCAAATACTTCAACTCTCTAAATACCTAAACTTGAAATACTTTAATTCCCTAAATACCTAAACTTGAAATACTTCAACTCTCCAAATACCTGAACTTGAAATACGTTAACTTTCCAAATATCTAAGCATGAAATACTTTAACTCTCTAAGTACCTAAACTCCAAATACTTAAACGTAAAATACTTTAATTCCCTAAATACCTAAACTTGAAATACTTTAACTCTCTAAATACCAAAACTTGAAATACGTTAACTCGACAAATACCTAAACATCAAATACTTCAACTCTCTAAATACCTGAACTTGAAATACGTTAACTTTCCAAATATCTAAGCTTGAAATACTTTAACTCTCTAAGTACCTAAACTCCAAATACTTAAACGTAAAATACTTTAATTCCCTAAATACCTAAACTTGAAATACTTTAACTCTCTAAATACCTAAACTTGAAATACGTTAACTCGACAAATACCTAAACATCAAATACTTCAACTCTCCAAATACCTGAACTTGAAATACGTTAACTTTCCAAATATCTAAGCTTGAAATACTTTAACTCTCTAAGTACCTAAACTCCAAATACCTAAACGTAAAATACTTTAATTCCCTAAATACCTAAACTTGAAATACTTTAACTCTCTAAATACCTAAACTTGAAATACGTTAACTCGACAAATACCTAAACATCAAATACTTCAACTCTCCAAATACCTGAACTTGAAATACGTTAACTTTCCAAATATCTAAGCTTGAAATACTTTAACTCTCTAAGTACCTAAACTCCAAATACTTAAACGTAAAATACTTTAATTCCCTAAATACCTAAACTTGAAATACTTTAACTCTCTAAATACCAAAACTTGAAATACGTTAACTCTCTAAATACCACACATCAAATACTCTAATTCAAATACCTAAACTCCAACTCCAATTACATTTAAATAGTAAAGTATCCAAATATGGACTAAAAAAACGACGTGTATCCGACAAAAGGACGGTGAAAAAGTTGAAAGAAAGGTTCGTTTTTTTCGCGAAATAATCACGGAGAGGCAAAAGAATCGGTAGGAAGGAGCTAACAGATGGATCGAGGGGATTTCATAGGGGGCCATGGAACGCACACGTCGATCCCGCGGTTTTTATGAGGAGAGGATCTCCGGCGTTACGACTCGAGATCTTCAAATATTTACTGGAAACGCGGACGTCCTTCCGTCGTCGAGTAGCGGCCCGATAAACGTCGGGGTCTGGCCGCCTCCAGACGACTTCTGGGTTTGTTTTGTGACTTCGTTTTAACCGCACGTGCTATGGAATTCCGTCATCTGGCAACGGGCTGGCCTGCCGGCCCTTTTTCCATCGACAATGGACGGCTTCTTGCTGCGACCAGGGTGCGACTCTATCGACGACATTTCTCTTTTCTTTTACAATGTCCTTTATTTCTTCTCGGTAGATTCACCATTTCCGAAGGACGCCTTCACCGTAACACATGTCCGGAAATCAACCAAATTTCTTCTATTCTTTTTGGGAGACATTGACGAGGTCTTCCTGAAGAATATTCAGATATGTTTATGTAATGGACAGTAGCGCACCCAGAGGGGCCCATTGAGCTCCAAACGGAAATCCTAATTAGAATCCGTCCTTATTTACAAGGTTTTTACACTAAGAAGTGAACTTCATATTGTGTTTTTAGAGTCACTAAGATTGTACTGTTAAAGGTTACTTCAAGTTACCTAAAGATCATTTATAAAATTTTCATATTAGTCATGCTAGAAAAACACGTATGCAAGAAATCATCAATTGTCCTTGAAATTATTAACTGGTCACGAACGTATCCTTTGCACCACATATTCCTCTGTATATTTGCAAAATATTTTTTCTGTTACTGAAGGCGATATTTACGTTATGCCTTGAGATATTTTTGATAGATATCTTTAGATGGCTTTTAATATTACAGCTTTAGATATCTTGTATTTGTTATAAAAGTTGAAATGAAAACTTGGTTATTCGAATTTATATGGATGTAAGAGTATGAAGATTTTAAACTGTAGTATGAAAATGATATAACACACTATAACTTTTGTATGAAGATGATACTAATAAAATACTTACAGGGAATCGTAAATTAGATTAAATCTCCGTAGTTGAAGATCGTATTTACATTTATGAAATCGTGTACTTCAACGTATTTATGACTTCCGTATTCTCAGATTTCTTGGAGGAGTGCTACTTGGGTCTATTTTAATTACTAGAGATATATTATCCTACGTGCTGCTGTGCAACTATGCTGCAATGTTGCTATAGTGCGGTACTGCTACATTATCATATGCTGTTATATTAGTATCGTACTATTATTAGTACTATTGTAGTACTATATAGTACTCTGTGCTATTATAATACTGTGGTACTATTTGAAGCTGTCTTGTATGCTATCGCACTATGTTGCTACATGCAAGCTAAAAAAATAGTGTTTCTTATTTTTTATCGTATTTTGTTATATCAAAAAGGTGTATAGAATTTATTCGTAAATCAATAATCATCGGTTTATAACATACAAATACATAAACAGTAATAATAAAAATCGTGATGGGAATAAAATAATTGTTGATAAAACTAAAATAATAAAATTATATTTAAAGAAAGTTGAAAACTCTCTCTCTTAATTTAGATATCATTAAAAATTATAGTAAAAATAGTTGTCAATTTTGCATCGCTGAAACTAAAACAGTGCACATAAATAAAACTAGTATAATTATACTAGTATATAAAATGTACAGTTATAATAGTTATATAATTGCAAAAATTTCTAATTATAACACCAATAATAAATATTAATAAAAAAAAATGATAGTTGATTTTCTTCTCATTTTGATTCATGCATATGCATTTTTAATTAAATTATTGAATTTAACATTTCTTAACAAATGTGGCATTTCTTCAATATTTATTGAAGAAATAAATAAATCGTTTTATAAAAACGACAAAAGTTGATATAATTATTTAAATTTAATCTGTGGAAATTTTTCAATGTGACAGATGTATTTATTGCATATTTATAGAGTGCACTTTTTATTCCAAATTATGTACTGTTATTCTATGCTGATATATTGCTACTGATATGCTATAGTACTATGTTACTGTTTTATTTTATTTAAATTACTGTTTTGTATGCTACTGTATTATATCATACCATATGTTATACTAAACTAGAGATATAATTTTGCTACTTGTAGTACTATACTATTGTACTATAGTACTATGCTGCACTGTTATCTGAATCTATTTAAACTACTATATTTTGTACAATTGTATTATACTATACACATGCTGTATTAAAGTACAGTATGTATAGTGGTATTAAATCCATTTAAATTACTGTATCCTATACTAAACTAAAATATTGTACTACTACGCCATTACAGTGCTATATTGTTATAGCACCGTGCTGCTTTTGCTAAGCTATATGCTGTACTAACATAGAATATTTATATTTTGTAAACTCACGCAGAGTGCCAATTTCATAGCGAATCCTCGTGCAGAAATTTTCCTCCCCATTAAATAATACCAATACATGAGTCATCCGCAATGAAACAATACAGCAATTTACTGAACTATCTCCCAGAAATAAACTGAAAATGGCAACATGCAAATTCCTCGTGCCAAAAAAAAGAATCCTTTATCTCTGCAACCGAAGTTGAAACAGAGTTAATAATATATCACAGTCGTGTTCCAAAAATGAACTAAAAACCAATTTCATTCCGTTCAGAATCTGAAGGCACGGGTGAACGAGAAATTATCGGATTCTGACGATATCGAGGCTGTTCGAGACGGGATATTCAGAAAATTCAGTTGTTTGAAGGAGTTTCGGTGGCAAGTGGCCTTAGACAGGATAAAATTTCGTCGTTTGATCGTGTTCTGCAATTCAAAGGCGTCCCACGATGAATAATGATAATCCCCGGTCGGTGGTTCGCGAACTATTTAAGCGTCCCGAAGTAGCATCTAATTCTACCCAGGCCACAATTTGCATTAACTACACCCGGCCGTAACATTGTTCTCATTTCCCCGGGAACGCATAATTTATACATTGGCTATTTTTGAGCGGCCCTGTCGCGGACCGTGTCGATGAACTTGTTCCAAGTCCAACCGGCCAGAATCGGTCGCGTGAAATTCATCGCGTGAATGAGTCTTCCTTTTTTCTCTTTCACTTTTTTCACCAATCCGAGACATCAATCTTCATATTACAATCTTGATCGTGAAACGTACTTTCGGTTAACACAGGAAAGTGAATTTTACACATTTGACAATGTTGATATGCTGACAAGTAAACAGTATTTTGCATACTTGTGTTAGTATTAATAGCGTATAATTAAAAACTAAACTGTAACTGCTCATAGTGACAAACAAAAGTGATTGTATAAGCTGAAGGAAAAAAGAGTCATGGAATGATATAAAACATGGCGATTTAAAGCTGTGAAAGATCAGTACACGTCCATTGTCTGCTTCAATCAGCCATTTTGTATTCAGAATATTGATGGAAGGTTTATTTAGCAATTTTCATTAAACTTCAAACATCAAGATGTAACATAAACGTTATTTTTGTTTCTTTGTACCTTACGTATCACAAAATGAAGTATGTAATATGTAACAGTCTGGTAACTAAAAAATATCAAAGTTCAATAACAGTTCAACAATAGCTTTTCTATTAATCGTTATGCATTTCTTGAACATGTGGTTAAAAATAAATAATTTCCTTGGAAGAACGCAAGAGAAAATGGGGTAAAATAAACATAACTCGAAATTTTTCGACACTGGAGGACAGACTTGTTGCTGGAAGAATTATTGTCGCGATTTCGTTCGTATTGTGCGATCTTTACGGCCGGTTTTCGTCAAAACTTTCGCTCGGTAATCCGTCCGATCGTAAAATCCTGCGACGCACGTCACAACAGGATCGTGATCGCAGGTAGCCTCGTTTTCAGTTTGCTCTTCTCGAATTTGAGAGTTTACTCTCGATGAATTACCGTGCTGTTTCGACTCTGGAGAAGCTTGTTGAAATTCGCGGGGCATTCGAGGGTGGTTTGATCAAGTTATTGGAAACAGAGACTTCTTCAAGAATTATTACGTAAACGAGTAAAGTTTCCGATCAGATTAATTAATGAACAATGAAGCAACTTGAGGGTGCAGTTAAATGTCATACCTTATGTTAGCTTTATAAAAATTTTTTGTTAGTTTGTTGCATTCATGACATGAGCAATAATTATACTATGTTTATAATTATTTAATTTGATCATGTACTAATTACGATTATAATTATGTGAATTAATTATAACATATATAATTATTATTATTATATGAGTTTATCATACAAGATATAATAATGATAACTATAATTATACAAGATACAATCATGCAATTATAAAATATGTAATTATATGAGTTTATCGTACAGGATATAATGATGACTATAATTATACAAAATATGTTAACTATAACTATAACCATATGATACAAGATATACTCATTAAGATAATAATTATATCAGTATCTTATACAAAATATAATAATTATAATTATATGAGATTACTGTACAAGATATAATTCTATGAGATTGTACAAGATGTAATAATAATGATTAAAACTATATCAGTTAACCAAAACTGTATGAGTTAATAAGTATACTTATACCTATAATTATCTATAATTATAATTTTAAAGTAATAATTAAGAATAACAAAAATAGTCTAATTTAAAATTTATGTATACTATAAATTCATCTAAACATACTACAAGCTTGGAACAAGAAAATTGTTCACAAAATTTCATTTATCTTTCTAATTTAAATTTTGAAACAAGAACACTTAAAATACCTTTAAATAATGTTTATTCTTATAAAATAAATTACATGTACCTGAAACATCTTTAATTTAAATAATAGTTATAAGAATTTCTAGTATTTCTTTGCCTGTGTGTAACATAACCTTAAAGTCCCGTTCACATATAGGCTTGAAACTCTTACAAACGAAAGAATAAATAAAAGAAAATGGAGTATTTACCGAATAAAAATAGTGGAAATGGGAAAAATAAAAGGAAAATGTATTTTGTGCAAGTTTTAAAGACTCCGAATAAAAAGATGGCGTTAAAAAGCCGTAAAACGGATTCTGTAAAGATACTAACTTTCAGTAAACGCTTGATTCTTGTTACAACAAATGTGGACCGTCAATTCCGGTCGTAATTAACGAGCGGGCGGTTTACGAGTTGCCAAAAAGTAGAAAAAAGGTTTCGTAGTATTTTTTTTCTTCTCGGTCAACCCCCTTCGAGCCCAACGGCAGTCCAGGATATTTACATCGGTATATTTAGTCCGACGCCCACGTTCATAACAGTTTATGTCCGCTATCGCGACGCTTTTGTCACGGCGAACAAAAAAAAATGGCAGCGTGAAAAGGGCGACGCTGACAAAAGAACTGACTACTCGTGTAATTTACACGAAATTGAATTTTTCGTCGGGAACAATGGATTGTAACATTCACGATACAAAATGAAGATGTACTTTAACATAATACTTAATCTTCTTATTTTAAATACTGAATTATATTTATTCGTTTATTGTGGGACCAAATAACCCTTCGATAAATTGATTCGATACATAAAAGACGGAGTTTTTAAAGTTATGATTTGTCCAAAGTAGTTTGTACAATTGCTTTGTATAGAATATTGCATGTTATTAACCCTTAACGACTATTCGCTCAGAAATAATACAGATATAAATATAACAAATGTGGTATTTTTAAGAAAATTTTATTTGTTATATTTTTTATTTGTGATATAGAAGTTTGGTTATTTTTTAATAGTCGGAATGGTAATAATTGTGTTAGTCTAATTAGTTGTGTGAAATACAAAAATTTAATAATATAGGAAATCAAATTTAAAAAGAAAATGGAGTTGAACAAAATCCTTATCATAAATTTATTTTAAAAATGGAGTTAGTCAAGTTTATTTATTAAAAATGGCTCGTATAGATTATCGTAGAGTGAACATTGAATTTTAACGTGTTTTATTTATTTGCTATGATGGTTTCGACATGAAAAGAGTAATAAACTCTTTGTTGAATAGAAATTTACTTAACGTATATTACTGTAATTTCGACAGGATCAAATAAGACCTTGGGAAAATACCGAAAAATTGAACTAAAGAAATTTTTTATACTTTGTATTATTGTGAGTAGTGTAGGGTAATTTATGATAGTGTTTTAAATCATGAATTTTAAAGATGGGTTAATTATAACTAAACCTATGAAGACTATGCAAAAGTACTTCTAATTACTATTAATTGCTATTAAATGCTTAAATTATCTGATAAGATACTTAATTACTTTAATTACTAATCACGTGCTTAAATTAGCTAGTAGATATCGATTCAACTACTTTCATTATTTATTACATTTTCAAATTGTTCAACGTTAGATCTTTATTAAAAAAAAATATGTAGAAATCTGCAATTAAAAATTTTAAAACCATAATAAAATATCAAGAAATCTTTGGCAAAAATTATTATGTATTAATAAATAAAAATACAATAGTCGCAAATAATCATAAATCAATAACTAAATCTCTTAACAATTAAATTAAATAAAATCAAATAATCAATATAATTGATGTCATCTTACAGAAAAAAAACTCTTTAATTTAACTCTGAAAATAGTAGGAAGGCAAATTAATTCCACCATAGAATTTTTAGAATTTTCCAAAAAACCTTAAATTTCGCATAGTATAAAAATATCACTGTATACTTTATAATATAATAAAATATTACTAACATTTATTGTTTTTGAACAATTGAAATGTGAATTGAATTGAATCTTTTACAAAAGAATATTTATAATAGACCCTCGATTGCCATAGACGAGGCTGTGGAAGTGAATTCTTGTAATTGCAATATTTCAGTACCTCCTTAAATTGCAGTGTGAAAGTCCACATGAAGGGCAATATAAAATGACAATATAACTACTAAATACAACTACTCCATTAAAAATAAAATTATAAATTATAAATTATTCCTAAGTACTGTAATCTCTGAAAAGAAAGTACAGGTAACCCTCCTATAACACGGTAGATAGGTTCCTAGAAAATGCCGTGTTGTGTGAAACCGTGTTGTATGAGATCCAGAGCCAGTACAAAAAGGAGGGTTACGTTCCGAAAACTTATTAAAAACAAATATTTTTTTAATTCTACATAAATTTGTATTAATTTCTCTTTCCAAAAGACGATCCAAGATTGTATCTTTACTTCTAAAGAAATAAATTTCCTCTTAAACGTTGTTTTTTTATCTTTATCGGACATGGCTTGGGACTGAAACTTAATGTCTTAAAGACGAAAAAATTATTTTTTAACACACCGTGGCTCGACGCAGACTGCCGATCAGCAGTGTGAGACACTTTTGTCTTCAGGCCACGGAGATGAAAAGAAATACTTTCCGCAACACTGTATCTTTAAGACGGCAAGCCTCGCCGCGGCTGTAGAAATACAGTGTTGTACAAAGGTTTTTGCAATTTTCTTATCGTGTCAGAGCGAAACCGTGTTATAGGATGCCGTGTTGTAGGAGGGTTCCCGCAATTTATGAATCGTGTTATAGCGAAACCGTGTTATAAGATACCGTGTTGTAGGAGGATTACCTGTATAACAAAATTCCTTGGTCTCGAAATCTTGTAATTACTAAGTTTTTGCATACTTTTGGAAACCAAATATCTGTCCTCTTCCCTAACCAATATACCATAAGATGAACAAGGATTGCCGGAGCTTATCAATTTTCCGCCAGAGGCCCCCAAACGTCGGAGTATTTGTTCACTAGATTCGGCCCTTGGCTGATGTAAAAATAGTACTTACTGTTATTAATAATTTGAGAGGTGTACAATAGTAAACGTTTCAATAAAAGTAACATAAATATTCAAAATTTGATCCATCGTCAGAGAAATAAGCATAATTCCCGTGCCGTCCACGGCGTACACAACACCTGTCCGTGACCGGCATACGTACGCCCTCAATTATCAGCCTCGGCTCGCCATTTTATTTCATGGGAAACCCCGTCACGTATATCCGCATCGTGTTACGTATCGTCGTCGGCCCGGCCAGAAAGCATCATTAGAGACGATCATAAACCCATAACAACAAACGGTATGCATCCTCGACGAGCCAATTGAAGAAAGAATATTTAATCTTCGTGCAACGGATGCTGGGTCATTTTGACTCTGCTGCAAGAATAACATCTGCAAAATATAAGGTTTATTTATAAATCTCGTGCCAAATGTGTCCGCGAAAATAATAGGTATTTTAACTTTTTGAACGCTATAGCGCTGGAAGTTCCATCAGGAAGCCATTTTATTTTTAGTCAATTGTTGCTTCTTTAAAATTCGTGGCTGTGCTTTAACCATCTGTACTTTCAAGTATTTAGTAAAGTCGAAGAGTATTTGTACTCTGTGATAAGTTGGTGTGTAGATTAAAATGTGCATTGCGAATGCCAACTTATCGAACACACATGGTAAATGTATTATTATTAATTTTAAAATGGGTGACACCTACTGAAATTCACATATTATGCTGCTTATATGAAAATGAGTCGAAATATTAAATTTTGTGCAAAATTATTTCGTATGTCAATATGACCCCACACCTG
This sequence comes from Megachile lagopoda, assembly GCA_036983795.1. Lineage (NCBI taxonomy): Eukaryota > Metazoa > Arthropoda > Insecta > Hymenoptera > Megachilidae > Megachile > Megachile lagopoda. The sequence goes on from CM072793.1 coordinate 1,875,121, forward strand.
TCATATGAAAACCACTTTCTGAGAGTTAAAGATACAAATCAATTGAAGTAACAAAGAGGTAGATTTTTCTTGTTGTTAGTTTCTTTTTTAAGTTGTATTATGTTCCTTGCCCTTAATTTTCTTGTTAGAAACAATATTATTACAAGTTCTCATATTAGAGTAATTTTCTATCATAATTTATAGCTGCAGCAAGACAAGTGTTCTTGAACATCGATACCTACGCATAGTATGATAATATGAGAGTATGATAATATAGTAATATAAAAATATGATAATATTGTAACGTCACAACACAGTAATGTGGTTATATGTATAGTAATATAGTAATAGTAATGTTCGAATATTAATAAGAGTCACTACATGTGTATATTAGTCCCTTCGTGTTCTTCGTATCGCATTCGGTTACCTTCGGCAATGTTCGCAGTCAGAATCGTCATAAGCCGCCGGTAGGTGTTGTCAATAAGGTTAGAAAGCACCCACGTGACTTCCGGCGGACATTGATAACGCGATTATGCCGCGTTTGCACGGTAATTTTTCTGCGAGTCGAATCTTTACACGATCTTCCCATTCAATGGAAATCTCGGACAGATTTATCAGTGAAAAAGCGCGTCGAATCTCTACTTCGTTTTCCATCTCGACACGCGTCTACTAATTTTAGCTACTCTGCTGGATAAGTAGACAAGGGTGGCAAGTGGTTAGGTTACAAATGTGTGCACGCTAAACTGTTTAGGTTATGTATGCAAACGCGAATATTGAGCTGCACATTTTTCGAGAGCTTTCGATCGAATCTCAATTTAAAGTGAAGGGAAGATTTATTCAGAGTGGGACAATTGTGTAGTTAACTCGTTATTTTTTAGAGAAAGTAATTTACTGGAAGACAAAATAATTAAAATAGTAGAACAGTAATATTAGTAATAATAGTAAGAAAAATGAAGAATGTTTACTCGCTCGAAGTTACTCTTTTCTTTAGTTATTATTTACGTGTAATTTTAATAGAAAAATGTAAATAAAATAAGAATAGTAAACAGTAATAAAGTAAATAGAAAATTTTTACTTATTTTCTTGTTACCTTATAATTTTTCCTTCAATGTAGTCTGTGATTTTAGGTTATGAAGTGGAAATAGAAATGATAATAAATAATACTGTAATATGTAGAAAACTTTTGCTAATTTTCTATTTCTTTTTATTTCGTAATTTATAATTGAATATAATTCAGTGTTTATTAAAGGAAAAGAATGGTAGATAATGAAATTGCAAATTTTTACTAGTTGTATATTTTCTTTTTTTCCGTTATTTTGAATTAAGTGTAATTTATATTCGATAGAAAAATTAGATTAAATAAAAAAAAATATTAGACAATAATACTTAGAAAAATAATTAATAATTAGAAAAGTACAAATTAAATAAAAACAATAAAAAAATAATAAAATGGATAAAATATTTTTACTCATTATCTATTTTTTCTGTTTTATAATTTCTCAAAATATAGTAGAACAAAGGCGAATGGTTAGTAAAATATTAAATAATTCACATCATTTTAGATGAGAAAAAATTCCCAAAAACTTTTCTGCACAACTGAAAGTATTCCACCATTAAATTTATATGTATTTATATATTTTAAGAATCATACTCTTCAATAGAATATAGTTCTAAATAAAACGAAATACGTTATTTACAATAAATATTTTGTTTAAATGTTTAATGGCCGAGTTGCATTATTTTGTCGCCCGTATGCGTACAAATTGCAAATCGAATTTAAATCACCGTTTTCAAAACACGTTGGTACAGTTTCCAATCTTGAACCAGTTCAATAATTGCGACAACGAAGCCGGTCCTTGTACAAAGTGCGTGTCCTTATACGAACGATGCTTGATCCTTGATGTTGGTTCGGCTCCTAAAGACAAAGTAAGCATACGTCGCATTTTTTTGCATTCCTTATGCAGAAGATCGTTGTTTTATTTCCCTCAACAAATTCTGTTTTTCTTGAAATTATAGGCATTTAACTGCTTGTTGAAATTATACGGTTTGCTCGTGACTCATCGTGTAATGTCTCGCATCGAGGTCGATTTATCATCGCGTACGATACAAAAGTTCAATCTTTGCGTGATATTTTTGAGAAAATTAATTTAGAACGAACTTTGTAAAAATTAGAAAATTTTTTATACGTACTAATAATTACATAATTTAATTGAGACATTAATATTACATTGAAAGGGTGGATTATATCAATTGTAAATGATTAATAGATTTAAACCACAGACAAGGGGAAAATGAAAAAAGGGATCATATGTATCAAAATCAAAATTATACATACAATAAAATTACAAAATTAGTACCAAATATTGAAAATATCGTACTTATATTTTATACACTATTTTTATATACTTTCTGAAAATTAGTTTAATATTTATACACTTATTAATTGCAAAAATTTGATCCACAATTATCAAAAAAATTAAAAGAAGAAACAGAAATGCAAAAATCCATATAGTACTTAAAGAGAAAAAATTTATTAACTATAGATAATTTAATATTTATACCTTATTTTTGCCGTAAAAATTTGATTCATATTGGAATAAACACATTTTCGAAATAAAAGAAAACCAAAGGGTAGATAAATAAAATATTCAATTATAAATAAATAATTTATCATTAATATCTTCGATAACTGATTTATTTATACTCTCACTTATTTAGTACCTAATAACCTACCCGTTCTTATGAAACTTTCAATTTTTGGTTATAAAACTTGGAGCCACATAGAAACAACCATATTTAAATGAAATAAAATAAAATGAAAAGAGAAATGTAGGAAAAAGGAGGAAACCGAGTCGCGTTACTCAAAAGCCCATCAATTAGACCCCCATAAAGTCCCGTAGCCCTTAAAGGCATCGTGGAGGCGCTGGAAAAATAAGTCACATGAGTTTCCGTGAAAGCAATTCCAGAACCGATGGAATCTCTCTCTCCGCTATTGATAGAACCCCATAGACAACGGGCGCGGTCGGTTTTTCCTGAAACATGTAAAAGTTGCACGCACCATCGACCAGTCCAAAAATAGGCGAACGAAAAACGAGAGGCCGGGGTTTTTATTTATGGTCGTGTTACACCCCTGAAACCGAAGCAGCCACGCGCCACCCCCGATATTCGACGTCCTTTTTCTTCTTCGTTTCCTTCTTCTTCTTCTTTCTTATGACCTATGCTTGACGCCGTTTTATGAGACACCCTGAAGGATTTCTGACGGTAAAGGACATCGAATTTGATCTACTCATGAGATTTTGCCTTCAGTTTGTGATTCTTACAATTAGTGCATTTGGAAGAATGGGTTGAGGAGGTTAGGTTGGATTGTAAGAATAATTTTAATATGGAAGGTTTTATTTAATATTACAATAGTTTATATTATGATACGTAATAGTTAATATATTATAGCAGGTTTTTATTTATAGGTTATAATATATAAGTTTATAATCTATCAATTAATAAATATAATTGATTGTAGTTAATAAATTGTAACAAAATATTAATCAAATATATTATAATATACTACATAATTAATATTAATATTTATTAATATTAATAGTAATTATGTAGTGTATTATAGTATATTATTATATTATATTTATATTAATTATATAAAATTGATTTTGTCATAGTTAATAATTTACGATGATATAATTAATATATGTAAAATTATAATAACTGCATTATTAAGTTTTACTAATTATGTTAATCATAACAATAATATATGGCAGTGATTTTCAACTTAAACATTTGAAAACAATTTTTTTAAATCAGTAAATTTTCAAACTATCAATTTTTTGAATTTCTGAATCTAAATAGTTCTAACTGTACGTTTTATATTCTGATAACGTCTATATTTCCTAGTTTCTGAATTACTAGAAATTCTCTATTTATAAATTTACAAATGGGAATTTACAAGTTCTCTTTCTACGTTTATAAATCCATAAATTTGAAAGTTAAATTTTGTAAATTCCTAAATTACCAAATTCCCAAGCTTCTAAATCTAAAAATTTGAAAATTGAAAATGAAAATTTACAAATTTTAAAATCTGATGTTTCCCATATTTCTTCATTCCTAAATTTGTATGTTTGACATTTCCATCATTTCCAACTGAGAGCATTTTTAAACTAAAAAATTTCTAATTTAAAATTCCTAAATTAAAAAATTTCTATCTGTGAAAATTTCTAAATTAAAAATTTCAAAAACAAAAAATTCCAAATTTCTCATCTCTCTTATAAAGATTTGTTTACAACTTTCTTATAAGTACTATAAATATCTGAACGTATTAAAAAATTTTTCATACGTATATTTCTTGAAACCCTTTGTTTATTTAACACACTGACTGTCACACTACCGCAACTGAATTAGCTAGTACTTTCATTTTTAACAAATTTTTCTATATATTTTACAATTTTGATCTCAGTATATTGGAACACCCTGTAGAAGGTAACGAATGTTTCGTGTATATGTATACTTGAAAATTACACCTATTTCCTTCTGGTTAGAAGATCGACACGTGACTTCTGGAAGCGTGCCTGATTTCTCGTCATTTCCGTAGGTTTATCCCTAAAAGTGAAGAGGGTGAAAAGATCGACAGCTGTGTCTCGTACTGTTTTCCCTGTTCCTGAAATTTAGCCACGCGACTTCCTCTTCGACCCAATGGGTTCCTTTAGCCACGTTTTGCTTTCGATTATGGTTGATTATTTTTAAATGTTTTCACGGGGAACGGTTATTTATAAGCTCACGTGTCGAGTGACCCCCGACGGATCTGCGTTTCTTACATTTATCCGTGTTTATGTTTCTGAGTGAGGGATAAGGGGGTCGTTTATAAATGGCGTATTAAAATTTCGCAAGATTAGACAATTTCAAATTTATAAAGTAAACTTTCTAATTTACAAAAGAAATTGAGATAATTTGACATTTGCAAAGTTGGAAATTTGTAAAATCACAATTTCTCAAATTTTGGAAACTTTACGAAGTTCTTTTAAAAGTTTTCGAAATCCCTTTCTCAAATTTAAAAGTTTACAAATTTTGCAATTTTTCTGGAATTTTATAAATGTCTATATGCTCAAATTTTGAAATCTAATTTCTACATTTTTAAATATTCAAATTCTCAAATAACTCAATTTAGAATTTCTTAGTGCTTCACATTTCTAGGTCTAAAGACCCTCAAATCCCTAGTTTCTCTCATTCCTAGGTGTCCAAATCCCTACATTGTTAAATTTCTAAATTCTCTAATTCTTAGATCCCCAAATCTCTAAATCTGCAAATTCCTAGATTTTCAAATCCCTAGATTTCCAAATGATAACATCCTCACATTTCTAAATACCTTAATTCCTAGATCCTCTAACTCCTAAGTCCCCAAATCCCAAAATTCCCTAATTTCTCGATCACCAAGTTCAGTTTTCAAATCCCTAATTAATCTCTAAATCTTCAAGTCTCTAGTTTCCTCAATCTCTAAAGACCCAAGTCTCTAGTTTCTCCAATCCCTAAATCCGCTAATTCCTATCACCCGAAACCCTAAATTCCCAAATTTCTATCACCCAAATCCCTAAATATTCGAATTTAAATTTCCAAACCTCTAAACTTGCACATCCCTAAATCGCCTAATTTCTCAATCACCAAGTTCATACATTTTCACATCCCTAGATCCCCAAATTCCTAGTTCCTCCAATTACTAGATCTCCAAATCCCCAAATCCCTACTTCCCCTTTCTAAACCTTCAAATTCCAAACTTCCTAAATCCTTAAGTTCCCAAATCCCTATGTCCCAAAATTTCTACTCCTTCAAATCCCAAAACTCCCAAAATCCTTAAGTCTCCAAATCCCTATTTCCCCAAATTTCTACACCTTCAAATCCCAAAGTTCCCGAAAAATACCCCAAATACCTACACAGTATGTCTGAAAAGTAACGGACCTTTTTAAATAAAAAGAAAAGTATTAGTTATTTTGCCAAAATTAATTTTTTTTATTCAAAATACATCCCTTCCGCATCAATACACCGCTGGGCACGCTCAGGCAATGTTAACATAGATTTTTTTATGTCGTTTTGCGGAATCGCTTCAATCACCCTTGTCACAGCTGCTTGGACTTGTGTAACAGTGTCATAAGACGTTCCTTTCATGGCTAATTTCAATTTTGGAAAAAGGAAGTAATCGCATGGAGATAAGTCAGGCGAATATGGAGGATGTTGGAGCACACAGACTTGTTTTTTCGCCAAAAATTCACGAACTGCGATAGTTCTGTGACATGGTGTATTATCATGCAACAGAAACCAACCTGGCGCTCGATATTCGGGCCTCACACGAACGATTCTTTTCCACAAACGTTCCATAACACCCAGATAATATTCGCCATTAACATTTTGTCCCTGTGGAACGAATTCCCGAAGTATAATACCTTTAGAATCGTTTAGAATTTAGAAAAACACAAAACCTGGCTTCGGGTCGTCTTCCAAAGTATCACGACCATCCTGGAATCGCTTATACCACTCGAACACACGTGTACGGGATAAACAATCGTCGCCATAAACATTTTTCATTAATTCAAATGTTTCTGTAAAAGTTTTACCGAGCTTTACCGAGCAGAATTTAATATTCGCTCTCTGCTCCATCGTGATTTTGTGACACAGTGACGAAAGGTTCTTTAACCGCTATAAGTTTACAATTCGTTGCTCGATTCCAATAACGATTGGTTTGTTTTGTATGGGAGGAATACTGTTTTCAAATAGCATATTGTTTTTATAGATGTCGCTAATAGTGTTCTTTAAATTTAAAAAGCTCCGTTACTTTTCAGACATGCTGTGTATGTCCCTAATTACCTTGGACCCCAACTACCTATGTCCCCAAATTCTCAAATCCTCAAGAGTCCCAAGCTCAGAATAGATGGTCTCCTAATTACCATATTGTCTCTAGAAAACCCAGACTTTCTTCAGACCGCGCTCCTGTACGTGACGTCAGTCTGTTCCAACGGGTAACCAGTTTGCCCTATAGTGCGTAAAACTAATGTTATCAAGAGGTGACCCGACGTCCGATCTACGGCGTTCGAACGCGTTAGGTTCGCCATGCGATGATCAGTTTCGCGGGTGAAAATCTAATCCAGCAGCAACGTGACACGCGTTTCTCTTCACGTGCGGTCTAGCTAGGTCAATCGAGCGTAAATAGGAGTTCGCAATTACCACCGAGCAGGATCGGCTGCACGGTGACACAATGCAGCAGCTTGTGGCGCAGCTTGCGTGGGCGTTGATTAGGCCCCGCCAAAAGGGGCAGTCGCTCCCGTTTCCAGGGCAGATTATAAAATATTCCGCAGGTAGCCGCTGCAGCTAGCGCAGGAATAATGGGGATAATGGTGAAAGGCCGGAGAGGACTTTATCAATGGGAATTGGCGTGCTTCTAATGGGGACGAGACTGGACAATGGTTAGGCAGAGCCGATGGTCCACGCTGTCGTCGTCCCCACTTTTTGTTTCTCCCTGGTCGACGGTCAGCTGCGAACACCCCCGCAGCTGCTACTCCCTTGTTCGGACCACGATTTTCGTCCAATGCTCTTCGTTTTATTTCGCTCACGGCCTTGGACAATCGACTCCCGATACGTACCGTACACCCATTAGGGACACGACACGCGGCACGGATAATTTTCCTTCGGTGAAACGGTTAAATGATATGTACACTCGACCGCTATGTTCCTTGGGATGTAATTACGATTGGGAATTTTGGAATTTCTACAGTTATTTAAATTTTCAATTTTTCTAATCACATGTTCACATTTTCAAATTGTGATCATTGTGTTATTACTTGTATTTAACATTTTTTTAATTTACTTAATTTAATTACTTCATTATTTACTTAATTTAAATTGACTTAAATTTAATTTCTTAAATTTCTTAAATTTACAATTATACTTTTACATATTTCTGGATTACTAAGTTGCTATATGTCATTTTTTTAACTTCCAAATTTCAAAAATTCCAATTTCCAAATTCTCAATGTACCAAATTTTTGAATCCACAAATTCATAAATTTGCAAATACCTTTTCTCAATTTACAAATCCTCAAATTTCTAGATTTCTAAGTATCTAAATTTTGATTTCTGAACTCGAGAATCTGTAAATTTTATATTTTTAAGTCCCTAGTACTAAATTTTCAAGTTACTAAGCATAAACTCTAAATTTCTAAATATCTAATTCTCTAAATTTCGAAGTTACCAAATATCCAAATCCCCAAAAGCAAAAAAATCTACCTAACAAAGCCAAATTACAAAAGTATTAGCTAAAATATATTCTCCAAGCAAAAATGAGTATAACTCTGGTGACCACATAATCCCTAAGTGAGTTAATTGAAGTGCTTTTGTTAACATTGGCGTGGTCGATCACCAATGACCCCAGCAGTATCGCGCGTGTTAAGCATGCATATAAATTAATCCACGAAATCTCGATGTTATCGGCGGTACACCCTGTTAAACCCATAAGACCTTGTTAGACCAAAGCTACGTAACACACGTTTCTTAGGCAGTCAGATAAATCTCCAGGAAGTCCGAAATCCTTGTGGCTTCATATCTCGCATGCAAAACCAAAGGAAGCTCCTAAAAATGAACTCCGAGCAGGCTGATATTCGAATCAGATATTATGCAAAGGGTTGATGCGGTCTAAGAGAAACCGTCTGGCTATCTGTCTCCGTACAACCCCCTCAACCTCTCCGACCCCCCTGATGACCAACCCTTGCTCCTAGGTGTGATTAATTCCCTGAACGCACGGACTACGCTTGAAAAGCTGTTAGACACGAAAATCGTGATGCTTGAAATATTCGATTGAGTCGTTCACGTCAAATTTTCTATTGGCTAGCAGAGAAAAACACCATAGCTGAAATATTCACCCTCTTTGACGCTAAACCTACCGACGTATAATGCACGCTTATTTTAATATTACAAACTGAGTTAAATAACGTTTCAAGAATACTAATTCGAATTTTAACTTAAAATAAGAAACTTGTAAACTGTCATCCAACTTCTTTGTTTATTGTTAGCTTTGGCGCTTTTCGCTGCTTATATTCTTGTGGATTCTGTGGCTTTTTATTTTGTTTCCGATTTTTTAGTTAAGTGACTAAATGTTTTGTGATGCAGGTGTCTTATACAACATATAATATTTGTTCTAATTTGGGGGTACATATTTTGTAATTCATGATGTAGCATGTTTTCATAACTAGTTTTATAGTGTTATTGAAAATATAGTTTGTGATATTTTTTGTGATTTTGTAAAGTAACGTTTGGCTCTTCTCTAATTGAAAAATTGAAAATTTGCAAATTTTTATTAGCTTCATAATTTTTGAAATCTCACATTTTTTTTTTGTATGATCTTATATAAATCTGTTTCTCTAAGTTCCTGAATTTATTAATTCTGAAATGATTTGATTCCTAAATTTTTTTATTTGAAAGTTTGAAATATAAATATATTTTTACACTTTTGTGAATTTTTATAATAAATGACTACTTCTGACTTCAACTAATTTTGAACAATTTTGTAGTATTGATCTATACTATTTTATTTTAATCCAGTATATTTAATAATTTCTGATGTTCTAAATTTCCAAAATTAGAAATTTTCGTTTTGAACTTTTCCTATTTTTGAATTTCTAAACTTTATACTACAAAGATTTACAAGTTAGTCGCTTTATCACTCTGAAAATATATAAATTTAATGTTTTTGTGTAAATTTAAAATTATATATTTAAAATGTTCTACATTTAAAAATCATTAAATTTTTCTATTTTCTACATTATAAATTCTCCTATTTCTAAGTCTCAGTATTTGAAATTTCTGCATTTTTAAATTTTTATACTCGACGAAGGATCGAATTTTTATAATAAATAGTCAAGTTTCCTAAGTTCAACTGATTTTAAATTGAAATAGTTTTCTAGTATTGATCTCTACTATTTTAGAATATGTTCAACAATTTAACATGTGACAATCGAAGCTTCGAATATTAAATTAGAAAAATATAAATATAGAATGCACTGAACTTTAAGAAATCTCGTATTTTTGCAATATTTTATTTTTGATTTAATAATGTTTAACTAATTTTTTCGTGTTAATTATTACTACTTTACTGCGTTATATTTAATAATTTAAAGTGTAATAATTTTAAGATTGTTATTGATAATATTTTTGAGAAATTGTGTAGGTTTTATAAAATTTTGTAATTTTGTAATTTTATAAGTTTATTAAATTATAATTTTATAATGTTATAATTCATTAATTTGATAATTTCACAATTTTACAAATTTTACAATTTTATAATTTTATAATTTTATAATTTTACAATTTTGCAATTTTATAATCTCCTATTTCAGTAATTTGACAATTTGACAATTTTATAATTTTATAATTCTAATATTTAATTTTGCAATTTTACAATTTTATAATTTTATAATTCATTAATTTGATAATTTCACAATTTTAAAATTTTACAATTTTACAATTTTATAATTTTACAATTTTGCAATTTTGCAATTTTATAATTTCCTAATTCAGTAATTTGACAATTTGACAATTTTACAATTTTACAATTTTACAATTTTACAATTTTATAATTTTGCAATTTTACAATTTTATAATTTCCTAATTCAGTAATTTGACAATTTGATAATTTTATAATTTTATAATTCTAATATATAATTTTGCAATTTTACAATTTTATAATTTTATAATTCATTAATTTGATAATTTCACAATTTTACAATTTTATAATTTTACAATTTTGCAATTTTATAATTTCCTAATTCAGTAATTTGACAATTTCACAATTTGACAATTTTACAATTTTATAATTTTGCAATTTTACAATTTTATAATTTCCTAATTCAGTAATTTGACAATTTGACAATTTTATAATTTTATAATTCTAATATATAATTTTGCAATTTTACAATTTTACAATTTTATAATTCATTAATTTGATAATTTCACAATTTTACAACTGTACAATTTTATAATTTCCTAATTCAGTAATTTGATAATTTCACAATTTTACAATTTGACAATTTGACAATTTTACAATTTTATAATTTTGCAATTTTGCAATTTTACAATTTTATAATTTCCTAATTCAGTAATTTGACAATTTGACAATTTTATAATTTTATAATTCTAATATATAATTTTGCAATTTTACAATTTTACAATTTTATAATTTTATAATTCATTAATTTGATAATTTCACAATTTTACAATTTTACAATTTTATAACGTAATAATTTGATTAATTCATGATTTAATAATTTTATAATTTCCTGATTTTCCAATTTGAAATCATTAATATTCATTATTGCATTTATAATGTCATCTTTTTTAACAGTTAACACATGAACAATATTTGCACATCTCGATCTCATTTTTAAAAATATTTGTATCCTCTAAATTATTTTTCTCCAAAATAAAATAAATTTACGTATAAATAAAGTAAAATCAACTTTCTGAACAATTTTCCCTGAAAGATTCAATACTATTAGAAGATAAAATTTTGATATGAAATATTTTTTACGATACTAATTGACTTCTTAGTATTAATTTACGCGATTTTATTACACATCAAAACCTCGTAAATTATTGGAACTGTATATTTCGCCAATAAATTATCTCATTGGATAATAACGAATTGCGCCAGGCAGGTGCGAATAAAATATGCATGATTTTCTATTTGCTCAAGATCAATGAGCAGACAGTCTACTTTTCTCGACGAACTTATAAAACGAGGCTATTAACGCCTCGATTTAATTTTATACGAATGCATTATCCGAGATTTACGATACTGCAGCTGCAGTATCTTGTTCTGTTCGTTTTCTTAATAATCGAGCTACGTATCGCTTGCATTTGAATAATTAACATTTTATTATACATATTTCTACCGACGCTCGTTTCGCGAGCGAGAAACGTTTTCGACAATAAAAAAGGCAGCGAACAGGTGAACAACCCTGACAAAAATAATAGTTGAATCATTGGCCGTCATCTTAGCCTGCGGAAACAATTTAATTGCCATTCTTCGACCATCATAAACGGTACTTGGGGCCTCGGATATCGCCATATACCGGATGACTCCGAAACAGCATTCTAAATTAGCAAAAATAAAAAAGTATACTATTACACTGATCAGGTTTTACAAAAATCATTAACATTATTTTATTATTATCAAGGATCTTGAATATGACATTACAGAGAGATGAATGTGGCCATATACCAAAGGGCTGTAATAACATTCTGAACCTTCGAGTTAAAATAGTGTGCTGACATTTTTAATTATCGTTTACAACAATCAAATTGATTAAATTCAAAAAAGTGATTATTGTTAAAATTATGTTAAGGTGATCGAATATGGCAATATAACGAATGACTTTGAAATTCTAAACCTTTCAAATAAAAAATGTACGAAGAGTACTTACAATTCCTAAGGATTAAACTGATTCAGAAAGATAGTTGTTAAAATTATTTTATTATTAAGATCTTGACGCGGCTATATAGGAATATGGCCATGTACAGAATGACTGTGAAATACAACCTAAACTCGAATAAAAGAAGTATAATTATTGTCTTCAGATTAAGCTGATCAAACAGATGACTGCTAAACTTATTAAACTCTCGAATACAATGTGATTTTAAAATAATTGCCTATATTTCTAAAAAAAACTAAAAATATTTGTAGTTCTACTTCTTACCGAATTATTAGGTAATAAATTGTGGACTAGATACACGATGACTCTAAAATTTAAATTGTTCAACAAAAAACAATTTAGGGTTTGTAACAGTCCTCTAAAGTCACTCACAGTAAAAATAAAATTACTAAAATTAAACAATTTACATTAAAGTAAAACGATGTTAGTACAAGACTCTTGAAAGATTCAATTATAGAAGAATGCGCTCGCTAATTTATAATGTATTAAACTATTAATTATAGAAGTAATTCTCATGCATGCCAAAATTTTGAGAAAAGCTGGCCAGTACGATTCGATATTATACCACTTTGCTAAGGAGTTATGGACAAATATAGTAAATTTTGCCAACTGCTGCCAGAACTTAATGTTTGCCATCTGCGACTAATCATAGAGCCAATCCAAATTTAAATTATATTGCACACATCTCTTTCACTCAACTTTTCCCCTGGTTTGTAGAATTATACAAAAATTTATATTCTTAACAAATTGCAAGTTGAAGTGTTATCAAAATTTTTTCGAAGAAAAAGTGCTGCAACTCTAATATATTCAACTTTTCACCAAGTATTTTTTATATTAACCCTCATAGAATTATACAAGAATTTATATTTTTAGAAATTTATCTTTGTATAATTTCAAATTTCGCGCCATACGGAACGTATTAATAACACGTGCACATGCAGTAGTTGATAATAAAAATAACTGAATTTGTATTTATTTGTATAATTTGATACCCGAAAAAGCACAAAAATGTATTAAAGAATTATACAAACATATATTTATATTTGCAGCACATTTAATACGTTCCGTATGGCGCGAAATTTGAAATTTGTGAAAAATGTTCGACCAGAGAATATCTAACCGTAAATGTTCCTTTGGACATCGATGACCTAGAAAACACTTTGTAGTCTAAAAAAGGTTAATATTTCAAATTTTAAAGCATAAACAATAACGCAACGATTATGATTGGAAACATTAACTACTGCAGAAAGGTTTCAGTCAAATAAATTTCTTTCTTTCTCGAACCTTTAATATTGCTGCAATGTACCTTGTGAAAATTATTTCATTGCTCTCGTAGAAAGTTGTTACGCGTTCTTTCATGATCCTGCTATAAACAAGAGCAATTTAATGACTCGGCTATCGTTCGTTCGAGGCTGTTCTCTTCATTCTCAAGGTGTGTAGGATACTTTGAAATCACCTTGTACATCGCACCAAGTAAAATAAATGGCCTTTCGGTTCCAATAGCAAATCTCTTAGAGGAATTCGTTTCGCATTGTATCGTGAAATTAATATCGCTCCATTTTATATCCATCGTTGTTTCTGGTCTTTTTATACCGAGTTCGCATTCACGAGAAATACCGTCATTTTAATATTCGGTGATGTAGAAACTTGTGGCACTTCACAAAACTTAAAAAAGTGAAATAAAAAATTAGTCATTCGATTTGAAAATTATGCTACAGTACTTAGGTAACAGAAAAGTCAGGTACTGAAATAAAAATTGTTTACTGCTTTTGAGGGCTTCAACGTCACTTTTAACGAAGCGTTCAGAAAATGTAAATTTTATTCTTTCAAAATCAATTCTACAGATATTTGAAAATTTTAAGTTTTTCATAATTTGGACACGTGTAAATCATCGAGAGGACCAATTCCAATGACACTCTAGAATTCCGTTCACGCGCATAATTCAGTTTTCAAACGGCGAGTTTAAAGCCAATGGCAATTATCGCGAACCGACTAAACGAGTGGCATTAATCGTCGCTCATTGGACATCGCCAATCGACCGGACGAAACTTGGCTGGGTCAAAGCGTAAATCTTACTAATGGCGTGAACACGCACGCTTGTATGAAAGAGCTTTTCCGAAACCATGCCGTTCATTCGTCCTTTATATAATCGTGAAGCTTCAATTTGGAGGAAAATTACAGGTGCCATTATAAGCGTGTAAACCCGATGGACATGATCATCGGCGAAATCGAAATTTAGATCATTTGGAGGTTATTTAGTCAATGATCATCCAAGAGAAATGAAACCGTTCAAAACAGCAATATATTTTAATTAACTTCTCACATTTTTTAATGTCGTTTAATTGTCCCTGAAAGTTTTGAACGCGAGGCTCAAAATTGTACTTTTATTAAAATATAATCAAATTCAGTATTTGATTCAAAATGTAATCAAATTAACTATTTGGTTGATAAAATATAATCAGTTTACCTATTTTATTGATCATGTGAAATATAATCAAGTTAAATATCTGCATAAAACCTATTTCACAACTTATCAGAAAGATTTAAGGAAATCTGAATATTCTGATTGGGAAATAATAGAAATGACTCAATAATAGGAAAGATTAGTTCTAAGACTTACAGTGGTTTAGGTTATGTCTACTAAGACAAATGGTTTATGTTATGTTTATATTGTCTACAGAAATCTATGTTAATTCTGTCACAATTTACAATATTCTAGGTTAGGTTAATCATGGACCACAACGTCTAGGTTAGATATCCGCTCACAAACTTTAATAAAACAAAATTAATTTCAAATTTATCTGGATGTTCTTCACAACTATTGCTCACAGTAATTAAAGTTAGATTTGTAGTGAGTTATGATGGTCTAGATTAGGTCCGCAACAGGTCCACAGTGGATCCACCATGACTTACAGAAACCTAGATTACGTTTATTATGTGCGACAATAGTTTAGGTTAGGATTATATTCGCACGCAGTAACATAAATTAAGTATACATACAGCCGCCTAGATTAGGTTTATGTAACTAACGGCAATTTAGGTTAGGTCTGCCACGGTCTAGGTTATGTCTGTAACAGTTTATAATAGACTAGATTAGATATGCAATGACATACAGTGGTCTTTTTCATGGTCAACTATCTATGTTTATTATGATCTACAGTTATTTAAATTAAATTTATCATAATTCACAGTCGTTTATAGTCTACATTGCCTGCAACCATTTGTGTTACGTCTATCATTGTCCACATAGTGATCCAAATTAGATATACGAGATCCACAGTATTCTGATTTAGATTTCCATAAGTCACAGTGATCTAAATTAAATTCGCATAATCCAGTGGTCTAAGTGAATTTCATTATCGCCAAAGTGGTCTAAGTTAAATTTGAATGAAACGTCTAGGTTAGATCTGTTAACCTATAGTGATTTAGGTTAGCCTGACCCATAGTAGTCTAATTTGTGCTCAATTGCCTAAGTTAGATTTGCATATCACAGTTATCTGAATTACATTGCCCATATCTTGATTAGATGTACCATTAGTAGCTTAAATCTATCATGATCTTCTTACTCAACTAGAATACTAAAACTTTGCAACTTACTGCCACTATACAAAACTCACTAAAACGATCCAGGTTGTAATCTACGTTAGATCTACCCAACAGTAGTTTATGTTTGGTCTGTCGTTATCAGCCCTACTTAGTTATTAAACTTAACGAGTGCAAAAATGATCAAACGATCTTCCTTATCTCTATTTTAAAACCGTCTTAAAAGGTCTACCACCATTTTCTATCGCATATTAAGTTCATCCATACAAAGTTACAAATTCGTTACCGATCGCCAAGCATCCAATTAATCCCTACCAAGCGGCTTTCGGCATCTGTCAGACGGCAAAACGATCGCATAACGCGATCAAGTGCAACGATTTTTCGAAGAAAACGTCTGCGACCGGTTTCCCAATCGGTCGCTTCGGTTTTCTCGCCCGCGGTGCGTAACAAGCCGACGATCGTGCAAACGGGGACACTTAATTACCGTGTATCGGTGTAAAATCGCAGACCCGTCCAGTCAGATCGTCTTGGGGAGAGAGGCATTCGTATGGATATGCGGCCCACAATCTTATCTGTACACCTCGTAAATAGCGGCCAATAGTGAGGTAAGGGGAACGATCCTTCGGCGCAGGTTCGTTTTACTTTGGCCGGAGTCTATTATGAAGGCATGAGTGCATTAGTGCCGGCAGATTGACCCGTTGGTCAACGGAGCCGTTTAAATTGCGTCCAGAAGAACGGTCACGTGCGCTGCCACCCAACGATCCTACTCGCGTATGCGCACGCGCACGAGTCTTCCCGCCTTTTTTCATTCGACCCATGCATCCACCGACCAGACGGAGATTAGGTTAACTAAGTGGTTCGGTTATGGGTTCGTGAGACCCGTGAACGATCCCCCTGTCGCAAATTACATTACGTTGGAAATGCACGAAACATCATGCGTCACGTTACATTACAGCATTTATTTTCTTTCGGTTCATTTTGTTAGAATTTTTCGTAGGAAAAGTATAATTACTTTTAATTACATGGCTAGTTAGCTTACTTACTAATTCTTATGTTTGTGTTTATTCAAATGTATGTGTAATATTATGCAAGTCTTGTATTTGTATGTCGATAACTTAGGGATAAAGAAAAATTTTGGTTCGTTTACTTTATCTGAAGAGTTTAGATTCTTTTAATTTTCTATTTTTTAGTAAACCTTCGTTTTAAGCTTGTTGCTCATTTTCTAGCACAGTAGCTGAACAACACCTGATCAGTGTCCGTACGTTCTCCTAATTATACGTATTGGTATAACCATTAGTTATGGAACAGTACATTAATAGTATAGCATCGACACGTACGTGCAATAATGCAGTACCAGGTAAATACCTGGTTTAGGATTTTATACTGTTATATTATTGGTACAGTGACCCTAACGACTATTTGACAAGTTAGCATTCACTGAAACTATACTATATCCCTTTTTTGCCTGCGTTGACTGACTTCTTTTTAGCTCATCGATCTTCAGAGATGAACATATTTCACTAACTGTATATTATTCTTACGAGCTTTTAGAAATTTTAGAAATACATTTTGTATTTTGTATTTATCCGGCACTATAATATGTGTTGTCGAGATGATATGCGATTAAATGGCAACCCTTCAGCCTCAAGATGATCGAAATTTCTTAAGACCCTTAAAATAGATGTTTCAGATCCATACTATTTAATTAACATAAAAGTTTATAATGTAAATAACAATTAAAATTGCGTAGTTACTTCCACCGCAATCTACAGGGTGGACAAGATAAAAGGCCCGGTGTCTGTACGTGGTATTTGAATTGAGCGCTCGAGAGATGTCAAGTGATGTCCAAGGCTTCTTTTATCTTGGCCAGTATAAATGGCTGGAAGCTGTTTCTATCTCTTCATAAATGAAGGAAACTTCTCTTTTAAAGTACTCTAACTTCTCTTTCAAGTACTTTAAAGTGAAACCTACAAGTTAAAACCTGCTCATGAATTGTATAAGCCTTCCGGCCCTAATCATAATCCCACGTGTGCTTAAAATATTCCCAACAGAACACCTCGGTACGTGGTTCGTAAGAGCATGTTCCTGTTCATGTTGTCCAAAAGGAAGACGGTCAAACAAGCGCCTTCCTTGTCTGGATTAGATTAGAATTGATTGTTCCCCGTTGCGATCCTCCTCGGGCCTATTCCCTCGATATCGAATGATTTTTCAAGCGGTATTGGCCGCGGTTGATTCCGTGCACAGAACAGTTCTGATCGTTGCAAACACAAGGGGAGTACACCCCATCGGCGCCAAAGGCCGGCAGAAAGAGCGAACCGCCAAGAAACTCGACCAGGTCCCGATTACAAATAACAATAAATTCCCGGACGGAGCAGCGGTAACATTAAAACCCTCTCACACTCCGTGTTGCGGCCGTGAATTGGTGTAACTGGCTGTCCCACGGGCAACATGGCGCGAGGAACGATCATGATTTCAGCCCGGACGAGATAAGGGTTTCGCGTATGACATGACCAGGCCTGCCCTCTCTCCCTCTTCCCAAGCAACTTCTACTTCTAGACTTGTAAGCAGCTTCGGGCATCGATCGGCCTTCTTTATTCATTTGCAAACGAATAAATAAGCACGGTCGGTCGATAAGATAGAGACCTGTAAATCTGTTGGTTACTTAACAGGTCGCCGAACGATCTTCAACAGCTCTTCCCTCTCGCTCTCTCCCTGAACGCGGTGTGCTCTGCAAGGTTCTTTATTACTTCATGCCCAAGCGGACGGTGTTTTTGTTCCTGAGCTGCCTTCGTTCGGAGATAACAAAGCCCGGACACGGTTAACGCGTTACTGATCGCTTAACAAACACGCGGATAGCAATAACTCGTTGCTACGAGGCGACGGGATGAAAACGTTCGAGATTTGGCGGGAACGGGAGGAGACCGGGTATCGCGATCCTCGCTGTTGGTTTACAACCGTGATTTGTTAGTTGTCCCGCGGGAAAACTCATCGCCACTTTGTCCCACGAACCAGCACGCTTGTCGGGACATTTTTCATCCACCGATTTGACCGTTCAAGGAGCATCTGGATGATCGAAATTCGTGACATGTACTTTGCGCAAAAAGTTGACGGTTGCACGACGTTTTAAGAGTAGTGGATCCTTTTTGAACTGGTTTTAAACGTTATGCTGCTAGACCCACGTGTTACATGATTTACGATGACCCAGCAGTTCCCTGAACGACCTTCGTCTTTTAAAGCTCCGAAAGGCCTGCAGTCAAGGTCTCCTCGGTTGCCAGAATTTTTTTGAATTATCCGAAGACTTTCCAATAAGGCAAATGATTGAAAAGTGGCTGAAGGAATATAGAGCTGTCAGTGCTGTTTGAGAACGCTTATTATTATTCCGACATTTTTTAAACTCTTTAATTATTCTGAACGAAAATCTGGGTATAATTGCTGCTTAAAATTGCATATATTATTAGAATTGCAAGTCGCTTCAGTATCTTTTCGTTAGGTTTGGTTAAATTAGATAAGATTAGATAGAATTAGGTAGGGCATGTATGTCTTTTTAAGAGACCTACATTAAATATTTTTTAATAACTGTAAGCTTTAATGAAAAAGTTGCATATTTTTTTAACCTAAGAATTATTATCCTTTGCGTATAGAATTGAAAATTTGTTAAAAGCGAAGTTAATCAGTTAATCAATTTGTCTCCCGATCGAAACGACCGCCATTGTTCCGTTTTACTCCATCACTCAACGAGCATTCCTTGTACGAGCATAAAACCTTCATGACAATGTGCAGCAACATTGTGTACGATCAGTTCCACGGTTGACCTTCACTCCTCCAAGCTAATATCCATAAACATCGAGAAAAATCGATTGCTATTTAACGGTGGAAGAAAAGAAGCTAACCGGTACCTGATCGCAGACGGGGCCCCCAACGAAGAGAAAAACTCGCCGTTTGTAAGTCATCGAGCCGACAGCAGTCACTCGCGAACAAAGGGGAAGCCGGTCGCGAGGATCGGCTCGCGGGGTGTTGAACGGGGTCTCCGAGTTGCAAATATGGCAATCGTAATGGAAGGAGACTTCCATCTTGCGCTTTAGTGTCTACCAGGAGATAGATTAACCGTGTGCAACCGCGGCTATGCCTGCCCTGCCACCCCCACCGGCCGCTCGCGGCCCGTACAAAAGTATAATATGCACTGTAGTCTGTCCTTTTCTTCCCGTACCCCTCCAGGTTGTTCCGGTACCCCACTACCGACGGGCGATCCGTTGCAGTTCGAGCGAACCGAAGGGAGGAGGAAAGTCCCGCACGGTGGTGGTTCATTACACGGCACGAACACCTTGGCCCCGGTGAGAAAGTGTGCATCCACATGCACGCGGGTGCAAGCAGCCGCGTATGCAACGAGTAAGAAAGCGTATTAGGTACGCAGGCATGCGATCCCGGCTGAAGGAGGGCGGTCCGAGGAGACAGGTGCGAGCCAATCGCGGCCCGCCACGTGCAATTTCCCTCGGCGTCTCTCTTTCCACGTTCATTTCTCATTCCTCCTCTGTCTCCCTACCCCTGTTCTTGCCTCCGCGCTCAGCCGCCGCTGCTAACTTATTTAAACGAGACTCGACCCCGTCACTGCGAGTACGAATCCCTTTCGTATTCGGCACCGATGCGCCGTGACTCGAGAGCAACGACCCCCGCAACGATTCTTCGCCCGCTGCTTTTATCGATCGGCCTCCTTTGTACCGCGACCTTGTACTTACTCCACAGGATCCAACACTGTCGATTACGTATCGCACACGAGATGACCACCCAAAAGAATGTGCATCCGGATCCACCCTAATATCGTGGGCTGCACTTGCCAACGTAAGCTGGCACATTTGCCAAAACGATCGCATTTATTATGCAGACATTCATCTTAATATCAACTAGCAAGAACGTTAGCTAGCAAATTGAAGTGTTGGCTAACAAAAGAGAGATTTCGATGTTAGGGAAAGAAACATTTCAGCGGTCTATCAAAAGATAGGTTCGATTGACTAAATCGATTGATAAATGTGATAAATCCACTTTTTCAGGTCCTGTACATAGGATACATCTTTATTGTCTGACATTACTGGTCACATTTGTTCATCACATCGCATAATGCATCGAGGCTCAATAGCCATTTCAGACATTTCCGTCTCAACTAGTATTAATCGTGTCTCCAGGGTATTAGCCGTTTATATTCGTTTATCTTCGTTTATATTCTTTATTCTTCGGTGTAATTTGTCTGGATAACAGATTTTGCCAAAAATATGTGTAAGGCATTTTTTTAACCCCTTGCACCTATCAGAACTAACTAAATACACTTACAATATTAAAACAAAGAATGTTGAAATGTTATGATAACATGGTATTATGCAATCGTTGACTATGCAAATTATAATTGGACTCCAAATTGAAGCATATTCAAAATTCGAGTAAAATTGATCCTAACTGAAGTACCAGTGCGTCAGACTCGTCAAAATAGTGCAAGGGGTTAAAACACCATTTTTATTCTCCTGTCATCTTATATGGAAACGTATGAAATAAAACGCCTGCTTATATCCGTACCAATTGTCTCATGTGTGCACAGTTCTTAAGAAAAAGTCTCTTTCACTCGTGGCGACTGCACCCTAGAAGATACAGCATAGCAGGGTATTCTTGACCCCCGGAAATTTTCTGACTCCATCTCGATGACCCACAGGTGTAGAAACGTATCATCAAGCGGGCGCACGACGTCTGTGCAGCAGGGCGTAATGGCGCTCGTAAATCTCGAAGATCCTCGTCAGCGGAGATCGAAGATCTCCTACAGGAAGTGTCTTCCTCGTTGCGAGGCGTTAGCTCCGGGACTCGTGAAAGTTGGAGGAGCAGACTGTCAGCGTGGTTTCTGGCGAATTCGTAGTAAAGAAGAGCAGGAAACAGGCTAGCTGCTGTGAATTATGACTTCCGACCCATTTTCGCATTGTCGCGGGGCCCGGCCGCTCGTTAAGCATCGCTGGCCCGCAAGTCTCCTCCGGTTTATGATTTACTGCCCTAACAAATCATCCGCCGACCCAAGGTTGTGTCCTCGACAAAAGTCACTCGGCCTGTGCCACGCGGCACTAACAGTTGGTCAAGGCGTTGCGCAACGGAGAGTGCCCGGGCTGCTTTTGACCTGCCCGACCGAAGGCTCTCGTCCCGTGTCTGAACCCTCGATGCAACCACCTGCACCGCTCGCTGCGTTATTGGACGCGTGCCTAACTCTATTCTTGCGATTTTAGATCCCATGGTGATGATTATTAACATTTCTTTTACGATTCGATGTCCAAAACATTATTTCTTGTTTTGCTCTTTCGTAAAATTTATACGACGTATATATTTCTCATTGTTTGATTTTAAACACGCGAGGAATTTTTATAACTAAATTCTCTAAATCAGCTAACGTTCATCGTATTGAAGAATTTATACTTGAGCTCATGCCACATTTTAGGAGGGACGTTTTTATTTATCCAACGATAAATGATTGTATTAAATATGTGAAGTTATTGTTTGGTCGCTACAAAGTCAGCTCCGCCAGAATACTGAAAAGGATACAGCTGCGATTATTTCGAGCGAAAAACATATTCCTTACTTTGCACATACTTTTGGCGAAGACAAATAATCGATTACAGCTGTCACTCACACTAATCAAAGCGAAAAGTAAGGAAAGTAAACCTCTAAAAATTCCTGAAGCTCATCTTGTGACGGGCATACAAAAATAATGGAATAGTCGATTAGGTTTGTTGGAAATAAAGATACTCTTCGTTAGAATTTTTGACGATTTTAAAATCATTCGATTACTTTTGCCATACTGTTAATACAAGAATTTTTTATACGATTGAATTTAGAAATGACACAATTTAATATTGTTTATTGTAAACAGTCTGATAACATTGGTTCAGTTTGAACGATGAGACCTAAAATGTATAATGTAAAGTAAATCCTTAACTAATATGGTGAGAATTTACCCTGTGTTCTCTAGTGTACAATTTTTAGTTGTAATTTGCGAAATGTACATTTCATAGAGAATTAATAAATGCTCTCTTCAGTGTGTTCTAAATTTAACTTTGATAGAATCTAATGTATCATTAAAATGATACTGAACGATTGATTAGGATACTTAATTTTAAGACGTTATATTTCATGAACGTAGATCTTTAAAATAATTCTTCGACATTTAGAATAGAGAACTATTTTATACTGTTTGAGGCTCGTTCATTAATTTGTGCAAATTTTAATTTATACTACTTCTGCTACTACTGAATACGATACATTTTTCTAAGGAAAATAGCTAAAAGAGAAATTTTTACTACTTAAGTGACGTAGACTCTTTTCATTATATCACTCTTTGTCGTAAGATCTAAACCTTGCCAAATACATATATTCATATATTACATATATTCGTATGACTAGAATTTGTATTAGGTATTCGATTCGCATACGCTACATAAATTCGTATAAAACTGGAGGGACTTGAATGGCGGTCGTAATATCGATTATTTGTAAATTCTCACTAATTGATATTTAACATTGTATCAATCTTAAGATACAGTTATATTAATTACAATATAACGTGTAATTATATCTTCGAAGTCTTGTTCGAACTTCAAACATGACTTAACGCATTTCAGAATTCAAATTCTCGTTTAAAAGCAGCTTTAAGGTACTTATTGAGAACAGAAAATTATCATCACAATGTACTAGTAAAATGTTGCTATAAAACTGCCATCACGTACAAAAAGTAGAGCACAGAAAATATGGGCGTAGTTAATGAGGGCAGGGAGGGCACCTGTCCTTGCCCCCTCCCTCAACGAAGAAAGTGACTGTTGAAAGGAGATTTTTACCCCTCCTTAAAAAGATACAATTAATAATTACTTCGTATAAACGTTTAAATACGCTGAAATTATTCTTGAAACACATTTTGTTCCCTGTCAATAGCTTTGCCCATTGGATGCTATCGAAATAAGAATTTAAAGTAAGGAATTATTCTTTAGCAGTCGAGTGAATTCTGAATCGAGTTACGGTGTCTGGAAGAACAGGTCAGAAGCTGATCGCGAAGCCATAAAAGAGATCGATGTTCGCGCCCAATAACACGTAATCGAATTAAACCTATTTTATGCCCGGTATAGATAATCCGGTAAAGTTCTATTCAGCTGCTGCACTCGACACGCCCTGTTGTTTCTTTGTTCGAAAAATTGCCGTTATCTTCGAAACTTCTCGATTTACGATCAGCAAATTCGGAAGTTCTAAATTACAGCTAAGTTGCAAATTCGAAAAAGATGCTTTTATCCGAAATTCTACGAAACACGTCTGACCTGGATTTAGGGAGTTCCATGGTAACTTTCTACAAAAATTACGTTTTTCTTTGTTAGAGCTTGTTGATAGAAGAGATTAGAAACTCCAGACTAGAAATTATAAAAGTGATGTAGAAATCCAGTTTATCGTTTATAAATTGCGTACCAGTCAGATGACTTCTGAAAACATAGCTGCTGAATGCTTAAAGTGTTTTGTTATGTTTCACGTGTCTTTCAGTCTGAGATAATTGTTTACAACAATGACACGAAATTAGAAAAGCAAGTACTAGCGGATAATTCATAAACGATAAGAGAAAAAGCGGCATAGAATTCTGCCGGCGAGCACCTCGTAAATTCAGTTTTTAAGCCCGCATTCTCACGCTGAAATGCAAAAAAAGACTCGTCTAGCGTCTAGACGCATTCCTGAGGCCGAACGTATCTCTGTTGATCGAGTGGTTCGGTTGTCGCCGAAGGCAAAGCGCGAGCAAAATCGAGAGCGTGTCACGTATCCGAGCGCAGCGCCGTGGATCCGGAAGTTGGTTGGCGTAGGTGGGACGCAAGTCGAGAGAGGGATATCCCCGGTATAATAATTAATAACTGGCCGCTGAGTGGTTCGCGCAGGCCCCGCCTCTTACCCCCTGATTTATGAACCGCGCCGCCTTCCTTGTCATAACCGAGTGTACAAGGTTGGTCCTGGTGGGGCGTGTTAGAGTGGGGCGACGACTGAACTGGTGGGGAAAGGGTGACGCGTGACGTTGCGCGACGGTACCTACGCCCAGGCCGGTTCTTTACCAAGCGATCAGTCGGTTCTCGTCCTTGCCGGATGACACTGGTCGACTCGCGGACGTCCGGCCGAAACGCAGCGCAGCTTCCACGCGCCACCGCAAGTCGGCGCCACGACTTCCTCAGCATCGCCGAGGATGCAGCTTATGAGATGGAGCATCACGCGCCGCCTAGAGTGCCGGGGCAACAAGCAGCCCACCTGCAGACCCAACAGACTCTCGTGTCCCCGATCTTCCGGTACGCACTGACCTTGAGAACGACTCCTGTGCCGAACAGCGTTCGCGAGTGATTTTTGAGTGTTCACCGGGGGTCACGCTTCGGTGCCGAACGGAGTCTGCCGGTTTTCGTTTCTCGTCGGTTGTTGACACGTTCGATGATGGTTTCAATCATCGAACAGGCTCGTAAAATCGGTCAGGCGTGCGAATACATGAAGTTCGATAAACAGGGACAACGGTTTAGCTGTGTGCAGAGATAAGGACTTGACGCCGCTTCTTAATGTTGCTGAACGGGCAATATTGTGACAGGGACAATTTTATTACTAGCATATTTTCGTGTACTTGGACGTACTGAAATATGTGCTGGACTGAACGTGTTAGAGCAGATTTGTGGTGCCTTGTTTCGTAGTGCTGTTTGTTGTATTTGGGGGATGACTATGATAGCAGAGGTCTGACTTTTCACATTTTCTCTCTGCATTCCTTTTTTCTTATCTTGTACCGTAAACGATAAGGACAAATTTTTCGACGGACGTGAGAGGGATTAGCAGCACTTATAACCTGAAGTATAAGTTCCTCGCTTGTTATACGGTTGTATAACCAAATTTTGTTCTCAATAATGTATCCTGTGCAAAATCCAGTCGTTCTTATTAGAAATAACTTATCAACAAGTAGTTCATATTTCAGAGTTCACAATTTTCTTTAGTTGTAAACGTGATACAATCTGATCAAATTTGACCAATTATATCTCACTTTCGTGTTGAATCTAACCTCTAACAGTCTTTGAAAGTGCTTCGCTTGTTGCACTACTGTCACATAGTGTTCGCCATATCGTGAAAGTGCTGCGTTGAAGAGATTTCAACTTGTGGCCCGTTAGGTGATTTGTGGTGTGTGTGGACGAGCATGATCAAAAGAAATTATCTCTTGTTCACAATGACGACTGTTCTTCGTGGCTGTATAACATTTCCAAAATTGTGATTACAGTGAACTACATCTAAAGTTTAGTCTTGTCCCTCGATCTAAAAGTTCAAAGTGCATCGTACCTTGCAAATGAAGGTCTCTCAAAGAAATTCATATCCGAAAAAATGGCAGTTCTTCTAATACAGTGAATTCTTCTTAAAGGAAGAATTCTCACATATTCCCTAATTGTCCAAACGATAAAATATCAAAAGCAACGAATAACACGAACAGCTTCCCGGCTGCCACCTTCTCAGTTCTATCCACAAGTTCGGATTTAAATAAATTATCAAATTGATTTACTTAAAAAACGACAATATTTTCCCTGATTAATCTCCGACCTGTCAATATTTTCGTCGCGACTATCGACGTCTTAAAACATCATTGGGATTCAGTTAAAAGTTACGAATGATACGGATTTCACCCGCCATGCCGTGGAATACTAATCGAGAAGTTGTGTCTTATCATTGACACGAATGTGCGTCACTTGTCTCCAGGGACTCGGCTACCGGCTGACACGCTTTTGCCGCTCAATTTTCGCTAAAATCGTGTGCGTCCCACGATCGTAGAACAAAATCGGAGCGACGGTGATTAACGATTCTGCTTCGGTCTCGTGGCGACCAACGTACAATACATTTTAACTGAACCGTTCTTACCTGGCGGGAGCCGCTCCAGCCTTGGTTCAAGCGTGAAGCGAAACCTTATGAGCTGTCGTACGCAACGAGCCGTTAGGGGCATTATCTTATTTCGTCAAATATCAGCTTTCAGCTAGGTCCTTAGTTCTCTTTTAATTCGTACTTCCTTAATCCTTCTCGATTTTTAAGCGAAATTCCTTTGGGACTTGCAGTGACACTTTGTGTTGTGCTGGGTGCTTCGAAGTTTTATCGAGATCTTCGTGTTACACTAAAACCCTGAAGCAGCTTTCAGTTTCGTTTGCATTGTTGGCGACACGTCGGGTTTTATGGTGACTTCAATCGCGGCAATTCGTCATATTCGTCACGTTCGAACAATAGAACGTTTCGTCTGTTCGTACATTCTAGTTGCACGAGCGGAAAATCCAGGTCTCGGACATTTCGCAAAGAGCATTTTCTAGAAATGACGGTTTTGCAACCGTGCGATTGCACTCTACGATTTGTTTATTAAATTATACAAATGTACAATGGATCTCGATTAGTTGCAAGAATAACGAACGCCTCGGTGGCATTTGAAAGGCCATCGTTGAACGTGTGTAACCCTCTTAATATGTAAAGTTCGTCGATCAAATGCCTGTTGTTGCATCGTTAACACCTATTAACTGCTTCGTATTCATAGAGCGTGTACGGTATCTGAAACGAGTAACGCTTCTTGTTCATTTTTGCGTTATTAATGCGATACATATAAATGGCCCGAACGTCGAATACAAACGAAACGGGCATGGCTTCTTCGCGTACGAGTTTTGTCTTCGCCGTACACCGCGTCCCTCGAACAGGCTTCTATTTGTCTCTGGTGATTGAAAATAGAAAAAAATATTGAATAATTTAATGAGATTCAAGTTTGTCAGTCTTCACTCACGGTGTACCGGCTGCAGGGTATCATTTAAATAATGTTATTGTATTTCCAATCCAATTTGCCCCGAGCGTGCACGAACGCGCTTAATGTTTCGTCACAGTGCGTCAAAATAATAACCTCTGTTGATGGAATGAGTTTTCACGAGAATTATGATGACGTGTTACAGGAGAGGAAAATGACTTCACGTCGGATGGTGAAGAAAGCGCCGGCGGAGGGGGTGGAGGAGACGAAGCCGTGGACCTCACGGCATCCAGGTCTCACCAGGGTGACGAGGACGACAAAGATCAAGAGGATGCTCTGGAGGAGGATGAAGAGGAAGGTGTGGACGAGCAGGACGAGCAGGAGGACGATGAGGAAGGGTCGCGAAAACAGATGCGCCATAGACAGGACGCGGAGAACAACAACAACTTCGTGGAGGGTGGTACGCCCGCTAGCCTATTCCCACCTGCTGGAACTAGTCACGTTACCCTGGAAGCTCTCCAGAACACGAAAGTGGCGGTTGCTCAATTCGCAGCGACAGCTCTGGCCGGTGGAGCAGACAGCGAGGCGGCCTTGCAGGATTTGGCGCTGTTGCAGAGCACATTGTACACTCTTCAGCATCAGCAAGTGTTCCAATTGCAGTTGATCAGCCAGCTACAGCAGCAACTGTCCATTACACATAGCCAGTCCGTGCAACAAGGAACGCCTGAGCCATCGGACAACAAGGAAATATCGCCGTCTCCTTTGATCCAGCCTAAACCTCTGTCAAGTTTGACGTCACCTCCTTCGTCGCGTCCACCGAGTCATCAACAGACTTCGCCAGCTCCTATGACGCCAAATCTCTCTCAGGAACGGCCAACACCGTCTAACAGCGCCTCTCCGTTGAATTTACCCTTGTCTTCGTCGAATACGACGGGCACAATCGCCACCACCAGTAGCAGTCAGGTGCCGATAGCCCATCAAATGCCACCGCTCTGCTCCATCAGCTCTTCCCTAGCCTCGTCGATAATAACTAATACCGATCCACCACCGCTACACGAACCAAACACGCTGGAGATGCTGCAGAAGAGAGCGCAAGAAGTACTGGACAACGCCAGCCAGGGTCTGCTGGCTAACAACCTGGCGGACGAACTTGCGTTCAGAGGGGGCAAAGGCTCCCGTCTCTCCCCGTACGATTCAAAGTCCGGTAGCGGTCGCGGGGAGCCGTTCTTCAAGCACCGATGCCGTTATTGCGGCAAGGTGTTCGGCAGCGACTCGGCACTTCAGATCCACATACGATCGCACACAGGTGAGCGACCCTTTAAATGCAACGTCTGCGGCAGCCGCTTCACCACGAAAGGGAACCTGAAGGTCCACTTCCAGAGGCATACGGCCAAGTTTCCACATGTTAAGATGAACCCGAATCCCGTTCCGGAACACCTGGACAAGTACCACCCACCCTTGCTACAGCAAATCGCGTCTGGTCAAAGACCGATGCCGTCCCCGCCGCCGCCACCACCTTCTCACCATCCCTCTTTTCACCCGGCGGCGGCACACGGTTTTTTACCTCCTCAGCCGCCCCTGCCACTCAGTTTAGCCCTGCCCGGTATGCAACCTCTGTACAGATCACCGGTTGTCGCTCATCGGGACGATCAGGACGTGCCGGAGAACCTGAGTAAGCCTGTTACCACTGCCCCGACCACGTCCCCACATTCCCCCGCGGTTGTGTCGAACTCTCGTCATTCCTTTCACGACAATCACCACCACCAACAACAACAACAACAACAAAAGCAGCAGCTCGAGCAGAGAGACGAGATCAAACTCGAGCAGAGATCGCCTATGCAGGAGCAGTACCAGCACCAACAGCATCCTACCAGTCAGGAAGCCACAGAGAGGATAACGCCGAAAAAGGAACCGGAAGAGGCCGAGGAGCCGACGGAAGAGGAAAGCGAAGATTTCGAGGAGACGACTAGACGGTATTTAAACTCACCCCAATCGTCCGTTAATCCACCCTCTCAGCCGCAGACCTACGAAGACTGCAGTATGGACAGCAAAATTAGCGGCCGACTGGAAGGGGATGGCGACATGGAAGTTGACGAGGAGATCGAGGAACAGCCTGAAAACTTGTCTGGTCGGGGACCCATCAATCGGTTGCCTCAGCATATCGTTGCGTACCCTGGTGCTTCTCCTGCCAGCAGTAGTGCGAGCAGTGGAAGTCTTCAAACCTCCTTCGCGGGAATTCTGTTTCCAGGACCACCTGCCCATCATCAAATACCCCATCATCCTGCTTCGTCAACTGTAAACCCACCCGGAGTCTCGGCCAGTGACATGATCGACCCGGCTAAGGATCCAGCCATCTACTCCAGCCTATTACCACGGCCGGGCAGCAACGACAACTCCTGGGAGAGTTTGATCGAGATCACGAAGACCTCGGAGACGTCGAAGCTCCAGCAGCTGGTCGACAACATCGAACACAAACTGACCGATCCCAACCAGTGCGTGATCTGCCATAGGGTGCTCTCCTGCAAAAGCGCACTGCAGATGCACTACAGAACCCATACCGGCGAGCGTCCGTTCAAGTGCAAGATTTGCGGCCGGGCGTTCACCACCAAGGGCAACTTGAAAACCCACATGGGCGTGCACAGGGCGAAACCGCCGCTCAGGGTGCTGCATCAGTGTCCCGTGTGTCACAAGAAATTCACGAATGCGCTCGTTCTGCAGCAACACATACGCTTGCACACCGGCGAGCCAACGGAGCTGAGCCCGGAACAAATTCAAGCCGGCGAGGTGAACGAATTCCCACCCGGTTATCCGCACCATCCTCTAGCGTCGTTCCTCCCGCAAGGCTTTCCACCGATTCATCCCGCAGGACCAGGCTTCCCGTTAGGCTTTCCTCCGAGCCGGCAACAAACGATGGAACGACAGCCTCAGGATAACGACATAGACATTAAAGAAGAATCCCAGCAACAACAGCAGCAGCAACAGCAACAGAGGTACATCGAGGAGCAGAGCGAAGAGGTGGAGGACCAAGATGACGAGGAAGAGGATCGCAGGGACGACGACGAGAGGTGCAGCATGAATCGTGACAATCGTGGTGACGTAGAGGATGAGCAAGATCACGAGAGTGAGGAGAATGAGCACAAGGATCCATCTTTGCCCAATTTCTCCACTTCCCTCGCCGCTCTCGAGAACCAGGTCCGAACAATCACGACCACGGCCACGTCGAACTTAGGAAACGCAGCCAGATCGCCACCTTTTCACCGGTACAACGGCAGCGAAAAGAGTAACAGCCCTCCGAATGCCGGTGCTCCTTTAGACTTGACACCACGAGCATCGTCGACACCAGCCTCAGTAGCATCGGTACCAACGCCGCCGCCGCAGCCCACGCACCACCCACATCCCTTCGGCATGTTCGCAGGCCTCCTGCAGGCAGTCTCTTCGTCACCGTCTACCAGCAGCATAGGAACCAGCAGCATAGGAACCAGCAGCATAAATAGCGTCAACTCCATGAACGCTGTTACTCCAGCATCGGGTGCCGCTGGACCATTGGCGTCCCTCACCACGTCAGCCGTGTTAGCTGCCACCTCGACCTACAACCCGCTCGGCCTGGCTGTCGGAGGGCCAGCAGGTAGGCGCTGCTAGCATCAGGGCGAGCTGCAGTTCCTGCTACACCTCCCGATCGATCTGACACGATTCACTGATCCTGACCGCCAGTCTCACTGATTCGTCCACCTTGTCCAAGCTGTATATCGACATCCTGTTTTGTGGTGTAGCCGGACCTAGCACTCCCACCCTCCCGCTTGACATATCTTTTTTTTCTATTATCCGTTTGGACACCTCTGTTTCGGTATTTCTTTGTCCATACCTCTGTCATTCTTACTTTTTCGTTCTCTCGTTCGAGTCGCTTTTGTGGGTTTTTGTCGGAAGACTCGAAGTCCGCGGCCACGAGCTAGATTTGTATTTTCTCTTCAGCGCGAGAAAAGAAAACGCCCGCATACTGTGGACATTTTTGAATGAATAAATCTGTTTGCAAAACGTATTGCTGCCTTCACGATTCATTTCACTCCTTCCGTCGCGCCGGGTTGTCGTGAAACGGTGACTCTAACGCCATCTTCGTTCGCGAATTAACGATCGCCTCGCGTCTCGAAGCATTATCATTCCAATTTCGAAGCGTTTCACGATTAGATTAGTTTTCGTATTGTCGCGAGCCCGGTTATAAAAATACCTTTTACGATCGAGCCACGGCTACAAATTGCTTTCACGGACGTAGAAGCACGCGAAAAGTGTCGGGAAGCAATTGTAAAGAGCCACGATCTGTTACAGTGCGTGGAAACACCACGTGTAACATCTGCTACAAGACATTTGCGTGCAACTCCGCGCTGGAGATCCATTACCGGAGCCACACGAAGGAGCGACCTTTCAAATGCACTATTTGCGACAGAGGCTTTTCCACCAAGGTAACGTAACTTTTTCTACAAATTAGGGACGTTGATTCTCAGAAGTGTTTGCTGCTCGCCAAACAGACCTTAAGGGAAGCCTGCAGTGTTACGGAACTCGGAGGAACGTTATTATTTTGCTTTGGTTTAACTTCGATATCTTAATACTTACAATGTTGCTTATACCTTTCTGATTGCCTCGATCGAATCAATTTTATCAACAGTTTTTATTAACGGTAAGGTCGATAGAAGGAATTTTTGTTTCATTTTCTTCCTTCGTTGCCCAAATCACGTACTCCGAGCCTGACTTCTGGATTGGGTTTGGCCGCCCATCTGTACCTTTGTTTTTTTCTGCGATACTTTCAGAACGATGGTTCCGGGCAGCAAGCATGCATCTGCGCGTCCCAACCGTTGCCCGCTAACAGTTCGATCACTTCACCCGATCCTCAGTGCGCCAGTAGTCGAGAAAAAGCGAAACGCAGGCGGCGGCGGCGACCTGAGGAGCGGAAGAGCCGGGGGCGGAAAGGAGCTGGAGGGGGGCGGGGGTTGACGCCTGTCTATCCTGCGATCCGCCTACCCCCGCTGATGTCACCCGCCCTCGGACTTCTACCCTCGGCGCACAGCCTCCTGGTAAGAGCCTGCTGAAATTTTCAGATTGTCCAACAGCGATGATAACACCACTATGTATCTCGAACAATTGCTTCAAGTACTCGATCATTTTTCCTTTTATTTTTCCGTTGCTTGTTATTCTGTTGTCTGTCCGAGACGAGGCATCGAAGATTGTGCAAAGTGGTGCGATCGATGAAGTGATTGAACCCGGTGGACGTTTCGCTCCCAGATATTTAACGAAATATTTTCCTGATCGCAGGGCAACATGAAGCAGCACATGCTGACGCACAAGATCCGCGACATGCCGCCCCATCTGTTCAGCGACTCGAAGCAACAGCATCAGCAGCAGCCCCAAGAGCACGAGAGTTCGAGAAGTCCCATGTGCACGGACGATTCGAGTCTACCTCCACCTCCCCCACCTCCGCCACCACCTCCACCAATGCCTCCGACCTCCATGGAGCAAGCCATTTCGGTGAAAAGATCCCCGTCCGAAGGGGACCTGCCAGCACCAAAGAGACCAGCCAGTAAGTACCATTGGCGATCGAATGGAGGCCTGTCTGCTTCTTCATCGAGCATACTTCGAACCGTCCAAGGCTTGGCTTAGCAAAGTCTAACTGTCCCGCTAACGAATCGCATCCGAGCTTCTGTTTAGTTAGCGAGATTAGCGTTGGCCGGCTTCGCTTACTTGCACGCCTGTGCTTTCTCCGCACCGCTGTTCTGTTTACGGGAGTTCCTGGTGGCAGGTTTTGGTCCCTCTTTCACCCACTTCGTTTCCGTCTTCTCTGAAACGCAGACCAATGCTTCGATTAAAGACCCTCCGTCGGAAAGAAAGACAAGCTTGAGCCCCGTTAAACATACAAACGTCAGGGTCTGTTCAGCGAAACTGTGTGTGTATTTGCAGGCGTGCCGAGCAAGCACTTGTGCCAGATATGCAATAAGAATTTCTCCTCGTCTTCGGCGCTCCAGATCCATATGAGAACTCACACGGGCGACAAACCGTTCCGATGCACCGTCTGCCAGAAGGCCTTCACCACCAAGGGCAATCTCAAGGTATACACATCATATATCCCCGACTTCCTCCTTCTCTTCGTCTCTGTTCTTCTCTGTATATCTCTTTCTATCACCTCCCCTCCGCTCCCTCCGTCACCCCGGTATCTTCAAGTTTACTCACTAACACCAGCTAGCTGCTACCGCTTGTACTAACGCTGACGCGTAACGTACATACAGAACCGCAAGCTCGATGAAAGATCAGCGCAACTGGCCAATCCTGAACAGACCACGTTTGACGTGACTCCTTTTCTGCTCGCAGGTGCACATGGGCACTCATATGTGGACCAACGGAGCCTCTCGTCGAGGTCGTCGAATGTCGTTGGACCTACCTCCTCTGCCTATCACCCCCAAGGATTCGGAGTTCCTCCAACGACGGCCGGATCTCTTCTACCCTTATCTACCCGCACCGTTCCTTAACGGCGTTCAACAGAAAGTAAGTAGCCATCACAAATGACTACGCTTATCGCTCCTGTAAGTTACTATTTACAATTGAAAATCGTAGCTACTTCCGAAAACTTGTCACGTTCGATTCTGCTGAAATTTTTCAAATTGCTTCATTTTGTATAGAAATAATGGTCGCGAGATAGACTTAGCAACTTGATTTCTTTATCGTTTAATAATGATATTTATTTATCATTACCAACTTTACAGATGCAATACTGAACAACATTATAACTGTGTTCAAAATATTTTTGTGTTATTATTCAATTTGAGCAATATTATCATTCATGATTTTTATTCGATATGATTTTTATTACTTATATGTGGATTGCTGTCATATTATAGTGGGATGCATAGTAAAAAAAACAGATTTGAGATATGCGGTTGGATTGGATACTCCAGTGCAACGTAGATTTCCTTTTGATAAAGATACATGTGAAAACTTGACAAATATTTAATTTTTGTTCATAAATAATTCTAAGTTCTCAGATACTAATTCTAAAAATTTTTTAATTTTTAAATCTTTTTTAAATGAGAAAATTTTCACATCTCCAAATTCTTACACCTCCACATTTCTATATCCAAAAATTCCAAAACCACCAAATACCCAAGTTTCCATATTTCTAAATCCATGAATTGCAAGATTACCAAATACCTATATTCCCAAATTCCAAATTCCCCAAATTTTTCAACCTCTAAATGCTAAACTCAATAAACTCCTACGTCCTAAAATTTCAAGTTCCCTATATTCCTAGATCCCCAAATTTGATCGTCAAATTCTTGGATCCCCAAATCCCTATACTCCGAAATTCGAAGGTTTCCAAGTTCTCAAAAAAACAATCCTTTCGAGTCAACAAAAATCTTCACACGAACATTGTTTTTATGCAAAATGAAGTTAGATTAGGCACGTTTCTAGAAGGGCAAACCCACTATGAAGTGTTCATGTGAGAATGAAAGAGTTTTAGTACTGTACACAGATGGCGGGACATTAGATATCTTCTGTTACCATTTACTGTCCGTCGGTAATTTGTACATACTACGTCGTTTCAAATGAAAAAATGTAAAACCGTACATAAAATGTACGCTTGATTATTACACATTTCGAAGCTATTTAATTGCGTGCCAGAAGCTCTACATTAAAGAAAAATGCATTAAGCAAGTACTGTACGATTTGAGTATAGTACTATAATATACCGTTTGAGTATATTACTCTCTGTCGGTAAAATAAGGACTATTTTTATCGACAGTTCGTCAAACTTCCTGTATATAGTTACTACATCTTGTATTATTCTGTATACCATTTATTTCTTAAAATTTGAAGGAATAATTGTGTATGCTTACCATGAACACTTCATAAAAACCTAACTGACAATTTCAATGTCTTTACGATCATCTACTTTGGCACTATATGTAACGGTATTAGAGATCACATGTAACTCTTTGAGTTTCCAATACAAATGGCAAAATGTGTCTCTGTAACTCAAAGAGTTACCTCACCACTGGCAGACAGCGTAAACATAAAGAACGAACGTCAACGTCCGACACGATTAACGATTATTCTCTTTCGTTTTTGTAGGTAATTGCCCACGAATAAACCTAACCAGTCGGCGTGCATTACTTACAGCTGAACGAGATCTCGGTGATACAAAGTAACAACGGATTACCTGGCCACTCGGTGGCCGCCGGGAAGTACGCAGGATTGTTCGGTTCGGTGTACGCGGCCGGTGCCGGATTCCCGTTGGACAAACAGCCAATGGCGGGGACCAACAACGGGCCCCTGGTAGACGGGAAATCCTCGATCCCGTCCGGGTCGATGCTGTTCCAAACGCCGTCACCGTCCCATTCACCCGGCACACCATCGTCGAACGGCAGCAATCAAAACACCGGCGGCGTTCCTGCATGGACAGGTGATGCTCTTCAGCATCACTTCGACAGAGAGGCTCCTACGAGACCAGAGAGCAACTCCACACCACCCTCGGCTCGACTTCCGCCTCCGCCGGCGGCAAGGGGTGAAGGATTGGCCACGTGAAGCCCGACCGGTACATATCTTCCTTCTTCGAGGCTTCATGCTTTCGGGAACTGAACTCCGTCCTGGCTGCTACAGAAAGATAGACAGACAGACAGACGTTCACACAGGGCCGGGCAGTGTTTCAGTGCATTTCGAGACAAAATGGACCCGAACGTCCAACGACATATCCACCCGATCCCCGGAAGAGCCAGCAGACACCATGTTCCTATTGTTACACTAGTCTTAAACACGTTAAAGAGGACCGATGGGCCCGGCAGCTAAAGTCCCAACGTTAAGTGGGTCTGACTTCCGGTCCACTGAACGCCCGCGACGTGATTTCGCACGAGGGTTAGACGGATGCGACGCCTAGACTGAGCCGTTTGGCCACAAGACACGTGGCGTCGCGACGTCCCGGCCCTTCATACTCTGACCGTCCATGCGCGACAGTGATGGTCACCTCACTTAGGGTTTATCGTATATTATAAATGTGCGTACAGGGTATCTCGTGTAATCGAACGACCCTTCAACATCCCCGTAACTGCTGACGATACGAGGAAGACTTTAAATGGACGCATTTAGAAATAGTATCCTGAAGGTTCGAACACGTTCGATGCCGAGGTAGCAAAGCGTACCCTGATAAAACGAGACATGACAAATTTTTAAGAGGTACATCTTTGTGTAACCCTGATCTATCGTATTAGGTCCTTATCGCTCCCTGTATATTCTAATTTCGCGTATTTTTATGTTCGAGCGATTTTGCTACCTCTCAACGACGCCTTTGTGAAGTGTATAAACATAGTTGGGACTGAAACATCCATGTCGACAACGATAACAGGGATGTTCGAGGCGTTGACCTCACACGATATATCCTGTACAGGGAGATATAAATATATACATAAAAAAGAAGATGATATATATATTATAAATATATAAATATATAAATATAAAAATATTATATCGGTGCGAAGGGGTATGAGTGCGCGAGTTGTATACACGTGCGAGTGCATGCGTCGCTTTCTTTTTTCAAGAAGGTCGTTTTTAGGAATTAAAGAACAAAAAATGGCGGGCCCGGCAGCGCCCTCGCTGTGATATGAGAGGAGCAGCCTGCAATCATTTAAACCAATGTACTTATACTTTGTACCATAGTATTATTATTATTTACACTCGATGTACAGCACGCACCCGGAAAACCCGTGTCCCGTCGTTCTTTTCTATGGAAAGACAGTTGACCTCGATTTGTGTTCCCCCGAACCCCATCGATTAAAACTTCTCTAATCAAATCAAAGTTTAATTCCTTTCAGATCGATCGTACATACGTATATATATATATATATATTTATATAAGATGACAAATTATTGATTCCAACTAAGATTCGTTTTTTCGTGTCTGTCGATTTCGCAGTGGCTCGTATCAATTTTCGACGAACATCAAGCACGTGACTTCTACCATTTTCACTCCCCCACCCCGTCACTCCTTCGTCGATCACGTGACGCACGATGTTCGGTATTTATTGTATAACAATTTGACAATGTGATATTTCACTATATTGTTACGTTAGGATGTGTAAAATAATTGCAAAATCGAAAACGCGGATGTAGCGAATAAATAATAATAAACTCTCTGATTAATAGAAGTATTCTTTGCGCGAGTCCGTCTTTCAATTTTCTGGAAGCTGTATAAACGTTCGACTATTTATTCCTTATTCGATCGTTAACTTTTCAATGATTGGACGTGTAATGAAATATTTGATCGCAGGGTAAATATTTCTAGAGAAACAAACGTTTCTTAGTTTTCCAGATAATTGAACTAGTGGCATTTATGTTATGTAGAACGAATATTGTTTCGTTTATCTTGCGATTAGATATTTTTGCGAATC
The DNA here is from genome assembly GCA_036983795.1 of Megachile lagopoda. Taxonomy (NCBI): domain Eukaryota; kingdom Metazoa; phylum Arthropoda; class Insecta; order Hymenoptera; family Megachilidae; genus Megachile; species Megachile lagopoda. The sequence goes on from CM072793.1 coordinate 1,913,298, forward strand.
GTCGAAAAGTTGCGACGCATTTTTGCCTTCTGCGCAGCGGTGTCGCGCATCACGTGATCATCACACTAGAAAGAAACAACTTGACTATTTAATTATTAACGGGTTGACTGTATATCGCGTAATTCAACATTTCTTTTCAAAGCTAATTTCACGGTAGTCAACGTGTTAATCAGAGCCGTCCCTAGACAAAATATTAATTTATAACTTTTTAGGAATATATTTTTGTTGAATCTACAAAAATAAGGTTACGTGTTTGAGTTTTCGGGTCCTGGCGGGACGGTTTTGTTCATCATTCTTTATAGTCACAAACGAACCACATTCGCATAAAATCGACAAATGTACAGTTCCGTCTGAACGATTATAAATTGCATCGTGTTTTTCAAAAACAAAATATTTCAAAACCGAATTCGAACTCGTGATTAACGTGCATGCATTATGACCTGTGCATTTGATCGCATACATTAAATACTCGTGTATAATGGCTTTCCTGTATGTTCTCACGTTTACTCATGAAACTGCAAGGGGAGATGAAATAGATGACGTGTAAAAAGAAGTATGTAAAAAGTAACGATAGCAGCGTACGTGTGTCGCAGTAGACACTTGCATAATTCATTTGACTTTTCGCTAGATTAGAATTAAAAGATGTTTCAAAAGCTCCGTCGATTCGAGAGCCCCCGAAATGGAGGGAGATGTCACGTGATCCTGGTCTCGACGGTGACTTTCTGCGAATCAAAAATTGTAGAGAACGATTGAAGACGTCCGAACGCCGATTTTCGAAAATGTTTCACACGCGAATTCAACATTCTGTCTTCAGGGGTTAATTTTATAGATTTGATAAGTTTCTACGACAACGAAAACCTATTGTAACAGGTTAGATTGAACGGAACACCTGGAAGTTACCGAAAATGGCGTCTTCAATCATGAAAGTGAAAATACCTAAACGATTTTGTATATTGACATATTGAAATGAAATTCATGGCCGATTGTAACAGCGGCTGGGCAATATTGTTTGGTTTTTTAAACAGTAACTAACAAAGCATATCGACGAAACATCCGTGGAACGATCCGACGTTCATTTTGTAAAAATATTGAAAATGACTGCGTCAGCGATAGTCATTTCGAAAGAATAATCTGATATAATTTTTGATTCTGTCCAAACTTCGAGGTTAGGTCCCGTGAATAGGTAAACAAAGACAAAAGTATTGCCATTGGCGTAAGTAGGAATTTTGGCTGGAGTGTGCTAGGGACCCTAAAATAACGAATATTGCCGATGATTTATAGATATGGCTAAATGGAGGCTATTTGGAGATTTATGGTTTCAGGGTTTTAGGAATTTGGATATCTCGGATTTAGAGATTTTGGGAAATTTGCACATTGGGGATTTGTGAAACTTCACATTTTGAAAATTCGGGATTTGGTGATTTTGGAATTTGTATATGGAAATTTGGAAATTTGAAGGTTTAGTAATTTGGGAATTTGGAAATTTTTGAATTAGAAAGAAGTGAAATTCGGAAATACAGTAAGCAGTTATTTGCAAATTGGGGACTTAAGAATTAGGAAACTAGAGATTTGAGTATTGGAGATTTGAAAGTGGAATTTTGAAAATTAGGAATATACAAATTTAAGTATTTGTGGATTTGAGAATTTGGGAATTTGGGAACTTGGTAATTTGAAAAGAGAATTTGAGAATTTAAGAATTTAAGAATTTAAGAATTTAAGAATTTAAGAATTTAAGAATTTAAGAATTTAAGAATTTAAGAATTTAAAAATTTGAGAATTTGGGAATTCGGGAATTTGGGAACTGGGTAATTTGAAAAGAGAATTTGAAAATCTGAGGATTTAATGATTTAAAAATTTGGAAAATTGAGAATTTAGGAATTCAGGAATTTTTATATAAAATTTGAACAATTTGGAAATTTCAGAATTTTAGAATTTTTACATAAAACTTCAGAAATTAAGAAATTTCGAAGAATTGAAATTTAGGAATTTGGAAATTTAGTAATATAACCATTTCGAACTCTAGAAATTTAGAAACTTAAAAACTCCATAATTGGGGAATTTGGAAATTTTGTTATTTGGATATTTGAGGATTTGGGAAAATGCGAATTCGAAAAATGTAGGATTTGGGCAATTTGAATTTGGAAATTTGTAGACTTGAAAACTTGGAAACTTAGGAATTTGAAAATTTGAAAAATAGAGAATTTGAAGATTTTAAAATCTGGGAATTTGAGAAGTGCAAAATTCGGAAATTTAGAAAATCAAAGATAAGAATTTTGAAATTTCAGGATTTGGAATTTCGAAAATTTGGAAATACGGAAATTCGGAAATTGAAAATTTGGAAATTCAGAAATTGGAAATTTGGAAATTCGGAAATTGGAAATTTGGGAATTCAGAAATTGGAAATTTGGAAATTTGGAAATTTGGAAATTTAGAAATTAGAAATTAGAAATTTTTAAATTCGAAAATTTTGGAAATTCGGAAATTGGAAATTTGGAAATTTGGAAATTTGAAAATTTAGAAATTTAGAAATTTGAAAATTTGAAAATTTGGAAATTTGGAAATTTGGAAATTTGGAAATTTGGAAATTTGGAAATTTGGAAATTGGAATTTTGGAAATTTGGAAATTTGAAAATTGGAATTTTGGAAATTTGGAAATTTGGAAAATCGGAAATTTGGAAATTCGGAAATTTAGAAATTAGAAATTAGAAATTTTTAAATTCGAAAATTTGGAAATTTGGAAATTCGGAAATTGGAGATTTGGAAATTTGGAAATTTGGAAATTTGAAAATTTAGAAATTTAGAAATTTGAAAGTTTGAAAATTTGGAAATTTGGAAATTCGGAAATTCGGAAATTAGAGATTTAGAAATTTAGAAATTTGGAAATTTGGAAATTTGGAAATTTGGAAATTTGGAAATTCGGAAATTTAGAAATTAGAAATTAGAAATTTTTAAATTCGAAAATTTGGAAATTTGGAAATTCGGAAATTGGAAATTTAGAAATTTAGAAATTTGAAAATTTGAAAATTTGAAAATTTGGAAATTTGGAAATTTGGAAATTTAGAAATTTGAAAATTTGAAAATTTGAAAATTTTAAATTAGGAATTAGAAATTAGAAAATTCGCTAATTTTGAAATTTTGAAATTAAAAATAAGAAATTTGGAAATTTAGAAATATAACAATTTAACAATTTAGAAATTTGGAAATTTAGAAATTAAAAATTAAAAACTAGAAATTCGGAAATTCCTAAATTTCTAATACGAGATATTCTACTTCCTATGCCAATTGTAAGTGTCGAGAAGGAGGGTCTCCACTCTGGTCTCTGCCTAGTTACGTCAATGAATATTACCAATGCTAGGGAGAAAAATCAAAAGTTCGTTTCCAATACAAACCAAACGGTTTGTCGTCGAACAACAACGGTCGTATACATATATACATAACACAATTGTAAATAAAGAACAGGTGATAAGTGTAGGACGAGTTCGGTTAGAAAAAAAAAGTCGATGTAAATCATTAGTGTGCTACTCAAAAAAAATGTTTCTCGTAATGTTAAGTGGGACATTTACACGTTTCAAGTACACAGATGTCGTTTTTAAAAAGTGATGGGAAAACGGGGGGACGGAAAGCCCGGCAGCCTATTCCCTGATTGCAAGTCCTGTGAAATTGTCCAAAAAAAAAGAACAAAGTATTGCTTGTACGATCTTGTGTTTTCTTGTACATATTGTATAATCCATGTATAAACTCGACTCTGCTAGTTGCGAAACCTGTCATTGTAGTTAAATTACGTTACGGATCATTATATCTATATCACTTCAACAATAAACAATTATTATGAGGACCTGTGTTTCTTTCTTCCATGTCAAAATTTAAGTATTTAACATTCAAACATTTCATTCTAATTTTAGTATAGTGGATATTTCGTTAACTGGAAATTCTTTTAAAAATTTTTGATGATGAATTGCTGGGTTCAAGGAAATATTTACTTCCGCTCTACTTAATTATTAGGAGTGCATTAATTTATGCAATAAGTTAACATTGATTATAGTTCATATTATATTTTACACTTTATAGTACAAGATTATAACTGTTTAGTAACGCTTTACTGTGACAAAGTAATGTAATAAATTGAACGTAGTGTTTGATGTTTTAGAACATTTCCAACAATTCAAATTTTCGCGCGCTTCGAAGATGTATTGATATTCAATCTAACAAGAAGCAATAAAATTAACGCGACGTAATTTTTTTTAAAGACCACATATCATTGACAGATTTATTATCTACAACACTTGCGCATAGAATCAATTACTTATAAAATCAATTTGAAATTAATTTTATAACGCCATACGTTAATTCTTTGGCTGTTAAATATAATATACCTTGTGTAAATAATCAGTTATTTACGAGTCATCATTGTGAAAACACTTCAAATATTTATTATTATTCATTTATTTATCCTTCTCTCGATTTTTCGAAAATAAAAAAATATGGACTAAATAAATGGCGTTTATGGACTAAAAAATGACCGTCCATCTAGCGGTGAAAAGTGCAACTACGAGAATATAAAATTGCAATTTTTGACAAAATTAGCGAATTTTAAGTATTTCTGTGGCTTGTACACTGTTATATGATCAAATTGGAAGTGAAATAATATCATGAAAGCTTGCAGAAAGCTCTGCAAAAGGAAATAAAAAAAGGGTCATTCCATGGACAAAAGGTACAGCGCCATCTAGCGGCGAAACAGACGAACTAATTGAAAAAAATGCACGTCCAAATACGCATGTAAGGAAATTATAAAAAGTCATATTTCGTAACTTTCACTACACATTATGCTTCCTGAGACATTCTAAAGTAAATTATTATTAACACTTGATGCATATTAATGCTCATAAAGCCGAAAAAATCGATAATTATTGAAGTATGTTCAAAAAGGTACCGGTGGCGCCATCTAGCGGTGGGCGACGGAACTACGAAATCACAAAAATTCGATTTTCTGCAAAATTAGCGCACTTTACGCATATTTCAGCGTCACATATTACTCTGTGATCGCTTTAGAACTGAAATAATGCCACAAGAACTTTTTCAGAACGCTAGAAAAGAAAATAAAAAATTAATGCATTCCATGGACTAAAGAATTGTCGTCCATCTAGCGGTGAAAGGTAGGAACTAATGGAGCCAAATTTGAAATAATACTTCTTCGGAAATATTGATTTTCCGGGCTTAATCTGCAATAATAAGCATGAAGCGTTAATAATAGTTTACTCTAGAATGTTTCCGGAAACGTAATATGTCCAAAAAGTCATGAAATCTGTCTTTTTATAATTTCTAATATGCGTATTCCGACATACGATTTTTCTGATTAGTTCGCATATTTCGCCGCTAGATGGCGCTGCACCTTGTCCATAAAATGACCTATTTTTTATTTTTGTTTCTAGCGCTTTCAGCGAGCGTTTATAACATTGTTTCGCTCCCAATGCGATCACATAACAGTTTACAGACCTCAGAAATATCTAAAATTCGCTAATTTTGTCAAAAACCGCAATTCTATATTTTTGTAGTTCCACCTTTCGCCGCTAGATGGACGGCAATTCTTTAGCCCATGGAATGCATTATTTTTTTATTTTCTATTCTAGCGTTCTCAGGAAGTTCTTGTGGCATTATTTCAGTTCTAAAGCGATCACAGAGTAATATGTGACTCTCAAATACGCGTAAAATGCGCTAATTTTGTAGAAAATCGCATTTTTGTGTATTTGTAGTTCCGTCACTCACCGCTAGATGGCGCCACCTGTACCGTTTTGGACCTATTTAAATAAATATCGATTTTTTCGAGTTTAATCGGCATTAATATGCGTCAAAAGTTAATAACAATTTGCTTTAGAATGTCTCAAGAAGCATAATATGTGGTGAAAGTTACGAAATATGACTTTTTATAATTTCCTTATATGCGTATTTAGACGTGCATTTTTTTCTATTACTTCATCCGTTTCGCCGTTAGATGGCGTCACATGCACGATTTTCGGTCAACACCTGAAAAAATATGAATTTTAAAAAAACCAAACCCAACAAAGGTCGCATAAAATTATTATTTATTTTAAAAAATATCTCCTGAAACTATACTAATTATATTAAGAGGTTATCTCTTTTTGTAGGCCCTATACACCTCTCTATTTTGCATAGCAACATATGCAAGCATGCTCCAAATATAAAAATGACGGAAATTAAAATTGTATGAGGTCCTTCTTCAGGTCGTTTGCGATCGAAAATGTTTTCTTCATTCATATTTAGAAGCAAGACGCTTCAATGCAGAATACTGTTAATGTATATAACACGTCACTCAATAAGTCTCCGGTTTAACTAAGAAAAACAAAATTTTTTTTAGAAATTCCACTTTACTCGTCAACATACTCCCCTTCAAGAGTGATACATTCATTCCAACGCTCCTCTAACTTTTCGATGCCCTTTCTGTAAAACGATTTGTCTTTGCTCTCAAAATAAGCCTCAGTTTCAGCAATCACTTCTTCATTTGAACCAAATTTCTTTCCCTGGAGCATCTTTTTCATATCTGCAAACAATCAGTAGTCGGGGGGGGGGCCAAATCTGAGAGAGTACGGTGGGTGGGGAAGCAATTCAAAGCGTTCATCCAATTTAACCATTGTTTTTTTGTTTACACACGAAATTCCTTTCTATCCATTGTCTTGAAAATTACAAAACTGGGGTCACTAAAACGATTGTAACCTCCAAACTAACTGTCAGAATGCCATGAAATTTTGACACCTACTGTTTGAAGGTTAGTACTACCCGGAAATCACGTGGGTCTGTCAACAATGTTGCCATATACACAGTATGTCTGAAAAGTAACGGAACTTTTTAAATTCAAGGAAAACTACTAGCACTATCTATTAAAACAATATGCTATCTGAAAACAGTAATCCTCCCCTACAAAACAAAACAATCATTATTAGAATCGAGCAACGAATTGCAAACTTATAGCGGTTAAAGCGACAGAACCTTTCGTCACCGTGTCACAAAATCACGATGGAGCAGAGAGCGAATATTAAATTCTGCTCGGTAAAGCTCGGTAAAACTTTTACAGAAACATTTGAATTAATGAAAAATGTTTATGGCGACGATTGTTTATCCCGTACACGTGTGTTCGAGTGGTATACGCGATTCCAGGACGGTCGTGATACTTTGGAAGACGACCCAAAGCCAGGTTTTGGGTTTTTCTAAATTCTAAACGATTCTAAAGGTATTATACTTCGGGAATTCGTTCCACAGGGACAAAATGTTAATGGCGAATATTATCTGGGTGTTATGGAACGTTTGTGGAAAAGAATCGTTCGTGTGAGGCCCGAATATCGAGCGCCAGGGAGTTGGTTTCTGTTGCATGATAATACACCATGTCACAGAACTGTCGCAGTTCGTGAATTTTTGGCGAAAAAACAAGTCTGTGTGCTCCAACATCCTCCATATTCGCCTGACTTATCTCCATGCGATTACTTCCTTCTTCCAAAATTGAAATTAGCCATGAAAGGAACGTTTTATGACACTGTTACACGAGTCCAAGCAGCTGTGACAAGGGTGATTGAAGCGATTCCGCAAAACGACATAAAAAAATCTATGTTAACATTGCCTGAGCGTGCCCAGCGATGTATTGATGCGGAAGGGATGTATTTTGAATAAAAAAAATTAATTTTGGCAAAATAATTAATACTTTTTTTGTTATTTAAAAAGTTCCGTTACTTTTCAGACATACTGTGTATGTCTTTCATCACGCAAAAACTACTGAATATTTTCTAACGAAATATGATACTTTAGATTTATTAGATTTAGTTATTTGTACTGATACTGTCGATGGTTCTCGGACAAATTTTGTGGTAATCAAAACTAAAAAAGTCCCACAAAAGTCACCTTGACCACAATTTCTCGCGCATTTTGGCGGCAAAAAAATGATATCAAAACACGGCTGGTAGATCGGCTAGTACTTACACGCTTTTGCTTTAAAGCACCTATATAAACAAATTTCACTGAATGTAACACATGCTACAGCTTGAAATTCCTATTTGTTAATCTATTCGCCTTCTATTTCGAAATGATAAAACTCTTTTTCAGCTATTTATCTAACGTATCGTGGATATCGGCGCAGCGCTTTAATTAGAACGCCTGCTGTATTGATTTAAAATTGGGCATAACACGTCAAGCGGAAGACCTTAAGACCTATATCAAAATTGTACACAATATGAATCTTGGCTACTGTGCAAGTGATAATGTCATCAAATGTTATTTGGTGCAATATTCAATTAGGATAAAACGGTATCTCGAATAAATTTACCATGTGTACACACAGCGTTTCTGTTATATTTTTATCTTTTTCTGAGATATTGCACTGTTTCATATCAGACACATTTATTATACGTTTCCTAGAATATTAAGTTTGTATGCTCTTCAAGGTATTTACAAAATCGGATTTGTTTGTAACAACTTTTAGAAATACTGACAATGATTTGACAAATTGACAAATTGACAAATTTACAAATTTGAAAATTGACAAATTTACAAATTTTAAAATTGACAAATTTACAAATTGTCAAATTTACAAATTCCCAAATTCCCAAGCTCTCAAATTCCCAAATTCCCAAATCCACAAATCCACAAATTCTCAAATTCTCAAATTCTCAAATTCTCAAATTCCCAAATTCCCAAACTCCCAAATTTCCAAATTCCCAAATTCCCAAATTCACAAATTCCCAAGCTCTCAAATTTCCAAATTCTCAAATTTCCAAATTCCCAAATTCCTAAATTCCTAAATTCCCAAATCCCCAAATCCCCAAATTCCCAAATTCCCAAATTCCCAAAGCTCTCAAATTTCCAAATTGCCAAATTTCCGAATTCCTGAATTCCCAAATTCCCAAATCTCCAAATTTCCAAAATTTCGATTCTCAAATTATCAAATCGTCAAATCTTTAAATTTCTAAATTTCTAAAAATATAAACTTTTGCATGAAATGTTTGAAGGCCATCACAAAGTCGGGCACATGAAGTTACAGGTTGTCTCCCTCGATATTACACAATTTTCCTTTGAAACTGTCTTATCGCTCACATTTTATCAGATATTTCAGTGTATTTAAATAGACACTTGTATACACATAGATAATATTCCATATTAATTATGTATAAGATTATACATATAGATGATAGATTAAATATATGCTAAGAGCCGAAGTTTTGAAATTGAAGTTTATTTATATTGGTTTACTTTCAAGGACACAAATTTTTAAACTTGTTAAATTCATATTAATTTGACCCATTATACGGTTAAGTAATAAAATGGCGTCTGAATATTTCCCTTAACTATGTTACGAAAAAAATATTAAAATGTATTATTTAATGTATAGGAATAATTATAACGTGACGAAACCCTATATAATACACTATTTTAAGAGATACATTATAAAAGAGGTATATTATAATTTGAAAATCAGATTATTAGAGTAATTAGATTAGTAGACTAATTATTAAGTTAATTTGCATTTCCATTTTCATTATAATTTATCACAAAAACAAAGATTAATTTATTTGCAATAATTCTAACTTATTTCATTTTTCAAATTCCATATCCTCCATATATCACGTTTAAAAATTTAACTTGCTTCAAAACCTTGACGAGATAATGGAAAATGACTTAAATTTGTAAATAATTATATCAACAAATCATACTCCACCTTGAGCATAACCTCTAAAAGTTCATTATCTGTCTGGAACTTTTATTGGGAACAGATAAATGCATGTTCCTTATTTGATGACATTGGAACGTTTCAAAAGATTTTATCTCACAAGCAAGATAACATTTTAAAAATTTATCTCCATTCAAAACGCATAGCCAGCTGGAGGTCAATCATCACAGTAAACTACACGCAGTAAACTAAAATGGATGAAGCTTGTTACTTCATCCATTGTTTACATTTGAAGAATTCATGATTTTTGCTGCATGCATTTCTGTGCAATCAAGTGGTCAATTATAACATTCGTTCAAGTTTCTTTCAAAACGCCATTAATAAATAAATCTTTTAATTGTTATCAAACGATTTATTTTAACTTGCAGTATTTTGACGAGTCATATTCACTTACGGTTTAAATGCGACACCTCTTACTTGACTATTTAACACTATTTCTAGCACGATTTTGTGTGTACCTATTTCGACCAGAAGGAGTCTTTTGACATCTTTTCGTTTGAATGCAAATAATTGCCAAAACTGTTGGGATTTCGAATTATCAGTTAAATGTAGATAATTTGCGGAATATATTGATACATCGATGTGTCTTTATTAGAGATTATTTAATCAGGTTGTAAATTCCAGCTTAATTCATAAATCTACAAAATATAATATAGCGGTGCACTAAAATGTAACATGGCGGGAAATAAGCGAATATTAAAGTTATACCGCAACTCGTGCATTTTCCGTTACAACTGAAATCGGCATTCTAATCTGATTATAATTGATATTATGCTGCAAAATGGTGTTGATATTTATATGTAAAATGGTTTAAAATTAGCCACTGTCATGAAATCCTTAAGGCGTCAACAAACACCTCATGGTAGAAATAAGTGTACCATGTGCAAATTTTTAGATTTAGGATGAGCTGGAAGAAAATGATATCGCTGAATTAATTTAACAACTATTATATGAAAAGTCAAAATATTAATTATGGAGAAATGATTCAATTTACAGAATAATTTTAAGTTAAAATTTATTTTTTTTTCTTTATTGATTTTAATATTATTACTGTTAATAGTTACTTCTGACACACCTGACAAACTAATCATACAAGGGGTTAATGAACGATTAAACCGAAATGATAATGAGAAAACTAAACAACTCGACTTACAACGCAATTCAATTCTTTCGCTCTCGACTACGTGTATCCATCCCACATATAGGATGTCTAACATTGTTGCAATTTTCATTATTTTTACTAAAGTAAAGGAGCAAATAGGAAGAAATAATATTAAAGTTCTTTCGGTGTCATATTTTCAAAGACTTTAAGCTAATCAAGTTAATCTTTTCTAATACAATGACACAGTAATAGTTGAGATTAAGACTAATTCAATGACTTGTAACATTATGATCTCCATGTAACATTATATTTCAAGGTCATTGAAGTCGGTGAGGTATATTTCTATATAACTTTAAACAACATTGCATTAATGTCTTGTTTTAATCAGAAATATGGTAGTTAAATCTACACGGTGTATCTGAAAAGTAACGGAACTTTTTAAATAAAAAAAAAAGTATTAGTTATTTTGCCAAAACTAATTTTTTTTTGTTTAAAATACATCCCGTCTGCATCAATACACCGCTGGGCACGCTCAGGCAATGTTAACATAGATTTTTTTATGTCGTTTTGCGGAATCGCTTCAATCATCCTTGTCACAGCTGCTTGGACTCGTGTAACAGTGTCATAAAACGTTCCTTTCATGGCTAATTTTAATTTTGGAAAAAGGAAGTAATCGCATAGAGATAAGTCAGGCGAATATGGAGGATGTTGGAGCACAGAGACTTGTTTTTTCGCCAAAAATTCACGAACTGCGACAGTTCTGTGACATGGTGCATTATCATGCAACAGAAATCAACCTGGCGCTCGATATTCGGGCCTCACACGAACGATTCTTTTCCACAAACGTTCCATAACACCCAGATAATATTCGCCATTAACATTTTGTCCCTGTGGAACGAATTCCCGAAGTATAATACCTTTAGAATCGTTTAGAATTTAGAAAAACTCAAAACCTGGCTTTGGGTCGTCTTCCAAAGTATCACGACCATCCTGGAATCGCTTATACCACTCGAACACACGTGTACGGGATAAACAATCGTCGCCATAAACATTTTTCATTAATTCAAATGTTTCTGTAAAAGTTTTACCGAGCTTTACCGAGCAGAATTTAATATTCGCTCTCTGCTCCATCGTGATTTTGTGACACGGTGACGAAATGTTCTGTCGCTTTAACCGCTATAAGTTTGCAATTCGTTGCTCGATTCTAATAATGATTGTTTTGTTTTGTAGGGGAGGAATACTGTTTTCAGATAGCATATTGTTTTAATAGATGGTGCTAGTAGTTTTTCTTGAATTTAAAAAGTTCCGTTACTTTTCAGACATACTGTGTATGTGTGTTTCGTTTAGTTACGCAGCGAGATAGCAGATGCGCATGCGCATGAGAAAGATGCGCTTCTAATGAGTACTTATCAAGCAGACATTTATCAAATTGTATCCTTTTTGCTTCTGCGCCATTTATTGAAAGGACTCATGTTTAACTCATCGACCACGTGCTTTTTCTTCCATTTCGCTAAATGAATTGCAAGTTCATCTTCACTTTCATTTAAAAATTTTGAAGATGCGTTTCTACAATGATTCATGAATGTTTTGAACCTCTTACTGCAGAATGCTTTATGTGCAAGCTTAACTATAATAAGTAGCCGCCACATTGTGTCAAACTCTAATTCTATAGGACTTTTTTACAGGAAAAATACATGACTTATATTTAATCCCTAATTACTTGACAAGATATTTTACATTTTTTCGATTTTAAAAAATATTAAATTATTGAATTATGAAAGTGTTCATGGTGGGAATAGCTTCATTTACTTTAGGTCGACCTCCAAACGCGCCAACTCGTTGAGTTGACATCTGTACAAACTGATACATATCGTAGAAACAACGTTGACTATATGTACAGGTCTATGTATTGTAAGTAATATAATACAATTGTCGTGAATTAAAAATAAAATATAAGCAAAGAAATTAATTAATAAACTAGAAAGTAATGTTATAAGGTAAAGAATAATATATCAAGATGTATAAATATCAATATCCATAAAGGAAGAAAATTAGATCATATGTATATGTATATGTATACGGTATAACAGGAAGAATATACATGAAAATAGAAGAAAATTTACCGACTAATTCAAGAATCTGCACCTTTTCTACCTTCGTTACTGTGGCATATTAATCTTTGCTTGTGAATGAAAAAAATGGCAGTGAGCGATATATCTTACGATTAGATACGCTAGTTTAATTCTATTATCTAAGTATCAAGAGTTAGCGGATATACTTACAAGTGGATACCAGAATTTCAATCGCACACCATGGTCGGACAGTTTCTAAGAGTTAATGGTAAAGTACAGTGCCTAAAATAAAACACGCGTGTGAAAAAATCAGTAGCAACATTTTTTTTATATAACTCGTCATTTCAAAATGGTTTTTCGAATTAGTAAGTATGTCATTTTTGCTCTTGTGATTGGTGTAATTTTTGGATTTCTCACGTCGTACCTTGTGAAAACATGGTTTTCTGGTAATTTTCTACTGTCAAGAGACCCACATCATTATTCAGAGCTGGAATCGGAGGTGAATATATATATGATGAATGTGAATTATTGTATATTATGATGTGTGTGAATTATTGTACATATACATGATGTGTGTGAACTAATTATAATTCGCGTTTTTCTGATATAATTTATAATATTATCAATAAACATAACAGATTGGACCTGAAACAGAAATAAAATTTCATGACAAAGATGAAGATTTCCATAAAGGTGAGGATGAAGTTGCACAAGATCTTGCAAAGCGAGTACGTGTACTTTGTTGGATTATGACAGGTCCAAAAAATCATCAAACTAAAGCACAACATGTAAAAGCAACATGGGGAAAACGTTGTAATATTCTTTTATTTATGAGCTCTGCAGAAGGTGAATTATTATATTGTGATCATATAATAATAAGTTTTAAATTATAAATAAATATTCAAACTAATATTAAATTCCTTTTGTCCAGATATAAATTTACCTGCAGTTGCTTTGCCAGTAAAAGAAGGAAGAGATAATTTATGGGCGAAAACCAAAGAAGCGTTTAAATATGTTTATGAAAAGTACAGAGATAAAGCTGATTGGTTTATGAAGGCTGATGATGACACGTGAGTAATCCCTCATGCTTCCTTTTTTCTGCAGTTTATTAGCGTTAAATTCAAATTCTTGAGCAATATGTATATAACACTTTATATTATTACTACCATTTTATTTTCAAAGTTTTTAATATTCAATCTAATCTCATTTGAAGATTCAATTTTGTATTGAAATTATCTATATTAAAACCTTTTCTAAATGAATTAAATTAAAAAATAACTTCCACGCTAACAATTTCATAATAATTTGAAATTTCAGTTACATATTCTATATGTAGCATTTTGATTTCAATCATTAATTAACATTATTTACATTGACAAAATACAATAAGCAATAACTAGTCTGTAATAAAACTATTTTTATCTATAGACCGAATTATTTCAATTTAAAACTAATCTACTAAAATATTTTTAGATACGTGGTGGTAGAAAATCTACGATATATGCTTTCGTCTTACGACCCAAGTTCGCCGCTATATTTTGGCTGCAGGTTTAAACCGTTTGTGAAGCAGGGATATATGAGTGGTGGTGCAGGATATGTACTTAGCAAAGAAGCTTTGCGAAAATTCGTGAAGGAAGCTTTGCCTGACAGGACTAAGTGTCGTTCGGATAATGACGGTGCAGAAGATGTGGAAATCGGAAAGTGTCTTGAGAACGTTAACGTAACAGCAATGGACACACGAGATGCGTACGGTCGTGGGCGATTTTTTCCTTTTGTACCGGAGCACCATGTAATTCCGAATCACGTGGATAAAAATTTTTGGTACTGGAAGTACATTTATTACGATAGCAAAGATGGTCTCGATTGTTGTTCCGATACCGCAATTTCCTTTCATTATGTGTCGCCTAATATGATGTACGTTTTGGAGTACTTAATTTATCACCTAAGGCCATACGGAATCACGCATAATGTACAAAAACCTACTGTGGATCAATCAAGTACTGTATGAATTGAACACTAGTCTACATTCTATTTCAATCAAAATACAAGTTCTGATGGGTAAATGTATTATTTACAAGTGTCGGAACTTATTATTAAAATTAAGGAATGTATTCAAATATTTCATTTCTTTAATTGATCAAAGTTCTGTCACACTAACTTCGAGATCTTAAAAAAATGACAAAAATATATAAACGTATTATATCATACTAAATTATCGTCCGTCTGAGTTGATAGGTATTGTAGTAAATTATTCAGTTTTTGATTTTTTAAATTATGTACAAATTTTATGTATTTATGAGGATTGTTAATAAAAATTTGTGGAGAATGTTTCACAAGTACTTTTCAGTAATGCTTGAAATGACTAAGGAACTTTATTGCGTATCTTTAAACTCAACAGTAATAGCTGGCAATTTGGAGACGTAGAAATTTGGGCATGTAGGAATTTGGGGATGTAGGAATTTGGGGATGTAGCGATTTGGGGATGTGGGAATTTGGGGACGTAGCAATTTAGGAACGTTGCGATTTGGAGTCGTAGCGATTTGGGCATGTAGGAATTTGGGGACGTAGCGATTTGGAGCCGTAGCGATTTGGGGATGTAGGAATTTGGGGACGTAGCAATTTGGGGACGTAGCGATTTGGGAATGTAGGAATTTGAGGACGTAACAATTTGGGGACGTAGCAATTTGGGGATGTAGGAATTTGGGGACGTAGCAATTTGGGGACGTAGCGATTTGGGGATGTAGGAATTTGGGGACGTAGCAATTTGGGGACGTAGCGATTTGGGGATGTAGGAATTTGGGGACGTAGCGATTTGGGGATGTAGGAATTTGGGGACGTAGCAATTTGGGGACGTAGCGATTTGGGGATGTAGGAATTTGGGGACGTAGCGATTTGGGGGTGTAGCGATTTGGGGATGTAGGAATTTGGGGACGTAGCGATTTGGGGATGTAGGAATTTGGGGACGTAGCGATTTGGAGACGTAGCGATTTGGGGATGTAGCGATTTGGGGATGTAGCGATTTGGGGATGTAGGAATTTAGGGACGTAGTAATTTGGGGACGTAGCAATTTAGGAACGTTGCGATTTGGAGCCGTAGCGATTTGGGGATGTAGGAATTTGGGGACGTAGCAATTTGGGGACGTAGCGATTTGGGGATGTAGGAATTTGGGGACGTAGCGATTTGGGGGTGTAGCGATTTGGGGATGTAGGAATTTGGGGATGTAGGAATTTGGGGATGTAGGAATTTGGGGACGTAGCGATTTGGGGATGTAGGAATTTGGGGACGTAGCAATTTGGAGACGTAGCGATTTGGGGATGTAGCGATTTGGGGATGTAGGAATTTGGGGATATAGCGATTTGGGGATGTAGGAATTTAGGGACGTAGTAATTTGGGGACGTAGCAATTTAGGAACGTTGCGATTTGGAGCCGTAGCGATTTGGGGATGTAGGAATTTGGGGACGTAGCAATTTGGGGACGTAGCGATTTGGTGATGTAGGAATTTGGGGACGTAGTAATTTGGGGACGTAGCGATTTGGGGATGTAGGAATTTGGGGACGTAGCAATTTGGAGACGTAGCGATTTGGTGATGTAGCGATTTGGAGATGTAGGAATTTGGGGATATAGCGATTTGGGACTATAGCGATTTAGGTATGTATGAATTTGGGAATATACGGATTTGAGAATGGAGGGATTTGAAAATGTAGGGATTCGAAAATGTACAAATTGGAAATGTACACTACCGCTCAAAAGTATCCGGACACGTGCGAAATATATATTCGCGCTGCATAAAAGTTATTTAAGTATCTACAACAGTGACTACAATCGATTTTTATTTGTTGCTTATGAAATATTTAACGTTTGAAATTAGAAATTATGTATGTGGAACTTACCAATACTACACAACAATTAAATACGAGATTCATCAACGTATCCACCGCGGGTAGATATTACCGCTTGCACTAATCTCAGCAATCTTTCTACAAATTTTCTCATTGTTTGTGTGTGGTGCTCTAAGACGTCTGTTACGTTTGCTTAGTGTTTCAATATATCGGTCTTCGGATTTAGTTGTCTTCACTGGTCGTCCTGTCCTTTTTTTATGAGCAACCACTGCTAGTTGCATACTTTTTAATAGTGTCATGCACTGTTGATTTCGGAATTTTTTTACGCAGTGCAATTTCCCTAACTGCATATCCTTCTTCTGCAAGAATCAGAATACTGGAACGTTTTTCTATTGATAATTCTCGTTTGGAACTCGTGTCTCGATGGAAAAGAAGCTACGGACAAACTAAACCGAAGCTGTCGAGTGCATAGCGTTACCTGCATTCGTATCTCCATTGGGAGAATATAAACATCTCATCAACAATTTACAAACACTTGATACATATCGAAGAACTCTCTGAATTCGTTCTGCACCACAGAAATGAAACAAAGTAGAAATTAAGACTTTTTTAAGCATCGAAACCGTTCCATTAGATTCCGTATTTTTGAGCAGGAATTTTACTTACGCCCACTAATTGTATAATTTGTACTTAAAAATTAATTCTATTATGTTATGCTACCTCAAGAAAGATAATAGTAACAATTACAATTGATATAATAGCCCTAAATACCTTTCGTACAAAGTTAAACTATGTTTTATAGAACAAAAGCAGGTGTCCGGATACTTTTGAGCGGTAGTGTAGGTATTCGGGATTGTAGAAATTCAGGAATGTTGAAATTCGGGATTGTAGGTATTTGGACAACCATTCGGACACCATTATTGTCACAACTATTTCCTAACTTAAATTATTCATCATATACTAACGCTAACAATTTAATCCGTCCCCTATAAAATATCTAAGGTTTCAAGTATTTTGTACCGTGCGATATAAAATAAACGAAGTTAGTAATTATATGTTGCGAACATATTTGTTTCTCACGCGTGCCTATAAATAACGTTGACAGTGTACTATTCCATATGTTTTAATTTAGTATCAGCTGGCACAAACGGAATGTAAACAATACAAATCTGAGGAATGCTACGGGCCAATTTCATAAATATTTATATCAATAGATTAAGAATGAAGTGCTCGTCACTTCTTGTCACCATGCAAATTTAAATAAGTTGTAAAATAAAGGCATACAAAAATGATTGCTAAAAATAAATTGTAGTTTGGCCAATTTGTTTACATCTTGCTGTATATAAAAAACGCAAAACTTTTCTATTAAAGACTTTCATGCAACTTCGTTGGTTTTCGAGACAGTACTTGTGGGTCGAAACTTTGAAGCGTGGTTTCACCCCTTAAAGTCTCAGCCGATAAAAAAGAATACGTGTCCCTTATTTTTGTTTGCTTAAACGTACGAAGTTTCAAAACCAAAGGAGGATACTTTTATGCTTTTCTTAGTTTGAACAACCTCTAAATACATATATAATATATGTTTATTAATAATAAGTGTTACAAGTGTAAACATATGATGGTCCAACAAGAACTAGACGTAGCGTTAAAATGGTACAAGACAAAAAGAGATCTCTTAAAAAGAACGGCCATAAATTCTTTTTGGAACATTGCCTCGAAAGTTTATCCTCACTTCACTCAATTTCCGCATGAGTATTTAAATTGGTTTCATTATTTATTTATAAAAGTAGTTTCTTTTTCATTGTATAAATAAAAATTATTAACGAAAATGTATAATTTCGTTGAAGTTCTTAATAAAAATTAATTGTTTTCTGTTATGTTATATTTTCTACTGTAATATTTAAAACCCCTTTTCTTTTACTTTTTGTCAAATGAATTAATATTTATATAAAATTGCACACTAATTTGTTTTAATATTAACCTTAGATTAACAGACGTTTAATGACCACTTATATTTCAATTGAAACTGAATTATAAAAATAAATAAATAATACGTAAATTAAGTTATACAATGATTTTTTATCTCGATGAAGGTTAACATACACTTTGACAAAAGCTTAATAATTTTTATTATTGAAAATAAGAAATCTAAGATCATTTTGGCGAGTTCCGTAAATCTAGTGTTAAGAAAGGCTGCCACAACTGAAATATTATCCGTTTAATTAACAATACAATAATTCGTTAATTTTTGAAAGTGGGGCAAGTCTATTTCCGTATAATAGAATCTTAATTTTTTTAGCCAGTACTTTATCGCCATATCACCCACATTCAGATTACGCATAAATTAATATTTGATTTAAACTTATCTCAAAAAATTTTAATTATTCGACGATAAATGATGTCATTAAATTCCGTTAGGTATATCTAGTAAAAGTAATTAAATATTATCAGAGTAATCGAGGTTTGTTGAGAATAAAATTACCATCAATTAGCATTTTTAATGAATTTAACGTAGGCGTTCAAAGTGTGAAACACTTCATCATACATTATTTAGCGCTAAAAACTATATAGATTTTGTCTATTAGCGTTCATCAAAATTTTTAAATTTATTCAAATGCAAACCCTTAAATATCTCGATAACATAAAATGAACTTGCACCACTTTCAAAATAAAACAGTTCAATTATTCTTATACAAAGCTAATACATTTTACTACTACATTATGATTATTATAAACGTATTATATTGCATTGTCGTCACGTCTTGATCTATGTTTAAAGTTTCCAGTCTCTAATCGGTAACTTATTTCAAAATCGATTGCAAAATTGAATATACAAGAAACCGAGTTAATAAATACGTTTCAAAAATAAGGAAATATTATAAAAATATTCCATTGTTAACCCTTTAACTGCGGGTTTATAAACCACGTGCTAAAATTATAGCCAGAATATAAACAAGCTTTTGCTAATATCAAAAACTCTGTATACCATTAGAAATAAAATAAATACAAAAAAAATGCGGACCCTTAAATATCTCACAAAAACAACAAATACACAGTATGTCTGAAAAGTAACGGAACTTTTTAAATTCAAGGAAAACTACTAGCACCATCTATTAAAACAATATGCTATCTGAAAACAGTATTCCTCCCCTACAAAACAAAACAATCATTATTAGAATCGAGCAACGAATTACAAACTTATAGCGGTTAAAGCGACAGAACCTTTCGTCGCCGTGTCACAAAATCACGATGGAGCAAAGAGCGAATATTAAATTCTGCTCGGTAAAGCTCGGTAAAACTTTTACAGAAACATTTGAATTAATGAAAAATGTTTATGGCGACGATTGTTTATCCCGTACACGTGTGTTCGAGTGGTATAAGCGATTCCAGGATGGTCGTAATACTTTGGAAGACGACCCAAAGCCAGGTTCTGGGTTTTTCTAAATTCTAAACGATTCTAAAGGTATTATACTTCGGGACTTCGTTCCACAGGGACAAAATGTTAATGGCGAATATTATCTGGGTGTTATGGAACGTTTGTGGAAAAGAATCGTTCGTGTGAGGCCCGAATATCGAGCGCCAGGGAGTTGGTTTCTGTTGCATGATAATGCACCATGTCACAGAACTGTCGCAGTTCGTGAATTTTTGGCGAAAAAACAAGTCTGTGTGCTCCAACATCCTCCATATTCGCCCGACTTATCTCCATGCGATTACTTCCTTCTTCCAAAATTGAAATTAGCCATGAAAGGAACGTTTTATGACACTGTTACACAAGTCCAAGCAGCTGTGACAAGGGTGATTGAAGCGATTCCGCAAAACGACATAAAAAAATCTATGTTAACATTGCCTGAGCGTGCCCAGCGGTGTATTGATACGTAAGGCATGTATTTTGAATAAAAAAAATTAATTTTGGCAAAATAACTAATACCTTTTTTGTTATTTAAGAAGTTCCGTTACTTTTCAGACATACTGTGTAGATTTGCCCGCTTTCAAAATAAACTTGCAATATCGATGTTTGGCTCGAAAGGTATCGATACTGCGTTGTCAATCGCTGGACCAAAATGAGAGGAAGAGACTGATTGCACTTAACTCGCTCGGCGCGTCGCGGAGGTGCCCGAGAACGTGCGCGCGCGCGCGCCTATCGACCAGATCCTCCGGTCTCTCCTCCTCTCTGTTCGACCTCGGTGTCGACGGTTTATGCATTTCGTTAGAATCCCAGCCACGGCAACGCCTCGACGCAGCCTGGAACGTCTTCCGGGGATCGGGGAACTGGCCGGTCCCCACGTGGCCACGTGCGAAACATGAGAATCAAGAAACTGCACGATTGTGTCCTTTCTGTGATTCAACCCGCTCCGAACGGTGTCCATTACCCAAGGAAGTCGATCAAACGTGTTCCGGAAACTGACTCCGGAGCATCCCCGGCGCCTGGGGCTGCCCGTGGCTTAGATACTTACACAGTGAAACACGGAGATCCGCAGTGTGAGTGAGGATCCTGGACCATGTGAGAAGTCCTCGCGTTTGTGGACTCCACGAGGATGTTTGGTAAAAACGCGACGGGAGTGTACCCTCTGTGGGCATAATCGAAGGCCTAAAAGATTGTGGTCACGTAACAGGTCGCTGACGCGGGGTGCGTCAAATTTGACCCGTTTTCGAAGATGGATCGTTAAGAATGAGGAGGCAGGGAGGATAAGAGGATAGACACGAAATTTGCGGTCACCTAGCGTCACGTTAAAATGCATCGAAACGACAGAGTGGTTGCGTTAAAGTGCTCCGAATTGAAACCTTCCTGACGCTCATGAGCGTCGAATCAGGGCGTTCTATGCGATAAAGTGTGTCAAATTGAGGGCCACATACAAGTTCCAAGCGCAAGCACCGCATTGTGCAGTTTCTGTTCGAAGTCTTGACAATAATCGGACGACCTAGGATCGAGGATCCAGTTTCAAGGACAACGAACGTTTTTCATTCAGCGAATAACGACGGCCTGGTGATTAACGACGAAAGAGATTTGAAACAGGAAGTACTACAGATTCAGTGGTCACGTGGACAGCCTCTGGGAAAGATATCTAGAGTCTCGCAGCGATACGTGTTCTGGAGTGGATATTTGGGGAAGGATGCCAGGATTTGGGGCACTCTGTAACGAGACTGACGATGAAAGAGGAGAAAAGAGGACTGAAAGGACCCAACATCGGTAAGTGGTTTTTGGTTTATTAATAATTGAGAGTGATGAAAATGTAAAGGGTGTTCCAAAAGTGAGAACCGAAAGTATTTGAATTATTTAAAAGGTGACAGTGGCTAAATATAAGTTTTGAGACGCATTTTTTATTTTGAAAAGATCGATTAGAAATAGCGATAGATCGATACTGGATCATTTTTAACTCTTTAAGTTTCGATATTATAATTTTGATTATACACGTTTTCGATTTATGCTAAATGTTGGCTAATCGTAGTGTATTGCCTACTGTATTGGGGAAATGGAGTAATTGCGTGTGCCCGCGTTTAGAGAGCATAGAATTTATAGATTGCAGCTGTCATAATTCACAAAATTCTTAAGTTTCAAAGTTACAAATTTTAAACTTTCGTATTTCCAAATCCATAAATCACTAAATTCTTATATTTTCAAATCCACAAATCACAAAGCCTCTAAACTTCTAAAATTCCAATTTCTCAAATTCTCAAACTCTCAAATTCCCAAATTACCAAATTGTTAAATTCTCAAATACTCAAATTTTCAATTTCCCAACTTTTTAATTTTTTAAATTAAAGAATTCCTAAATACACAAATTATTAAATTCTTAAATTTTCACATTCTTGACTTTTAAAATTCCCAAATTTCCAAATTCCTATAATTTTAAAAATCATCTAAATTTTCTAAATTCTTCAAATTTCAAAATTCCCAAATTTTCTAATTTTTCAATTTCCTTATTCACGAATTTTCAATTTCCAAATTTTAAAGTCCCTAAGTTTTCAAACACCATTTTTCACATTTCCCCAATTTCCAAATTCTTATATTGCTATAAATCCCAAAATTATCCACATTTTCCTAATTTTTCTAATTCTCTAACTTCGCAATTTCCCAATTTCCAAATTCCCAAATCCGTAAATGTTCAAACGCCATTTTCTACATTTCCCAAATTCGTAAATTTTTATAATTCCCCAAATCACAAAAATTTCCTAAATTCTCTAAATTCCTTACTTCTCCAAATTTACAATTTTCTTCACAAATCTTCAAGTTCCCAATTTCGAAATTCCCAAATCCACAAATTTCCAAACACTATTTTTCATATTTCCACAATTTCCAAATTTTCGAATATGCTATAAATCCGAAAATTACCCAAATTCCTAAATTACTTAATTCTGTAATTTCGCAATTTCGCAATTTTCAAATTCCCGAACCCATAAATGTTCAAATACAATTTTCTACATTTCCCAAATTCCCAAATTGTTATAATGTTCAAAATCACAAAAATTTCACAAATTTTCGAATTCCATATTCCCAAGTTTCTAAATATAAAAACATCGAAATTTTCAAGCTCTCAAATTCTCATCTGATACCACGGCTACGCACTTTGCCTATTTTCTCTTGCACATCTGTTAAAATCCTTCATAAGATCCATGAGCTCATTACCCGTTGTTATTATTATTGTTTATGTCAACACGTTATCGCATTATTCTGTATTACAGCTCGACAGAAGATCAAGGATCTGTTAAACGCATGTTACCACCACCAAGACCGATCGTGAAGGGGGATCGATTGTTACGGTAGTAACAGTATCTTTGATTCTGATAAAATTCATAAATCGGGCGATGCAATATACTCGTTTTCGTGGTATCTTTCAATTACTCGAAACTGGTTGACAAGGAAGGTTCCTTTGGCATGTGCGATTACTCTCAAGACAAGGTAATTACCGATCATTTACGTACAATCGCATTTTTCTTATCGATAGCGTTCACGAGTTCATCGAACGTAGCTGAAACAAAATATTAAACATTATGTCAATATTATATAAAATCAATTGCATAATCATAAAAAATGAATGATAAATAATCTCATCGGTGGACACTTAACCTTTTAATTACGGAAGGTGTATATACACTAGAGTGGCTCAAACGAATTTTTGTTTTCACCCTCATCCGCCAAAAAGTTAATATATAATATAAAACATATTCAAATTTAATTGGTCAAGACAATTTAAAAGTTTACAAAGTACAATTTTTTACCACTTTTTTATTTATTTATCAATAGTTATCCTTACAGGTGCTTTATCGAATTTATAATTTAAATATACTTTTATGTATTTGAAGTCCTAGAGTTTTTTCTGTGAAATAATTGTTTTTATTACATGATGGATATTCTTTTCGGTGTTGCACTATTTGTAACAAATATTCCAACTGATCCTCGTTTTTAATTAAACATTTATTAAATTCTTCTATCAATGCTCATTAACAACTTGCAAATTTTTAAATACTTCTTGACAATTTTTATAATTATACAATTCTTTTATCTAAATTCAATTAATAAAGATGCAAATAGAGGAAATCATGAGATAATTCGATTTATTCAAATAAAATTTATAATTGTTTTGTTCCAAAGTCATTAAGATCTTCTATACACAATGAATGAATATTTACCAGCAAGTAATATCAAAACTTTGAACAATCATCAAATAAGTTTACAATTTTCAAACACTGTTAATTAATTAACCTTATTTATTATTAATTGATTTCTCTTGACTTAATACTAACATCTGATATTATGCAATTTTATCGTAATAGTATGAATGATCCATTAAACTGTAGTTAAATGTTGATAAGATAAAATATCAATATGCAGATAAAAAATTGCGTTTAATAATCTCTCGAGTTTAAATCTTTGAGCTCGACCTTTGACGGAATCATTTTTACGTCATATTCTAAATCTTTAAAGAGTGAAGAAAATAAATGTTTTGAGCTACTCTATTTCCCGCTAAATTTTGCTTACCGCAATATATTTAATATTTTACTAAACTAATCTAACAACAGAATATAACAAGCTGCATTTCATATAACAACTGATTGTACAAGCTATAAATAAGTAAATATCGCTGAGTGTTTCGATATTTAACAACCTCAAACATTTCACTATACATGCACTACCGCTCAAAAGTATCCGGACACGTGCGAAATATGTATTCGCGCTGCATAAAAGTTATTTAAGTATCTACAACAGTGACTACGATCGATTTTTATTTGTTGCTTATGAAATATTTAACGTTTGAAATTAGAAATTGTGTATGTGGAACTTACCAATACTACACTACAATTAAATACGAGATTCATCAACGTATCCACCGCGATTAGATATTACCGCTTGCACTAATCTTAGCAATCTTTCTACAAATTTTCTCCTTGTTTGTGTGTGGTGCTCTAAGACGTCTGTTACGTTTGCTTAGTGTTTCAATATATCGGTCTTCGGATTTAGTTGTCTTCACTGGTCGTCCTGTCCTTTTTTTATGAGCAATCACTGCTAGTTGCATACTTTTTAATAGTGTCATGCACTGTTGATTTCGGAATTTTTTTACGCAGTGCAATTTCCCTAACTGCATATCCTTCTTCTGCAAGAATCAGAATACTGGAACGTTTTTCTATTGATAATTTTCGTTTGGAACTCGTGTCTCGATGGAAAAGAAGCTACAGACAAACTAAACCGAAGCTGTCGAGTGCATAGCGTTACCTGCATTCGTATCTCCATTGGGAGAATATAAACATCTCATCAACAATTTACAAACACTTGATACATATCGAAGAACTATCTGAATTCGTTCTGCACCACAGAAATGAAACAAAGTAGAAATTAAGACTCTTTTAAGCATCGAAACCGTTCCATTAAATTCCGTATTTTTGGGCAGCAATTTTACTTACGCACACTCATTGTATAATTTGTACTTAAAAATTAATTCTATTATGTTATGCTACCTCAAGAAAGATAATAATAATAATTACAATTGATATAATAGCCCTAAATACCTTTCGTACAAAGTTAAACTATGTTTTATAGAACAAAAGCAAGTGTCCGGATACTTTTGAGCGGTAGTGTATATTGCTTCAATGCAAAAATGCGGATGAAATAAAAATATATTCGTTAAAAAATTTTTATTTATGAACATATGCAAATTTTTTTTATAGAAAATAGCCATCATTCATTGTTTATCCCTCTGAGTTCTTAGATAAGTCATTTTTTAAATGCAACATTAAATATTTACCAAAAACCCTTTATTGACCATCATTTTATGGATATAAAAATTTAAATATGTTCCTGTTATTATACTGTTAATTACTCTGTTATAATTGTACTGTTAATTACTTGATAACAATAATTCTGTTAATTACATTGTTATAATTATACCGTTAATTATTTACTTCAGCGATTCCTCTCTGTTCTCGATGACCTTGAAGCACGAAACATGGTAGAATATTTCAATTCGTAATCCAACATTACAGATAATATACATTATTACTTTTTTATCATTTATTATTTTACCATTTTGCGATTTTCACCATTTTGTACTATTCCATTATGCAAATCTGTCATTTTGTTATTTTATTATACTATTACTATTTAATTGTTTCACTATGCCACTGTAATATTGCATTACTACTCTATTATTCGTTATTCGCTATTTTATCTATCACTTCGCTATTTTACTATTTTATTTGAGCTTTTATATTTCTAATATAGAAATAACATACAAATTATTGATATGTGTGAAATACATAAATATTATTATTTTATTTGCAGAATTATACACTGTTGTGTAAAAATTAGGACAATGTTTCGATATTTGCGCAATGAAATTACCTTTTATAAAAACAAAACTTTTTGCAAAATAGACAAATATTTTTCGAATACGCGGTTTTTTCAAAATCCTTTTATGATTGCATCTTTCAAGTAAAACAAATAAAGAACAAAAAGTTTCCAATCTAAATTAAATATTTATGTTTGCTAACATTGAGACGATAGGTCTCAACGAAATATGTATTTTAGTTGCAATGGGCGGAAATATCGAATACCCGATTATTCTTATCATTCTCCACTTCAGACAATAAAAGAGTGACTAAATCTGACGATATCAATTTTTTGTACCAGGTCTTGTAAATCAGTTGAACAATAATTTTCCATTAGCACATGAATTATTGATTACGTTACAAAAATATTTATAACTGATTCTTCAATCGTGGTTTAAATAAAAAACTTAACAAAACGTTCATTATCTTTCGTAAACGTTCAGTAAATATCAATGAAATTATTGAAAATAGACTGTGAGTTCTGTTTGTTAAAAGATTACATTTTTTTACAAACAGGATGTTTGTATAAGAACATATCTCGACAAATATAGATTGAAGTGTTATTACAATTACTCATAGGCTTTACGAATTCGAGTAAATGATACATATAAATTCCATAATTAGTTTCCTAAATTAAACCAAATTTTACAGCAACTACTATTACTATTAATTTGCTGAAATTATTTCCTTTTGTTATTAATTTAAATACCTGCTTTTATTTTCTGCAAGTTATTATATTTAACGTAATTTTTTTTAAACTCTGTTACTGTTTTCATCTTACCATATTTTATAAATGCCACAATAAGACATAATTTTGACACATTTAAGTATTCACGTATAATATATTTGATATTACACTTTTTAGATGTTAAACCGTTATAAAATAAGTCAATTATTGCAGAGATCAATATATCAATAAATCTAATTTTATATATTGTTTGTTTTTTATTATTGATCGAGAACTTAAATCTCATTGTAATTCAAAGTTTATTGTGTGTACACAAAGCACACAAAATGTTTAATAAACTAACTTAACGATAAATTTATTTATACAGTATACTCCCGTTATCTACAATGATTTTATAATACTATATAAAATATTGAGATTCCGCTATATAACAGTATATGGTAGGGCATTTGAGTACCATTAATGATTTATTTAATAAAACAACTGTTTAAGAACTTGAATAGCTAAAAAATCTATTGATTTCACATGTAAGGACGTTTTCGACCAATGAAATTAACTCAAATTATGATGACTTAATTATAAATAAATTTTTGATCGTTGTTTTCCTGCAGGTAGTGATTCGTGGCGGCAAAAAGGCGCTGGACGATAAGCGCGGCGTTTTCAATTTTGAACTCGACAACAAGCTATACAAGAGTCGATTACGATTAAGAAGATGGTTAATAGGTCTTTTGATCTTCCTGTTCGTCTCGTTGGTCGTTATAAACACATACAACACGGACCAATTTCGAGCTGTGCGATATGGAACAATGTTAAACGACACCTTTCAAGGTATTTATGTTAAAAAACTCAAAATCTACTTCGTTTCGAAAACACAACCATAAATTGAAATAGTCAAGAATTTGTTTATTTATTTATTGACAGATTAAACGTCTAGATAGTTGCCAAGGTTTTCAAGGTTTCTCTTCATGTCCATAAATTATGATGTGGGTATGTTGGTAAGTATACAATTTTCCAAAAATCAGTCACAATATAAGAACAATTATTTTGTATATATCCAAATGTATATATATCATTTTTACTGACTTTGCATATGGTAAATGATCTACATATATCAGAATAAAAATTTCTGAGTAAAACTAGTATGTTGTATATAAATAATTGTGTAAACATTAACATATTCTGCATTCTTGCAATTACTTCATTGGAAACAGACATTATTGTATTATGTTCATTGTACAGGGCATCTCGTTAAAAGATATACACACTTTCAATATTAATATCAAATAATAAAAATATCAGATGGCATTGATACTGATGATAAATATTTTAAAGAGTTGCTTAAACTCGTCAATATAATATTTGAATAATATATTCAAATAATTTATTTCAATATCTATTTTAATAATTTATTTATTAAATTATAACGAAGTGTGCATACATTTTATTAAGACACCCGGTATATTTATTAACACATTTCCTAGTAAATGTACATATGAACCACGTAACATACAAAAATGTAAATACGTTGACTAGTAAATGTACATTTATTGAATTAAGACTGTAACATATGTAAAAGATAACATTTTTATGTGACTGCTTTTGAAAAATCGAATTTACCGACGTACCCAAGTTACCTCAGAGCAAAGGTCACTTCTGAAGTACAAGCTCTTTATCATTACAATCATGCTTGTCAGGCTGCAGTTCCACAGACACTCAAACAAGAAACGAAATTGATAAACAAATACAGATATACTCTATTACTCTGAAGTCTTATAGCATTTCTATTATTTAATATTTAAACTGCATTCATTATTGTATAAAATACCTGTTGCATGTTTCAACGATTTCATAGTTTTATCCTAGATTTATGTCCTTTCCTTATACCGATGTACAGAACTGATGTTACAAGGATTTCCTACTATTATGTGTGTTTATTTACTGTTTATAGCGCCTGGTATACCAAAGTTAAAAATTTAACAAGTTTAATTGACTTTGACATTTTACATTTTCCCAGAAAAGTTGGATAATTCTGGCTTCCTAGTCCGCAACAAGGGTTGTCGAATCCCAGCCATGGATCCTTACGATTCAGCGATCAAACGTTTCATCCGGAAGGAAGAACCGATCTCTTGCGAGCATGGGGACCATTTACCATTGGTCGAATCGAACGACACAGCGTTGTTCGTGAATCCAGCAGCGATAAGTCATTTTTACAACAAATCAGAGGAGGTCGACTGCTGTTGGCGTCCATTTTGGCGAACGAAGGACGAGGATAATGCTGTTACGTCAGTAAGACTGATAGCTTTTATTCGTTGCTTCAGATCACCAAGTCCCATTATATCTCTCTTTATATGGTGAAACGAAAAAAATCTAAGCTCCAGAAACAAACACATTCTCTTCGCCAATGAAATTTCAAATATCTTCCATTTGTAGGTACGATAACGAATGCTTCAAGTTCCAAAATTCCACGGACGTCAGCACCGAATTCGTAAAGGTCGAATGTTCCCGCAACAACGAGGTGATATACAAAGATTACCACGTGTTCCTGCCCCGTCTATCCACGACAGAAAAAAGATGCGAGAAAGCGAAAGCTTCCAATCCGAAGAGGGACTTTCTTAACTTGTTGATCGTCGGCATCGATTCGGTCTCGAGGATAAATTTCCACAGAATGATGCCACATACCGTGCAGGCCTTACAGAACCTCGGTGCTGTCGAGATGCTGGGTTATACCAAGGTGGCTGACAACACGTACCCCAACTTGGTACCCGTGTTAACCGGCTTGTCCGAAGGTGAACTTCACGACCTATGCTGGCAAACCAAACACAAAACCTTCGACGACTGCCCATTCATCTGGAAGAATTTCAGCGCAGCCGGTTATCGGACAGCATTTGGCGAAGATGCATGTAGTATAACAACATTCAACTACCTGAAGCCGGGCTTCCGTGTTCCGCCAACGGACTACTATCTGAGACCCTTCTGCATCGCTTCCGAGAAGGACATCGGCAACACGCACAAACTGAACGCTAATCTGTGTGTGGGCACCAGAAAGTCGTTCGACAATTTGCTGCACTACGCTCGAAAAACGGCTACACGGTTCTCTAGGGATCCTTACTTCGCCATGATCTGGCAGTCCAGCTTAACTCACGATTTCTTCAACTATCCACAGCTAGGCGACCAGTCCTACTACAACCTGGTCGCCTATCTGTCCAGCCAACAGTTGCTGAACCAAACAGCGTTGATAGTGATGAGTGACCACGGAATGAGATGGGGCGACTTTCGGGAGACTTATCAAGGCAGAATGGAGGATAGTCTCCCGTTCGTGTTCATCGTACTGCCATCCTGGTGGAGAGAGAAGTACCAAGTAGCCTGGGCCAACCTGCGCAGAAATGCACGAAGTTTGACGACAGCTTTCGACCTTCACGAGACCTTGATGGATCTGTTGTATTCGGAGAACGTGGAGGAGTCTCGGTTGAAAAGCCGTTTTCAGGCAATGCCGAAGGAAAACGATCTGCCCCGCGGGATAAGCTGGTTTTTGCCGATTCCTGATTATCGAACATGCAACGTGGCGGGTATAGCCAGTCACTGGTGTATGTGTCACGACAGCATAGATGTGGCTTTGAACGAGGGGAGTCTTATGGATAAGGCTGTGTACTTGATCTCGGAGCTGAACAAGATGCTGAAGAAATTCACGCAGTGTGCAGTGCTGAAACTGAAAGAAATTAAAGCGGCGAAGGAATGGAGGAACAAGGGCAATGGGTCGGAACTCGTTGACTATACGATTACGCTTCAGACGGAACCTGGTAACGCGATATTCGAGGGCACCATACGCTATAGGAGCAGCGATAAGAGTAATAAACTGGTGGGATCGGTCAGCAGATTAAATGCATACGGGAAACAGAGCGCTTGTATTGACGAATACAATATGAGACTGTATTGTTACTGCCTCTAGAATCTAGGCCCTGGAACCTAAGGTCTAGGTTGATTTTCATATTTTTCTGAAATGATCTGAATCTTGATGGCCTCAAATGGAATTGTTATAACAGACAGCATGTGAAGGGAATCACACTGTGATAAGGTTCTTTTCTTTAAAGGTTTCATGCTTAACAAGTACAGCGTCTAATGCTAATACGTGTATACTGAAATAATGTTATGTATTTAATCGCGTGCGTGCGTGCATGTATGTGTATGTATGCATGTATGTATATGTTTAGTCCACTGTGAGATACATGTTTTTAAATCGTTAACGATATGGTTTGTGGAAGACAGATAAGCAACTGCCATTTGAAAAATTGAAGATACTTGCTTTTTGTGTGAAACCTTTTAAAAAATAAAATTAATGTGATAAAAGTGAATTTCGTTTTTGTGAATATCTGTCTTCAAAAACGTGCAATTTTATATATGCTGTGGTACAGTATGTTAAATGGAACACTTGCCCTAAGATACGTGCTAGAAGAGTTACATTTTGTAAAAATTAAATGAAGCGATTTGTGCTATGTTTATCTTCGGTTTATAAGAAGAGTATGCTATTAGGAAAACGTTAGCTGACTTAAGATTAAGCTGAGTGGATTGTATTAATCAAATTTGAGTTAATATTATGTTTGACTTCGATTTTGTTGAGATTTTGTTAATATAACACAGCATTGAATAGCATTAAAAATTTGTTATATAATGTATGATTATATTTATACATGTGTTATTTTTTGTACGCATGAATTTCTGAAACTAAGAATTCATGTCTCTAGAAGTTTCCAAGATCTGAACAAATTTTACTATGAAGTAAAATAATATTATTAGTATAAATTTTCCATCAAGCCTAAGCATGTTACATATAAAAAAGTAAACTTATCTGTTTCCAATTAGATATTTTCAATGACATCGACTTTTACCTTATGTCCTGCAAGCTATTGATGACCCTGTTATGGTACAATATTGTAATTATAATCCATTGTTTGATAGCATATACGTTGTTATGGCACTGCAATTACCACACATTGTTAACATAATTGAATTTGTCTTACTTTTTTAATATAGTGGTTCCATTTAAAAATAACAAAATAGTCATAAGATAAAAGCTTACAAACTTTTATAGTTGAATTTGTAATTTATATTTGAAACTTATTTTTCCACTCATGTAGAAAACAGAACATAATTTCTCTTAAAAACATTTATAAGAAAAAAAAAATAAACTTATAGTTTCTAAGAAAAGCATTTATTTTTCCTATGAAATTTGTAAATTTTTTTCCTATTTACTACAACGACCTATATATATGCATATATACATACTATTTGCAATTTTTTTTTCACAATGGACTAAACTTTAAAATTTATTAAATAGAACGTTTGATTCGTTAAGCTTATTAAATCGCAAATTTAAATCTAAATTGAAAAACACAAATATCACCTAACCGTTGCATAAAGAATTGTTTTTTTAGTTATTAGACATTTGATTTTTCAATACTAATATGTTTATTTAATCTTTGTGCTACGATATATGTATATAAAATGAAAATTACTTATGAAATACAAACCACACAACAGAACTATTAACAAATATAATTATTTAAAAAAAAAAGGTCTTTTTAAAAGTTTGTTAACATTCACTTAATTATAAAATGTAGTTTTGTATATTATTAAATTATAACTTAATAATAGCACAATTTAATGTTCAGATGATATCAATTGGAGCATACATAAAACTAAGTTTGCAAACTTTTTTATTAATAATTTTTTAATATGGTCTTATTCAGTTATGGCATACTTGAAACATTTACATGAACTAATTGTATATAAATAATGTCAACAGGTATAAGTATATTGGAATTATGATAAAAATACAAAAATTGTAATTTATTTGTGACCTTACTTTTACTGATCAACAACAGAGAAGTTACTATTCGGAAAACGTTAAAATATTACAACACTTTGTGTTGTATTTGACAGAATTATACTTTAATTGTTGAAAACAAAATATATACAAAGATAATGAAGAAATCTTTGTAAAATCCGAAAGAATGTATAATTTAATGCAAAATTTTTACATTGTATGTAAATATTTGTACATTTTATTGTAAGTAATAATGACAGAAAAATTGTACCACAATACTTCACTAATCATATTTGATTTTGAATAATGACTCCAATATTCAAAAACAGCCATTGAATTATATTTTTATTAATTAAATGCAAATCTCCTGCTCATGTAAAACACTCATACATCACCCACGCGTATTAAACATAAAATAACTTACTCTGTTAAATAAAATGCCCAACCATTACTGACATGCATGCAAATAGTTGGCAGTTGTATATGTATAACCAGTCTCTTATAATCAAAGAGGAAGTTTATGTACCTGTAATGGCTACTATGTTATACTACATGTATCCATTTGAACTGACCTAACAACTGGTTACCAAACCTGTTGGTATCCATGTTTTAAGGAAGCAAAAACTCCACTTGGTACAAAAACACACAAAGTCATCAGATTCACTTCAGTTATATGCACACTTTATAATGTCACTTTGTACATACATTGCACTTAAAGTTCTTAATTTCCCCTTATTCCATTATAAATTCGATTTACAGACTCTTGTTGAAATAATTTCTTAATTTCTGAAATACAAATATAACTTAATACCGTACAATAAAAGAAATATATAAAAATGACTTACCTTCTTTTTGTGTATTCGTAAATTGTACTTCAGGGAATGCAACATCGAATGTGATATATAAAATACCATAGAGATTATTATTTTCATAGTTAGGCATTCCCTCTCCTTTTTTTCGAATACGTGCACCTGGTTTAGTCACTTTGTCTCTTTGAATAGTTACTTTATGACCATCCAAATGCTCTATGTCCATCTTGAAACCTACTAGAGCATCCTGCATGGATATAGTGATGTTTGTGTATAAATCATCACCAATCCTTTCAAATACAGGATGTGGTTCTGTTCGTATTCTTAGAATTAAATCTCCAGGTTCTCCATCCAAATGTGGTTCTCCTTCTGCCGTAAAGTTAGTCTCTTGACCATCTACCATACCAGGCTCAACTTCAACCTCTAATACTCGTTCTTCGGTAACAAACTTAACATTTGGACACTCTGAACATATTGACTGCTGAGTCATATGAAACCTTCCATTTCCTAAATGATGAGTGACTATTTCTTTTCTACAATTACATTTTCTAGTTCCTTTTGCTGCTTTCATAACAGGCTTATTTCTTGTTATCTATAGAAAAAGTTAAATAGTTTATAACCATTTATTGTTTCCATTTCATACAAATCCTAAATACCTACCTCTATGAAATTTCCACTATATAATTCTTCTAAGGTAACTGGTAGATCCATTTTTATATTGGAACCTTTAGGGACTTCATTCTGCTGTTGATTTTCTCCGCCAAAATAAAACCCAAAATCACCAAAGAAACTTGCAAAAGGATCATTATTATACATCATTCCATCCTTTTTTAAACATTCTTCTCCGCATCTATCATACATCTCTCTCTTTTCATTGTCTGAAAGAACTTCATAAGCTGCGCTTAGGTCTTGAAACTTTTGCGAAGCATTTGGATCATCTTTGTTCTTATCAGGATGTAATTCCTTTGCTAATTTTCTATAAGCTTTCTTTATTGCATGTTGACTTGCTGTTGATGGTATGCCTAAAATGGCATAAAAATCTCTCCTGAAACACCATAAATTTTACAAATTATTTATAATTTATTAAAAACTACAAATTGGAAATATAATGTTTTAAATAATTCAATATAAAGAAATATTATTTATTGCCATTTATAAAAATATAAACACTAAATATTTAGGAAAAAGAAAATAAGTCTATTTGACGGGAATATTTAAACATTTATCAGTTATAAATTTTTTTCTAATTCATTGTTGTGTATTTCAAAATGATGGGTTGGCAAATGGTTTTGCAGAATAAGAGGTTATAAAAATAAATTGTATAATTATGAATAAATAAGTTTCATGAGAAAAAATTAATTTGTTTACTCACCCAGCTACAGCTAATATCACACATATCGTTAAATTTATGAATAAAGACCAAATTAACTTTATTGCTGCCATCCTAGCAGACGTTACAACAAACATTGGAGCTTAGATCGTGGGTGCTCCGGATTGGTGCATCAATTCATTTTATCCAACTTTGATCGACGATGTCCGAGTGTTTAGACACGTTTACATGTGACAATTAAAAAATTTTGTAATTAAATATCATTTATTAAAACTACAAGTATCATAAAAGAAGTTTGGAATAAAAAAGGAACAAGTGTTATAACATGTTTTACATACATTTAAGAATAGAATTAATCATTCCAATAGTACCATTGAAAACTACACTTATATTTCATTCGATGATAAAATCTATCCCCTCTCCTTTTTCGCATCTAGTGAAACAATCATGTGACAACTGATATCATGTATTGGAGTATCAGTTACATCCCATTACAGCCTCGCGGGAAATGTCGAAAGGGTGGTGAAGGCTGTAATAAGGAAATCGTTAATTTAATCATGTCAGTATGTAAATTCCCTCGAGTACTCTTGCAGGAAAGTTCAGTGAAAGAAATCCAATCGAGAATCACATGACAAAAGCGTTAATTAAAAGTATCATTGTAAAAAAAATTAAATACTTGTAGGTTATGCACACTGCTTTATCTGTCAAACATTTCACAAAATGGAGAAACACATGTACTTGTGGAGGGGTGTTGACAAATTATCATATACTTTTGGAGACAAACCAAATGGCATCATTTGTAGATTGGTTACAATTAAAGATCACATTTTTGTAGCAACTACCACTAATAATTTATACTATGGTGAGGTATCGCTTTTGGAAAACAGCCCTCCGACATTGGTTTTCAAAAGAACTCAATTTGAAGTCGTTGACATAGCATCCAATTCGGATTATTTATTTATCGTTGATAATAATGGACATGTATTGAAAGTAAATCCTCAAGATATGAGCTTAGTAGACACGATAGTTCTAAAAGAAGAAGTTAGATGTTGTAGGCATGGGTAAGTTTTTATTTGCCGCATATTCTTTTAAATTGTAGTACTTTATTTTTCTCAAATTAACAGGTTTTATTTATTTGTTATTTATTAAAATAAACTGTATTATTACAGATATAAACAAGAAAATGAAAATATTAAAGTAAAATCAATAGCTGTTAGTGATCAAGCTGCACTCTTTGTAACAGAAAGTGGACAACTTTGGGCTAGCGGAAATCAGTCACAAATAGATATTAATAGCATAGAGCCTAAGAAGGTCAGATTTTTTGAAGGTAGAACTGTATCTGCTGTTGCATGTGGTTCTAATTTTAATGTAGTTGCTGTTAGAAAAACAACAAAAGGCATAAAGGATGACACTGATAGTGAAAATGAGTTGGAAGAAGAAGTGTTTGTAAATT
This sequence comes from Megachile lagopoda, assembly GCA_036983795.1. Classification (NCBI taxonomy): domain Eukaryota; kingdom Metazoa; phylum Arthropoda; class Insecta; order Hymenoptera; family Megachilidae; genus Megachile; species Megachile lagopoda. The sequence continues at coordinate 1,949,958 of CM072793.1, forward strand.
CTTGTCCTCAGTGTCTAAATACTGTATTATTAAGTCCTACAAGTTTAACATCATCAGATACTTGTCCAACTGGACTTCATGCACAACAATTTAGTGAAGATCGATCAACTAATTCTATTAGTGCTCTATCAATTACTAGTAAAGAACAAGATGCTATTTCACCAATAGATGGTGTTAAAAAAGAGCAACATTCTGAAGTAATTGAAAATGGAGAGTTATGTTCTAGTAACCCTGTGGATTCAGACAAAGAAGAGAAAAGGAATGTTATTTTTATAAATACTGAAGCTGCAAGACAATTTTTAACTAGGCAATTATCTTGGGTTTCATCTTATGGAAGTGTGAAAGAAGACATACCCTTGGAAAATGTTGAGAAACCAAGCAGATTAATTAAACAAAATGTATCTAATGTAGCTAATTTAGTATATGAAGGAGTAAAAAATGTAGGTGGTAAAGTAGTTACGTTATCAAGACACATGAGTGGAAGTTCGGATATAAATGAATTCAAAGACGATATTGGTGAACAATTTGAAGAACTAGGAGAAGAGTATTTAAAACCTGCTGGTACTAGTTTAGCATTAAGTTTAAGGTGTGAAGAATTTCCGTGGTCATCTAGCACTGGTTCTTCAGAACATGAACTATCTCAACAAGGTTTAAATGAAAGGATTAACACATTAACTCGTGCTGGGAGTAATATCCTATCTACTGAATTATGGACATGGGGTGATGTGCAATATGGACAATTAGGAACTGGAGATATCATAAAACGCTCACGGCCAGTATTAGTAGCAAAACTTAGTAATACTGGACTTAGAAAAATTTCATGTGGTACATTTCATGTACTTGCCTTGACATTAGATGGAAGAGTATTTGCTTGGGGAAGAAACAATCATAAGCAAGTAACATTAGAACCGAGTGCACATCAAAGTGCACCTCAATTGTTCACCACTAACTTATCTCTAAATGAGAGAGCTAAAGATATGGCTGCTGGTAGTTTTCACAGTTTAGTCATGATGCACCATGGTCTATATTTTATTGGACAATCCAGGTAAATAATTTCATTATGAACATCATAAATAGAAAAGTAGAATAACACAAGCTAATATTATCTGCTCACTGAAGTTGTTAATATGGTTTTAGTAAAGCTGGAGAAATGTTTCAACTTAACATTGAAACAAACACTGAATGCAGTCCAAGACAAATTTTTAGTTCAGGAGAATATAGTTGTTGTTCTGTTATAAATGAACCTGAAATAAATGTTTCTGAGGATCTGATAAGCGATCAAATCTTCTTGGAAGAGATACTAATTGTTTATAAAAATTTAATTAAACCATTCCAAAAGAAGGGAGGTGCTATGCAAGAATCAAATGTTTATGAGACGTTATGTCGATGTTATACAGAGTTATTAAGTTTCAGTGCCTTGAATGTTATTAGTTTATGGGATTATTTTAATCATATTGGTGAAACATATGAAGTAACAGTTGTTGCCAATGTTGAGGAATATGTTACTGTGTACAGATATTACTTAAATGCTGTATGCGATGTTATTTCTTTGAGTGGATTTACATATATTGCAAAAATAATTGAAGTGCCACAAGTAATAACAAATTTATTTATAGAGAAGTTAAAAAGCAATGAAGTTAAGAAAGTTACTAATGAAATTGTTATCACAATGGCATTACAACATCCACTGCATAAATTAAATAGGTAAATATTTATAATTATAAATATGTACATAGTAGACTGTATTAAGTTTTGAAATAGTACAATTTAAAAAAAAAATTAGTCTTCAAAAGTTCAAAATTGTCTTTGGCATAAACATTAGAAATCATTGAAATTATTTCAATAAATACTACATATATATGTCACTGAGTATATAAGATCTTCTTGTATATAATAACAAAAGTTATGTTCTTATGTAGATATAAAAAAATGATTTTAAATTTAATAAAGTGCAATGGTACACGAATGGGTGTAGAACGGTTACAGGAAGCTTTAATAAAATGGGAACAAATATGTGATGAACAAGAGAAACGTCAGAAGGAAGCAGAAGCTACCAAAGTATTTTGGGAAAATTCTGGTAAATTAGGAGAATTATTAAGATCTCCTGATAGAAGACTTATTAGAGAATCCCGAACTCATCCTTTGTCAATACTTAATTCCGGACGATTTTCTACGCATTGGTTTGTTTTGTTAACGGATATATTTATTCATGTTACTGGTACTTCTCATACAGTACATGCACTTCAAACATTATGGATAGAGCCTTTACCTGATTCTGAAACAGTACAAGTAAGTTAAATGAAGTAAAGTAAAAATTTAAGAAGTGTTTGTTAATATCTGTTATATAAGTTTTGTACATATATTTTCTAGAATGCTATATCAGTGATAGCTCCGGAAGATACATTTGTGTTATATACTCCAACTCCTTCTGAGCGTAATGAATGGTTATACGCTTTACAAAATGCTATAAAATGTAGTCTAAAAAGCGTTATTGGACATGTACCTCCAATAGTACGTTCTAGCTCATTTCTTTTCACAAAGCACAGTGTTTTCAAAGATGCAAAGTATACTGGTTCGTAAGTCATTGGTAACAGTACTATATATTCTAAATTTCATGTTATTTTTAGTGTTTTTAACTTATCATATAGATCATTAATGTAAAATGAAAATATCTTTTTCTGGAAATGTAATATTTGTGCTTTGAAGATCATTTAAGTTATTGAGATTTATTTGGAATTATTGTAATCATAGTAATCAGTTTTTTGTAATTATAAATTCTATGATGTCAATCACAGATTGGTAAAAAAACCTTATGAACATAAGATGACAGATTTTACTTTGTAGGACGATGGTTGAGTGGTAAGCCACATGGTTCTGGAAAATTAGAATGGCCTGATGGACGTATCTATGTAGGACAATTTCATAAAGGTATTATTCATGGTACCGGAAAAATGGAAATTCCATCACAGGGTGTGTATGAAGGACAGTGGAAAGATGGTCAACAGAATGGATATGGAACAATGAAGTCAGTTTTTTAAGTACCTACTAATGGTCTTAAATATTACATTACATATAATATATGATATTGAAGATAGTATCTAATATATTCTAGATATAACAATGGAGATTTTTATGAAGGATATTTTAAAGATGGGTTACCTCATGGGCATGGTGTTAAAAAAGAAGGTCATTTTATGGCATCTGTAGCATCTGTATATATTGGAGAATGGGCTGCAGGTGTTAAGCAAGGATATGGAATTATGGATGATATCATGACAGGTATAATTTTATAATATAAATAAAAATAAAATTAACTATTTGTTACGATGAGTACAAAGATCTATCAATACAATTATAAGAGAGAAATAAGTATTAAATAGCACTTTAATTGTAGGTGAAAAATACTTGGGCTCATGGAGTAATGGCATGAAACATGGTTGTGGTTTAATTGTAACATTAGATGGCATTTATTATGAAGGTGTTTTCATGCAGGACGTTTTAACGGTAAATAATTCAATATTTTCTCAATCTTAATGAATATGAGTTTGAAAAATAAAAGTAAAATATTTTTGAACAAAGGGTCATGGAGTTATGGTATTTGAAGATGGTACTCATTATGAAGGTGAATTTAAATCAGCTGGAATATTTTATGGAAAAGGCATATTAACATTTACAAGTGGTGATCGATTAGAAGGTAATATGAATGGTGCATGGAATGAAGGAGTAAAAGTTATTGCAACGTTACACATGAACAAAGCTAGTGGAAATATACAAACTGATTCAAAACCGATGTAAGTAAATTACCCAATAGTCATTGTTCACATTTTGATTAAAATGTTCTTTTGATATAGGTCATTTGGTAAATTGTGTGTATCACCAGATCAGAAATGGAAGGCTATATTTAGACAATGTTATCAGCAACTCGGTGTGCCTGAGTCAAATTCAAAAGTAACTAGTAATAATGAGAAATCAATAGAAACTCAACGTGTTTGGCAAAATGTTGCCAGTATAATAACTAAATCACGTCAAAAATCTTTACAACGAAAGAAGCTTTTAACTGTTGCTTCAATTGGTAAAGAAAAAAATAACGAAGTAACTGATGAATTAGACAAAATCCCTTGCTTTGGAAGAGACAAACTTACTACTCAAAGTTATAACGAAGTTCATAAATATTTGGTAAAAGCTTTTGAAAGTCAACACCACCCAATAGGTGCTCTTTTAACAGAAGTTGCTACTGTGTACACAGCTACTTACGGTGGTGTGAGGGTTCATCCCCTGTTACTTAGCCATGCTGTTTCAGAACTTCACAGCATTACTTCGAGAATATATGAAATAGTTACTTTATTGTTTCCGGCATTACCACGAGGTGATAAAGAATACGTATTAGAGACAGAAGATGGCGAAGAAGGGTATGTCATAAATATTAATTTTTATTTCTAATGTATGCTATACTTTTTTAATTCATTTTTTTTTAGCCAAGTTATAAGCGCTGCTGCAATACTTCATCCGATATTATTACCTCGAGTACATTCAGCGCTTTTTGTTCTATATGCTTTGCATAATAAAAAGGAAGATGATGCCTATTGGGAAAGATTAATGAAATGGAATAAACAACCGGATATAACATTAATGGCTTTTCTAGATATTGACCAGTTAGTAACGTCGTTAATAGTTGTAATAAGTAAAAGTTGTTAATTTTATTTACAATATTTTGATGAAATTTCAGGAAATTTTGGAAAAATGCAAATGTAATAAATTTAAATGAAAATGGATTACCATATCAAAGTGAACCATACTTCAGTGAGGCCATAGAAACTTTGCAGCAATTGAAAACTACGTTTTCTCCGTTAGAAAAATTATTAGTCGTTAGAAATACATTTGAGCAAATGACACAAGTAAGTTAGTACTTTATTACATATTTTCTTATTTTTTAATTACTTCAATGCACATTATAGGCAGTGCAAAAACAATTGGGTCCTTCATATTTGTGGACAATGGATGAATTGTTTCCGGTTTTCTGTTTTGTTGTTGTACGTGCTGGCGTGCTGCAATTAGGCAGTGAAATCCATTTTATAGAAGATTTCATGGAACCATATTTACAAAATGGAGAACTTGGCATTATGTTTACTACTCTCAAGGTTAGACGTTATATCTATTGAACTCCACTTAAAAATAAAAGTCTTTAAATACATAACTCTTCTAGGCAAGTTACTATCAAATATTGCAAGAGAAGATTAATGTGGGTGATTGAGCGTATAAAAAAAAATAAATTTCTGAAAGTAAGTAACAAGATACAAGTTTCAGTTCATATTATGAGAAAATCTGAAAATAATAAACGAATAATAACTGTATAAACATGAATAATACAACAAAAAAGTAACTTAAAACCTAAAATTTAACTGAAGCAGTATAATGTAATCAAATATTAGACATTATAAAGCAAATATTCGTGTATTATGACTATTAAAAATAATTTAAGACATTTATTGTAATTATGTAAGTTATAACCATAACTATATTAAATTATATGTAACTGCGTATAAAGTCAGATTATAATATCATAAATAGTGGAAGTACTTGCATATCAAATTGTTCTATAAAAATAATAGTGTACAGTGTATATATGTGTACGTTCGAATTAACGGAATATTAATTTATTTCATCATTTTGATATTATTGTAGTATAATATCAATATGATTTCGAGACAGAAAACGTAAACGCTTATTTATTTATTTGCATTGTCTATATACATATTATAAACTAAATATAGGCAAATGTCTATTATTGCAATTTTAAATGTCGTTTCATCTGTACTACTTGCTTTCAAACTTAAATGCTTGAATGCACATAACAAATATTAAATTATATAAAAAAAAAGCATTTTCTGCATCTATTCACAAATTAGTATGCAATGTTATATAACTCTTTAATTCATCTACTGCCATAAATATTATTTAATAGCATTACAATACACCATATAGTAGATGATATAAACAATTGCATTTAATAAATATTAATTAAAAACTGAAAAACATGTAATATAGTTATGTTATAATAACAGTATTGTGATATTCTGTGCAATATCATAAAATCGAATGCCATATGAATATGTATGATTAGAATTTTGTGTTAATATATTGTATGTACAAATTAAATGTCCCCATACCTGTTTTATGTAACTTTTAAGTATATGTACTGGATGAACAAAATTATACATAATGAAATAGTGAATATACTATATTTAATATTAAACATTGTATTTAATCATGAAACCTTAATTTAAAAGCGTATAAAATTAGTTTTCATAGAAATATATTTTTAAAATGTAAGAATATAAGTATTAATTTGAAAGGTAAATGTATAAAAGGTTCAAATATTGCTTTCCTTATTATGTAATATAACGCAAAATTGAAAATAAATTATTAATTATATGATATATTAAAAAATAAAAATTAGGCAATTTATTTGATTTATAGTTACTTCTTACAAACCACATAATCATTTCAAACAATTTATTTTTTCGGAAAATCATGTAAGTAGATAAAAATGCGTAATATACATACATTATAAAGAAAAACTAAATTAATTATCTACTTTTAAATTAAGTAACTCTGAATGAAATAAAAAAAAATTTTCTTTCAGTTTTATTTTATTTTATTGACATTAAAAAGTTAATATTAAATCTGAATTACTTCATAAACTTTTTAATTTGTTAAATTTGTTAATAATTATATACTCATTACCATTAATCATCTTCAAATTACGTTTAATGCATAATTGGAATTGTAAATAAAAATTTTGGTATAATTTTTAATTACGTCACAATTGATAAAAATGCATTTATAAACACAAATGACGTTACCAAAAGTTGAATTACATCATGTAAGTGAAATACATACTAGATAATGAAATCGTGATGCTGTGTATCAGATGCTGGTTTACTCACTTTCTTCAAAATTAAAAGCAATTTTAAAATTTAGGACGTGTTTACTTGTTCATAAATACATAAATGATTTGTAACATGTTTTTGTAAAAACTTTTTAATTAAATAATACAAATCGTGATGCGCAGATTTTAGGTAACAGCATGATCGCGAAGCAAGGTAGCGATTGTATCGTTACACTTCTTTCGTCTAAAACTGTACGTTTAAAAGGAGTATATTTACACAATTACGTTTAAATTTAATTGTCATAAATATGGAAGTAATTAGAAGTGTATGGAAAAAGCCTCTTTTGGTGTATAAAGTCGGATTACGGTCATCTTTTAGAAATAGGTATATGACGAGAACATATAACCTAAATCTTATTCTATATTTCTAGTAATACCTTGTAATAGCTGAGATTAATATTAAAATATAGAATAACAATTTTATAATTATATGTTTTGCTAGATTTCTATATTTTATTTTTATTCGTAAATACACGAAACTAAAACGAATAAAACTATTATTTCAGATTAAACTAACATGTCATAAATGTTAATTTACCGGTATTTTATTATTTTCGTAGTAGATTATTAATTGGCTGTACCATAAAATTATGCATCATCTTAATTTTTATGAACAAATTATTTGTTTTCTAATCGATTCTTTGTGTGTGAAGTTAATTATAATTCAAGAAATAGATGTTGCTTCATATTATGTATGAAAAAGGTACAAGAGATTTATAAGTTTGTTACTACAATTTTCAAAGAAATTTATATATAGTAAAATAAGTTTACAATTATTTTTAAACTTAATAAATTACTTATTATCTTAAGTTGAATTAATAAATTATTTAATGTTATCAAAAATTAATCCATCATCTTAAATATATAATATTTCATAATACTAGCACGTATTGTTTTTACTTATGTCTATATAATGTATTTTACAGCAACAGCAGTAGTTCAGCACCAAAGGTAACAAAAAGGGTGGATGTTTCCGAGATTTCAGAACGATTTTCAGAAATAGATTTCAGTTCACAAAATGATACAACATTTAATGCTCTTGTTTCTACTGAAGAGTTATTAGCACAGATAGGACTGGCAAGAGAATTTGCAACTGATAGCAAAGTTGAACACCCTTATGTTGATAAGTTGAAAAGGGTACAGATGATCTTATTTGATTTGAGCCATGCCATATCAAAATCAATACCTGGGAAAAGCAAATCATTTGAAAGTAAACATATTAGTGATTTGGAAGAATGGATAGCAGAGTATGCCAATCAATTACCTCCTCAAGAAACTTACATTATTCCGGTAAAAATAAATTATATCTACTTTCTATTTTATTAAATAATTTATCTTTATTTGATTCTATGTATTCATATTAGGGTGGTGGCAAAGCTTGTTCCACACTACATTCAGCTAAAGCGATATGTAGACGTGTAGAGAGAAATGTTGCATCTTTGGTTCAAGATGGTTCAGTAAATAAGGAAGCACAAATATATTTAAATAAATTACAAAACTTCCTATTAACAACATCGCGTATTGCAGCCAAATGTGATCAACGTACAGAAAACATATATATTCCTAGAGGAGAAGTTGAAAAAAATGAAACAAATTAAAATATAAGCTGTATCAGAAAAATCTATAGAATGCCATTTTTCAATATCTTTTTTAGATAAATACTAGCATATGCAAACAGCCAAAACCTGTATAGAGTCACTGCAATGTCAATATATATTGTTATGCTTTGAAAATATAAACATGTTGTAAATATTTTTAATCAAGTTATGCATCAATTATTGATTATATTGTATTATTTGTATTAAAAATGTACATAGTAATTACAGAACATATTAAGTAATTCAAAGTTTCTAATAAAATAGAATTATAAAATACAATCTGAATATACTACAGATATATCTTGTTCTTTGAGGTATTGTTATGTGGAACGATTATAAATAAAAGAATGTTCAGTTACTTTTGGTAAATAATTATACATAATTTAATTAAATTTCATTTGATCATTTATTAAATAACATACCTAAACATGTGTTATAAATAATTTACAGTTATACTGCTCATGCGTATGGTAACAATTTATTAAATAGAAATTCAACATTTTGTACTGAATTTTGACTATCTATGTATGATAGAAAAATATTTATGAAAGAAATATTGTTGTAAATAAATATATAGCCTTCAACATGGCAATAAAACTCATAAAAGATGATGTATTAAATTGTATTAAAGGATTGCAAAATTATAATGATTAAAATAACATTTAGTTCAAGTTATCATTTATTCTAAAACTTCATCTCCTTCAACAACTTCTTTTAAGTTAAGTAATTCCAATAATCCAGACCCTTTCGTTTCAGACCTAACTAATTCACTTATTTCTCTATAATGACCAGGATCAATTAAACAAATTAAGTCTAAGGTTCCATTATCCCATTCTTCTGTCTCTATCTTTGTTATTAATTTAATTATTTTATCCCTTAATTTTTTGGCCTCTTTGCCTGAAACCAAGACTCTGAGCCTCATTTGAGCTCTTTCTAATGGCATTATAGCTTTCAGTTGTGGAATTACATCTAATGCTTGTTGTTTTGCATTTCGATTAGGCTTTACAGAAAAATGCACATCTTTCATAGCTTTCTCTATCATAGTTACTGGATATGGACGTTTAGTTTCTGGATTAACACATTTGTCGGCAACAGTTGTTGCAATATCTTTGAACATTGAATCTAATGCAGAATGCCTTTCCTTATCAGAAACTTGGAGTTCTCCCTTTGTTAGGATCTCTTTACAAATTTCTGTTTGATTGTCTGTACCGAAAGCTTTTATGAGATCTTCTTTCTTTGCTACCTGACCTTTCGAAACATTTATAAATACTGTATGTGTCTGTAAGACTTCATCAATATCTTTTTCTCTGAAACGTAATGTCGTCATAACAATTATTAATTAATTTTAGAACCGTACTGGACATAAAAAGAGCTTAAAATGTCTTTTTGACAGAATACGTCAAGAAGACAAAACGAAATTTATAGGTTATGTGTAAAACGATATATATTAAGGAATATACGTCTTCATTTCGATGGACTGTCAAAGACTTACAGTTTATTCCTCCATGAAACAACTTTGTTCCTATAACAAGCAATCTCAAATCGTTTTCCTGCTTTTTTCATACGAACTACTGCAACGTTGGTTAATCTTATTTGATTCGTTGGTGTGAAAATTTTCGACATTTTTAATAGTAAATGTACATATAACACTAATATTTCTTTAAGAAAATATAATATGCACTCCGCAAAATTACGCACAATTGTAGTCAAGTTTATACTGTATATCTTACATGTTTTTATACGTCGCAAGCACAGAGTTGCAAAACGATTTCGAACTCTCGATTTATAATCGAATCGCTGAAACGTCCAACTTCCTTTGTATTATCGATAAATTTTAAATATTTTGTGGCTCTTTTATGTACATTTTCTTTTACTGCAATTGTCTTTTAAATAACCTGTTTTAGTTAATTTCTTTACATAGAATGTTTAAAAATCGAATAAAATGTAAAAATCGAAAAGCAAAATAATTTATAAACAAATACAAATACATTTAATCCCATATGCTTGATTTACATCTATGCGATCATCGATTTAAGTTACAATCGATATAACAATTTTCGTATTTGTATATAAACATATATCGTTTATAATTACGTAATTATCTTTAATTAAACAGAGTTATAAATTTAAAATCATAAATATATCTTCCTAAATAGTTTTTATTTTAAATGTACTAACAATAAAACACGTTACATTTACTCGTAGTTATGTATTTTTTTATAATGTAATAAGATTTTACATATTAAATGCATAGAATTGATAGCCAAAAATAACTTTTTTCTGATAATTACAATAATATACAACTAAAAATTTATAATTAATTATTCCCATTACATTTCGCAAATTTAAAAAATTAACGCGGGAAAAAGTATAGTAATGACGTCATTGTACGATAAGCAGAATCGCGGGATGCGCACGCCGTGGTTATACGCATGCGCAGGCTGCCCGCTACGTTAGACTGTATCGAACATGGCGGCGGCGAGCGTGATGCCGTTAGAAGTGCGTGAAAAATGATCGTTTTTTCGTGGTTCAAACGATCCGATTGTTTTTACGCGTGTGCATAGTGACAGTGAGTGTTACCTTCAACATTTTAACAACGTGGGAGATCCTTATCATGGCATTGGTCACCGTACAGCGGTCTCCAAGTGTGTCTAATTCCCCGCAGAGTTCGGTGAGTTTTCTTGCTTTGTGTCGCTTTGTCGATACCTACTGTCAATTTTAGTTAGAAACGCGTTATTTTAAAATTCACTTTTGACACCGTATCCATTACCGTAATTGAGACACGTCGTAAACAACTGAAGAATGTTCGTATAGTCATTTCATATTTGCTGTATTGACATCCAATCGAGAAAGGGAATCGTGAAAATTCAAAATTCTCTGTATCGTGTGACAGTGAATGAATCAAACTCGTGGCCGCGAATTTTCAGTGACCATAGTAAACAAAGATTCGTGTTGACATTTCTCTGTCACGATAGTAAAATATAACTCGTAGGGCGCACGAGTTCGCGGTTAATCATTAGTCGTTCTTTATCTAATCCATTTAAAGGCATTTTTTTACATTATCGTTTATCTGTTGCAGAAAGATAATTTAGGTTATTTATTACACGAGATGATTTATTATATGCATGAGTTGTTACGATGACTATTATCTTTCACTTTGCATGGTTCTGTAGGCGCGATCGCGTATGTAGGATGAATCGTTGATAAAAGATATTAAGTAGAATCGTATACACCGTTCTTTCGAACTAAACGCTTTCTCCGTGAATTTTTTTCCATTCATAATTCGCAAAATCATCTGAATTCCTGACGGCAATTGATTGTTCCGTTTTTACAGTTTTGCTAAATGCGAATAAATTATGATCAGGTGTCAGGAAACGGAGTATTCAGTGCTCACAGTAATAAGGAAAGAGTTCGAACGAATTTTCGCGTTCTTTCTGGTAAATTTGCCAACGCTGGAAAGCGTGGTGGCGGTGTTACCGATTGTTTGTGCACACGTTGCGTGCATTGGACTCGGTGACGTCGTGATGTTGTTAACCACACTCGGTTCGCGCTCTTCGATGAAAGAGGAGAGTTGAAAAAGAGAGCGAAAGGAACACGTGGTTTCCAGCGTAGCTGTAGTTCTGTGAACAAGCGCCGTCACTAGTACTTATGTTTTCTCCGATCGGTCCAATGATTTTACTAAAGACATTGCTTCCAAATTGTTCACGCGTTTCGTTTACTGCGATAGGCGGTCATAGTCGCGCAAAATGTAAACTTTAAATAGGTGGTCAGGTGTAAATGAATTGTATATCATATTTCTAAATACCTATGTATCTTTAGATTTCGAAATCGCTACATCCTTATATTTCTATATCTCGATTTTTATATCTCTATATTCCTAGATCTATATTCCTAGATTTCCAAATCCCTATATTTCTAGATATCTAGATCTTCATACTCATACATATAAAATCCATATACAGGATTTAAAGGGAAGACTTTAGAGATTTTCAAATGAACTTAAAAATGAATTTGAGGACTTAGAAATTTTTGGGGCATTTAAAAATTTGAAAATTTAGAGATTTGAAGATTTATAGACGTAGAAATTTGAAAATTTGGATATTTTCAACTTCGACACTATTCCTTTTATCGATATATCGATAACAATCCGTTATTACTCATATTTATCGATAATGATGTCGATAGTCATACCTCTGCTTGTTTCTAAGGAGGAACTCATACGATATTGTACGACTGATACGTATGCAATATAACTGTAAACAAATAAAATATTTTTACCAATTCAATGACCACTTGATGATTGATCGGTGTTTTCACACCAGTCAGAAAACACCCTGTACGTAATAATACTTTATTCATGTGGTGAAAAAAGAGATTGCAAGTGGTGTTTCTTGCTCATCAAAGCCTGTTTATCCAGATATGGAGTTCATCCGCGCCCTAGCATTCTCCACATGGCAAAGAAGCAACGCGCCAAGCCTTCTTTGCTTACAAACTTGATCAACTGAAACAAGCGTCAACCTTGGAAATTATCGGTTTTTCTTCCCCCCTCGTGGCCTTTTTACTTACAGACGCAAGATCACGAGCATCGATATGATTCGTACGAAGTTAGAAATTCCATTTTAGAATTTGGAATTTTTGAAATTTGAGAATTGGAAATTTAGAAATTTGAAAATGTGAGAATTTGGAGATTTGAGAATTGGAAATTTAGAAATTTGAAAATGTGAGAATTTGGAGATTTGAGAATTGGAAATTTAGAAATTTGAAAATGTGAGAATTTGGAGATTTGAGAATAGAAAATTTAGAAATATTGAAAACTAGCGTCCAAAGTTCTCAACGCCTCACTCCCCAAACTCCCAAAACCCCATACGCCCAAATTTCAAATCTCCAACCCCCCAAACTTCCAAAGTCCCATATTGCCCAAATGCTCAAATCTCCACTCCCCCATCTCCCAAATCCCCATACTTCCAAATTCTCAAACCCCCAATCCCCAAAGCTTCCATAATTTCCCATATTTCCAAAAAAAAATCTCAAATCTCAATCCCCAAACTCCCAAATCCCCATAGTCCCAAACCCATCAAATCCCCAATCCCCAAAACCCCCAAATCCCCATATCTCCAAATTCTCAAATCTCCAATCCCCAAACTTCGAAATCCCCATATTTCCAAATTCTCAAATCTCCAATTCCCCCAAACTCCCACAATCCCATATTCCAAACCCTCAACATCTCCAAATCCCCAAAATTCCAAATCCCCATACTTCCATAACCCACCAAAATCCCACCTCTAACCCTCCAAAATGCACAATTCCCCCATCCCCAACAGTCCCCTGAAAATTCCCTAAGCCAAAAAATATCCAATTCCAAAATTTCCGCCCCCCAAATACTCAAACTCTCAGAACAATCAAACCCCCTAATTCCCGAATGTTATGCAACTCTCCCAAACCTCCAATTCAGATCTTTCCAAACCCCCATATCCCCCAATTTACCACAAGTTCAAGAGTTCCCAACCCCACATAACCCCCAAAACACCCCCACAATCAAAATTCCCAACCCTTATCAAATAGTTCCCCAAATTCTCAACCTCCCAAATCCCAAACTTTTAAATCGTCAAATCCTCAACTCCCAAACTCCAAATTCACCTAAATCTCCCAATGTTCCAAATTCGAAAATTCCCAACAACCCAAAATTCCAAAATTGCCAATCTAAACCGAAAAAACCCCCCCATCCCCCTTGATTACCCACCCTCCAAAAATTGTCCCTATCTCCCAAACCCCCAAATCCCCAAATTTCCCCTATACCTAATATCCAAAAAACCCAACTCCCCAAATTCCCATACCAATGCAAACACTACTTCCCCAAAATCCCAGTACATGACACAATCAATGCACCTGCCCCCAATACATGACCATCTATCCAGTAAAAACACCACTGCTTACTGTAGACTGCACCATCATACAATGTTACCCAAAAACAGTTGTTTTCGATAACACACTGCATGTGTCTTCTAGTAGCTTCTCATTGCATCATACAGCACATCTGTTTTTCAATATTTAGTATTCATTCCATGTGCGTCATATATTGTCTATTACATTTTAATCGATAACGCACCAAGCGTGTCCTGCCATAACTTATTCCATGTAAGCGAAGACGCACCAGGTGCGTCGTACAGTGCACAATGTAATTAGTTACTGTACTATGTTTTGCAGGAAAACTCATTATATTACAACACACATTACATTGTATTGTAACTGACGACGCATCATATGCGTCCCACATTGTTAATTTAACGTATTTAACCCCTTGCAGTATTTTAACGAGTCAGACTCGTGCCGCACTCAGGATTCAAATGCGACAAATCTTACTTAAATATTTAATACATTTGAAGTTTAAGTCCAATTATAATTTACATAGTCAAATACCGTTGAATACAAAATAGTCACAACATTTTGACTTTCTTCAATGATTTTATTATTATTGCAGTTAATAGTTACTTCTATCTGACGCACCTGACAAACTAATCATACGGCAAGGGGTTAATGGCATATCCATGTACTATTTATTCTTGCAACCTACATATCGTATGTGTTACATCCTATTTAATTCAATTGACGACGCACGATGTGCATTATAGTTACAATTTTGCACCGTTCGTCGATCGCAATCGATAACACACTATGTTCGTTTGATAATGAAATTGATATTATCAGTCGGTACTTAAAAGGTTGTCAGCGAGATAAGACCGCATAAAGCTCATATGATAAAAAAGGGTGTGCACAGATTAAAACTACAATTTTCCTTATTGAAAGCAAACAGTACGCGTAATTCATACTTAGTTTAAAGTGTAAAACGAAAAACGGCAAAGAGCAAATCCGCATTGAGGGATTTCGAAATGTAAGAATTTGGGGATCTAGGCATTTTTGAATCTAGGGATTTGGAAATCTAGCAATTTTCTAATCTAGAGATTTAGGAATTCAGGAATTTTTTTATTTAGCGATTTAGAGATCCAGAGATTTAGAGATCTAGTGATCTAGAGATTTAGGCATCTAGGGAGTTAGGGATTTAGGGATTTATGTATTTATGGGTCTAGGGATCTAGAGATCTGGGGATTTAGGGATCTAGGGATTTATGGGTCTCGGGATTTATGGATCTAGGGATTTAGGGGTCTAGGGATTTATGGATCTAGAGATTTACCGATCTAGGGATTTATTGATCTAGGGATTTATGGATCTAGGGATTTAGGGATCTAGGGATTTGGAGATCTAGGGATTTATGAATCTAGGGATTTATGGATCTAGGGATTTGGGGATGTAGAATTTTCGAATGTAGAGATTTGTGGATCTAGGGATTTTTGGATCTAGGGATTTGGGGATGTAGAATTTTCGAATGTAGAGATTTAGGGATCTAGGGATTTCTGTATGTTGGAATTTAGGGATATAGAATTTGAAAATCTAGGGATTTTTGAATGTAAAGATTTGAGGATCTAGCGATTTTGGAATCTAGGAATTCGTGATTCTAGGACGATTTGAACAATGGAAAATTTTGGAATCTAGAAATTTAGTCATCCACAGATTTAATGATTTGGCGATTTGGGTATATGTGAGCTTAGATTTGAAGATCTATGGATTCAAGGATCTACGCACTTTGGTACATAGCAATTTAAAGACCTAGGGATTTGGAGTCTTCAAATTGGGGTAGAAAAATTTGAAAACTTGAAAATTTGTAAAATTTGGGAATTTGTAAATCTACAATTCGACGAATTTGAAAATTATTGAAAGACAGACATGGAAATTCGAGATTCCGAAAATTCGGGAACTTAAGAATTTAAGAATTTAGCAGAATGAGTGCATATTTGAGAATAGAACAATTGTCAAATTTACGTGAGTTTTCCCGTTTGAAGGAAGCCTACGTTGCACTGGAGTGTGCGTGCCATAATAACCAGAGAAACATGATACAAGTAGGAAAAAAAGTTGCAACTCCGGTGGATCGTCGTATAACGAGACCCTTGGCCTCGAATGGGTTAAGAGCACGTGGCGTACATCGGCATCGTCGCGAGTACGATTCGCCTTGAAAGTCGCGATTAAAAAAGCCACGGTTCTGTGCGTCGTCGTGCCCCGTGGTCTTCTTTTCAACAGACTAAAGCTTCTATTTTAAGGCCGAACATACAGCCGGGAATGGAATATTGCGCCGCGGCATTAATAGCGGCTGCTGTTTCATGTCCGTGCACGATGAATTCCCTCGGGAAATTCGAGAATACCGGGTGTTAGATAAACGTGGGACATTTTCTTGGGTATTCGTTACAAGCGATCAAGAACATTTACAGAAATATATACTTCATCGTACTGAACCTGTTTCGCAATGCTGTATTTTTAAATTGATCAGTATTAATATAAAATGTTGAAATAAGTAAGTTAAATGTGCCGATGGGATGTTATTTGGTATCGACTATGGTCACTTCATTAATGATATTAAGATACCAATTATTTGGGCTCAGTACTTGGGTGCTTGAAATTAGAATTCGCAGTCGCATACTTTGTTATACTGCCCTACTACGATTTCATTATATTACTAGAATATTATGTTGCTGTTCTATTATTTTTATTATGCAATCATATTACAATAATACTGTTCTATTCTGCTATTCTATTTATCATGTTACTTCATTAACCTACTATTTTCCTACACTGTTACGTTACTGTTACATCATACCACTTATTACTGTTCTACTACCCTCTTGTCTTACTACCGTTAGTCATTAGTTTCATGCTTCTAGTATATTACTATTCTACTTTTTTACTGTACTGATATACTACTGAGCTTCTTTTACAGCATTCTACTATTTTACTTTTTTACTACATTGATATACTATTAAGTTTCTATTGAAGCATACAACTATTCTACTTTTTTACTGTACTGATATACTACTAAGCTTCTTTTGCAGCATTCTACTATTCTACTTTTTTGCTATACTAATATACTATTAAGCTTCTATTGAAGCATACAACTATTCTACTTTTTTACTGTACTGATATACTACAAAGCTTCTTTTGCAGCATTCTACTATTCTACTTTTTTGCTACACTAATATACTATTAAGCTTCTATTGAAGCATACAACTATTCTACTTTTTTACTGTACTGATATACTACAAAGCTTCTTTTACAGCATTCTACTATTTTACTTTTTTACTACATTGATATACTATTAAGTTTCTATTGAAGCATACAACTATTCTACTTTTTTACTGTACTGATATACTACAAAGCTTCTTTTGCAGCATTCTACTATTCTACTTTTTTGCTACACTAATATACTATTGAGATTCTATTGAAGCATACAACTATTCTACTTTTTTACTGTACTGATATACTACAAAGCTTCTTTTGCAGCATTCTACTATTCTACTTTTTTGCTACACTAATATACTATTGAGATTCTATTGAAGCATATTGCTATTCTACTTTTTTATTGTACTGATATACTACTAAGCTTTTATTGTAGTATACTACTATTCTACTTTTCTACTGTACTGATATACTACTAAGCTTCTTTTGCAGCATTCTACTATTCTACTGTTTTGGTACACTAGTATACTACTAAGCTTTTATTGTAATATACTACCATTCTACTGTATTATTATATAACCTTTTTACTGTACTAATATACTAATCTTTTATTGTAACATATTGCTTTATGTACTATCATAGTACTAGCCTTCTAGTTCAGTATACTATTATACTATTATTTCATTACACCTTAGTTCCACTGATTCTGCTATACAACTATTGTTCTATGCTACTATCTTATTACGGTACTACACTGTTTATCTTACCTTTACATTTAATCCATTATTGCACTATGTACGAGTGTTCTATTTCAGTGTACTAGTATGCTACTTCCCACTATATTTTGGTTTTACATTTTGTAGCACGCAAACGTATTACTAATATTTTACTATGACATTCTGTTGTTTTATCATTTTCTTATCTAACTATATTACTATGTAAGTGCACTGTTATTATATCATTGATAATGTCAGAAACTGTGGGTTTTTAAATAATCGAAGATAGTCGTGATGGTAATTACAATTAATTATTAATTAGTCAATATATTAATTAATTAGTATCAGTACGATATATGTATGTATACCACCGAAGCATCATGACTTCTTCAAATCCCTTCCGCATGTACAAAATACAGATGAGCAATAAATTATTTTGTAATATATATATTTAGAAGATTTTCTGAATTGCATAAATAGTGTTTTCCAATTGTTGTACTGAAATATAAAATAAATTGCATATTGTTTTTTTTCTAATTTGAAGCGTTTTAAATGATATCGAATGGACTCCGGCAGTTTCAAATTTTGTAACAAATCTATTTGTTAATTTTGAAAGTGGCTTAAATTCATTGTTGGTAAGACATATATTATTCGCTTAATAATTGCTATTGTTTTAATAGGAATTCTTTTATTTTTATTGTCATTAAAACACAAGCTCTTAAAGAAATAGACTTAGGCCATTTTCAAAATGAACGACTCATATATTAATGGAATATGGGGAGATAATAATATTCAAAATAAAACTAATACACTGTAACTTAAAACAACTAAACGAATTTATTATTTAAGAAAAATGACTTGGAAGGACCTCTTTAAATATGTTAATTAAACTTAATTTATGAACCTTTAAATAACGCAATATATTTTTATACACGTGAAAAATTATATAAACCGGAAAACAATAACGAAGAAATATATAGATTTTATTTTTTTTATAACACGAAAGTCTGATCAAAATCGAGCGGTATCACATAAGTAACTGATCGACGCACGAATTCGATTATCGACTTTTCGACACAAACATTTATTTTTGCTAATTTAATTGAAATGAAAATTCAACATTAAAAGCTTCGTAACAAAATAGTCAAAAATATAAAAGTTCTATCCTTGCATTGGTATTGTCAAAACTTTTACCAGTTTCTCTCTTAATCCGTTATTTTGAATATCGTGCAAATCAGTGGATAACAATACGTGTATTTGCAATTAAAGTGTTTGGTGTTTAAAGACAATATCGTTCTGTCAGTATTTGAACAGTGGCAGTACCGTGATTACTGGTGGAAACAGTTGTCCGACGGAAACGAACAAACCGATAAAACTGGGGGTGTCTATAATGGATTAGTATTTGCATAAGATAATGCGGCATCGCGGATATACGAAAAGGGTTACTCTCCCTTACGTTACCGTGGCAATCGCTTTTGCATTATTTGCAATTCAACGTCGCCGAAGGGTTTCTCTTTCCGGTGGAACCCCTTTTCGGCTACCGCGCTTAAAGCTTGATTTACGGTATACGTGTATCGAATTTGGAAATATGCAAATTTGGATATTCAAGGAGATAGACATTCGAAAATTTAAAGGTGTAGATAAGTGCTTGAATATTTCGAAATTTGAATTTTTGGAGATGTAAAATTGAAAAATTTCGAAATTTTTGGCTTTTGTGAATATGAAAATATAGAGAATTGGAAATTTTGAAATATGTATTTTTGGGAATTTGGGAATATAGGAATTTAAAAGTTTTGAAATTTTTGGATTTTATGAATAGGAAAATATAGAGAATTGGAAATTTTGAAATATGTATTTTTGGGAATTTGGGAATATAGGAATTTAACAATTTTGAAATTTATTTTTTCTTTAGGAATTTGGGAATATAGAAATTTAATAATTTTGAAATTTGTATTTTTGGGAATTTGGGAACATAGGGATTTGAAAATGTAGAAATTTGTACTTTTGGGAATTTGGTAATATAGGGATTTGATAATTTTGAAATTTGGACTTTTGGGAATTTGGGAATATAGAGATTTAAGAATGTAGAAATTTGGACTTTTGGGGATCTGGTAATATAGAAATTTAATAATTTTGAAATTTGGACTTTTGGGAATTTGGGAACATAGGGATTTGAAAATGTAGAAATTTGTATTTTTGGGAATTTGGTAATATAGGGATTTGATAATTCTGAAATTTGGACTTTTGGGAACTTGGGAATATAGAGATTTAAGAATGTAGAAATATGGACCTTTGGGAATTTGGTAATATAGGGATTTGAAAATGTAGAAATTTGTATTTTTGGGAATTTGGTAATATAGGGATTTGATAATTTTGAAATTTGGACTTTTGAGAATTTTGGAATATAGGGATTTGAAAATGTAGAAATTTGGACTCTTGGGAATTTGGGAATATAAGGATTTGAAAATTTTGAAATTTGGACTTTTGAGAATTTGGGAATATAGAAATTTGAAAATGTAGAAATTTGGACTTTTGGGAATTTGGTAATATAGGGATTTGAAAATTTTTAAATTTGGACTTTTGAGAATTTGGGAATATAGGTATTTGAAAATTTTGAAATTTGGACTTTTGGAAATTTGGGAATATAGGGATTTAAGAATGTAGAAATATGGACCTTTGGGAATTTGGTAATATAGGGATTTAAAAATGTAGAAATTTGTATTTTTGGGAATTTGGTAATATAGGGATTTGATAATTTTGAAATTTGGACTTTTGAGAATTTGGGAATATAGGTATTTGAAAATTTTGAAATTTGGACTTTTGAGAATTTGGGAATATAGGTATTTGAAAATTTTTAAATTTGGACTTTTGGGAATTTGGGAATATAGGGATTTAAGAATGTAGAAATATGGACCTTTGGGAATTTGGGAATATAGAAATTTAAAAATGTAGAAATTTGTATTTTTGGGAATTTGGTAATATAGGGATTTGATAATTTTGAAATTTGGACTTTTGGGAATTTGGGAATATAGGTATTTGAAAATTTTTAAATTTGGACTTTTGGAAATTTGGGAATATAGGGATTTAAGAATGTAGAAATATGGACCTTTGGGAATTTGGTAATATAGGGATTTAAAAATGTAGAAATTTGTATTTTTGGGAATTTGGTAATATAGGGTTTTGATAATTTTGAAATTTGGACTTTTGGGAATTTGGGAATATAGGGATTTGATAATTTTGAAATTTCGACGTTTAAGAATTTGGCCAAATAGGGATTCAAAAATGTAGAAATTTGAATTTTTGTGAATTTGGGAATATAGGGATTTGAAAATGTAGAAATTTGTACTTTCAGGAATTTTGTAATATAGGGATTTGGCAATTGACAATTTGGTATATAGGAATTTAAGAATTTCATCTTCTGGGAATTTAATAACATAGGAATTTGAAAATTTGAAATTTTGCGAGTATGAAAATTTCCAAATTGTCGAATTTACGAAATTGACATATTTCGTGATTTATAACATTTAATAATTATAAATTTAAGAATTCGAAAATTTAAACATTTGGTGATGATGGAAATTGGAAATGAAAAAATTTGGGACTGCAATGTGGAAAAATATCTTTGGAAATTGAGTTGGCCTCGATACACAGATATATCATGAAATGTCAGGTCGAGTGTGAAATTGAGGTGAAATTAAAGCACAGAATCGATGTCAGATTTAAATTTAAGAAATCGATGTTCGTTCAGTTCGAACAGTCGACATACATACATATGTACTTGATTTAAGGCTAATTTCTGAACAGTCTGAACATTTTTTTTTTCTTTTTTAAGAAAATGGTGTTTTCTATTTTTACTGAAAAGAAGTAGGTGTTACGGCTAATATTTTGGCCGAGGAATATTTAAATTTGCATACTTTACAAAATATGAACTTTCAGATTCAGAAATTTTCAAATTACGTTTGGGAATTTTAGGATTTGTAACCTTGAGAATTCAGAAATTAAAAAAATTGGAAAATTTAAGAATTTGGGAATTTGTGAGTTTAAAAATTTGGGGATTTGGGGATTTGTAGAATTTAGAAATTTGGGAAATTTGAGAACCAAGGTATTTGGAAGTTTGAGAACTAAGGAATTTGGAAATTTACGAATCTAGGAATTTGGGAAATTTAAAGATTTAACAATTTTCAAAATTCCATATTTAATCTTTCAAATAGAAAATAAGTGGGGAGAGACTCTATCGAAGTTCTTAACTAAAGGCAGCCTATACTTCATCTTAATCTACATGCTAGTAATATGAAAGAAGTCCAGCAATGAACTATAGTAATATACATAATCTAAATTACATTGGTAAAGTAAGTGGTAAATTATACTAGGATTAATACATTGAAGTGTTAGAAAATGGTTAGTGTTGAAGTTATTTTGCGATGGTGCTCTAACCTTGGTTACATTGATAGAGCAAGTGGTAGAGTATAATAGCGTTAATATGTATAATGGTAGAGCAAGTGGTAGAGTATATTAGCGCAAGGACATTTGAGTGTTAGGAGAAAAACTTGGTAATCTTTAGAGTAATGTATCTTTTGAAAATAGAAAGCTATGTTTGTAGGATTTTGTGTATTGCTGTTCAAGCTTTATCAAAAATTTATATATTTATTAAATATAAGTTATAAATTTATTCTTTCCCTTAATTATAAATTTATATTTAACAGTGAGCACTTATTTATAGTTCAGTTTATTATACTTACGTTACCGGTGTAACATTCTTCACAATTATTTAAAATTAAACAAATTTTTTTAATATTTTAGTATTTCACTATGGCATTTTTTCACTCATTTTTTTATTAATATGTAATATATTATCATTCTAAAACAAAGACATTTTTTAAGTATTTTACTATTTAATTATGCTATTTTTTCATTCTACTGATATATATTATATAATATAACAATATACTATTACACGATTACACTCTTCCACTATACTACTATTCCACTATTTTATCATTGTATTATTTCATTATTTGACTATCCCAGTCTTTCATTATAGTATTCTACTATTTCAAGATTCCACTCTTTCGCTATATTACTATTCCACACATCTACTATTTTAGTATTCTACTATCTAATTTTTTCAATATATTATCATTTTACTATTTTATTATTTTAATATTTTATATTAAATATTAAATACTTTTAACATTTTTACTATTCTAGTGTTGTACTAATTCACTCTACTATTATTCTACTATTCTACTATTTCATCATTCCACTTTTTCACTATACTACTATCTCAATATTCTGCTATTTTAGAATTCTATTATCTCACTATTCCACTATTTTACTATTTTGGTATTTTACTGCATACAGTACTATTTTATTATTCTAGTAATTACATTGTACTGCTGTTCTACTATTGTATCATTCTATTGTTTAATTGTTCTATTATTATAATATTATATTCTTCATTATTTTAACGTTTTACTCTTTTTACTATTTCATTATTTGTCTCTTTCACTATACTAGTATTCCAGTCTTTACTATACTACGACTTCATTATTTTACTATTTCATTATTCTACTATTCTGCTAATTATACTATACTGTTGTTCCAGTATTCTCACCATTCTACTGCTTTACCATTATCATTTTAATATTTTATTTTTCACTATTTTATCATTCTGCCATTTTTACTATTTCACGATTGTAATACCTTCTTATTTCATGAATTCTACTATACTACATTCTACCATTGCAGTAGTACACAATTCATCACAGAATAAATTAGTTATTGAAATGGATTATTGAAACAAAGATACCATTATTTATTATAATTCCAAATTAATTAATATTTATATCTTTTAGATAAAATATTCGCATACATTTTGTAAATATGCTATAATTTCATTTCCGTATTTTTCTTTTAATTCTATCCACTTTGATGATTAGTAAAGACGGTTTGATTTAACACCAGATTCCTTCATCTAACATTAATGTATCATTTACCACAATTTAGAGAGTTCAACCTTTCCTCAGAGAAATTAATCCCAGATTTACGGACGTTTAATGACCACTTTAAATTATAATTAAGCTGTAAACATAAATAATAGATAATACATACACCAGCTTATACAACGATTCTTTATCTCGATGAAATTTAACATACATCTTGATAAAAGCATCTTAATACTTTGTCGTACAATTTATTTGTCAAGTCAGTCAGACCTAAGTTCCATATATGTGATATTAAAACAAATAAAGAAAGTTTAAATGTTATGTCAATTTTACATTCAGGGATCCTTAATTTTGCAAATTATAATTGGACTCAAACTGCTAATTAAAAGTATTAAAAATTCAAATAAGTATGTGTGCGTCACGTGTCAGAGCCTTCAAAGTACGGCAAGAAGTTAATAATTTTCATAATTGAAAACAAGAAATAAGGTCCGTTATTTTGAGGGTTTCCGTAAATCTGACGTAAAAGCTCATTTTGGGAGCGTACAAGAAAGGAAAGGTAAATGAAGTGGGTATAGTCCTCCGCTACTTATCTCTCGGTGTCTGTCATCAACGTTCGCCTTATCTCGTGGCAAACTGTGGCACCCTAAAGTTCCAGGACATCTAGTGGCCGCTTTTGCTATACACGAAAGATGCAAGTACACGTACATTGATTCAGCAACGTCCTGACAACCGATACTTCCATTGTACTTGATGTCGAAACAGGGAATCTCTGCGTTTCGAAACGATCTGCGTCACGCGATACCGAGGAAAATGCGATGCGACGAGAGGTAGAACCTCGGGGATGACTAACTCCCGTAGCCCCTCGAGCGAGGGAGCTGAAAGAGGGTTCGGGTCCGTGTTTCCCATCGCATACTGGGTGTTTGAAAGTTAAATATCACTACAGCCTCAGTCTACATCTGGATAGGTGAACATCCGTAGAAAAAAATTGGCACGAAATTGACCTTGACCTTGAAATTCAAGGTCAAATTTCTTTATCATCGTGTCGTATAGTACTCGTCGGAAGGATGTCTCCAAGTAACCGGTGGTTATAATTTAAACGTTTTCTTGAAAAATCAACTTCTTGTCTTATAGTGTCACTCCTGACGCACGCTGCAATTCGAATGTGATAAATTAGATTCGTATTTTCACAGCAATTGAATTTTGTGTTCAATTGTAATTACTATGTGCACAATCAAGGATCGCTGAATACTGAACGTACCAGACATTTCAATTTTCATTGTTTGTCTTCGCTTTGTGGCAATAATTAGTCAGTGTGTGACGCAACTGCCTAGGAAATTGTAGCTTGTGGAGTAATGCTCAGAGTATCAATCATACAATACTCAGAGTATCAATTACAAAGAACAGAATTCTCTGTAAAAAAATCAGTATTTTCCGAAACCTTATTTTTGAGAAAATCGATTTGGAAAATTTGTGACAAAAATAAGTAACAAAATGGAGAAAACGAAGTATCAAATAAATGACTTCATGTCAGTACTTTTACTTATTTTTCACTTTCACATAAAATCCCCTTTCTATATGTAAATCTGACACGATAAGTCCTGTTTTGACGACTGTTACCAGCAGTGAAACTTCAACACTGTTTTCATAGAGAACGGTGAAGTTTCAACATATAATTCCTTGAAGATTTTTTATCGTTTCCACGAATACTACGTGATGCGATAATAAGGAAACTTGACACTGAGTTTTGTTAAAAAAGGACAATTGCATGTCTCCGATGTGTTCGAATCAATCGGAACGGTTCGGCAATCTTCGACAATTTCCGGCGCGCGAGTCCTTTGCCGGTCCGCGACGGTTGACACGTGACGATTAGAATAAATTTGGAAGGCGAATAGTAAAGACGTGTAGTTTAAATGACTAATAAATTGTTAGGCTAAATTTTATTGCGAGGCACACAAAATTGTTGACTTTTTTTATCATTTAATAGTTTGTAATGCTTAGGATACAAGGATGCAAGTTTTAATATTAAGAATCCAGAGGTTAAAAAGTTATGCGTATGTCAATTCAAGCGCTTTCGGCATATTTAGTTACTGCGACGCCATATTGGCTTTCACCCATGTCCCGCTGATCAGTTAGGTAGAGAATGCCATTAAAATGGTAAAACATGTTTTGTTAGTACAATTATTAGTTGCTTTTCTTTTAAATAAATTATATTACAGAATCACTTTAACGGTCATAAACGTAGCCCAATCAAATTACAGATAGAAGTCAATATGGCGTCACACTCAAATAAGTTATAAATGCTCAACTTTACATATACATAACTTTTTAACCGCTGAATTCCTAACATTAAAACTTGCAGTTTTATATTGTAGACATCAAAAGTTATTAAACGTTTAAAAAGTAAACAACTTTTTGTGCTCCAAAGTAAAGTCTAACCAATTATTAAATTAAAGGAGAGTGTCGTGGAGTTCATTTCGAAATTCAAGTTTCGTGATCAAGGTTAATGTTCTTTTTTATAGATTTTTATAGAATTAGAGGTATGGAATAAAGACGTGACATACAATTCTTAAACACCCTGTACTTTGCATGCACTGAATGCTCCGCGGCCTACCAAGTGCACTCACCGGCCGAAAGGGTAGTTGCATTTTTCTAACGCGTTCAGAGGGGCTGAATTCGACGGGGGACACGGGGCTATTGATTTTAAGGGCTCGTTTTATGCGTGGCATGCTCGACGTTACGACATCCTCGCTGTTTAAGCAATTTTTTTTCCAAATTGTGAAGCTAAAGAGCGGGATGGAACATTGCGGGTACGTTCTACAGATAGGCTTCACTAGGAAAAGTGGTTACATATGGGAAAGAATTTTATATCAGTTATCTTCAATTTCGTGAGACCATGTATATGCACTTGAACGTTCTCGAATTACTACATTTGAACATTTCCGAATTCTTGAAATTGTAACTAAAAGTTTACTTTTAAATTCGGAAATTTACATATATAGGAATTTAAAAAATTTAGAAAAATGGAAATTTTTTAATTTGAGGACGAAATTCCAAAGTTTAAAAATTTGGAATTTTTCAAGTTCAACGATCTAAAAGTTTCAAAATTTAGAAATTTGAAAATTTACAAATTTAAAGATCTAGAAGTTTCAAAATTTTGAACTTCTCAAATTTAGGGATTTAGAAGTTTGGAAATTCGAATATTTTCAAATTTAAGGATTCATAAATTCTGAAATTTGGAAATTTTCGAGTTTACAGATCTAAAAGTTTCAAAACTTAGAAATTTGGACTTCTTCAAATTCATAAATTTCAAAGTTAGTAGATTTCTCAGTTTGGACACTCCTAAGTTTCTAAATATAAAAATTTGAATTTAGATATATAGGAATTTGGAGAATTATAGATTTGGAAAATTGTGAACCAAGAAATTTCGGAATTTGTATACTTGAAATTTTTTAAATTTGGAATTAGAAGTTTGGAAATTTGGACTTTGAAAGTGTGAAAATTTTAGAAGCCAGGAATTGTACGAATTTGCTAATTTGGAAATTTTAGAAATTTGGAACTTTATTAATTGAGGAACTGATTTTAGGAATTTCAGAATTTCGAAAATATGAAAATTAGAAAATTTGGGAATATAGAAATTTGACAATTTCAAAATATGATCATTTAGACAATTTGGTACTTCATAAATTTAGAAACTTGAAAATTTGGGAATTTGAAGATTTTGAAAGTTGGGAATTCGTAAATTTAAGAACTTTAATTTTTGAAAATTCTGAATTTGAAAATTTTTAAATTTGGGAAGTCGGAATTTTTGAAATTTGAAAATCGAATACCTGGAAATTTTGAAATTCCAAAATTCTAAAACTTACAAACTTTTAAATTTAAAAGTTAAGAACTTGAAAATTTGAAAATATGGAACTTGAAAATTAAAAAATTTGAAAATATAGAACTTGACAATTTTTTAATTTGAAAATCAAGAACTATATAATTTTTAAATTTGAAAATCGAGAACCTGAAAATTTTTAAATTTGAAAATCGTTAACTTGAAAATTTTTAAATTGGAAAGTCGATAACTCGAAAATTTTTTAATTTAAAAGTCAACAACTTGAAAATTTCAAAATTTGTAAATCGTTAACTCGAAAATTTTTACATCTAAAAGTCGAGAACTATAAAATATTTAAATTTGAAAATCGAGAACTTAAAAATTTTTAAATTAGAAAGTCGTTAACTTGAAAATTTTTAAATTGGAAAATCGATAACTCGAAAATTTTTTAATTTAAAAGTCAACAACTTGAAAATTTCAAAATTTGTAAATCGTTAACTCGAAAATTTTTACATCTAAAAGTCGAGAACTATAAAATATTTAAATTTGAAAATCGAGAACTTACAAATTTTTAAATTTGAAAATCGTTAACTTGAAAATTTTTAAATTGGAAAATCGATAACTCGAAATTTTTTTAATTTAAAAGTCGAGAATTTGAAAATTAAAAAATCTGTAAATTGTTAGCTCGAAAATTTTTACATTTAAAAGTCGAGAACTATAAAATTTTTAAATTTGAAAATTGAGAACTCGAAAATTTTTTAATTTAAAAGTCGAGAGTTTGAAAATTAAAAAATCTGTAAATTGTTAGTTCGAAAATTTTTCAATTTGAAAATATGTTCAAGCCTACACGTGTGTTATTAAAAGGAAGCCTGCGTTATGTCGTAAGTATTCTAAGCCATCGATAAGTTTGCATAAGCTTCTCGATTTCGATGAAGGGTTCAGTGTTCAGTGTCTCTGTTATCATCGCTTGATGACTGCGGTTTGCGAATTATCGCACGACGACCCGCGAAAGGCAAGTAAAGTAGTTGACACTTGGAACCGCAACGCGAAAAATCGTTTATCAAAGGCAGTCTTAACAGGTGCTTGGCTGACGGTGTTCCTTCTTTCAGCACGCACACTCGAGTGTGCATTGGACACGTGTGTGTGCACGTGTGCCTTCATTCAGCCACGTCACGACGTGCTTTGTTGATAAAACAAGCTGCGTTTCGTAATTGACGTTCTTTTAGTTTTCCTTTTTATTACGTCTTCATGGACGATTATACTTATGTAATTGTGTGCAGTTACAAATCCGACATTTGTCCAAATTATCTTATTAAGCATTTTGCATAAATTATGATAACGAAGAAATTAGCTCTAGTGTCTCTTTTGAATTTTGATTCCTTGCTTTACAATATCGTCTCTCACTCATGACGCACTAATGACGCACTCGTGATTCGAATGTGATCAATTTTAGGGTATTTTCTTTTTTATTTTCTGCGAGAAGTAAAATTTTCCTTGGAACTTTTAATCTAGAGAATCAATTTTTGTATAATTAACTTGTCCCACAACGTGTCACACTCGTGACGCACACTACAGTTTGAATGTGACAAATTCGTATTTTCATTGCAATTGAATTTTGGGTTCAATTCTAATTATAATCTGTGTAATCAAGGATCGCTAGAGGCAAAATGAGCTTAACATTTTCATTTTCTTTAGTTGTCTCATCGTTGTAGTAATAATTAACGAGCTGTGAATGACGTAACTGCCTGGAAAATTGTAGATTAAGGCGTTAAATTAAGATGGATATTTGGTTATTTTTATGAGTCTTATATTTGATTAACCTCTTGTTCTGACGAGTTTGGTTCGTGACGCACTCACGGTTTTAATGTGATTATCTTGCTCGAATTTTGAATACGCTTCGATTTGGAGTTTAAGTCCAATCACAAAATTGGAATACAAAATTGACATAACATAACATTTTTTTTTTTGACAAAATTGACATAACATTTCAACCTTTTCTCTCTGTTTTAATATTGCAGCCTTGATTAGTTAGTTTCTTTAATTTTTAAATCTTGAATTTACCACATTTTCAAATTCACAAACATAAATTTTCCAATTCCTAAATTTTCAATTCGCAATTTTTTTATTGTTTCAATTTTCATTTTTAAATTTTTAAATCTTCAAATGTTCAAACTTCTAAATATTTAAATAGCCACATTCCCAAAATCTCCAATTTTCCAAATTTTTAAATTGTCAAGTAACCACATCCCTAAATCTTCAGGTTTTTTTCAATATTCTGATATTTTCAAGTTCAGAAATCCACAAATTACCATATTATTCAAGAATTCTCAAAATAAAGTGTTAGAGAATATTAAATTTATCGATTGCGTTATTAATCGATATTATTTTGCAGGATTCAGGTGCTGGTGCACCAGCAGATGATGACGAAACGGCGAGGAGCTGTAAAAGGTGAGTTTTATAAAAGATAGTAATATAATCTTATCAGAAATCTGTATTTATAGATTAAAATAATTACAAAAATCACAAGTAACATAAACTCTACAGAACGTGCCATTAATCAGATCGATAATTTCTTTTCAAATTATCAAATAATTATTTTATATTATAAAATAATGAACAAATAATTATTCCAAAGCAATATAAAAATAATAATGACATAATCGCAAAAAATAGTGACTAAACATTCGAAATACAACAGTAATTTAAATAATAATCCTGGTTCGAAATTTAAAAATAATTATAAATTAATTTACATTATGAAAAAAATTATTAAATAGTAATAATTACATCAAAGGTCACAAGTATTATAAATCCCATAAAATGCGAGTGTCAGTATATGAAGATATTTTATTTCATAATAATATTTTAGTACCACTCATAATTGGCTGATAAGAGTATATCAATTACGTAAATAGCTATAATAAAAATCTTTAATTGAAAAGTAAGTGTGACATTGATATTTTTTACCGATTCGTGAAAATCCATGGGGTGAGATTGAAACCCATTAAGCTTGGTACGCAACGCCATTAGCTGCCTGTTTCAAAGGTACAACCAAAACGCGTTTGTCCATCAGTTAGTGTTAGTTTAGTCCCTTAAGGGCCCCTATTCCGAATCTTCCATCGTAAATATCATAGTAGATATACGAACGCGAACGTGTACACGTTTACGTACTTTGGCTTACAACTTCGATAAGATCGAGTTGCAGGTTTCTGGTATTAAAACTGGTTAAAGCCGCGTCCACATTGGAAATTGTTAGATACCTTAGCAATTTCCTTCTCACTTTCGAGCACTAACGATCTTTATATATTTCTAAGGATTTTTTAGCCGTTCTTTATTTTGCAATTCAATTTTCAATCAAACCATTATTTCTTGATGTCAGTCGATCATTACTTTTTTAATAGACTTATATTTGCCTTATTTAATTGACTTTCAAAATGAATGACAATGAACATTTTATTAATAATAAATATTTTATACATTGATGAAAAGGAAAAGTATTGTTTAGATGTAGAAACACTGGTGGGAAACGTAAATTCAAATAATTCTTTTTAATTTGTTTCTATGGTAGTTATGGTGGTTTGCAATTAATAATTTACGAAAGAGAAGTGTTAACATTAACACTTATAGTATTACTAATACTTCTAGTATTAACAAAAATCGTAGTTCACGATTAACATGTAACCAATGAAATTTATTAATAACAGTATTATCAAAACTTTTCTTCATAATTAATGTGGTACAAAATTAAAAATGTTAATTCTTCCGGTATTAACAAAAATCATGGTTCATGACTGACACGTAATTAATGAGATTTATTAATGACAATATTAGTGAAATTTTCTTCCAAATCAATAAACGCGGTACAAAATTAAAAATGTTAATCCTTCCGGTATTAACAAAAATCATGGTTCATGATTGACATGTAATTAATGAGATTTATTAATGACAATATTAGTGAAATTTTCTTCCAAATCAATAAACGCGGTACAAAATTAAAAATGTTAATCCTTTCGGTATTAACAAAAATTGTGGTTCATGATTGACACGTAATTAATGAGATTTATCAATAACGTTGTTAGTAAAACTTTCTCTAAAATTGCAAAATATTCTTTATATAATTCTTCAGTGCGGTCAAGTGTCTGATTTTGCAATTTTACTCATAAATCTTCATGAGAAGGAAGCACGCAAATTTTTATAGAAGAAATTTTTTCACGTGCCATTTTTCCCAAAAAGCGTTCTTTACTGCACTGAAAAATTATACAAAGAATATTTGGAAAAGAAATCATGACAAAATATTGTTAAAAATTTTTAAATTAATCTATAGTGTTATAAGCGTTGAAACATAGTGCAGCAGTGGTAGTTAATAAAATAGAAGTAATAATTTCAAAAACCATTACCAACTTTCGTAAAAAAGATTCAGTGTTACTATATTTCTACGGCAAAAATATTTTCAAGCACAAAGGGTTGATAATAGAGATAACTTCAAAGAATTTTTTTGACATCAAACTTTTCAACTAGAAAGTTGTAAAATACGTCGTATTGCGTACCAGGACTCGTGTGAGCTCCAGGACATTTACCTTATAAAGAAAGAACATGGGATTGAAAAACACATTCTGGTCAGGAGCCACCTTTACAGGACCTAATAGAAAGTTTACTGTTTTTCCGCATGATAGAATGTATCGGCAATATGCCGTCGACGATCGAGATTTTTCCGATTTACTTTTGTTTTTCTTCTAGAAATGCGTTGCATATTTCATACTTGGCCGAACCATGTGTACACGAAAACACGAGGTTTCATGAATAATAATTTAGTTTTGTTAATGTAACATTTTGTTTAACTAGTGGTTCTGCAAACTAGGAGCTTCCCGCGAATGTGTATTTAAAATTCAGAGTTTGTCTACCGTAAACATATAGATAGAATAAAAATGAGAGGCAGAGATTTTTAAGTTGTGCAAACGATTAAACGTGTCTGAAATTATCGAAACACGATTATTGTTAATTTCACAACGATTGACGTCAATGATGACCAATTATTGTCGTCAACGGTTAGTTGTAGAACTTTCAAAGTGGTTCCAGTCGATTTTATGTGTCAAAAATGACCGAAAACGATACCAAAACACGGTTTTTATCGATTGAACGACAATCGACGTTGATCTCGTCTGGTTCCTGTCATCGTCGTCAAAATCTATGTAGTAAATTTAGAGTCACGAGTCTGCCCTCGAAATTACAAGTCAAAAGATCCAAAATTGCGGTCTATAGCGTGGCCAGACAAGCAAACAAATGCAAATCGAGATCCAGGAATGTCATTACGTTCGACAAATACCAGGTATTTCGATTAATTTTTAATTTCTGCGTTGGGTAGCACTGGACGCAAAGGTGTGTTCACAGTCCACACTCCTACATTATTTTGTTGCTACGACAATACCTTTCAAAATGCCATTAACGTTCAAATGATTACAATCTAGCGTCATATTTTATTTTTGCGGTAAGCATGTCTAGTTTCAAACCAAATAAAGAGCATTTGAGACACGTACTTTTCTTGTTCAGTCAAAAGAAACACGCGAGTGAAAGCCGTCGTATTCTTGTGGAAACTTAGGGTGTCCTAACGCAAAACGCTTGTTTCTGTTCCATTTTGGACTGCAAAAAATTTGACCCAGGACAACCATCAACATTGGCAAGACCGAATCACATCGGAAGGAAGACAATGCTACATTTGGTGGGATCAGAAGGATGTCATGTATCATGAGCTTCTGAAACCATGTGAAACATTTAATACGGATCGTTAACAAATGATTACTTTCAAACATGTATTGAAAAGCGCCCAGATAGACACGGAAATGTGATTTGCAACACAACGCCTCATTACACACCGCGAAAATGGTTAGAGACAATTTCTGCACTTAGCTGGGAACTTGTCTCACTCGCAATACTTACCAGACTTGGTCCCTTCGGTCTACCACTTATTTTCACCGATGGCTCCAGACACTTTCCCAGGAACACTTGAACAATTATGAACATGTCTATAAACGGCTTGTCGATTGGTTCAAAATGTGAACAATTTGGGAGGGCATCCACAATTTGAAGGGCAGATGGGAAAAATGTACGACTAGCGATGATGCATACTTTGAATAAAACATTTTTCCTTCTTTGCAAATTTAAAAGAAAAGAATTAAGAATTACTAACACACTTGGTATATTCCATATATAGTTTATAAAAGGCTCTCGAAAAGCTAACACCACAACTCTACATCTAGACCTCGGGTACACTGCGAATGTCCATGTCCATGAAGTCACCGTGCGAGTCGTAGTTTTCTAAAAAATTCATGGGAGTTAGCAGCGTTGTATAGAGCTCGTACAACGATTAGCGAGTTAATAACACGACGACGATCGAAAGTCAACGTCCGTCGTTTTCAGGAAATAACTAGAAGCCGAGGGACTGTTACTTAATCAAGCAGACGAGTTCCTTTCTGGGAATAGGCTCGTCCCGGCTTCCTCCTGCCGGCAATAATTCAATTAAACCAGCTTCACGGCTCGAGGAAAGTCTCGTGCGAACTTCCTCGAGTTCTCCTGAGACGTAAACATTCGCTAATTTACAGGAAGCGAGTGTCGTCTCTTTTTCTTAGCTTAATCGTTCGACTTTCTACATTGCCTTTTGCGTAATGTTCGCGAATCGTGGCGACGTAATCACGAAACCCTCTCCTCGGGTCAGGAAAAACACCGGAAACCAGCAAACCAACACGCTTTTCACGCTTCCGTCAATTTGCTCGCTGGAAATTCTTACTAATTTAATTCCACTATTTTCTGACAATTGTGGTTGAGAATATTACTAGAATTGCGCTAATAATTCGACAAAATTCTACTTTAATATATTCGATAACTCATTTATGATTGGTAATTTGAACACTGTTCGAAAGTTACATTTAAATTGCATTTATAAATTAGAGATATTCGGATATTGGAATATGGTGATATAGGGATATGGGATCATGACGATATGGAGACGTGGAGATATGGGGGTATGGTCATATCGAGATGTAAGGAAATGGGGATATAGAGATGGGGGGATGTGGGAATGTGGAGATATGATGATATAGGAATGTGAGAATATGGGGATATAGGGATCTCGAGATATGATGATATACGAATGTGAGAATATGGGGATATAGGGATCTGGGGATATGATGATATACGAATGTGAGAATATGGGGATATAGAGATGTGGAGATGTGAGGATCTGGGAATACGAAGATATAGGAATGTGAGAATATCGGGTTATCAAGATGTGGGGATGTGGAGATTTAGGGATATGGTGATATGGAAATGTGAGAATATAGGAACATAGGGATGTGGCGATCTGGAGATATGATGATATAGGAATGTGAGAATATGGGGATATAGAGACGTGAGGATGTGGGGATTTGGAGATATGATGATATAGGAATGTGGGAATGTAGGGATCTGGACATGTGATGATATAGGAATGTGGGGATGTGAGGATCTGGGAATATGATGATATAGAAATGTGGGAATATGGGGATCTAGCGATATGATGATATAAGGATATGGGGATATGGGCACATAGGGATATAGGTACATGTGGATGTAGGAATATGGGAATATGGAGATATAGGAATATGTGGATACATATTAGAGATAATTGAATATTGGGATATGGAGAAATAAGGATGTAGAAGTACAAGAATCTTACGACATAAAGATTGAATTATCTAGAGATCTAGGGACCTAGGGTTATAGAATATCAAGGATTTCAAGATATAAAGATTTAGAAACCTAGAAATCCGGAAATTTAGGAATTTAGCAATAGACAGATACTGGGATATAGGACTAAAGGGTTTCTGCATATAGAGACCTACAAATTTAGAAATCTAAGGTTCTAGTGATGTAGGGATATAGGGATTTAGGAGTTTAGAAATTAGCTGTTTAATGAAATTAAATTTTGTTGTAATTTATTACTAGAAAGCCGGTATAAAAAATAATATTTAATGAAACTAACAAAATTTATTCAGATTTCATTTACTCGTAGTATATTACTTTCTGTTTTAATTTACTGCTATAAAGCCGGTATGAAAATAAAATCAAATTTAATTATGTACACTATTTAACAAAATTAAATTTGTTCATTTACCTACAGTTTTTTTTTTTAATTTACTGCTATAAAGTCTACATAAACATAAAATGAAAGTTTAATGAAATTTGTTCAAATTTCATTTATCCGCAGTTTATATCTCTTTATCGTAATTCAAATGCAATAAAACCGGTAGCATAAGAGTAACCTTAATTTCGTTTTAAGTACAATTCTTAACGTACGTCGTGCAATGATTTCATGCATCTTCTCGACGTAGAATAATCTGCGATGAATTATCCATATCGTTAGCATTTTTTCACCGAAGATAGCGAACAGCTCAGAACTTTCAACGATAAGACAAAGAAAATCATCTTGGGCGGCTGTCTGATTTATTATGCATGCGCATGTCAAAATCGCTTTCATAGAAACCGTGCCAGTTTTACGAGGACTGATTTGAACGTTATACGGATAAGTTTATTCATCGTTTGTGCCATTTATTTAGCACAAGCGCTCCATACGTCCATAAGAGCACGTTTTAAATCTGCATGACATTTGTATCATTTGTATTGACTTTCTCGCAAGTAGGTTTACGAAGTAAATTATTGTGGACATTATTATCTTTTATGTTACGATACAATTCTATTGCACGCAACTGGGCCAAGTCATAACTCTTGAACAATAGATGATAGAAAAAAATTTAACAAACAGATATGAATCGCGTTGGATGAAGAGTATCGAGGTTTTGTGTGTTGCTTATGGATTTGGAGAATTTTAACGTTTTAAGATAATTTGGGAATTTGGACAGTTGGGAAATTAGGAATTTGAAAACATGGGGATTTGATACTATTGTGATTTGGAGAATTTAGGATTAGGTTTGTGGGAATTTGAGAATTTTGTCAAATGTAGGGATTTAGGGTGTGAGAAATTGGGAATCCGGGGGCTTTAGAATTTGAGAATTTGAGAATCTGGAA
The DNA here is from genome assembly GCA_036983795.1 of Megachile lagopoda. NCBI lineage: Eukaryota > Metazoa > Arthropoda > Insecta > Hymenoptera > Megachilidae > Megachile > Megachile lagopoda. Next base: position 1,987,100 of record CM072793.1, read on the forward strand.
ACTTAGGAGTTCGAGAATTTGAAAATTTATTAGATTTGAAAATTGGAAGCTAGGGAATTTTAAGCTTGAAAATCTAGGGAATTTTAACATTTGAAAACTAGGGAATTTTATGATTTGAATACTAAGGAATTTCAAGATTTGGAAGCTAGGGAATTTTAAGATCTGAAAACTAGGGAATTTTAAGATTTTAAAGCTAGGGAATTCTATGATTTGAAATGTAGGGAATTTTATTATTTGAATGCTAAGGAATTTTAAGATTTGAAAGCTAGGGAATTTTAAGATTTGAAGACTAGGGAATTTTAAAATTTGAAAACTGGGGAATTCTAAGATTTGAAGGCTAGGGAATTTTAATATTCGAAATCTAGGGCATTTTAGGATTCGAAAGCTAGGGAATTTTATTATTTGAAATCTAGGGAATTTGAAGATTTGAAAACTAGGGAATTTTAAGATTGGAAAATTAGGGAATTTTGTGATTTGAAAGCTAAGGAATTTTAAGATTTGAAAACTAGGGAATTTTAGTATTTGAAATCTAGGGAATTTTAAGATTGGAAAACTCGGGAATTTTAAGATTGGGAAACTAAGGAATTTTAAGATTTGAAAACTAGGGAATTTTAAGATTGGAAAATTAGGGAATTTTGTGATTTGAAAGCTAAGGAATTTTAAGATTTGAATACTAGGGAATTTTAAGATTTGAAAGCTAGGGAATTTTATGATTTGAAAGCTAAGGATTTTTAACATTTGAAATCTAGGGAATTTTAAGATTCGAAAACTAGAAAATTTGTTAATGTAAAAGTGTTGCATTTAATAATTCAAAATTTGGTAATATGAAAACTTGAGAATTTTTAAATATGAACATTTACTAAATTTAATCATTTGGAATTTGGTTAATTTGGTAGCTGAGAAATTTGTTAATTTGGGAATTTTTAAATTTAATAATTTAAAAGTTGGAAAATTTGTTAAACTGGAAATGTAGGATTAAGTAATTTGGGAATTTGGTAATTTGACAGCTTAAGAATTTGGAAATTTGAAAATTCTAAATCTTTAAATTTTCGGAATTCTAAAATTTCAATGTTTATGAATTCAAGAAGAGTTTTTAGAGTTCAAATAGTGTAAAATTCCGAATTACGGAAGTTCAAATTTTGGATGTTTCAAAGTTCCACTTTTTCAAAATCCCAGTATCGAAAAAAAATCAAAATTACAATATTCCAAAATTCCAATAATCCAAAATTCCAATATTCGAAAACTCCACTGTCCTAATGTACCAGAATTCCAAAATCCCGATATTTTAATATTCCAATATGTTCAAAATCCCAAAATCCCAAAATCCTTAGATTCTAATGTCCAAAGTAAAAAGTTTGAAATCAAAAAATTCCAAAGTTTCTATATGTGTTTATTGAACGTGACCCACTCAAAATCCACTGTTAACCCACTCTAAATCCACTGGTGACCCATCGGCATCTCGTGACTAACACTTTCGGGAATCTGCGCCATAGATCAAACGAGAAGTTCGATATAGAAGAGGGCTTTCGCGTAGAAACCAGACAGATTTATGAAGGTGCGAAAGCGAATGATCACCTCATAGGCAGTATGTTACTTATAATTGAAGCTGTCTTTAGTATAATTCGATTTGACTGGTTGCATACGAACAAAACGTTGATTATTTATGCGCTGTTTATTATCGCGGGACGCCCAGTTCTCGTACCTGCTTGTTTCCACTCGTCTTTTTGCGATAATTAGGATGCATCGTCCAAAGGAATTCAGAATAGAAAGTTCACCGGAGAAATACGACCGTGAATCGCGATTTACCCTTGAATTATTTATTCAATTTCCTAAATTCGTTTTATCTCACGCGCCTTATATGATTAATTACAGTTTCACGTGACGTGAACACGTTTGTGGTAAATCTTCCTATTATCGGGCATATAGTGTGTTCCACTTCTTTACCGTCGTATTTTATTAACACATTTTATTCGTGAAAATAAAATAGTAATGTACGGAGTTGGGAATTGGAAATTTGAGTATTTCAAAATTTAGAGATATAGCAATTTGGAGATTGGAAATTTGATTATTTCAAAATATAGAGATATATGAATTTGGAAATTGGAAATTTGAGTATTTCAAAATATAGAGATATACGAATTTGGAAATTGGAAATTTGAGTATTTCAAAAGATAGAGATACACGAATTTGGAAAATGGAAACTTGAATATTTGAAAATATACAGATATAAGAATTTGAGAATTTGAAATTTGAATATTTAAAAATATACAAATATAAGAATTTAGGAATTGGAAATTTGAATATTTAGAGATTTGGTAAGTCTGTAATGTGGACGTTTAAAAATCGAAAATTTGGATATTTAAAAATTTGAGGACTTGGAAATCTAAAATATAAAGTACTGATCAACAAAATTTTTTTTCCCAATTTTCTATAACCCATTAGTTAATCCTTCAAATTTTTTGTAAACACATTTCTCCAGACTTCCGCTAGTTTTGAACTAAAAGAAGATATAACATATTACTCTACTTAGTAATTTCATGATCATTCGAGCATAACCTTTGTTAGAATATAGTAAACTCAACGTGACTTTCTAATGTAAGTCTAGTAAATTTGAGACGATGTAATGTGCGAAGAAAACTATCAGTGGCGCCACTCGCACTTCCGGTGGCTACCTTCTTGTGAGATGCGTTCCGATCACACGACAAGAGAGAAATATGCATGATGTAAATATGCAGGATGCAATTTTGTACTTGTGCAATTCAAACTGTACAAATGTACAAAGCGATTCAGATTTATTCAATAAAAAAATTTCTTGTGTTTCCATTTGATACAATATTAAAATTACATGGGAACAATTACAAAAATATAAAATTCATTTCAAACTATTTATATTTTATATAATTATTGCTAAAAAGAAATATTTATCGCGAACTGTTTACAAATATATTACAAATATGTATATTTTATATATTAATTGCAAACATGTAAAATTCATTGAAAATACATACAGTCCCTGGCCATCGAATTAGGACCATGTACGAAAATTTCACTTTTATGGCTGTAACATTATGTCATACACAGTATGTCTGAAAAGTAACGAAACTATTTAAATAAAAAAAAAAGTATTAGTTATTTTGCCAAATTAATTTTTTTTATTCAAAATACATCCCTTCCGCATCAATACACCGCTGGGCACGCTCAGGCAATGTTAACATAGATTTTTTTATGTCGTTTTGCGGAATCGCTTCAATCACCCTTGTCACAGCTGCTTGGACTTGTGTAACAGTGTCATAAAACGTTCCTTTCATGGCTAATTTCAATTTTGGAAAAAGGAAGTAATCGCATGGAGATAGGTCAGGCAAATATGGAGGATGTTGGAGCACACAGACTTGTTTTTTCGCCAAAAATTCACGAACTGCGACAGTTCTGTGACATGGTGCATTATCATGCAACAGAAACCAACTCCCTGGCGCTCGATATTCGGGCCTCACACGAACGATTCTTTTCCACAAACGTTCCATAACACCCAGATAATATTCGCCATTAACATTTTGTCCCTGTGGAACGAATTCCCGAAGTATAATACCTTTAGAATCGTTTAGAATTTAGAAAAACCCAAAACCTGGCTTTGGGTCGTCTTCCAAAGTATCACGACCATCCTGGAATCGCTTATACCACTCGAACACACGTGTACGGGATAAACAATCGTCGCCATAAACATTTTTCATTAATTCAAATGTTTCTGTAAAAGTTTTACCGAGCTTCACCGAGCAGAGTTTAATATTCGCTCTTTGCTCCATCGTGATTTTGTGACACGGTGACGAAAGGTTCTATCGCTTTAACCGCTATAAGTTTGCAATTCGTTGCTCGATTCTAATAATGATTATTTTGTTTTGTAGGGGAGGAATACTGTTTTCAGATAGCATATTGTTTTAATAGATGGTGCTAGTAGTTTTCCTTGAATTTAAAAAGTTCCGTTACTTTTCAGACATACTGCGTACATAAGCTCGTGTCTATCGTATAGGGACATTGCGTGAACTATGCGGAATTCGATCGCAACATGAACAAAAGAATAGATTAAAAAATGCGCACTCTTGCGATCGACTTAAAGAATATATATATATAAATCCTCATCTTACATGTAAAAAGTCTTCTTACATATATACATCATTTTGTGTTTCTGGAAATAAATAAGCACTCCAAGAACCTTCAGATACACCTAAAAGCGAAATCGTGTTTTTATTTGTCAATTTTACGAGTTATAATGCAAGGTATTGTTTACGAGAGCAGACAAAAGTGTCCTGTATTCTCCGGAAAGAAATAAAATTTCACCTGAATCGAGCACGAAACTCACAGATACCATGACAGCAAGGATTGCGGTGCACTTTCACGTTCCGTATGACCTGTCGTCGATTCAATACCCGACCGCAAACTTATTAGCGTCCATTACGATTACATGCTGAATTATTTTCGAAAACTATCGTGTCCGATATTTTATGAGTGCCGCTAAAATATCATATTTTGCTGCGAAGGACATGGTTGTTCTATAAATTTTAACTTTTTTTTTTTAACCATTTTGATACGCATTGTGTGGCTTTATTATAGCGTTTTATATACCGACATGTCTGCAAAGTGTTCTTCTCGTGTATAGAGGGTGTTCTTGAAATGGTGGTACAACCGTGAAAAGATATTTTCAATTGAATTTTCATTGAAGAAATAAGGCAAAAATACAATTGATATAATAGCCCTAAATACCTTTCGTACAAAGTTAAACTATGTTTTATAAAACAAAAGCAAGTGTCCGGATACTTTTGAGCGATAGTGTATGTGAAAATTCTCAAATATAAAACCTTGAAAACTAAAAAAATGAAGTTTATACCTACATTAAATTTCCCAAAATAAGATCAAACCCGCTACCAATCACAAAAACGCTCTTAACCACATAAAAATAAGTTTCATGCAAATGATTCTCTGCAACCAATTGCCATGAAAATATGTTTCCTACGCGTGCAAATGTTGCTAGTGACGCAATAAACATTCATAGTATCATATTCGCAAACCTCTCGAATGTAACCGTGAAAAGATAATAGAATAACCGTTGGTTGTTTTGTTTTTCGATGATTGTTCAGTTAATGACACCCTCTTGAGAGGCAATCATCGTCGGCTCTCCACGATATAATAACACCAATCTTCAATTCCAACGTGACAGGGGAAATCTCGCAAGCAGGATCCTGTAAGCATTGCTAGGCATGCGTTGTCCGCGTACAAATCGCTTAAGTTTAAGCATTCAACGGTTTTCACTTTTTTTAAACGATCGCGGTGGAAGTATCAGGTGAAACGTGGAAACACTGCGAGGGGCTGGCTAAGAATTCTGACGATACGTCTGGAAGCCGATCCAAGGTAGTCCACCTTGAACGGAATTCTCGGTCGTTCGTAAATTTCACTAACAAAGAGCCCGCGACTACGTGTAGAATAATGACCGGACGTTGCATGTCTTTTCCTTCGTTAACGATGCTGCTCGGACAATACCGATGCCATTTTGCACGAGTAAACAGCGTAAACTCGAAACGTTCCTTGGCTCTGCTACGTTCTTTGATGCTCGATGAAAGGGAATATTAAATTCGCAGCTGCCGTTACGTGTCGGGACACCTTCTGCGATGGACAGCTAACAGAAAACCTTTGGTACGTAAGTACGAATGAATGAAACGTTTTTCATCCTTCTTACTGCTTCGCTTAATCCTTCGCGTTCGAGAGCTGACTCACACTCGCGGCTTAACACTTTGGCACTCCGGTATTTTTCTTATTGGCAGGTACTTGAAAATTGCCTGCTTCAAAAGTTTTATGAACTCTGTTGATATTATTACTTCTCTGTTATTATCGCTCGGAACAAGGTTTTACATTTTGTATTACAAAATTTTGTCGAAATTTCTGGCTTTCTATTTAGACAGAGTGGTCATAGGGTTATGTGGATAAAAATTGTTATTTATTTTTACTAAAAAATTTTCTTTAATCATTTATTACGAAATACGATTACATCTTGAATTTATTTTCATTGTTTTTACATTTATATTAAGAATGTTAAATCATATTCTTTATAATAAAATTTCTGAACTACCAGTTACATATATATACAAATTTCGAATTTAAGTCTTAAAATTGAGAGATAAATGAACAAAATATAGTCTAATGCAGTCTTTTCTCCAGTTTAAACTAGTCTATGTATTTAATTAGATTTCAGTTAAATTCGAGCATATATCCAACTGAAATCTTTCTAGTTCATTTAAAGGAAGCATAAAAATTCAATCCGTCTGCGTAATGCTTCAGGCTTTCAGTGTCGCTAAGCAGGTGTTTTAATTTCTATTTATATGCAGATAATTAACAGGTAGAACAATCGCGTACGTCGCGATTAATATTTCATCAGCCGACTAGGAGGTACAAAAAAAGTATAGCGGGTTGTTGTTAACCGTAGCACGTACAAGAAGTCGTTACTATAGCGCATAATTCCGATGCAGCCAGTCAGTTTCAGTAGCGATTAAAAACTCGCTATAAAAACGAAACTTAACTGTTGTGTTATTAAAGTTAATTAATCATTGATGTTTACTTACATAGCATTCATCTTTTCCTTCTTAGTTCTATTATATATTGCAGTTTCTTCTGGAGTATTATTAGTAATGCAAATGATAGTTTCGTATTTGGCGCGCGATTTGTTCTGTTGACTGCGCATGCGTAGTGCGGCCGATTCGTGGAACCGCTCACGTTCGAATTCTATATAAGACGGCAGCTAGCGTTATGGCAATAGTTGTGTACGAAACGAGGAACGGGTTACTATGTACATTTTTTAGATTTGTTTTTTTAAATTCAAGTATGATTGATGACTGCGAAGAAAATAAGTTGCACTCCAATTTAATAATAAATGTATAATAGCTTGTAATAACATCATGATTAATCACGTTAATACTAATTATTCTTTTAATTAGAATACTTTTCATTAAAATTATTGTTTATAATAGTTATTATAAACAAATTCATATGATCAAAGAATTTTTACATTTTTAGATATAGAAATTTAGTGATTTAAGTCTTTTGCAATTTGGCACTATACAAATATAGAAATTTTGAAGTACAGGGGCTATTCAATTTTGATATTTTCAAATTTAGAAAGTTGGAAATTCAGAAACCAGTGTAGAATATACAAAATTTCGTGTTTACAAATTTGATAGTTGGTAAGTTGGTGTATAAAAATTTATAAATATTGAGATATTAAAGTTTCAAAATTACGTTTTTGAAAAGTTGAAAATTTATGATGTTGGAAAGTTGGAAATTTAGAAATATAAAAATGTGGAAATACAGAAATACTGCAAATTCAAATTTAAAACTTGGAAATTAAAATATTTTAAAATATAAAAGTATAGGAACATCTAATTTACATATTTACAAAAATGGTATTTTGTTAATTTAGAAATTAAAAAATTAAGAAATACAGCAATATTGAATGTTTAAATTTACCAATTTGGTATTTTGTTAACTTGATGATTTAGAAATTCAGGAATTTAGAAACTTAAGAATTTGAAAATTGAGTAATACAGAAATTACTGTTTTTACTCCAGTTTTCCTATTTAATAACGTGCAGAAGTTCAAAAAAAAAAATTCTGAGACATCGGGAATCTAATTGCATATATTACAATTTTTCCCAGAATTTTTGTGTGTAATTAAACCGTAAAAAATATGGTAAAACTGGAATTTCGATTTTCCTCTATTAGTACCTTCCCAGTTGAGTTAGGGGGTTGAAACGTGGTATGAGATGTTTATTTTTGATATGCTGCCGCATGATATCACAAATTTCATTTGACTCACATCTGATCATCTTGTTCGGGTAGATCCTTTGTCCTTCGTCCGTTCTGAAACGCGCAAAACAAGGAATTTGCGCGACAAGTTTTCGAAGCAGACGAGTTTTCGTTCGCTGCAACCCCAGACAGATTCAGGTAGCCGCGATTCCTCGGCATTAATCGGTGTTCCCGTAAATGGCATGGTTGCCAGGAACAGGAGGTAAATGATCTGTGCTCGTGGAAAACGCGATCGCTAAAAGCGGACTCGTGCGAACTTGCGTGAAGCAGATTAAACGCAAGCGTGCCCGAGAGAGAATAACACCTTGCGCGTCTTATTGTGTTCGAGCATTTACGTAATCGTGACTGCGATTGCCGTCGCACTTTCTGTAATTTCTCCTCCCTTTTTTGCTGCTTCTTACGTATAGCGAACTGAAGATACGCGTGTACACTCGGCTGCAATGAATGCCTTATACGGAGACAAAAAATGTTACTTAAGATTTCACTTTATATTTATATTTTCAAATTTTTTATTTCCTACATTTCTGTATTTTGAAATGTTTAAATTATTCATTTTATGGATTTTTAAATGTTGAGGTTTTCAGAATACTAAAACGCTAAGGTACCTAATTTCCAAGGGGTTTAATCAATTTTCTAACTTCCAAATTTTCAATTTATCAGTTATCAGTTATCAAGTTGTCAGTTACCAAGTTGTCAGTTATCAAGTTGTCAGTTGTCAGTTGTCAGTTATCAAGTTGTCAGTTATCAAGTTGTCAGTTACCAAGTTGTCAGTTATCAAGTTGTCAGTTATCAAGTTGTCAGTTACCAAGTTATCAGTTATCAAGTTGTCAATTATCAAGTTGTCAGTTATCAAGTTGTCATTTATCAAGTTGTCAGTTATCAGTTATCAAGTTGTCAATTACCAAGTTGTCAGTTATCAAGTTGTCAGTTATCAGTTATCAAGTTGTCAATTATCAAGTTGTCAGTTATCAAGTTGTCAGTTATCAAGTTGTCAGTTATCAAGTTGTCAGTTATCAAGTTGTCAGTTATCAGTTATCAAGTTGTCAGTTACCAAGTTGTCAGTTATCAAGTTGTCAGTTATCAGTTACCAAGTTGTCAGTTATCAAGTTGTCAGTTATCAAGTTGTCAATTACCAAGTTGTCAGTTATCAAGCTATCAGTTATCAAGCTATCAGTTATCAAATTCCGCAGTTATCTATTTTCCAAATTCTTAATATTTTCAAATTTCTAAATCCCTAGATTCGTAAATTAGTAAGTTACCTTTCCTTTTTTGTCACTTACAAAATTCCTAAATTTCTTAATTTTCAAACTTTTAAATTTCCAGCTAAAAATTTGTCAAATTCTTAATATTGTCAAATTTCCATATTTCTAAATTCATGAATCCTCAAATTTTCAAATCTCCAAGTTACCAAATTCCCAAATTATTATCAAATGCCCAAGTCCCTAAATTTTCAAATTACAAGATGCTAGTTTTCCAAATTATTGAAATTTCCATATACCCAAGTTACTAAATTAATCCCCTAGTTCTTCAGTTACCAATTTCCCATATTCTTAAAGTTCCTAAATTCCCAAATTTTCAAGTTTCCTAAGTTCAAAAATTTCTGAATCTCTAAATCTGTAAATCCTTAAATTCTTTAATCTCCAAATCCCTAAATTGTCAAATTTCCAAGTTATTGATCTTTCAAATTTTTAGATTTCTAATTTCCCGAATTCCTAATTTATCAAATCCTTAAAACTCTAAAATTATAAATTCCCAAATTCCTAATTTACCAAATCCTTAACTCTCTAAAATTATAAATTCCCAAATTCCTAATTTACCAAATCCTTAACTCTCTAAATTTATAAATTCCCACATTCCTAATTTACCAAATCCCTAAATCTCTAAATTTATAAAATCCCACATTCCTAATTTACCAAATCCTTAAATCTCTAAAATTATAAATTCCCAAATTCATAATTTACCAAATCCTTAACTCTCTAAATTTATAAATTCTCAAATTCCTAATTTACCAAATTCTTATATCTCTAAAATTACAAATTTCCAAATTCCTAATTTACCAAATTCTTATATCTCTATATTTATAAATTTTCAAATTCCTAATTTACCAAATCCTTAAATCTCTAAAATTATAAATTCCCAAATTCATAATTTACCAAATCCTTAACTCTCTATATTTATAAATTTTCAAATTCCTAATTTACCAAATCCTTAAATCTCCAAAATTACAAATTTCCAAATTCCTAATTTACCAAATTCTTATATCTCTATATTTATAAATTTTCAAATTCCTAATTTACAAAATCCTTAAATCTCTAAATTTATAAATTCCCACATTCCTAATTTACCAAATCCCTAAATCTTTAAATTTATAAATTCCCACATTCCTAATTTACCAAATCCTTAAATCTCTAAAATTATAAATTCATAAATTCCTAATTTACCAAATCCTTAAATCTCCAAAATTACAAATTTCCAAATTCCTAATTTACCAAATCCTTAAATCTCCAAAATTATAAATTTCCAAATTCCTAATTTACCAAATCCTTAAATCTCTAAATTTATAAATTCCCACATTCCTAATTTACCAAATCCTTAAATCTCTAAAATTATAAATTCATAAATTCCTAATTTACCAAATCCTTAAATCTCCAAAATTATAAATTCTCAAATTCCTAATTTACAAAATCCCTAAATCTCTAAATTCCTAAATCCTTAAGTTCCCAAATCCTCAACGTCCTAGCTTATAAAATGCTCAAATTGCCAAATTTTTAAACCTCGAAAGTCCTAAATTTCCAAATTCCTCAATTTCCAAATTACCAAATTTCCAGTTGTGTTTCCTAAATTTTGTTACCTCCATCGTTACAATGTCCCTAGGAAACCCAAATTTGCTTTGGACATTACACATACTACCGTCACGCCTCTGAAATCGCGTCACAAACGAAAGCGACAATTAGCAATCTTCGCAATGTTGTTTTGTAATTATTTTTTCTTAACGTATGTGTCATAAATCCCAATTCTCAATATAAATTAAAAAATCTGATTTGTTATTGGTCATTATACACATCGAATTATTAATAACTAAATGTAGAAATTAAAAAGAGAAATAAATTTACTGCTCTCATGAAATTGAATTAATCATTAAAGTTTACTAATTTCAGTACAAAATATACAATTTTTTAACCAATGTATGTTACTATTATTCATGCTTACAACATCTTACGTAAACTTATATTTGCAATGCTAAGTTCATTATTAATGGTTAATCGTAACAAAATATTAATAGTAACTTTGTACATGTTAACCTTTTGCACTCGAAGATATTTTTGCTGTTTGCAGACAGCAACTCCACAACATTTGAAGTCTTACGAATTTATTATAAGTAATTTTTCTGTTATTAATTGCTACTACAATCTGTTTCACTATGTTCATCACACGTCCAACACTAAAACTACTGGCGTATGTGTACTCGTCTTTAATTTGAAATTTGAAGTCAAAAAATGAATAAACGACAAAACATAAATTAGTGCACACATTTATTCTTTATCAACGTTGATTTCAAGAGAATTCAACAAATTGTGTAATAGTAAGGAACTTGTGGAACGGTTATTTGACCGGTTTGGTAGTATCATGGTTAAAAAATGCCTATTTCAAATTGTTGTATCGAACGTGAGTCACCTTTCGAGCGCAAACGACTAACAATGAGCATTAGTACACATACTAATAATAAGAGTCAATTACCCGAATAACAGAGTTCGTACTCGTATACGTAAGTTCGTGTGGACGTAAAATGCGCTCGTATGTGTAAAGGTTAAAGTTCAATCGATCGCAAGGTTTTCGATTTTCCACCGCCACTGTCGATAACTAAGTAAGTACGTGGCTGCGCATTCATTGATTTTTTTTTAGTTTGTAGCTCTCTTTAGAGTTCATTCACCTTCGACTCGTTGCAGCCGCAACTGCCGCTAGATTCTTCTCTGTGCTCTCTGTTTATCGCCCACTTGTCAATGGGCTCGGTAACGAGACGCACAAAACACTCGCGATTTATGTTTCTATCGCAGACGCGAATTTTTCTCGCTGACCGGTTCGAAAGGTCGCGCGCATTTCCTGTCTGTTGCGATGCGCAGCAAAATATCATCGATACTTCAATAAGGTAAATCTTCCGTTGCTCCAACCAGTTCCGGTTAACCCGTTAACACATGGACAGCCACACTGAAACAGCTGAAAATTGCATTAGGTAGCTTTTTCATTTTTAACAAATCTTACCAAATATTTTTACACTATCTTGTTATATTTATTTTTCACAGTTACGAGCAGTTAATACGAGTATTTTCAGTTAGGTAAGATATTTTTAATAATATAGGTGGTACATCTGTATGGTAATTGAAGTGCCATATGACATGACAGTCAAAATGTTAAGTTGTACTTTTTTTTTTAGTAAGTTTCGATTAATCTTAACTAATTTTAATCTAATCTTACTACTGAGTTGATATATTTTAAAAGACTTTTTGTATTTATTTTATTTCTAGTGGTATATAAACCACAGCTGCTATTTGATATTAGCAAGGACGTCATTCTGAACAAGATTTTCCCCAAAAATGGGGTTTGAAGCTTCGTTTTTGAATTATTAAGGAAAAACACATAATGACGTCCTCTACCACCCCATTTAGGGAGTTACACTAGTTACGAGACACCCTGTATACCACCTCTGGCTATTTAGCATGTGGTTTATAAACTCGCAGTTAAAGGGTTAACAATGGAACGAGATTTTTTTATAATAATTGTTGCTTATTTTTTGAAACGTTTTTATTAACTCTTGCTCGACACAAATTTTGCAATCGATTTTAAAATAAGTTACCGATTAGAGACTGGAAAGTTTAAACATAGATCAAAACTGGATGACATTGCAATATTATGATATATATAGGGTGTTAGGTAGGTCGATGGAAAGTTTGCAAGGGATGAGAGAAGAGGTCATGTGGAACATAATTAGCTATACACCTTTATGAAAAGTATTATGGTTTTTGAGATATTGACCACTTTAATTTTGCTTATTACCGGACATTTCCGAAGTAAACGATTGTGAAAGTTTATTATGATCATTATAAACTCTAAATTTGTATTTTTTCTTATCATCAGAACGTGTTTTATCTAAATTACACAATAAAATATTTCTGATTGTGATTCTAAGTATTTGGTAACCGAATGAAACTGTATAATATGCCTTGTAACTAAAGTAAATTTTCAATCGCTCTTTTCTCAAAAACAGCTGGTTCTTATCAAATTAAAATGTTTTTAACAACTCCTTCATTTTATCCTGTTACAAATTTGGAGTTTATAATAATCATAATTAACTTTCTACGATTGTTTACTTCGGAAATGTCTGGTATAAGCAAAATTACCAAAGTAGCCAATATTTAAAAAACCAAGATACTTTGCATAAAGGTATACTACTGTGATCAAAAAGTAAGGTGAATTTGTTTATAAAATGAAAAATCTTTATTTATTCCTCTAAATCAATCTCATCACTTTCAAAGTATTCCCCATGCGACATAATACACTTATGCCAACGTTTTCGTCGAAACAGTCGAACAAGTCCTTTTCCGGGATGGCCTTCAATACTTTCTTCGATTTGGCTTTTATCTCATCAGGAGATTCGAAACGGTGTCCCAGACACGGTCTTTTGAGTTTGTTAAACAGAAAGAAGTCGCACGGTGCTAAATCAGGCGAATACGGTGGTTGTGGAACGATATGGGTCGATTTTTTGGTGAAATGCTCTCGAAGAACCAATGCAGTGTGGGACGGCGCAGTATCGTCCCACGCGGAACTGACGAGTTTGACAAAACATCTTTTAAAATGGTTTCGGTTGATCCAAATGAGATGTCTGCAGCATCAACAAGATCTCTAATTGTCAATCGACGATTTCCAAGTACCAACTCTTTGATTTCCTCCACGTGGCATTCATCAGTACATGTTGATGGTTCGTCCGGAGCGCTATTTGTCTTGAACTCGGACTCGACCTTTTTTGAAACGTTTGTACCACTTGTAAATATTTTTTTGCGACACAGCTTGTCACCAAAGGCCTTCTGCAGCATCCACAACGTTTCCGCGGCAGAATATTCATTCAGTAAACAAAATTTGATGCAAATTCTTTGCTCAACAAAATCAGTCATAGTAAAAATCGAAAAACTTGTCTATGTTTAGAAAAGCACGTGTAGCTCTGCAGCAATTGAATATATTGACATAAAACTATGCATAGATATCAAAGACAGTACTACTAATCCAGACAAAAAATAATTTCATGATTTTACAGTACCCGCGAAGCTTAAATGAAAAATTCACCTTATTTTTTTATCATAGTAGTATAGCTAAATATGTTCCAAATGACTTCTATCATCCCTTGCAAACTTGAATTGCTAACACCTTATATTTTAACGTTTATACTAATCAAAATGTAGTAGTAAAATGTATTAGTTTTATATAAAAATAATTGAACCCTTTATTTTGAAAGTAAGGCAAGTCGACTTTTTTATTTTTGTGAGATATTTAATCCTTTGAACTCGTATCTCACACTGGAGGTGACAACAACTTTGAAAATAAATCGAGTGCAAAGAGTTAAGAGTTTTCATTTGAATAAATTTAAAAATATTGATAAACACTAATAAACAAATTTTGTATATTTTTTGGTACTAGATAACGTGTCATTATTGTTCAGTACTGTTTAATACTTTAAACGCCCACGTGAAATTTGTTAAAAATGCTAAGTGATGGTAATTTTATTCTCAACAAACCTCGATTGCTCATTTAATGATTTTTACTAGATATACCTTACAGCATTTAATAATATCATTTATCATTGGATAATTAAAATTGTTCTTCTCGAGATAAGATTAACTCAAATATTAATTTATGCGTCATACGAATATGGATGATACGGCGATAAACGTATTAAAGTACTGGCTAAAAAATGAAGATTTTATTACACCCAAATGGACTTGCCCCACTTTCAGAATTAATGGATTATTGCAATCGTTAATCAAACGGATAATATTTCAGTTGTGGCAGCCTTTTTTAACGCTAGATTTACGGAACTCGTCGAAATGATCTTAAATTTCTTGTTTTCAGTTATAAAAATTATTAAGAAGTTTTTGTCAAAATGTATGTTAACCTTCATCGAGATAAAAAATTATTGTATAAGCTGGTTTACGTATTATTTATTTATTTTTGTAATTTAGTTTTAATATAAATATAAGTCGACACTAAACGTCCGTTAGTCTAGGGTTAATATTAAAACAAATTAGTGTGCAAGTTTAATTATATATTTATTAATATAATAAATATATAGATATATTGTATATATTAATATATATAATAAATTAATATTCTACATATAACTTTTATGAATCGTCATAAAAATTGACTATATCTACCAACGATTGCTGCAATACCAAAATTGCAGCCTATAGTTCACCCCAATTCTCTTACTTGATAGTTCAGTTACTTTAAACTACAAACATTTTGATTCGTCATCAGGAAGGAAGAAAAACAGAAATTGAAAAGACGTAATGTATTCTTTGTTGACGAAATCCGAGTAGTCATCACCGGATTCTTGGACAATTGATACTACTTTCCAAGGATTTCAGTATCCATTGCACGACAATCTGTAGAATCTGCAGACTATACCATCGTAAAGAACACCTGGCTGGAAGGTTGTGGTCTCTTCGCTTCAAATAATGATTCATCGGATTATTGCAGATAAGATTGTCAATTTTACGTCATTTGCAAGATCAGCACATTTATACAAGATGTATACTGGGATATTTACTATTTTCTTCGGGCATTTTCAATAATCTGTTAAAAAACATATTGTAAGCAAGTTAGCCACTGTTTATTCACTACATATTTATGTATTAACCCTTGGTTACATGATTCTTTCAATTCTGAAATATAATGCATGGAAATTGACAGATTTTCAAACTTATAATTGCACTCGATTTAAAATTTTCGAGTTTATAAATTTATGCATTCGTGCATTTTGAAATTTACAAATTGCTAAATTTTTTAATTTGTGCACAATTGAATGATTCATTTTTTAATTTCCAGTTTTAAAATTATATAAATTAGAGATTTACGAGCTTTGTAGAAAGAAAGAAAATTTTATATCGCTACGTGCGGAATTGTCACGTGTTGCATCATAGAGCGCGAAATTGACACGTGCTATATCGCCAGATGTGGAACTTCTGTGTGCTATGTAGCCACGCACTGTACTTTTACTCGTAAAATTGTCACGCGTTATAAAGCCACGCATTGTATTTCCACGATTACAGTTATTATGTTTGGGATTATCACGGGTGAAAGTGCTACGTGTTATATCACCGTAGGTGGAATTATTACGCGTTATATCACTATGTATTGTTTATTCTGTATTATATCGTCATGCTCTGTATTTTTACTCTTGGAATTGTTACGTTTGCAATTTACCACGAATGATAGCGCTACGCGTTATATCACCGTATTTGGAATTACTACACGTTATATCACAGTGTATTGTTTTTTCTACACATTATATCATTGCGCCCTACTCTTGAAATTGTTACGTGTAGAATTGCCACGTATGGACATGCCACATGTTATATCGCCACGCATTATACTGCCGCTTGTGGAAATATCACGCATGGAATTGCTAATAGAATTAGGACGCATTATATTCACATATGTATAATTTTTTCGCGAGTAATTGAAACTTTTTGAATTGCTACGCGCTATATCGCCACGCATTATATTGCCGCTCGTGGAATTGCTACACATGGAATTGTCAATAGAATTACGACACGCTATATGTACATACATATAATTTCGTGGAATTGATAGATTTTAAATTACTATGTGATATATCGCCGCAGGTGGAATTACTACGTGTTATATTGCCACGTCCTTTTTTCTACACATATTATTATACCTTGCATTTATACTCTTGGACTTGTTATATGTGAAATTGTCACTCAAAGAAATGCCTCGCGTTATATGGCCACACATTATATTGCCGCTTGTGGAAATGCTACACACGAAATTGCCAATAGAATTACGACGCGCTATATTTATATACATATCACTTCTACTCGTGTAATTAGTACATTTTAAATTGCTACGCGATATATCGCCGCAGGTGGAATTACTGCGTGTTATATTGCCACGTACTTTTTTTCTACACATCATATTGTTATACCCTAGATTTATATTCTTGGACTTGTTATATGTGAAATTGTCACTCAAAGAAATGCCTCGCGTTATATGACCACACATTATATTGCCGCTTGTGGAAATGCTACACACGAAATTGCCAATAGAATTACGACGCGCTATATTTACATACATATAATTTCTACTCGTGTAATTGCTACATTTTAAATTGCTACGCGATATATCGCCGTAGGTGGAATTACTACGTGTTATATTGCCACGTACTTTTTTTCTACACATCATATTGTTATACCCTGGATTTATATTCTTGGACTTGTTATATGTGAAATTGTCACTCAAAGAAATGCCTCGCGTTATATGACCACACATTATATTGCCGCTTGTGGAAATGCTACACACGAAATTGCCAATAGAATTACGATGCATTATATTTACATACATATAATTTCTTCGCGAGTAATTGGAACATTTTGAATTGCCACGCATTATATTGCCGCTCGTAGAATTGCTGTACACGAAATTGCTAATAGAATTACGACGTGCTATATTTACATACATATCACTTCTACTCGTGTAATTGCTACATTTTAAATTGCTACGCGATATATCGCCGTAGGTGGAATTACTAAGTGTTATATTGCCACCTACTTTTTTTGACTATGTCATATTATTACACCCTGTATTTGTACTTTTGGAATTGTTATGTGTGAAATCGTCATTCGTAAAAATGTCTCGCGTTATATGGCCACACATTATATTGCCGCTCGTGGAATTGTTATGCTTGGAATTATCACGTGCTATATATATTATGAAACGTTATACCGCTGCACGTTGAATCGCTACATATGGAATTACTACGTGTTTTATTACCACTCTTGAAATTACTACTCATTATATCGCTATAATTCTAATTTCACACGTAGCAATGCTATTGACGATCCTCTTTATTGACTACTATATTTTATGATTCGAGAAACAAATTAAACCGTTCGTGTTATCCTGTTAATTGCATGTTTTTGATTAAATGAACTATAATATAAATTGATACATTTTCTTCTGAAGTTGATGACTTCAGAAATTCATATGTATTTAGTAACTTAACTCATAAAAATGTGTAATTGTACTTGTTAAAAAACATATTAATTAGGGAACAATCTTCAAAATGTTAAATAAAATAATTATAACTGCGATATTTTAAGATTTCGATCAATAGGTTATTTTAATTATCGTTTTTAATAGAATGCAATAAAATAAACAGTTGGTAACTAATGGAGACATGGTCACTGATGTGTATATTTATTTGAAATTATTCACAAAATAAACGGTTCAATTAATAAACTAAATAAATTGTTTTATTTTCTCTTTTCGCCGTCGGTTTTTTTCGTAAATCACCGAATATTCGCTTAGTTTCGTGACAGCGATTAAAGTGCATCGTCAATCGCCAAACAAGCGATCATCGATTGCGTCGCTTGCTGCGTGGAAAGAGCAAAGGGTTGAACAAGGGGGAGAGAAAAGAGGGAAACACGGCAGACGATGTTGCGCGGCTGAGTGGATTAGTGATCGAGTTAGCGATCAGACGAGCTGTTCTTTGTCTACGTTTAACGGCTGTTAAACATTTCTGACCGACGACCGTCTGTTGGACAAAAAATAAAGACGCAAAAAGAAGAAAAATAGTTGGTTTACGCCTTCGCGAATGCACGCTTTTATGAACACAGAAACGCTGGGCTGTATATCTGAAATCTCTGGAGCTGATTCTTGAGGGTGAAACGCATGGTAGAAAATCTTCAAGGTCTTCCTTTGTATTTGTGCGGGCGGATCAATGTACTGAATATATTTAGATTGCTCTTGATTTTTTTTAATAGTCAATGAGAAATATTTATCGACTTTTAGAGCATGAAAAAAGTGAAGTTAGGTAAGGTTCAGTGTTGATAGAATTTTCTGTGGTTTTGTGGTATTTGATCGTTAGGGAGATATTTATTTGATAACACAAATTTTATTTTGTTCATGAGGTATCCTGTCAATACTTACAAGATGGTATTTTTTTAATTTTTTAGTTAAATATTCGGGGTTGCTGTTGCAACTTTATAATAAAACTATTAAAATTAAAATTATAATGTTTTTATAGTATTTATAATATTCTAATTTATAATGTATATTTTTATACGTTTCATGATAGTTATATTTATATTATAATTTTAAAATAAGTTTATTTACATACTGTTTATTACACAGCAACCGAATTTAACGTCTATAAAAATCTATTTCGCAAATAATATTAGTTAATAAAGTCGGTTTCCTAACATGAGTTATTTTAAAAGTTTAATTTAAAGCTCTAATAATGGTGTTAAATTGTAATGTTGTCTGAAGGTTACAGTCACCTTGCCACCAATCGACAGTGTTAACAACCCCAAAAAGGACTACAGTTTTTCTTGTCACGTATCGCAATAAACAAGTCCATGCGAATCGTTCTTCCCCTTGATGCGATGTTTCTTATCTACATTTCGTAAGCTTATCCCCAGTCCCTCGTTCTCCGATTCATTCCAAATTGCGATAAGAAACAAATGACCGGGTGATAAGGGACAAAAAGGTATACCATGAACGCGCATGTTCCTGTATACAGGGTGTACAAGAATTTATAGCAAAAAAAGCGGTATATTCTATAGGTTTAAATAAAATTAAATTACTGTACAATTATGTCGGCACCTGATGAGAAAAATATTGTAATTTTCACGTAAACACTTACCGGCCATAATATTTATATTAGGTGTTGATATGTCCTCTCAAAATTAAAAAGTTTTTAAATTTAGGAATTTCGAAATTTGAATTTTGAGAAATATTCTTAGAAATATTGAATTCTCTAAAATTTGATATTTTTGAAATTTGAGAATTTTAAATTTTGGGGACATGGTATCTTAGAAATAATAGGGCTATTTGAAAATGCAGGAAGTTTCGGAATTAAAAGACTTCATATTTTGAATATTTGAGAGTTTTGTATTTTGAAGTATAGAAATTTGAAAATTCAAGACGCACGTACAATTGAAATGCATAAAATTTTCATGCGTAGAATTACCACTCGTTATATCGCCTCGCATTATATCGCCGCGCATTTTAATTACTTTGTATAAAATTTCCATGCATGGAGTTACTATGCGTTATATTACCACTTGTTATATCGCTTTGTATTGCTAGTAGTAGAATCGTTACGCATAGAACTATCTCGCGTTATATCGCCACGTATTGTTTTCGACGCATAGAATTTCCACCCATTATATCGCCATATATTATTTTTCACGCATGGAATTTCAGCTCTTTATATTACCCTGCATTTTATTTCTTTATAAAATTTATTGACAAAAATATACTTAGTAAATTTACTTAATAAATACTTAATAAAACATAATAAATTCACTTATAATTTTATAGAATTGCTTTAAAAAATTTTCCCACGTGGAGTTACCACGCGTTATATTGCCACTCATTGTTTTTCTGCGCGCAAGATTTTCACTCGTTATATCGCATCGTATTCTATTCTAGTCTTGGAATTGATGCACGTAGAACTGTTGCACGTTATATCGCCACACATGGAATTTCCACTCGCTATATCGCCCCACATTCTATGCTTAATTTCGGAATTGCTACGCGTGGAACTGTCGCGCATTATATCACCACGCATGGAATTTCCACTCATTATATCGCCCCGCATTCTATCCCTAGTCCCCGAATTGGTGCATGTGGAACTATCGCACGTTATATCACTACGCATGGAATTTCCACTCGTCTCACATTCTATCCCCAGTCTGGAAATTGCAACGCGTCATATTGCCACGCACAATATTACCTCTGTCAGGAATTTCCCGACCACTTATTTTTATTATCTTGTCCGTTGTATGCACGTCACAACGAACTGACACGAAAAAAAGTATCAAAATCCATATGGGCGTCACATATCGATAAGTTAATCATTTGTATGCACAGTATCCGAAGAGTCCTAAACGCGGTTCTCCGAAACACCCTGTATACACATACAGGAATCGTAAACAGAGGGCGGAAATGTGTTATGGTGCCATGGAGTACACCTCCTCCCTTCGTTTTTCCATGTTTCCCCGCTTTCCTCGATCGACCGACTCGCATTTCGGTCCGGTAGGTTAGGTTAGGGTCGCCACGGTTTGTCGGGCGCGGTTAGGCGGTGAGGGGCGGAGAGGGGCGGAGAGGGACAACCGGCTCCCACCGTTCCACGATTCGCTTCGCACTTCAGTTGCCTCGCGTACGTCGAACCGTGAACGTCTATCCCGTCTCGTTCCTTCCAGTCGTCGGACACGTTGCGCGCTCGTCTCGTTTTAAAATCGCGTTCCCTTGCTCCCGAATAGTCGAGTGTGTCGCAAATTCTCGACCCTTCTTTACCGACTGCGAGAACAGTGACGTATTCGCGAGTGAATTTTCGGAAATGGTGCAAAGATGTTCTATGTGAGTGGTTCGGTGTTGATATTCGACGAATGATCGAGTCCCATGACTCGCAGAAGAACTTTGCGATCGTTGCTCTGTGGCATGTGTTGACTTGATGGTTTTCGAAGGCGTCGAGATGCGGAACCCGGGGTTCCTTCTCGAAGACGCCCGACACGGATACATTCAGTACATCAGGTAAGATTTCTGGCCATTTCACAGCCTTTGAACGGTCCTCTCGAAAACACGGCGTTGGTTGTACCTAACCTAACACAGAACATCGAAAGATTTTATAGAAACTGTAAATACAAATTACTTGAACTGTGTACTCGTGGCTACAAGGTACATTCGGAGAAAATTGCTCAACAATTCACTGTTTTGGTTTCAGTTCAGTGTACGATGTCATATTTTTAACGAACACCGTACTCTATGAAATAGTTACAGCGATGACAATTTATTCGAAAATTTAGTGAAGTCGCGAGACAGTTGATGACAAAAACGTTGTGTTAAAAACGTCAGTGTTTTGTTCATGCTTCCAACCTCATTTTTAACGAGACAGAAATAATGCTCCGTCGAATTTTCTGACACTAGTTATTTAAACATTTGACAGTTACAAGGCGGTTTGTAGTAACGACGTTGTTTTAAAAAGTGCAGAATGTTTTATGTTAGGTTAGGCATATTTATCAAGCTTATATTTTTAAGAACGATCTCGGAAAATTTTGCGTTGCCAATATTTTGTTTTTTCCTGTTCTGATCGTTGGGAATCACGTGAGCGGAAAAATCGCTTCTTTGTAAACGAAGTTGTGCGTCGATGTGAATAGGATAATGTGTCATAAAGCAGACGTGAAGTATGTATTGTTCTCGGTAAAAATCGATATTTCATTCGATATCGATGTTTCTCAGTTTTAACATCGTTTCGAATAAATTTCCGGATAAAGGATAGTGTTTCTGTGCGAATGTTTCTCAATTCTGTAACCGAATTCAAACGGCCATAGTCACGTGGTAGTTGCGTAATTTTCAAAAATGATCACAAATTTTATCGGACGATACCGTCGCTTGTAATTAACGGTGGTTGTTATTATTAGTAATTTAAATTTGTCCGCAATGAATGATTCACCTGTTGATGTTTTCCTTGAAGTAACAGGAAATAAACAAAAAAGATAGGTTAGGTTCACTTACACGAGATATGAGATAAGAAAGATGTTCAGATATTTTGAGGATATACTGGAATCTGATGAGTATGTTGATATCGAATATTATATGTCTTTTGTACATGTAATGATGTATTAAATTTCTTTTTTTGAAGAGTTGCTACACTGTAAAACCGGTTTATTTTTGAAGATGAATGAGATAATATGGAAAGATGATTACTCCGTGTAGAGACAGCGGAGTTCAGAGTTTGAAATACACGTCTCGTTTCGTTTTTCTTTTAGTACCAGGAGATTTATTTTTGGAAATGGCATGAAAATTGCAGATGCCGGTCCAAGCGATTCTCTTACGAGCTTTTACAGAGGTTCTCCTCTCCATTATACGTTTAAGAAACATCTCACGTACATATTCGTGAGATCTATTTTTTTCAAGATATTTCGCTGTTGAAACAAACAATGGAGACCGTGTAATGCGGTGTAGTCTGTTTTTTAAATACTTTTGTGTTTTTATGGAAATCAGAAATAAACTGTTTGAATGATACGAATAATAAACGATATTATCATAATAAAATGAGTCACTCGCAAAATTTTCCATTTTTTAAGTTATAATTAATTTTGTTATAACCAGCAGTTTGTAACTTTGTAATGAAAATCATTTTTGGGTGGATTGTCAAATAAATGTAAATTAATATTAGATATAGGCAAGGAGTTTAGTTAATTTTTAACTTTCCAATTATTTTAATCTGAAATTCCCAAACTTTGATATTCAAAGATATTTAAATTAAAAAATTGATGTTCAAGTTACAATAAATTTAATGATTTCATTACTATTGTATAAAAGTAAAGAAGTTTGTAAAATGGTCTAAAACATTTGCATATCCTTAATGTTAATATTTCTTAGAAATAAAATTGTTTAATTTTCCATAAAAATTATATAACGGAAATAAAATTTAATATTTCTTAAACTTTTAATATTTTTTTAAACCTACTCATCCTCCATATTTGAAAACTACCCTGCATTACAATTTAACAATAAATTAATTTTCAAATTCTGAAGCAAAATGTGAAAGTTGTTTATACTAGTTAATAGTCCAAATAATACAATTTATATATTATAAATACAAAACAATTATAGTACGTGTGAGTATATAAATAAATTAAGACAAAATTAAATATAAAAATTAAAAATAAAGAAATATAGAAGGTACTAAAATTTTATAAAATTAAAATGTTAAAAGTAGCTTTGCTCTCTTTTTATTTAGGGTAATTAACCCTCTCTGAATTGGCTCTTCTAGAATTTATTGATTAATACAAAACAATTATAGTATATAAACAAATAAGAAAAAAATATCAAAATTAAAAATAATTCAAAATAAAAAGAATACAAACTTGTTGAAATTAGAATATTATTAAAAGTAGCTTTATTCTTTTTTATTTGGGATTATCAACCCTCTCTGAGTTTTAGAATTTGTTAATTAACACTAGGTTTACGACACACATCTTAAATTCCTTATTTTAAATTAAGTTAATCAATGAACATTTTAAATTCCTAATTTTACATTACAGAATTAAAATGCTTTTATAAAGAATTGTATAAATTACTTCATTATACTATATATTTATAGTTGTATTTTTATTTTAAAAATAACACATCTGATGTCTATAAACCTAGTGTTAATGAAAAAATATTTCTTACACCTAGCAGAGAAACAGATGTAGACTAGTTCAATATACAGGGTGTTTCGTGTTTTAATGGTGGTGTTTACCAGCAAGGTGGTTACTTTTCATGTCAGCTGACTTGAAGCAGCAGCTGCATCGCTTTTGTTGCATCGCTGACTGAAAGGGGACCCTCGAAAGCAATTATTTTTCAAAGAAGAGAGCTGTCGAGGTGGCTAGCTTTTTGTGCAAGCTTTCAATTTCTCACGGTAGCTGCTTTAAATCTTTCTTTCGTACCACAATTGTAACTTGCGTTAGTTTGATAATACAATATTTCATTTATTTATCTGCTTCCTTTCTTTGGTTATACATTCTATCTCAACGTGGAACTTTTTATTTTATTTATCGAACCAGGAATGTACATTTTAAATGTGATTAACTTACCAGGAAATTTTAATGAGAATATTTCTTTAAACCATAGTACAATAATAGTAAAAAATTTTGTTATAAAATTATAGTTCAGGTTTAGGTGATTTTATGGTATATCACAAATTTTACACTTCTACCTTTTTCTTTTAATAATTTTTCATTTTCATTTCTAATGTTACAGTTTTGCAAAATGTTTTTGTGAATGAATTTTATCTCTTCTTCAGGTGAAAACAATAATGCTGAAAATTATTAATTATTACTGATAATTTATGATAATAATATTATAATATTGCAATGTTAATAATAATATTAAAATATTATTAATCACTATTATGTTATAATAATATTAAAATATTATTGTGATAATTACATTACTTAATTACAGTACTGATAATTACATTACTTATATTACTGAATAATTATAAATAATTTTTAAATTTTAAAGACACGTGCTACTTTGATTAACATGTTGTTTTAATTAATAAATTACAGTATTGACATTTTTTGAAGTTTGTAAAGGATAATATTTAAAAAAGAATTATGCTAATTTTCACTATTAACAATAATTTAATAAATTTTGGTAATTTTTTAGGATTAAGCTATACATATCATTATTTTAAATAACTGTAACTTGAAGTATTTAAAAATGTTGAAATATTAAAATAATTTTTATTTTTACCTCAAGTGAAAGTATCTTCCTTTATCAATAATCTTAAATGTTTTAACATTAATCTACCAAATCTTGTTCAGATTTTTTTTATTTTGAATTACAAAATCTAAGAAAAAGCTATTCTTGAAATCTTTGTTAATCTTTCTTGAGATAAAGAATTAATATATATATTAATTTATAATCATTTGTTTATTTGCCTATTTTTTTTTCATTTTCAAATTAAGTGTGCATTATAGGTAGGTTTAGTGTTAAAGTACAGTTTTCATTTATTTAATTTATTAGTTTCAGAATGTTTTGGAATGTTAGAAAATAGCTGTAATTTTTCATAAATATTAGAAATCAGCTGGGTTGGTTAATCGGTCGAAAAAGTTGCACAATAGCGTTCATTACTGACTACTATTTATTATTACCTTCGAAAGTAAATGTCTTGTTAAACTCTTGAGTATATTCGCTTATAAGTTTCACTGGTTTCAACATCGTCTCAACACAAAGTCGATCATCGTTACTGGCCAATTGTACAGCAATGCGGTTAACTGTTGCCTGGATACAGAAATCACAACACGAAATACCCGATTAGCTAATCAATTACATACATCAAATTTCGTATTACTTTCGTTACTCGTTTATTTTATAAAAATGTAAGAAATATTGGCAATAAAAGTAAAAACGTAAATCTTTAAAAAAAAAAAAAGTTTCACATATTTTGGAAAAGATCTTTCAATTTTAACTCATATTACTACTTTACGTAGACAAATTTTTGTTAAAGTATTAAATGCATTTAATAATTCTACAATAAATTTATAGTTTAACTATTTTGAAAAAATTGTTAAAAATTTTCAAGAATTACAACGCGGTATTAAAACACTTTAAATTAATTAAACACGTGTTTTTCATAAAATGGTGATTTTTTATTTAATTTATTAAATACTATTCAATTATGCAAAAATAAATTGATTCAATTTAATTATTAAAGGGTAATTAAATTTCACTTCAATTTAATTATGAGCAAATAATTTGATTGCGATTTAATTATGAGAAGATAATTTGATTTGTTTTAATAATGAAAATATAATTTGATTTGATATAATAATAAAATTTTCAATCAATTTTCATTTCAATTTTGATTTATCAGAAACATCATATTAATTTCATATTGAAATTTTATTTTTATTTAAAATTTCATATCATAATTTAAAATTGTATAAACTTTTAGAATGTTAGATTCAAAAATAGTTATTTTGAAGAAAATTCAAACCAAAGTATACCAAGAATTGATAAAAATTATAATTTAATTGCATAGTAGTTAATAAATATAGTGAATATGAATACGTAACGAAAATTTGCAAATAATACAATAGAATAAATTACATTGGAATCAGTAAACGTAACAAGGGTGAATATTCAAATATTTATCTAAAATTTATAGATAGTATGATATAATATATTACACAGCAGTCGATAAGGACAATAAGTATGAATATTCAAATGTTTATCTAAAATTTGTAGATAATATAACAAATTACATAATAGTCATAATACTTGCATTTATCAGTTTCACGTAAAAAATAAATAAAATTACATAATATCAAAACAATTTGAAAAATCTTATCGAAAGTTATAACACGGAAGGAATTAATTATAATTTATCATAGTGTTAATAATTCATATATTTATATAATTCCATTTAATTCATTTTCAGTCGTAATTTTTGATACAGTTCGTTCTGTCTGTTAGTAAGCACGAATAGAATTTAATTACGGAGCAAGGCAATAAATTATCAAATATTACGTTCGAACCATAAGAAAAGGAGTGTGCAATTATGTTTCGTTACGGTGTGATTGCGATTTTTCGCGTAATAGATTGTGTAACAAGGAATTTCCCGGTACTAATGATACCAACCAAATTGATAAAAATATCCAGATTAGAAAGAAATCGGAATAATACGGTATAACAACGTTTCGTAATATCGTGCACGTTTATACTTCCTGGTTAGACGGCCTGGCGCCACGCTGGCTCGATATTGTCATCAGTCTTGAATTCATTTCGGATGTCATTATTTCCCCTTCGTTCGCCGAACGAAGTCACGCACAGGAAACATTGTAACCAGTGGGTCTACAGGCCAGGTGCCTCACACGAATTTGAATGTGTATTTAAAATTTAGTGTAACCACCGTAAACATATACACTACCGCTCAAAAGTATCCGGACACGTGCGAAATATGTATTCGCGCTGGATAAAAGTTATTTAGGTATCTACAACAGTGACTACAATCGATTTTTATTTGTTGCTTATGAAATATTTAACGTTTGAAATTAGAAATTATGTATGTGGAACTTACCAATACTACACTACAATTAAATACGAGATTCATCAACGTATCCACCGCGGTTAGATATTACCGCTTGCACTAATCTCAGCAATCTTTCTACAAATTTTCTCATTGTTTGTGTGTGGTGCTCTAAGATGTCTGTTACGTTTGCTTAGTGTTTCAATATATCGGTCTTCGGATTTAGTTGTCTTCACTGGTCGTCCTGTCCTTTTTTTATGAGCAACCACTGCTAGTTGCATACTTTTTAATAGTGTCATGCACTGTTGATTTCGGAATTTTTTTACGCAGTGCAATTTCCCTAACTGCACATCCTTCTTCTGCAAGAATCAGAATACTGGAACGTTTTTCTATTGATAATTCTCGTTTGGAACTCGTGTCTCGATGGAAAAGAAGCTACCGACAAACTAAACCGAAGCTGTCGAGTGCATAGCGTTACCTGCATTCGTATCTCCATTGAGAGAACATAATCATCTCGTCAACAGTTTTCAGACACTTGATACATATCGAAGAACTCTCTGAATTCGTTCTGCACCATAGAAATGAAACAAAGTAGAAATTAAGACTCTTTTAAGCATCGAAACCGTTCCATTAGATTCCGTATTTTTGGGCAGGAATTTTACTTACACACACTCATTGTATAATTTGTACTTAAAAATTAATTCTATTATGTTATGCTACCTCAAGAAAGATAATAATAATAATTACAATTGATATAATAGCCCTGAATACCTTTCGTACAAAGTTAAACTATGTTTTATAGAACAAAAGCAAGTGTCCGGATACTTTTAAGCGGTAGTGTAGGTAGAACAAGAATAAGATATACAGATTTTAAAGTCCTACGTGTATGAAACTATCGAAAACGATGTTAAATACGATTATTGTTGATTTCACGACGACCGACGTCAATGACGATCAAGTACTTAATTAAGTATGTAATTAAATCTATAGTGGTATTAAGTGTTGAAACATAGTGCAGCAAGCCCATATTGGAAATTGTTAGATATGTTAGCAATTTCCTCCTCACTACTAACGATTTTTATATATTTCAAATTAGTCGTTCTTTTTTATTTTGCAATTCAATTTTTAATCAAACAAACGCAATTATTTCTTGATGTCAGTCGATCGTTACTGATCGTTACTTGGAGCGTTAAGGGTTAATATTAACACTTCTAGTATTACTACTACTTCTGGTATTAACAAAAATCATAGTTCACGATTAACATGTAACAAATGAAATTTATTAATAACAGTGCTAGCAAAACTTTTCTGCATAACTAATGTGGTCCACAACGAAAAATGTTAATGCTTCCGGTATTAACAAAAAACATGGTTCATGATTGACACGTAATTAATGAGATTTATTAATGACAATATTAGTGAAATTTTCTTCCAAAACAATAAACGTGGTACAAATTAAAAATGTTAATCCTTTCGGTATTAACAAAAATCATGGTTCATGATTGACACGTAATTAATGAGATTTATTAATAACAATATTAGTCAAATTTTCTTCCAAAACAATAAACGTGGTACAAATTAAAAATGTTAATCCTTTCGGTATTAACAAAAATCATGGTTCATGATTGACACGTAATTAATGAGATTTATTAATAACAATATTAGTAAAATTTTCTTCCAAAACAATAAACGTGGTACAAAATTAAAAATGTTAATCCTTTCGGTATTAACAAAAATTGTGGTTCATGATTGACACGTAATTAATGAGATTTATCAATAACGTTGTTAGTAAAACTTTCTCTAAAATTGCAAAATATTCTTTATATAATTCTTCAGTGCGGTCAAGTAACTGATTTTGCAATTTTACTCATAAATCTTCATGAGAAGGAAATACGCAAATTTTTATAGAAGAAATTTTTTCACGTGCCATTTTTCCCAAAAAGCGTTCTTTACTGCACTGAAAAATTATACAAAGAATATTTGGAAAAGAAATCATGACAAAATATTGTTAAAAATTTTTAAATTACATCTATAGTGCTATAAGCGTTGAAACATAGTGCGGCAGTGGTAGTTAATAAAATAGAAGTAATAATTTCAAAAACCATTACCAACTTTCGTAAAAAAGATTCAGTGTTACTATATTTCTACAGCAAAAATATTTTCAAGCACAAAGGGTTGATAATAGAGATAACTTCAAAGAATTTTTTTGAAATCAAACTTTTCAACTAGAAATTTGAAAAATAGGTCGTATTGCGTACCAGTAATCGTGTGAGCTCCAGGACATTTACCTTATAAAGAAAGAACATGGGATTGAAAAACGCATTCTGGTCAGGAGCCACCTTTACAGGACCTAATAGAAAGTTTACTGTTCCGCATGATAGAATGTATCGACAATATGCCGGCGACGATCGAGATTTTACCGATTTACTTTTGTTTTTCTTCTAGAAATGCGTTGTATATTTCATACTTGACCGAACCATGTGTACATGAAAACACGAGGTTTCACGAATAATAATTTAGTTTTGTTAATGTAACATTTTGTTTAACTAGTGGTTCTACAAACTAGGAGCCTCACCAGAAATGATTATGTATGTAAAATGATTACTTTCCTTTGCATTCGTTTTTCTTGGAAAAACAATTGAAATTTCTGTAATAAATTCATTTCTGTTAATAGTTCCATTAAAATGTAGCTGTAATTAAAAGTATGCTATGTACAACTTTCATTTGTTTAATAATACCTAACAATTATACATTAAGTATTCGTATAAAATGACTATTAGTTTCTTTCCATTAATTGCTGATGGAAAAATAATTCAGGTTTTTGGGATAAATTCTTCCTTTTCATTAATAGCATCATAGAAAAATGGATATGATTGAAAGTGTGTTAGCTGCAACTTTCGTTTATCTTATTGCTATTAAGTATAATTTGAAACAACAAGAATTTCAACAATTGTATTTGATTAACTTAGAAACGGTTGAAAGTACAATTACTTTAATTGTAATTGTGGGCGGTGCACGAAGCTGTCTATGAAAAGAAATCATTCTGTGATTAAAAATTACTTTTTCATGCGGAATTCATTAGTTCAAATTAATTGTACGTTTTGAAACATCCTGTAGATGCGTAATATTATGCAATACGAATGTAACGGACACATACAGTTTCTACTTCCTGCATTTGTTTTACAATTTTTTATAATATAGTTCATTGACCGAGAACCTTTCATTTTCAAACCATTGACTTAATAAAAAAAAGTGAAACGAAATAAAAAATTAAAAAGATGTTAAAGCATACTTTTCTTAAAGAGAAGTCGTTCTAAAAAGTAAAAAATGTTCCTTTGAAAATATAAATTTTAAACTTAATAAAAAAAGAGTAAAATAAAATACAAAATTAGATAGATGTTGAAGCATACTTTTCTTAAGGATAAGTCGTTCCAAAAAACAAAAAATAATCTTTTGCAAATATAAATTTTAACCATGTTCCAATTAACAAAGGTTAAAAGAAAAGTACGACATATTTCATCATTTGAAAATTTGAGAAATTTTATAACTTCAGTATCTCGGTTTTTAAAACTCTGTTAAAATAGGGACAACCAGTGTATTTATCAAAATTCAATATTTCTAAAAAAAAAAAAAATGAACAGGAAAGATCAAAATCCACAATTTAATTTTCAACCTACTATTACTATATCAAGTTGTCTTAATAATTTATTTTAAAGAAGAAAAAATTCAATAACTAATTCTAAAGAAGAAAAATGAATAAAAAAGATAAAAATCGCCAAAGTAATTTTGAACCTAGCACTATATTAAGTTGTCTCATACTCGTCTACATCTGTCAGAACCTGAAATTTTATGCAAGAAAAATTTATTCCGAAAGTATAATTTATTCACCCCTAATGATATTCTGGCTGTCCTCTTTTTTGGGACACCCTGTATCGAAGGAATAGCCACAAGGAGCAATGCAATGTGCCAGCTTCCAAGCACCAAAGAACCTGGATCTCGTCTCGCGATTTAAAATTGGGAGAAGCTGTGAGCAGGTAGAAAGAAGCGGACCTTCCGAACATCTGTCGGATCTTCGTTTCGTGAAACAGGGAACCGGTTCGGCCTTCAGTTCGTTTCCATGAGACGCGAAAGTCTTAACCTAACTGAAGGGTAGCACGTGTCCACTTGAGTGCAGCTTTGGGCTTAACGTTGAACAAGGACAAGTGGAGAAAGAGGAGCGTTCTATTTATTATCGATTTTTCGGGCATTCTGTGTGTACGTTCGAAAATGTTCTTAAATTTTCGAACTGGACTCATTCCAAATTTTTTAATTATGATTTTTGAGAATTTCTAAATTTCCAAATTGTCAAATAGTTAAATTTGAAGATTCTTAATTTTTGTATTTTTCGGACTTCTAAATTTTTTAATTGTGAAATTTGAGTATTATTATATTTGCAATATGTGAAATGCTCACATTTAAAAATTCTCAAAGTTCGAATTTTCGAATTTCAATGTTTTTAAACTTCCAAACTTTTTAATTGTGAAATTTGGCTATTTCTAAACTTTGCACATTGTCAAATGCTCTAATTTAAAAATTTCCAAGTCACTGTATTTTCTAAATTTACTAATTGCAGAATTCTGAAATTTATAAATTTGGAAACATCAAATAGTGAAATTTTTAAAACCTTAAACTTCTAAATTTACAAATTTTCAAATGTTCAAAGCCTCAAATTATGTACTAAACTTCTTAGCTCAATATTTACAAGTTGACATAGCTTTGATCTCTTTTACTTCTAAATTTAGAAATTCCCAATATTCAAAGGGCTAAAATTTTTAAATTATGAAAATGCTACATTGCAGAATTGTAAAATTACAAATTCTATCTATATTATAAATCGTGATCAGTTTTTAAAAAATTCAAATTTTTCAATTCTCAAATTAACACATTTTTCATTTGTCAAATAGCCAATTTTTCCAATACTCAAGTTTCAAAAATGGAAAATTGTAAAATTTAAAAATTCTTGAGGTGCTATATTTTGCTGAAGGCCCCAAATGTTTATACGTACACATTTCTAATTTTACTCCAATTTGCAGTTGCCAAATTCTCCACTTGTCAAGTTCCCCAATTTAAAAATTTCCAAATTGCAAAATAGCATAGTTGCCACATGTTCAAATTTCCAAATTATCAAATTGTCAAATTCTTACATACTCAAATTCTTAATTTCTTCAATTCTTCAATTCTTAAATTTCCAAATTCTCCAATTCCTAAAGCACCCACGTTTCTAAAAGTACAAAATTAAAAATTTTTAAATATAGGAAGTCCTAAATCACCAAGGTTTCAAATTTCATATTAATTTAACATTCGTAATTTATACAAATGGTATATTAGTCAAAGAAATAAAATTCATTTATTTATAAATTTTACTAGAAATTGTCAAACGTACATATGTATTCTTGTTCAAAGAAAACTTGCGTTGAGCCACGTGCACCTGTCTAGACGCTGGCATTTCTTTGTTGTCAGGACGCATCCGGCGCACCATTTTTCCTCTTGCTTTTCCCCCATAGAATCGAAAGGCTATGCACGGTGGCCAGAATCGTCCCCATCAGCCTTGTGCCGCGTTCACCGTTTCCGCTCTAGTTGGCCGGCTTCCAGAGACTCGCTGATCCGTTCTTTCTTTCTTTCTTCTTCGAGTAGGACTCTTCATTTTCGCTGGGTAAACGTCGCTTTTCCTGTTCATCGCTCGCGTTACGTCATCGACGCAGTGAAAGCGACGCTTCAGAGACAGCTAGACTCAAGACCCATGGAAACGCGTCTAAAGCCGATGTTCCAACTTCCACACCCGTCCATTTACCCGGAGTCCCACGTGGATTCGTTTTACGCGAATGGAAATCGCGTGAATGAATTCTATCGGTACAAAAGAACAAGTATTTGTGAAAAATGTATATTCTAGTATATTCGTAATAATGAAACAGCACAAAGTTAAAACGTGTAGTAACTGTAGGATCGAAGGTTTCTAACCTGTCAGGAAGTCTTTACTGGAACTGATTTTTTACGATCATTTATTTTAACATGTCGCAAGGTCTCGCGCCTTCTCAATTAATACATATTGAGAAAAATAAACTAAACACTATTATTCTCTTAATATCGCACGCTCGCACACGCGCCTTCATCGGAGACGAATCATAATACGACTGACTCGCAAACGGTCTTTTTTCGCGGCGTCCTCTGACGACCGTTAAAAGTCACGTGACCATTTGAATCCTACAAAAGATGGTATACCATACCAACGTTGATATTTATAAAGAATACTATTTATTATAATTAAATGTACTAATATTAAACAAAAATATGAAAGGTTAAGGTGGACATAATTGCAAGATATACTCATAGTGAGTTTATTCGATTGATATATAAAGACACGTGGCTTTTTGTGGCGAGTGAATGCATTAGTGACGCGATCAAAACGAAACTGTTACTATGCGGAGTGGGACGCGGTGTACAACCATAGGTTCACAAAATACTAGAGGCTTGTACTCTGAAAGTAAAGTAATTATATAGACTAACAAAAGAAATTATTCATTTAGCGTTGACTGAAACCATAAATAGTAACTGAATATTATCATTTATACTATAAATAGTGATTGTAAATGATCATTTATATCGTAAATAGTGATTGTAAATAATCATTTATATCATAAATAGTGACTGTATACGTCACTTAGCATTGCATAATTATAGATAATTATAGTGTTCAGTATTTAGAGTTGCTTGAATGTAATTATGTTTAGTAATGAAAGGGTTAATGATAAAAAATCGATAAAGTTGTCACGTGGCAGCAGGCGAGCGTAACATCAGACTCGCTAATACTCCTGTAACGTGTACCGGTACGTGACACACTTTGACGAGCTTATGCGAATCGCATTTTACTCGAAAGGCTCTCCCGTTGTAGACTGATGACAATTGCAGATGCGATCTCAAATGGATGTTCAACGACGCACGACGTCGAGACGGTTACATCGAACCGACAGAGTTTCGAGTAATTAATTAAATTCTTCGTTTAATTCACGACTGCTTAACAGTTCCAGACTACTGCACGGAATATTCTTTAATTATTAAGTAATACTCGGTTATTCACTGATTTTTTAATTGAAAATTTAAGCTCAGTTTTGTAAAATAAGATTGAATATTATGTTTTGTTCGAGTACTTTTCGATTAACGATTAAAAAGTAATTATTATTGTAATTATCAGTTATAATTATAAAAATTAATTAAATTTAATTATTAAAAATTAATTTTAATCAGCATCGAGCACTTATTAGTTAACGATTAAAAATGAAAATATAATTTTTAATAGAATCCATAATTGAAGATTAAAATTTATTTTTCTTTTTTAGTTGTGAGAAAGTAAAAAAAAAATTGATTTTTATTTTTAATTTCCTTGAATATGATAATTATAATTGAACTGCTAATTAAATATTTTGTTGGTAACCTAATATTTTAATTAACAGTAACATTTATAAACTCTTACGCAACGTATTAATTTAACTGTGTTTTAATTTGATAAATAAGATAACGATTATGCATAATGTCAGTTTACTATTTATTGTTGTTGCTAATAATAGAGATGATTCAATTACAGGATTCTATTAAATACTACAACTACGACGGGGTTAAGAATAGGCAGCTGAGACGTCTTGACAGAAATAACAATAGAAATGATATGTAATTAAAATGTAACTTAACTGGTAGCTAAAATTCAGTTTGTAATTAAGAAATTAAATTTTAATTGCTTTAATTAGGAAATATAATCAAATTATGAGTTGGGACGAATTATAATTAACAATTAAAATTCTTATGTAACGAAATTTAATTAAAAAATATATCAATCTTTGACTAGAAATTAATGTTATCTTAGATTTTGATTTAAACAACAATTAATTTTCTATGAACAATGATAAGAAATCTTAAGTGACGACTGCAAATTAATCGTTAATTAAAAAAGTTCTTAATTAAAATGAACTATTAATCCTTAATTTAACAGGTGCAAACTAAAAATTTAATTTTTAATTAGAAAATCATTTAATTGTTAATTACTACTAAATTTTTAATTCAGAAGTATTTAATTATCGGTTATAATTATTTTTATTTCAGTTCTAATCATTTCTACGATTAGGTTGATATTTTTTTTCATGCAAACTGCCTTACTTTTCAAGTGCTAACTATATGATTATTTAATATTTAATCGTAAATGAATTTCGTATGCTTTTTTCATATTTTGATCTGTAAAATATGTAAATATATATTTAAATGCAATTTTTCTAATAAAAAAATAAAAGCTTTATATTTAATATGCTAATAAAAAAAATATATAATTTAATATGCCAAAGTGCATGAGGTTGTTAAATAAAAAGGGTTTGCAACAAAATATTAAAATTGTTTTTTTTCTTACATTTTGTATATACATTCTTTTTGTAGAATAAACAATATATGTGTATAAATCACCCTTTTGTGTATACAATACAAATACAGAAGTACTGCAGTGTCCGAATAATAATGTAACTATATTTCTTTTTGAAATTTTCAAGATATAGAAATGTAAAATTTGAAAAATTGGCAATTTGGTAATTTGTTGATTTGGAAACCAGGAATTTGCAAAATTGAACATTTAAGAATTTGGAAAATTGGATTTTTATAATTTGGTAATTTTTGAATTTAGAAATGTAGAAGTTTAAGAATTTAGTGATATAGAAATTGAGAAATTTACAAATTTGAAAATTCGATAATTTTGAAACTTGAAAATGTAGCAATTTGAGAAGTTGAGGATTTGATAATTTGAGAATTTGAAAACTTGGAAATGTGGTAATTTCATAATTATAGAAGATCAAAAATTGTGAATTTGAAAATTTGGTGATTTGACAATTTGAGAATTTGGAAACTTGAAAATATGGGAATATAATTATAGAAGATCAAAATTTGTGAATTTGAATATTTGGTGATTTGACAATTTGAGAATTTGGAAACTTGAAAATATGGGAATATAATTATAGAAGATCAAAATTTATGAATTTGAATATTTGACAATTTGACAATTTGAAAATTTGAAAACTTAAAAATGTGAGAATTTGAAAATTCTACAATAAATAATTCATGTCCTTGTAAAATAAGCAATATTTATAAATCAACCTTGTCTGTACACAACAATAAAAACAAAACGCTTCAGTGTCCGAATACTGAATTTCTTTTTGTATAAAAAAGTCTGTAAATAAATAAATAAAGTAAAATTAGGAGAAATTTGATTGTCAGGAATTGTTCGACGAATTCCTTCGGTTGGAAAGCGCGACAACGAGAGACACCGCGATCTTCTCAGGGCTAATAATACAGCTCGCTGCGTTGAAAACGCGCCCACGCGTCGCAGCTTCACAGTTCTAGAATCTCGAGATGATTTTAGTATCTTATCGGACCTCGAACTAATCGCGCGTCGGTTCTTAATTTCGTCCTGAAAAAAGGATTCGCTATCTTCCTCGCCCGCAAATAGCTCCCTAAAAAGATACTAAATTAATACTAACACAAATAATTAATAAAAGTAATTAAACTTTCGTTACGTTTTTTCGAAACAGCATCTCGTGAGTCTATTATTCTTTCAATTTAAATTCGCGAACAGTAGCTCCTAAAAAAATACTAAATTGCAGTAAAAATAATTAATCGAAATAAACTGTCATTTAAAAATTTTAAAAATAAATATATTAAATAAAATTTTTTGAAAATAGTGTCTCGAAGGTATATTAATCTTCTGAAATGTTTTTTTAAATTTTCAAACTTTCTCACACACAAATATTTCCTAAAAAATACTAAATTAATAGGAATACAAATAGTTAATGAAAATTAATGAATTATTCATTTTTTGAAAATAGTATCTTGAAAATTTATTATCTTAATTTAAGTTTGCACACTTTCTCGATCGCAAATAGTTCCTAAAAAATACTACATTAATACTAATATAAGTAATTGATGAAAATCATTAAACTTTCAATTTTTTGGAAATAGCATCTCGAAAGTTTATTTCGATTTAAGAATTCTTTGTGATTTTGAGTGAAAAATTTTCCGTTACGTGAAAAGTGTATACTGGGATCAAATACCGTGAAGTGTCTTAGCAATTGGACGTTATTTGTTGAGAGTTTTTTCTAAGGGTGCATCATTACGGAGAAGTCTGAAGAAGACACCCCTGCGACTACGAGTGCAGGGGTACCAACTATATGTGTGAATGGCTACGTCGATAGGTACATACCCTTGAATAAAAATACTTTTCTCAAGTTGCTTATTTGTTTGTTGTGAATTGTGATTTGATGTGAATCGTGTATGCGAGGTAAATACGAGTGTAATAACATGAAAGATAGAAAGAAACGAACGGAAATACACTATTTGGCCAGACATCGAATTTCCTAGATTGACACGAGCTGAATATTTTCCATCCGTGAAATTGACAATGAAATTAGATAATTTAGAATTTTGGAAATTGGAGAATTTATAAATTTGAAGACATTTTGAAAACTTGAACATTTGAGAATTTGAAACTTTGACAATTTGAAGATGTTGAAATAATATTGGAAAATTTAGAGATTAGAAATTGAGAAATTTATAAATTTCAGGATTTACAAAATTTGACACTTCAATTTAAAAATTTAGAAATTTCGGAATTTGGAAATTTGGAAGCTTAATTTTAGAACCTAAGGGTTTGAAAATTTGGGGAGTTTAGAAATTAGCAATATTGGGAAATTAAAAATCGCAGTATTAAAAAATTGAAAATTTGGAAAATTCAGAAAGTTGTAATACCGGGAAAATTAAAAAAGAAACAGGTGTTTAGAAATTTAATAATTTACTAAAAAATTAAAAAATAGGACAAGTTAAACCTAGAATAGAATAATAAATAAATGGCAAAGTATAAATTAATAAACATTAATTTGTTATCTCGATGAATTCAGTTCTTTATCTGATCAACACAGATTTCAGGAAAAATATCTTATTAAATTTTTTAATTTATGGAAGGAAACTTGTAAACGGGTTAAATGATTCGTTTCGTAGTTTTAGTTTTAATGAATTTATAATATGAAATGATTACGTGAATATGTTCTAGTGCGTTTAATATAGGGTTACGTGGTAATAAAAAGTTAAACGGGAAGTTAATGATTGAATTATAGCGGAAGAGACGCATATAATGAATTCTGATACATAAAAGTTAAAGTTTCTAAATTAAGTTTCAAAGTTTAACAATAAAACTATCAAAATGATCATTTAGTTTTTTAATTCAACCCTTAATATCAGAATAACATACCTGGGCTGGGACGTTTAAGACCCATTACTCATTATTTTTACTTGAAAAAAATTATAAATAATCTTCAAAAGTTGTTTTAACAGATTTTAGTACATTCAGACGTTGAATATAAAAATTGTCAAAATGATCGTTTAGTTCTTTAATTCAACCCTTAACATCAGAATAACATACCTGGGCTGGGACGTTTAAGACCCATTACTCATTATTTTAACATGAAAAAAATTATAAGTAATCTTTGAAAGTTGTTTTAACATCACAGCTGATTTCAAACGTTTAATATGAAAACAAATTCAGAAACGTCAAAAGTTGAAAAAATATCGGTATTCACAGAAATATTCAAAACCTTTTCCGATTTTAATATGAAGAGCTAAAATTTTAGCCGAACAATCTTGAGATATAATAGTTTGAGGAAAAAGTGGTAAAAATACCGGGGTTTCAGGAAATGTATTCAGATTTTCAGAATATAAAGTGGCTAAAATAGAAGCTCAATTGGCTGGGGTCGTTTCATACCCCAGCGTGATCATTAAGGGTTGAGTTACGAAATTTGCTAATTTTTTTGTAAATCTATGTTAATTTTTATCAAAATGAAATACTGTGTACATTAACTCTTTTTTTCATTCATGAAAAAATCATCGAAATTACTTCGCATGTCCAGATGTCAATATAAAATAGAGGTATAAAAACATTTTC
The DNA here is from genome assembly GCA_036983795.1 of Megachile lagopoda. NCBI lineage: Eukaryota > Metazoa > Arthropoda > Insecta > Hymenoptera > Megachilidae > Megachile > Megachile lagopoda. The sequence goes on from CM072793.1 coordinate 2,026,767, forward strand.
AAGTAATCTATTTCTTTGGTAAACAATATACATATGAAAAGTAGTTTTAGGATACGTATCAAATGTACAAAAGTTAATAAAAGAAAAGCACGTTTTAATAAGACGGTTTGTCTAATTTTGTATATCCGAATTAAATTTTCACAACCCCATTTTGCTTTACGACCTCATTCGGTGTCGCGACCTATAGTTTAAAAAAAGCCGATCTATATTATTCAGAATTTGATCTCGTTTAATTTAAAATACTCGTATTAACTACTTGCACGTATGAGTTATAAATGTAACAAACATTGAGTAATAAATGCTTAAATTTAAGTAATAAATATATCAAATTATGAGTAATAAATATAACAAACTATGAGTAACAAATATCTCAAAATATGAGTAATAAATATGACAAATTATGAATAATAAATACATGAAACTGCGAGTAATAAACATAACAAAATATTGTGAAAATATTCAATAAAATTTGTTAACAGTTAAAATTAACAGTCATTGTAGCATTTAAAATCTGATACTTGCAAATCGAAGTGTGATGAGAATAAGTTGGAGCTGCCGGTCAATATTCATAATTAAAAGTCGGAGCGTTAATAAAATCGTTAAAAAAATAACTAAAATTGTTGCTTACATACTGAAATTTATTTGAATTATTTCACTTTACAAAATAATATTAATTAATAATGTTAATTCACCATATTACAAAGTAATAGCGACACGAGACGGCTGCGTAAAATTGCCGGACAATGTGTTAACAGATAGAGAAGTTCAGGGCCAGAAGTGTACAGGATCTAGAAAAATGACCGGTGAAATCATATCTTGTTCTAGTTTGCTAAGAAGGCCGCGTCGTTTAAAGTTAATTACTCTCCGTCACGGCTGCTGACCCCTTATCGTGTGAAAGTGTTCGTCACAGCTGTTGATAACGAAGATTACGAACAAGACTGCTGCCAAAGATAGATTTTCAGGTTTCTCTTTTCTCCGGTTACACGCGTGTAATCGCTACCCTCGCGAAAGAGAAACTTCCTATTGTGTCGTACACCTAACCGGAAGCTTTTGCACATGTTTCGATGTTCGCAGCAGTCAGATAGCTGATACGATATCAGTGCGTCTTCGATTATAGTGTAATGTAGTAATATAATGATATGAGCATAATGTTGGTCTATGTAACCTCGATATGAATGAGGATGAGTAGCTCTGTTTAAGTGTGATGATTTCTACGAGCAGGTTGCAAGTTCTAGTTCAGTTCCTAATACTCGACAAAGTCGACAGGGTTCTTGCTTCAGTATCGGTGCATACACTCCTTAACAATTTCACTGTTATTTGAAAATTACAAATATGATCCGTTTATTTTGAAAGTGGAGCAATTTTCGAAAAAAGTAAAGATAACTATAAGAATTTAGTGTATGTCATAGAAGTTAGACTTAGAAGGCTACCTAACAGAATTTATACGTGTAGAAAGATGTATGATATAGTCTAACTGTAAGTAGTCCTGGCTATCGAATTAGGACCACGTACGAGCTATAACACGTACTTAAACGAGTAATTTATTTTGAAAGTGGAGCAATTTTTGAAAAAAGTAAAGATAGTGATAATTATAGACAAAACTTGATATAATTTGATCTGTAAGCAATCTATAGTCGAAATAATTCAAATTCCCTAATATTTGGGCGATGGAAGTTTGAGTGATTAACGGTATTGGGATGTTTATTTTGAAAGGGGTGCAACTTAGGTGAAAATTTTTAGCCTAATATATTACGATACAATTTAGCTCCGGCAAATTTGACTAATAGCCGCAATACTGTGAAAAATTACAAATTGTATAATATTGGTGATATATGTAACCTCAATATGAGTGGAGATGTGCTTAGGTCTATGTAGCATCAACGCTGAATATTATTACCAGCTTACAAGTCCTAATTCAGTTTCTAATAAATACTCGACAAAGTCGACATGGTTCTTGTTTTAATATCGGTGCACAAAATCCCTTAACAATTTCACTGTTATTTGAAAAGTAATTACGAATTGTGGTTTGTTGCATTAAAAAGAAATATGGCTCTGAATGATTTCAACGAGAATTCTAACTGTGATGCATCTGAAAGCTGGTAGGTAATAATAAGAAAATAAAAATACTTTGCTGGATAATAAGAGCACTCCAATGAAATCTTCATTTCCAAGGAATTTTATTATTTTTTTATGTTTAGTAAAAGATAAATCTATCTGAAAACAGTATTCCTCTCCTACAAAACAAAACAATCATTATTAGAATCGAGCAACGAATTGCAAACTTATAGCGATTAAAGCGACAGAACCTTTCGTCACCGTGTCACAAAATCACGATGGAGCAGAGAGCGAATATTAAATTCTGCTCGGTGAAGCTCGGTAAAACTTTTACAGAAACATTTGAATTAATGAAAAATGTTTATGGCGACGATTGTTTATCCCGTACACGTGTGTTCGAGTGGTATAAGCGATTCCAGGATGGTCGTGATACTTTGGAAGACGACCCAAAGCCAGGTTTTGGGTTTTTCTAAATTCTAAACGATTCTAAAGGTATTATACTTCGGGAATTCGTTCCACAGGGACAAAATGTTAATGGCGAATATTATCTGGGTGTTATGGAACGTTTGTGGAAAAGAATCGTTCGTGTGAGGCCCGAATATCGAGCGCCAGGTTGGTTTCTGTTGCATGATAATGCACCATGTCACAGAACTGTCGCAGTTCGTGAATTTTTGGCGAAAAAACAAGTCTGTGTGCTCCAACATCCTCCATATTCGCCTGACTTATCTCCGTGCGATTACTTCCTTTTTCCAAAATTGAAATTAGCCACGAAAGGAACGTTTTATGACACCGTTACACAAGTCCAAGCAGCTGTGACAAGGGTGATTGAAGCGATTCCGCAAAACGACATAAAAAAATCTATGTTAACATTGCCTGAGCGTGCTCAGCGGTGTATTGATGCGGAAGGGATGTATTTTGAATAAAAAAAAATAATTTTGGCAAAATAACTAATACTTTTTTTTTTATTTAAAAAGTTCCGTTACTTTTCGGACATACTGTGTACAATGGGTGAATTGAATAGAAAAGAACCTGGTTTGGAATAATACAGAACCAATTAACCGCGTTAATTGAGGGTAGAGTAGTTTCCATTCACAGTAGTATATTCTTAAATAAATTTTTTTGTTACTTGTTACAGCCTAAGCGAATGTTATTTCGCTGGCAAGGGCGCGGCCCTGGTTCTACCCCCGAACGAAAGGGCCAGGCCCTCGAGAAGGGTCTCCACGGCAGGATGCGACATTCAACAACACTTACAGTCCATGTTCTACCTGCTCAGACCAGAGGAAACCCTCAAAATGGTAAGTTGCACCGAAATTTTTTTGCTTCTAACAACCCTTATAGTATAGTAATTTATCAGCCTGCGTACTGTACTATATGCGATAGAAGAATCAGTGTAAATAGCGATATTTTACTAACCTTGCATACACCGTACCTCAATTTACGCGGAATATCCGTTTCGCGTGAATTTCTTTTGAAATAAACTAGTAATGAAATTTTAGTAATTAGTGTAATTGAAGTGTTATTTAATAATTCGGAATTACTTGTAAACTAGAAATGAACTAGCAATTTGGAATAAGCTCTAAGTTTTGGAAACGCATATATTTATTTGAAGTTTAACAAAAAGAATAATGATATTAATTAGTCGACATATTATTATAGGTTTAATATAAGTTTAACAGATTTAAACGGTTGAACAATGGTGTTCTAAACAACACGTCGTATTTAGCAATTAATTATCGCGTCGCAAACGTCTAATCGTCTCGGCGTCTCGCAAGCTTCTTCCGTGGGCACGTGTGCAGGACGTACGCGTCCAAAAAACAAAAGTCTGACGATCCGTCGGACATCTTTCGACGGATCGTCAGACTTTTGTTTTTGTCTTGAATCGTCGAAAAATTCCATCGCAAAATACGTCGCACATCACAAAATACATTGTATATCATGCATCGTTACAAAATACATTCCCTACATTATTTACATTCTGAAATCACTATTCCAATATCCCCATGTCGCGAAAACATTTTATACCGAAATTGTGTTCTGAAATTACTATTTGCAGAAATGACTGTGTTCTGAAATCACTATATTCTCAAATCCTCATATTCCGAAATTATTATATTTTGAAATATAAATTCCGAAGTTAATATATTTTGAAATCTCTATGTCCCGAAATCTGTACATCCCAAAATCCCAAAATTTTGAAATCTTAAACTCCGCAAAAATAAGAAATTATGTCGCTGATTCGCTTACGTAAATGAGAAGCTATCGACACAAAAGAAAAAGAAACAATATTTTATTTCAAATTGCTTAATAAAGAAAGCGAGAACGCAACAATAACACTTTTTTGTGCAAATACACATGTGATGACTAGCACATCGTAGTGTAATTTTACCCGTATTTTATACGGCACTAACGTGCTTCAACATCGCCGAATAAGTTACTGTATACGCTTGTTAAAATACCTAGGAAAATATATTTTCTGACCGCGTAAATCAAGCTCGCGTATAAAAACTACCGCGTAAATAACGTTTATAATCTACCGCGTAAATTGAGGAACCGAGTGTGTTAATTTTTTCAACACGGAGCAAAGATAGCTGTAATTTAATCTCTTCAAGGATATTTATCACTAATGCTACAAAAACAGTCGATTCACAATTTTCTTATTATAAGTTACACATTAGAGTCCTTTTTATTAGAGTCCTTTTTTTTTTGAAATTAATTTTCATTGCGTTAAAGAAAATATTTATTTATTTTTTATCGTTTGTTTATTTCTTTTGAAAGTTTATTGTTAATTTCAAATCAAGTGCGCATTGTATACCAGTATTTAATGTTCACATATGTGAACATTATTTTTACATTATATTTTTCTGTTTGTATATAATTACTTCCTTTGATACTTCATTCCAAAAATTGATTTTAAAACGTGCATTTATAAATTTGTTATTTCAACAACAATTTTCTATTAAAATACATAAATTATAGAATAAATCTAATAAAATAACAAATACTAGAATTAATAATACCAAATATAACTGCAATATGCATTAAAGTAGTTTTAACAACATCCTCCTTTTACCAATAAACAAAATAAAATTAATTTCAAAGTAATTTCAATTCAATGGATATTTTCTTTGTTACCCCGATAACAAAGTATCAACCGATTTTAATTCATCGTTTATTACGAACTTTCAGCGCGAGATTATATTTTTATATCAGTGACCTGCTTTGTTATTAAAAAAAAAGTTTGTAATTTATTATCGTTTGTATATCGGTTAATCGTGCGCAATGGATCGAGACACGACCATGACATTTTACACGAAGTAAAGTTCAAGGATATAAATCTATTTTATCCGGATCGATACCTCGAGACCGAGAATCGTTTGCCAATTCCAGGTTCTCGAAATTGGCAGCTGTGTTCTTATCGAGCCACGTGTTTTTGATGTTATATTCTCATCATTGACGTTAACTCCTCGATTTAGATGTACTACAGATACACTGAATTTCCAGTTCACCGTGGCTGATGGAGAACGAATTGACCTAAATAAAAACAACTTACATAATCACTTCTCTAATTTCAAATGAAATTGCTTGTTCTTTCAGTTTAACGAGTTAGATTGCTTTTTACGAAAAATGGTAACTAATTGATGTATGATACTAAACTTGAAATATTTGAAATTGTGGGCGTAAATACAGAAATTAGGTACAAGATATGAAATATTTTAATATAAATATAATTGAAATATAATGTCAATATTTTAAATATAAAATATTATAAAAAATAATGATTAAATACTTAAATTATATTTAAATATAAAATTATATTATAATATATTTTGAATATTTAAAAAAATAAAGAAATGAAGGGATTGAACAATTCCTTAAGGATAAATAGGGGTTGAGAGAGATATTTTAAATAATAATTAAAAATTATTATTATTATCTAAAAATATATTACTTTATTTAAAAAATATACTTTATAAAACTTTAGTTAAAAAATATATTAAATATCAATATATATTACTAATATTAAATTAACGTAAATTTATATATTGATATAGTCATTAAGATTTTCTTAAAAAACAAACAAATTTTTCCAAAATTTGAATATATGCATACATTTGTCGTTTAAAGTAATATACATTATATTCTAACTAAAATATACAACAAATATAAGTAGAAATTTTTTATTTTAATTCTATAACAAATATTATTAGTAAAATATTCAGAGATATTCGATAAAAATTATTAATTTCAATTTTTAAATTTCAGGATATTTTTAATAAAAAGAGATTATATTTCTTCAAAGTTGGTGTCACATCGGAATTTCATTAAAACCGATTCAGGCTTATTACTCGAACGATGTCCTTTATTCTTGTTTTAATTAGAGAGAGTATTAAATATTTCTTCAAACTTGATATCACATCAGAATTTAATTAAAATTGATGCACACTAGAACGATCATTAATTTGGAAGACATACTGAAAACAATTAGAATTATAAATTCACAATCGAAATGTTGCGTTGCTCGGAGAAATTGGCACAGTTATCCTGTCTAAAATTACAGTATTTTGTTATGTGGTTCACGTCGTCAGCGCAGAAAGTCCGAAAGCAGTGTAAACAACCGACAAGTATGTATTCGCGTACGTGACGTCAAGTAATCCTAACGAGAGCAAACTGTTACGAGCAGTGATTGCGAAATCTCTTCCCAACGTGGCTTTCTATGCGTGGAATCAAAAGTGGTTACTGCTTTTTCGAAAATGTGCCACAATTCTCGATTCTTGTTTTCCGAACAACGAATAACAGTAACATAATTTCTAGTATGTACACAGTACGTCTGGAAAGTAACGGAACTTTTTAAATAAAAAAAAAAAGTATTAGTCATTTTGCCAAAATTAATTTTTTTTATTCAAAATACATCCCTTCCATATCAATACACCGCTGGGCACGCTCAGGCAATGTTAACATAGATTTTTTTATGTCGTTTTGCGGAATCGCTTCAATCACCCTTGTCACAGCTGCTTGGACTTGTGTAGCAGTGTCATGAAACGTTCCTTTCATGGCTAATTTCAATTTTGGAAAAAGGAAGTAATCGCATGGAGATAAGTCAGGCGAATATGGAGGATGTTGGAGCACACAGACTTGTTTTTTCGCCAAAAATTCACGAACTACGACAGTTCTGTGACATGGTGCATTATCATGCAACAGAAACCAACTCCCTGGCGCTCGATATTCGGGCCTCACACGAACGATTCTTTTCCACAAACGTTCCATAACACCCAGATAATATTCGCCATTAACATTTTGTCCCTGTGGAACGAATTCCCGAAGTATAATACCTTTAGAATCGTTTAGAATTTAGAAAAACCCAAAACCTGGCTTTGGGTCGTCTTCCAAAGTATCACGACCATCCTGGAATCGCTTATACCACTCGAACACACGTGTACGGGATAAACAATCGTCGCCATAAACATTTTTCATTAATTCAAATGTTTCTGTAAAAGTTTTACCGAGCTTTACCGAGCAGAATTTAATATTCGCTCTCTGCTCCATCGTGATTTTGTGACACGGTGACGAAAGGTTCTGTCGCTTTAACCGCTATAAGTTTGCAATTCGTTGCTCGATTCTAATAACGATTGTTTTGTTTTGTAGGGGAGTAATACTGTTTTCAGATAGCATTTTGTTTTAATAGATGGTGCTAGTAGTTTTCCTTGAATTTAAAAAGTTCCGTTACTTTTCAGACATACTGTATATTTAGACTCTAAATTAACCAACGCGAATAGAATTTCGAAGACTAATACACATCAAGTTAGATTAGTTACAAATCAAGGATTCTCGGTGTTAACTCCAAAAACAATAAATTCGAGTAGGATAAATGACCGTAGCCAACCCAGGAGTTGGCGCGTGAGAAGGACCCAGGTGCTTCCAAATTTAGAAATTTAGGAATTAGAAAATTTATAGATTTAAGAATTTGGAAATTCAAAAGTTTGGAGATACAGAAATTTACAACATAATTTTTTTAATTTGTAAATTCCGAAATTTCGAATTCTGGAAGTTTGAATTTTGTAATTTTGAAATTTGATAATTTAGTAATATGGTAATTTGAAAATTTGATAATATCAGATTCCAAATTTTTTAATCGTCAAATATCAAATGTGCAAATTTTATATTCCAAATTTTCAAATTCGCAAATTCTAAAATTCCCAAATTCTTAAATTTCAATCTCAAAATTTTTAAGTTCACAATTTTCCAAATTCAAATTTTGAAATGTTGAAATTTCACGTTTCAAATATTCAAATGAACAAATGCCAAATATTCAAATTCTCAAATTCTTAAATTCTCAAATTACAAATTTCTATTTCAAAATTTTTAAGTTCACAATTTTCAAATTTCAAATTTTTAAATACTGAAATTTTACATTTCAAATATTCAAATGAACAAATGCCAAATGCCAAATATTCAAATTTTCAAATTCTCAAATTCTCAAATTCTCAAATTCTTAAATTCTCAAATTTTTACATTCCGAAAATACCAAATTGCCAAATCCTAAATTCCACAAATTTCCAAATTCTACAATCCCCAATTTACGATATTTCACATTGTGAAATCAACAAATTTACTTACTTCTAAATACCACAATACTCAATTTTCCAATTTTCACAACGCTCCAATATCCTAATCCTAAACTTTCCAAATTTTTAAATTTCATAAGTTCGAAATTTTCAAATCCCCGGATTTATAATTTCCATATCCTAATATTTCAAAGTTCCCAATTCCCACATTTCCAAATACCCAGACTACAAAATTCTGAACTCCAAATTTCGCACTTTAATATCCTTAACTTTCCACATTTTAAAATTCCTAAATTTCCAAATCTAAAGCAAAATTTAGTCTTTCATCATAATTAGATCACAGTTAAATCTCAGATTTTCATATTCCTTCAAATATTTGAGAAACATTTTGAGAAATTGTACATGATGAGTCGTATACTTTCCCGGCAAATAAATTAGAAAACTTAATTAATATTGTTCCAATGAGACCACTATCTGTGCCGTATAGCGAAAGAACGTATACAAGGTACTAAATGATGTATGTTTACAGATACAAATGCTATCATGAAAACGTACAATTGCACTTAATTCTGTCCAAATAGTTTCTACATCTGTTCCGGTCTTTTGAAGAAAACATACTTCCCCTTTTCTATGTTTAGCTTTCTTATTTTTCCTACCTCGAATGATACGTGCACGTATGAAAAATTCATTACTCGAACAAAGTACAGTTCCGTTTTAAAAAGTTATGACGATTTCTCGTATCGTTTATGGTACATGTATGTGTTCATCGTGTACACTGTATACATATTAGTATGGTATCTTTGATAACATATGCTAAGGTCATTGTGAGGGGCTCTGTATAAATACTTTTAGTATTGTTAATTTGTTTGTTGTATGGACAGTTTGGAATATGTTCTTTTATCTGCGGAAAAAATGAAAGATCCGAAAGAGCAAATAAAATATTTTACTGCTTTTGCACATGTGCACATGTTACTTTTGGAGATCTTTAAATTTTATAATTTTTGAAATTTTCAGATTTCGAAATCTCAAATTTTAAGACCTCGAAATCCACAAATTCTTAAATTTTCGAATTTACAAATTTTCTAATTTTTAAATTGTCAAATTCTTAGATTTTTAAATCTTGAATTTTTCAAATTTTTAAATTCTCAAATTTCGAAATCTTCAAATTTTCAATTTTTTCTCCTCTTTTCTGAACCTCAAATTTTTTACTTTACAAATTATCAAAATTCCAAGTACTAATATTTATAAATTGTCAAATAACAAAATTTCTAATTTTCTAAATTTTCAAATATTTTTAAATTGTCAAATTCTTAAATTTTCAAATATTCAATTTTTAAAATTTTTAAACTCTCAAATTTCGAAATCTTCAAATTTTCAATTTTTTCTCCTCTTTTCTGAACCTCAAATTTTTTACTTTACAAATTATCAAAATTCCAAATACTAATATTTATAAATTGTCAAATAACAAAATTTCTATATTTTCAAATTTTTAAACTCTCAAATATCCGTCTTCAAATTTTAAATTTTTCCCCTATTTTCAGATCTCCAAATTTTGTACTTTGCAAGCTATCAAAAGTCCAAATTTCGAAATTTTCAAATAACAAAATTTTCATATAAAAAAATGTCTAAATTATTAAATTTTCAGATTTGAAATTTTCTTCAAATTTTCAGATTTTCCAATTCCTGAGTTTTAAAATATCTAAAATTCCAAATCCCCAAATTCCCACATTTGTAAATTTCAAAATCGCGAAAGTCCCAAAACTTCACAGCTATCGCGCAAACAGTCTGTGACATGTTCTTTCAATTTTCAAGAAGAAACAAGGATCAAAAGCGTTAATTAAATACGTAATAATACTTTGAGACGTTTTCCCTTAATCACTCTCTACTCATACTTCTCATCATTAACACAGTATCCATATACAATCCCTGGCCATCGAAGGACCACGTACGAAAATTGCTCTTTTAAGGCTATAACATTATGTCATACATGGAAAATTGTCTTAAGTCATACAAGATTATTACTAAATACGTGGATAACGATATATACATAGCAATTTGTTACTATTGCGATAATAAACTGTGGTCAGTGATTAAGAGGGGCAATACCTTTAGATAGACGAAAATAAGTTGATATTTGTGAATTTTTTTGTATAGGATATCTTTGTCTTGTAATTTCGAAATTTCAGGTATAATTTATTATAACTATTGCCTGTTACAACATATTTTCTTTTTTTAAAAATATTTAAAAATGGCGGAATTATGATAGTCTTTCCTGGAAGTGTTTCGGCGCGTCTCGTGAAACGGCGTGACTTCTAGCTTTAGTTACATTGGTCTGAAACAAGTTTGCAAACGATGTTTCGATTATTAACATTCACAGTTAGTAGATGAACCTAAGAAATGTGAGAAATATGGAAAATTGAAGAGATGGCGCGCTTTTAAAGAAAAACTTTGAATTTTACTGAAAATTTTCGCAATATTTTGCAATAAAAAAGGACTTTAATGTTAAATTTATTTCGTACATTTAGATTCATATGTTAGATAGTATTGTCGTGGATATGTGCAAAAAATTTGAGCGCGATTGATAAACTAGTTTTTGAGTTATCAGTCACGCCAATTTTAAAAACGTAGTTTTGAGAAAAATGCGTTTAAAGTTTCGGTAAGTAAAACCTGGATAATTTCAATGATTTACCAACTAATCTGCGATTCCTGCGCCATATAATAATCCTTCGGCTTACTCGTAAAGTTGATTTTTCTCCATAAGCTCATTCTCCGTAAAAATACAAAATTTCAAACACAGCAATGGCATGATAATAACAAATCTGCTATATAGTCCTCCGCACCGAGCGCGTGAATATCTGCGGCGCGATACCAGACATGAGTCGCGATAATCGGCCATAACATCAAAAGGGCTCCGTATTACGCTTTAAAATTTTGAGACTATATTTTTGAGATGTTGCACTAACATTTTATAAAAAAAAAATTTGCAATTTTTTAAGATTCTAAAGATATTGCCTCCCTTAAGGGCCGTGCGTTTACGTTAGGTTCGAGTATCGATAGCGCATCAGGTAAAATTTGGTGAATGCCGTAGAAAATGTCTGGAGTCTAAAGACTGGTTTACAACTCTCCAACAACATTATCTGAGTTGATTACAGATATTTGGGAAAATAATAAAGATATAAAGCACATGATCCATGTATAGCATGCCGAATACAAGCTGTGACCAAAGCAAAGGAAATACAAGATATTAACATGTGTTAATAATATTAAGCACAGTAGTAGTACATGATAGGTCTACAGTATCATGGTAGCCAATAAATTATATCATTACAATTTGAACAGGCATTCATTTTACGGAAAACGTGAAAAATTCTGAAAATTTGCAGTGGTAATTCGATGGGCAGGGACTGAACTTGCCATAACCTGTTATTTATATTTTTCCTTTATAAGATGAAAAATGATGAGAAATAAATAAGTCACATTATGCCGGCTTCTTGAACACCGACATATCGTTCTCCTTCATGTCACAATGAATCAGATTTCTCCGAGATTATCCTAATGGCTGTCCGCAGTCGATGAAATGTCGTCCACATCGGAGGTCCAATTTGAAAAATGACATATTTGTCAGAGCGTGTCGCATCCAGCACGCGACACGCGCACGGCGACCTGGAATTTTCCACGTGGGATCGGCCCCGCGGCACCGGTGCGGTGTCGCTGGAACTATCGCAAAGTGGGCTAAAGGCGACCCACATGTGCGGGTCGCCGACGAACGCGACGCATTGAGGTCGCGGTCGATGAGAAACGAGCGCTTCCGCTAGACGACTCAAGACGCGTTTGTGGTTTCAAAAGATTTTTATCTTTTTCCCATGCATTTTCATGAATCACTAATAATAATCAATATTTTATACGTTTTTCAACTACATATTTTTATTATAGTTATTTACTTTATTCAACCAATCTTAAAATATTATGTATTTCATGAATTTTACATTTTTGTAATTAACATATAAAGTATGTAATATACTTGTAAACGATTTATAACGAATTTCATATTTTTGCAATTATTATATAAAATATATGTTTATAATATATTTGTAAACAATTTGGAACGATTTTCACATTTTTGCAAGCATTCGTTCCCAATTAGAATATCTGATATTAATTTATCATTTTTTCCTTGATTTTGCTTACCGTTCGACGTTAAGATACTGGGATTTTCAGTATAAAGCTGCTAAGTGTTCTGAACTTTTGAGAAAATTACAAGTTGCATAAGTTTATCATATGGTTGTCGGTGACAATCGAGTGCACGTACAGATTTCGAGTATTGTGGACAAATAATGGATTTTTAATTAAATCTTAGGAAAGTGTCCTCAGACTAAATTGCGTTTTTCGACTCCATATTCTGCCTATATAAAGCTAATAAGTTTCTTGAACTTTTGAAAAATCCTCAAATTGCACAGTGATAATCATGGTATTTCAATACAAAAAATCATAGAAAAATAGTGGATGTTTTATGAGACCCAAAAAAGTGTTCTCACACCAGATCGGGTTGTACCCCATGAACTTAAATGTAAGATAATGGGATTCTCAGTATAAAACTGATAAGTGTCTTGAACTTTTGAGAAAATTACAAGTTGCATAACGGTCAAGGTATCCACACTCGATACAAAGAATTGTAGAAAAACAGTGAATTTTTGATGAGTCAAAAAATCTGTCCTCACAATCGCGTTTTTCGATCCCATCGACTTCAAAGTAAAATGATTCTTCGATAGTCTTGAAAAAGCAATTTGCATATATGTGATCAGGTTAAAGATCTTGCAATTGCATCGAATGGAGTAATATATATACGAGAAAAATTGGAATTTTTCGTGAGAGGTCAGAAAAGGTCACATCGCGAGAACAATTGTCCCCGTTTAACCCAACTCCTTATCGACCATCTTATTACGACCGATTTCGTTAGTTATGCAACCGAAACTCTCTTGCCTTTCACGAAAAAGTGGACATCGATTCGGAGAAGATTACAGTTACTTTTTAAACGAACTCTGTTAACTGCGAGGCAAGGCTCGCTAGGTTCACTAGTTTTATTAACGCGTTGACTGCTCCTGAAAACAAAATGCGTTTAAGGTTTTAAACGGTCTACGTGCACCAGATTTCCTATCGGGTCATTTTGGTCTAATGCAGTCATACTTTCTAGCATGAACTCTTGTATCCGCATCGTTATTTGAAATTTTATTAACGCGTTAACTGTTCCAGAAGTCAAGACGCGTTTAAGGTTTTAAACAGTCTACGTGTACCAGATTTTTATCAGGTCATTTAGGACTAAAGCAGTTACACTTTCTAGCATATACCTACCGCTGTGTGTCGTTGTTTGAAATTATATTACCACACCGATTGTTCGAAAACTCAAAGTGCGTTTGACGTTTTGAAAAGTCTACATGTACCGATGTGCGTAGTATGTGCAATGATTAGGTGCGGAACAAAGAAAGCAACTAAAATTTGAAACATGGGAAGATTCGAAATTTGAAATGTTAGGAGTATAAAAACTTGAGAATTAGGGCATTTAGAAATTTATTTTGATGTTTGGTGATATGGAAATTTTAAATTTTAGATGTCGAGTATTCTGAAATATTTGAATCTGCGGATTTCAAATTTTTTTTTTAATTTAGGAATTGGCACATCTAGGAAATCGGAAGATTTGCAAATGTGGTGGAAGATTTAGAAGTTTTGATATTTTGAAATTTTTAATTTTGGAATTTTGGAATTGGAAATTTTGAATTTTGGAATTTTGGAATTTTGGAATTGGAAATTTTTAATTTTGGAATTTTGGAATTTTGGAATTGGAAATTTGGAATTGGAAATTTGGAATTATGAAATTTTGGAATTTTGGAATTGGAAATTTGGAATTTTTGAATTTTTGAATTTGAATTAGAATTTAGAAATTTTGGAATTTGAATTAGAATTTTGATATTTTGGAATTGGAAATTTGGGAAATAAAAAATTTTAGAATTTTAGAATTTTAGAATTTTAGAATTTTGAGAATTGGGAATTTGGAAAGTTTAAAGTTTAGAAAGAGAATTTAGAGTTTTAAAAGATTTGGAATTTAAAGATTTAATAATCTGAAAGTTTAATTCTAGAAATTTGAAAAATTAACAATTAACAACAGTTTCGTGAATATTTCGGAAGTACGTAATTTCGACAAAAAATGAATGTGATATTCGTATTGAGCGTGCCAAAGTAAGTGAAACGACGTGAATCATGTGCTAAAAGCTTCGGGGGACAACGGTAAAATCATACCGAACCATCTGCAGTTAACATTTGAACTTCTGACAGTTAAGACGAAGCTCTTCCTACAAAAACCAGTTAAAATGACTGGTCTTCAAAAAATACGTAATAATGGAATATTTCATATTCCGTTAATTTACTTTCTTACAAAAGGAATTCCATGTTGTGTAATACAATCTTGATATTATTAACTCAGAATCATGATCCGTAAACGAGTGTTGTACATTTTATCACTTATGCATCAATATGAAATATAGAAGTATAATAAAGAATGCATACTCTAAAATATCGTCAAGTATCGATATTCTGAATAATATTGTCATGTAAAATACCAAAGGTCAAGGTTGATGTTCGGTAAAGCCTGTCCCTTTAAATCGGTTGTGTAGACGAGCGGGAAATTTAAATAAAGTTTCATCTCAACCTCTGATAATTAGAAATCTTATATCAAATTTCTACCAGGATTTTGAAACCAAGAAGCAGTTTGTCATGATTTCTTTGCATACTAATCTAGATCGGTAAAGAATCACATTTTGAAAAAAACGGATGAAACATTTTCTTCTATAAAAACTCGCATACATTATTACTTGCACATACGTTATTTATTGCTGTCCACAAAAACCTCACTACCCTATGAAATCTACTGATGAGTGTTCTACTCGTAACTTCATTTTTGCAATCTTCGAGTCGAATGTGCGAAATCGACTCGTCGAACGGGACCATGCATATGCGATGTGTGAGTCAGACGAGTCGATTTCGTAAATTCGTCTATGAGGCTCGATAATTGCAAAAATGAAGTTTCTACGAGTGCAACACTCATCAGTAGACTTCACAGGGTAGTCAGGTATTCTTGGACAGCAATAAATAACGTTTAATCCCTTGTACTACTAGTGTCACACTCGTGACGCACACTATAGTTGGATAAACCAGACTCACAGCAATTAAATTTCAGGTTTAATTCTTATTGTAATCTGTATAATCAAGGACCGCTGAAAACGTGCTTAACACTTTAACTTTCTTTAAGTGCCTTGACATTGTAGCAATAATTGACTAGCTATGCGTGACGCACCTGCCTAGAAAGTTGTTGGGTAAAGGGTTAATAAAGTCGAATTTCGAAAGGTGCAAGTTTGCGAGAGATGTAAACAAGCACGACGGGCGCAAAGAAAAAAATGCGAAGCATCTTAACCCCTTCCCGTGCTTTGACAAGTCTCACTCGTGACGCACTCAAATGTGACAAAATTTACTCAAATTTTGAATACTCTTCAACTTGAAATTTAGGTTCAAATTTGCATTATCAAGGATCCCTGAATATAAAATACATTTTAATTTTCTGTATTCGTTTTAATGTTATAGCCCTGAATAGTTTTGACTGACGCATCTGATAAATAAATGGCACGGGAAGGGGTTAAGCCCTTAGCCTACGAGTTTTTCGGCAGGTGCGTCAGTCAGAGCTGCCTAATTATTACTGCAGCGTTAAGGCAAATAAAAAATGTTGAAATGTTAGGTATACTTTTGATTTAGCGACCTTTCTAACTGCAATTTGTATAATACTCGATCTTTATGCAAATACGATTTAGTTTTGTCACATTTGTACTGTAACGTGCGTCACGAGTCTGACTCGATGTTATAGGGCAAGGGGTTAACCCTTGCCTTACAATATCGTCTCCCGCACGTGACACACGTAACTGTTGAAATGCGACGAATGTGGCCCACATTTTCACCACGATTCAATTTCGCGTTTAATTTCAATTCCTAACCCTAATGATTGCCATATACAAAATGTCCCTAACATTTGACATTCTTTGTCTGTCTTAATGTTACAACAATAATTAAGCCGCCTTTGTCTGACGCACTCACTGAGAAAATCGTAAGTAAAGGGGTTAAATTGGTTCTAGTATTCTGTCTCTCTCTAAAAGTAACTTCTTTGTCGCCTCTTATACTCTTCGGTGTAGTCGTATCGAAGGTGGCGCCCTCTAAGGTGGCCAGTGTATGGCGGGACCAATAATTCCAGAGCGGGTAGACGGCGCTCGCCTCGAGCGAAATATATTATAATTCTGGACAGGACACGCGTTAAAGATGTCGAGATTCCACGGTAAAGCCGGTCGACGAGAAACTGGTCCCTACAAGGACAACGAGGTAAGGGGGACGAACGATTCGCCACAGGTCGTTTCGTCGACTGCTTTTCAGCAGGGCCCCGTTACTTTTTACGCTCGCGCTTAAAACGCACGCATGCAACTTGCCCTCGAGGCCGTGCCTTTTATGCAGAAAGTGTCAGTGACCCGACCGACCATTAACCCGTTCGCTTGTTGCCCACTTCCGGTGCTTTGTGCACCGATACGACCTTTCGTTGATTCGCGTATATACAGATTTTCTTCGATTTTTTTACCGGACCTACTCGGTGTTCTTTGAAATTGGGGCATATACACTACCGCTCAAAAGTATCCGGACACGTGCGAAATATGTATTCGCGCTGCATAAAAGTTATTTAAGTATCTACAACAGTGACTACGATCGATTTTTATTTGTTGCTTATGAAATATTTAACGTTTGAAATTAGAAATTGTGTATGTGGAACTTACCAATACTACACTACAATTAAATACGAGATTCATCAACGTATCCACCGCGGTTAGATATTACCGCTTGCACTAATCTCAGCAATCTTTCTACAAATTTTCTCATTGTTTGTGTGTGGTGCTCTAAGACGCCTGTTACGTTTGCTTAGTGTTTCAATATATCGGTCTTCGGATTTAGTTGTCTTCACTGGTGGTCCTGTCCTTTTTTTATGAGCAGCCACTGCTAGTTGCATACTTTTTAATAGTGTCATGCACTGTTGATTTCGGAATTTTTTTACGCAGTGCAATTTCCCTAACTGCATATCCTTCTTCTGCAAGAATCAGAATACTGGAACGTTTTTCTATTGATAATTCTCGTTTGGAACTCGTGTCTCGATGGAAAAGAAGCTACGGACAAACTAAACCGAAGCTGTCGAGTGCATAGCGTTACCTGCATTCGTATCTCCATTGAGAGAACATAATCATCTCGTCAACAGTTTTCAGACACTTGATACATATCGAAGAACTCTCTGAATTCGTTCTGCACCACAGAAATGAAACAAAGTAGAAATTAAGACTCTTTTAAGCATCGAAACCGTTCCATTAGATTCCGTATTTTTGGGCAGGAATTTTACTTCCGCACACTCATTGTATAATTTGTACTTAAAAATTAATTCTATTATGTTATGCTACCTCAAGAAAGATAATAATAATTACAATTGATATAATAGCCCTAAATACCTTTCGTACAAAGTTAAACTGTTTTATAGAACAAAAGCAAGTGCCCGGATACTTTTGAGCGGTAGTGTATTTCGACCCAAAGGTGTCTTTTGACACCTCATTGAATGCAAATAATTGCCAAAATTGTTGGGATTTCAAATTATCAGTTATATTTACAATATTGAAACATTAATGTGTTTTTATTGGAGATTACTTAATCAGGTTATAAATTCTAGATTAATTCATCAGTCTACAAAATATAAATATAGCGGTGTACACTAAAATGCAACATGGCGGGAAATAAGCGAATATCAAAGTTATGCCGCAACTCCTGTATTTTCCGTTACAACTGAAATCTTGATTCTCTAATCTGATAATAATTGATATGATGCTGCAAAATGGTGTTGATATTTATATGTAAAATGGTTTAAAATTAGGCACTGTCATGAAATCCTTAAGGTGTCAAAAGACCTCATGTTAGAAATAAATATACCATATCCACATTTTTAAATCTAGGATAAGTTGGAAGTAAATGATATCGCTGAGATAATTTAACAACTATTGTATGAAAAGTCAAAAAATTAATTGTGGAGAGATGATTCAACTTAGAGAATAATTTTAAGTTAAAATTTGAAAGGTGTCCTTTGACACCTCTTGGTAGAAACAGTGTTAAGAATTTCATCAAATCACTTACTTTCTTCAGGGAAATCACCCCATAGAGTTGTTATTTTAACATCTTCCGTAAGTTGATCATATACTTTAGAATTTGATCAAATCCCTATTTTTATCATCTCCCACAACAATACACGAATGAAATATTGCCGGGGCACCCTGCGAACGATTACTCGTTACTTTCAACGTCTTATCTGTGTTACGAAAGTTTCGAATTGCGAAAAAAGTTTCAAGTTTCAAGTTCTGGAAACTTGGACCTTTCTTATGTTTCGAGGGATATCGGGAAACCTGCTCCTAGAAGAAACAGGTAGTTTATGGACAGCGGTCAAGTGAGCGTAAGAACTCGTGTAAAGAAGCTTCGAGTAGAAGTTTCAGATCGCTTTACTTGTCACTGTTAACGAAATTAAAGAAACAGTTGGTTACTAATGGAGACATAATCGCTAATGGGTACATTTATGTTATTGCAGTTTCGTTCAATTTATTTTATCGCGCTCTGAAGTCGATACGGTAGCGCAGAACAAGTTCGACCAACTCTGAAACATAATAATACTATAGATCTCTACCGTAATCTCTACCGTAACTATAGATCTCTCTCGTTCGCTGGACGGAACTATGGCGATAGATTTCTAATTTCTCAAATTTCTAGTTCTCCAAATTTCTAATCTCCTAAATTGCTAATTCTTCAATTCCTACTTCCCCGATTTACTACTTCCTTAATTTCGTAGTTTCCCAAATTTCTAGATCCTTCAGTTTTTAGTTTCCCAAATTTTACATTTTTCAGATTCCTAATTCCCCAAATCTAATTTTCCCAAATTTCCAATTCCCCAAATTCCTAATTCCCCAAATTCCTATTTCCCCAAATTCCTATTTTCCCAATTTTCTAATTTCTCAGATTCCTAATTCCCCAATTCCTATTTTCCCAAATTTCCAAATCCCCAAAATTCCTAATTCCCCAATTCCTAATCCCCCAAATTCCTAATTCCCCAATTCCTGTTTCCCTAAATTCCAATTTTCCCCAATTCCTAATCCCCCAAATTCCTAATCCCCCAAATTCCTAATTCCCCAATTCCTGTTTCCCCAAATTTCCAATTCCCCAAATTCCTAATTCCCCAATTCCTATTTCCCCAAATTCCTATTTCTCCAAATTTTTAATTTCTCAGTTTCCTAATTCCCCAATTCCTATTTCCCCAAATTCCTATTTTCCCAAATTTCCAATTCCCCAAATTCCTATTTTCCCAATTTTCTAATTTCTCAGATTCCTAATTCCCCAATTCCTATTTTCCCAAATTTCCAAATCCCCAAAATTCCTAATTCCCCAATTCCTAATCCTCCAAATTCCTAATTCCCCAATTCCTATTTCCCCAAATTCCTACTTTCCCAAATTTCCAAATCCCCAAAATTCCTAATTCCCCAATTCCTAATTCCCCAATTCCTATTTCCCCAAATTCCTATTTTCCCAAATTTCCAATTCCCCAAATTCCTAATTCCCCAAATTCCTATTTTCCCAAATTTTCAATTTCTCAGATTCCTAATTCCCCAATTCCTATTTTCCCAAATTTCCAAATCCCCAAAATTCCTAATTCCCCAATTCCTAATCCTCCAAATTCCTAATTCCCCAATTCCTATTTCCCCAAATTCCTACTTTCCCAAATTTCCAAATCCCCAAAATTCCTAATTCCCCAAATTCCTATTTTCCCAAATTTTCAATTTCTCAGATTCTTAATTCCCCAATTCCTATTTTCCCAAATTTCCAATTTCTCAGATTTCTAATTCCTCAAATTCCTAGTTCCCAAATTCCTAATTCCTCAATTCTTAGTTTCTCAATTCCTAGTTCTCCAAATTCTTACTTCCTCAATTTCTAATTTTTCTAAATTCCTAATTCCCCGATTCATAGTTTCCTAAATTCCTAATTCCTAATTGCAGTTTCATTCAGTTTCGTTGAATTTATTATATCCCCGTCCGAAGTCGATACGGTAGCGCAGAACAAGTTTGACCAACTCTAAAACATGCCTCTGCAACTATAGATCTCTCCCGTTCGCTGGACGGAACTATAGCGATAAATTATGTTCGCCCACGCGACCGTTGCTTTTCCGGGGTTTCGTAAGGTCATCGTTACCGATAACGCTTTCCAGAACGTCGATATCAACGATCATTTGAAAACAGACGTTCAGTTCTATTCAATCCTGAAACTCGTTTAACTTCCTTTGCGATGTTAGGACGAATCGTAGAAGTATGCGCCGGAAGTGTCGTGGAATGCTGTGGAGTGAAAAATGTTGTTCCTTTGTGACTCATGGAAAATAGTCTGAAACGTCTTCACCGATGATTCGGTTAATCTATTCGAGTTTTTTCCGAGTTTTTGCTCACTCATTTCAGGATTTCGTTAAATTTGAAATATACACTGTCTTCATAGTTGTGTTGTTAATTTCTGTTGCAAATATTAAATGAAAATAATATAATCGTTGGATTTTTGTACGTGAACAATAAATTATTTAATTAAAGGAATTGTGAAAATTTCTTGTATTGCAATTTTAAAATTTTGTATTATTTAAATGATCATTTTATTATATTACTATGTTGTTCAAATAATATTATCATGTTATATTATTACATCATTGTATTATTATATTATTTTTTAAATAAATTCTTTTAACAGAGAATATTTGTTTTTTGATATATTACTAATGTTACTTATAAGAGTTTAAAAATGCATTTTTGTTTTCAATAAAAAATATCATGCATCAAATGATTAATTATCCTGCTCTTCAGTTAATCACATTTTTAATGAGCACTAATTACAAATTATTGCATCATTCATAATTAACCCTTCGTTGCACAGTGTTGCTCATATATTACACAAAGTATTATGAAATATAGGTATTAAATGAAATTCTTGTACTTTGTGGAACATAATTGAATTGCAGATTTTATAATTATAGTGGAAACCTTTTTTATGTTTCGTAACTACTATTTTCTCTTAATGACGCCTGAAAATGTTGCAAATAGCATTATATTACTTGTAAGCATTGGAGAGTGTATTTCTTCTTAAAATTTAAAGAATTATGCAGCAAAAGATAAAATCAATTAAGAATTAAATTATAATTGTTAATTACAGAGTTTTCTAAGTGAAGGTTACTTCCTAATTCAAACTCGTCGGATTAAAGATAAGAACTTAATTTCACTGGCTACTTTGTTTAATTAATGATCAGTTTCTAATCAGTAATTCAGATATTCGTTAATTAAGAACATATAAATATCGTCTAATTAAAGATACAAACTTACTTTTTTACTGCATCTGGTATAAAATTAATTTTAATCCTTCACTGCAATTTATTCGTATTGGTAAGTGGAATTTAAGTTTTAAGTGGAGACACGTAATAATTTAACAATCTATTAATTAGACTAATGTCAACAATTAATAATGTAACTGGTAGGAGATTAATATTCTAATAATTAGGTTAACCCTTAACAGTCACACTTCATCAGAATAACATAAGTGGCACCCTGGGAAAAATGTTTCTTAAAAAACAGCTACTCATTATCTTAACTTGAATAAAAATTATAAATAATCTTCAAAAGTTGTTTTAACAGATTTCAGTACATTTAGACGTTGAATATAAAAAATTGTCAAAATGATCGTTTAGTTCTTTAATTCAACCCTTAACATCAGAATAACATACCTGGGCTGGGACGTTTAAGACCCATTACTCATTATTTTTACTTGAAAAAAATTATAAATAATCTTCAAAAGTTGTTTTAACAGATTTTAGTACATTCAGACGTTGAATATAAAAAATTGTCAAAATGATCGTTTAGTTCTTTAATTCAACCCTTAACATCAGAATAACATACCTGGGCTGGGACGTTTAAGACCCATTACTCATTATTTTCACTTGAAAAAAATTGTAAGTAATCTTTGAAAGTTGTTTTAATATCACAGCTGATTTCAAACGTTTAATATGAAAACAAATTTAGAAACGTTAAAAATTGAAAAAATATCGGTATTCACAGAAATATTCAAAACCTTTTCCGATTTTAATATGAAGAGCTAAAATTTTAGCCGAACAATCTTGAGATATAATAGTTTGAGGAAAAAGTGGTAAAAATACCGGGGTTTCAGGAAATGTATTCAGATTTTCAGAATATAAAGTGGCTAAAATAGAAGCTCAATTGGCTGGGGTCGTTTCATACCCTAGCGTGATCATTAAGGGTTGAGTTACGAAATTTGTTAATTTTCTTGTAAATCGATGTTAACTTTCATCAAAATGAAATACTGTGTACATTAACTCTTTTTTTCATTCATGAAAAAATCATCGAAATTACTTCGCATGTCCAGATGTCAATGTAAAATAGAGGTATAAAAACATTTTCAAGTAATCTATTTCTTTGGTAAACAATATACATATGAAAAGTAGTTTTAGGATACGTATCAAATGTACAAAAATTAATAAAAGAAAAGCACGTTTTAATAAGACGGTTTCGCTAATTTTGTATATCCGAATTAAATTTTCACAACCCCATTTTGCTTTACGACCTCATTCGGTGTCGCGACCCATAGTTTAAAAAAAGCCGATCTATATTATTCAGAATTTGATCTCGTTTAATTTAAAATACTCGTATTAACTACTTGCAACTATGAGTTATAAATGTAACAAACATTGAGTAATAAATGCTTACATTTAAGTAATAAATATATCAAATTATGAGTAATAAATATAACAAACTATGAGTAACAAATATCTCAAAATATGAGTAATAAATATGACAAATTATGAATAATAAATACATGAAACTGCGAGTAATAAATATAACAAAATATTGTGAAAATTTTAATTACCAGTTTAGAGAATGTACAATTAGCGGTTAAAATTATTTTTTTAATTGAATCTTGTATCCTCATAAATTAATTTTAATTCACAGACACCATCGAATGAAAAATTAATATTTTATTCTTAATAACGGAAACTGACGATTAGAATTTTAATTGACATTAATGACAAAGTTTCCAATTAACAGTATTTTTTAATCCCCAATTTGTCTAGTTTAGATTAAAAATTTAGCTTTAATTTTTAGTTAGAAAATTTTCTAGCCAGTAATTACAGATTAATTCTCAATTAAAAACATTCCATCGATTATAATTTAATCTCTTAATTATTAACGAGGAGTAGTGTATCATTAGTAATTTACTTGCAAATTAATAAATTAATTGTGTAATAATTGTAACTGCAATATTGCAATTAATATGCTAGGTGGAGTAAAGTGTTAGTCATATTCTACTTTGTTTTTAATTAATAAATTATTTTGAGTTTAAATTGATGTATAACTAATATTAGTTATAATATAACATTTTGTATTTGGATTATTAAATTGTAAACAGTAGTCTATTTAAACTATGAAGAAGCAAATTAAATTTAATAGTCTATAATAAATGTATATTAATATAAATAAATAATTTAAAAAATAATTTATATATTAATATATAAATAATTAATAATTATTTATTTTTTCTCCAAACAACTAACTCTTATAACTAAATATAAATCTAATTATTTACAATAACCAAAAATATTCATACATACACACAACTTACTTTTCAAAATACTGTCCAAAATTGTTTGAAAAATATGTGTCAAATAATTAGTTCTCACATATAATATCTACACCTCATGTGTATACTTTCAATCATACGTTATAAATTACAAAAATGTATGTAAAAAAATTCATTCCTATTTTTAATGCAGTCTTTTGAAAATAGTGTTGGTAATATACCTAACATTCATTTTTGCACTGTTTTAAAATTGCATGCGAGTAAGTGTAGGTTAATAGTGCTGATACTGTACAAATAATACAATTAAAAATATTATATAAATAATATAAATAGAAACATTATATAAAATATATAAATAAAAATATTGTAATATAAATAATATAAATGAAAATTTTACACATAGCGTGTATATTATTTATGATATAATAAAATATTATACATTATCTTATAGCACGAACAAAAATATGTAAATAATACAATTTTATTATTAATTTTCCTATAAGCAAAGTCAATATAATCGATGTTAGCATACAGAGAGATGTATACAAGAAACGCAAGAAGTTAATGATAAATTGTTAATTGCATGTCTAAATCAATCGAAGCAACGATCTTTCATCGAACTCCGCTAATCATAGTTCGCGTCGATATCTTTTCGAGAAAAAGCATCATCCTGTCTTTATTTTTACTCGCCAGACGAGCTTCATAGAATCGAAAACTCGTCTGAAAATCCGCCAAGAGCTGCCAATAAGACTAATTTCAATATTCGAACACTCTACGAGCAAAACTGGGCTATCTTGACTCTCAAGCTGCTAAAACGGGTTTTACGACCGGCTTCTGGCCACCACCACCTTCGATCTCTCCCTTTTTGCTTCTTCTTCGATTCTTCTTGCCGCACCCGACTCGGTTTCAAGCTGTTACCTTCTCCAAATTAGCTTTTCTCCCCTTCTTTTTTATGCGCAATCGGAATTGCCAATGACCGATACAAAGATTTACGTTGGCAATACTTTCGAAACTTGGGGAAGAGCTACTGGATGTTCACTAGGGGTAGAAACTTTCACATCCCCGATATCCATTGATTTTCATACTTCTAGATTCCTAAATCTCAAGGTTCTGAAATACCTTTATGTTTCTAAGTATCTAGTTTCCCAAATTTTTAGTTTTTCAAATTCCCAGTTTTCAAGTTTTTAATTCACCAAATTTCCAAACTCTTAAAATCCTTAGATTTCTATTTCTAAATCCTATGTTTTCAAATTTCTAGTTCCTCAAATTCCTAGTTTCTTAAATTCCTACTTTCCCAAATTTCTAATTCCCCCAATTACAAATTCCCCAAATTCTAGTTCCTCAATGTCTTAGTTTCCAAAATCCTAGTTCCTCCAATTCCTAGTTTCCCAAATTTCTAATCCCCCAAATTCCTGATGCCCCAATTCCTAGTTCCCCAAATTCCTAATTCTCCAAATTTCTAATTCCCCAAATTATTATTTCCTTCAATTCCTAGTTTTCCAAATTTCTAATTTCTGAAATTTCTGATTCCCCAAATTTCAAATCCCCCAAATTCCTAATTCCCCAAATTTCAAATCCCCCAAATTTCAAATCCTCCAAATTCCTAATTCCCCAAATTTCAAATCCCCCAAATTCCTAATTCCCCAAATTTGAAATCCCCCAAATTCCTAATTCCCCAAATTTCGAATCCCCCAAATTTCGAATCCCCCAAATTCCTAATTCTCCAAATTTCAAATCCCCCAAATTTCAAATCCGCCAAATTTCTAATTCCCCAAATTTCAAATCCCCCAAATTTCAAATCCGCCAAATTTCTAATTCCCCAAATTTCAAATCCCCCAAATTCCTAATTCCCCAAATTTTAAATCCCCCAAATTTCCAATCCCCTAAATTTCTAATTCCCCAAATTTCGAATCCCCCAAATTTCAAATGCCCTAAATTCCTAATTCTCCAAATTTCAAATCCCCCAAATTTCAAATCCGCCAAATTCCTAATTCCCCAAATTCCTAATTCCCCAAATTTCAAATCCCCCAAATTCCTAATTCCCCAAATTCCTAATTCCCCAAATTTCAAATCCCCCAAATTCCTAATTCCCCAAATTTCAAATTCCCCGAATTTCAAATCCCCCAAATTCCTAATCTCCCAAATTCCTAATTCCCCAAATTCCTAATTCTCCAAATTTCAAATCCGTCAAATTTCTAATTCCCCAAATTTCAAATCCCCAACTTTTAGTTCCCCAAATTCCAATTCCCCAAGTTCCCACTTCACCAATTTCATAGTTCCCCAAAATGCTAGTTCCTCCAATTCCTAATTCCTCCAACTCTTAGTTTCCCAAATTTCTAATTCCCCAAATTCTTAATTCCCCAATTCCTCATTTCCCAAATTTCTACTTCCCCAATTTCCTAGTTTCCAAAATTCCCCAAATTTTTAATTTCTCAAATTTCTGTTTCCCAGAATTTCCAATCCCCCAAATTCCCAATTCCTAGTTCCCTAAATTCCTAATTCTCAAAATTTCTAGTTTCTTAAATTGTCGAACCTTCAAAAACTCGATATGTCCATACTTCTAGATCCCCAAACGCCGTCTCGAATTACCCATGTTCCCAAATTTATCCCCAAATCTCTACATTCATAAATTACTAGATTCCCAAATTCCTTAGTCTTCAAATAATCCATTTGTAAATTTAGAAATCTCTTAACCCCTTGCACTATTTTGACGAGTCTGACTCGTGACGCACTGATCCTTCAGTTGGGATTAATTGTTCTCGAATTTTGAATATGCTTCAATTTGGAGTTCAAGTCCAATTATAATTTGCATAGTCAACGATTGCATAATACCATGTTGTCATAACATTTCAACATTCTTTGTCTGTTTTAATATTGTAGCTGTGTTTAGTTAGTTCTGACGCACCTGACAAATAGGTCATAGTGCAAGGGGTTAAAATCCCCATATCGCAGCTGAACTTTGTAGAGTACACCGTCTTATCAATATTAAGTTCTTGTGTTTTGTCCTGCGTGCAAGAAAAGAAAAAGGATATGACGCATTTGTCATAAACCTAGAAATTTGCAAGTGGTAAATAACTGAAGGATAAGTTGGAATCCGGGATATTTATTTCTGCAACCATTTCTAGATCGCAGGTGAGGATTTATAACGTCGTTAAAGAAAAACTGACAGCATAATAACAGAGTCATGAGGGGTAATTACAAAGTTCAATTGGTCGTCCATTTAAATATTTATCTAGTATCGGTTTATTAATACATCCTGTCACCTTTTCATTTCCCGTGATTACATTAGTCTCGTTTTCCATCGAGGCTGTCCGAAGTATCCTTAATAATTCATACTTACCTTTTAACTGAGGTTGGCTAAAAGGAAGTCATTTTAACTGTAAAATTAATGTTTATTGCTCCGTATCATCGATAATTTATGGTCTTTCGAAGTGCGGGTATAATAAGAGGATACTCTAACAAAGAAACTATTTTTAGAGAAAGGCAGATTAGTATGACCAGTTTAAATTGCTATGCCAAATGAAACGGGGTGGAGATTCCAACGCGGTAAATGTATTCACCATAATGTGTGACGGTCGACAAACAATGCCTTATACCTGCACATTCATCTGTCGTTTATTTGGAGCTCATTTACAACAAATACAGTCATTATGCAGTATAGCGGAAACCCCTCGTTTTTAATCATTTTCACACACGTTGTTAAGGACATACTACTATAAAGTATGTTAACGCTTTTACTGTATATCTCTTAAACTATTGATTTCAGGAAAAAATGTTTCGAATAAAACATCAAGCTTTTAAAAAGCTCTATAAAAAAGGTTATATACATTTTTTATGTAAACCTATTATTTTAACTAATATGACCTAAAAAATAATTTCGGGGGTGGTTATATATAATTACTAGAATTATGTTGTAACTTTTGTTATTTGTTTGTTAAATTTTGTTATTTGTTCGCAATTTGTAATATATTTTATCCTTCCCTGTAACACATTTACCAGCAATTTATTTGTAATAAATATTTTGACATCCACACATTCATCTGTATTCTCTTAATTTCCTTGTAAGTTATTTACAATAATCGTTTCTGTAATATTCTTAAAATATATTTTCAGTGTTGTAAAATTGATGTAAATACGTCGAGAATATTAGTAACATGGAGAAATACGATATATTTGTAATTATCAAAGGTTGACACAAAATTAAATTCATTTGATTTAAATTTCCCGCCCATCTACACAATTTAAAGGGACAGGCTTTAAACTCAAAGGTACAAACATCAAAGGTATCCAGAGTGTCGCTTGTACTCTTTGATCTCTCTGCTATTTGAAATTTCACAGAATACAAAGTAAAACTTAACTTGTTTATCAAAGTAATGTAGGTTATTAAGCCTACTGTTACGCCTAATAAATTAGCAATTTTATTCAAGCCATTAATTTTTAAATTTAATTTTAATTACATTGGGTTCTTGTTATTTTTCCATCAAGTATTTGCAATTCGAAATTTTGCAAAACGTTTCGCGCCAACTTTATGCAAATTGGAAATATACATCTCGTAATACTGTGGGCAACGTTATTTATCATAAATACATTATACAACAAAGTGAAAGAATCGTTAAATTTTGATGAAAACTCGTTGATATTTAAATTATTGTAATTTTATACATAGGGAGAACGCAGGATATCTGTGTTTAATTTTAGCTTTAGGATTTATTTACTTTCTTAAAGATAATTTTTTGTTACGAATCAGAGTGGATAATTGTTAATGATCATAAACGATTTTCACCGTCAGTATAATTGTCGACTTTTATACTTTTTTAATAACTTTCAATAATTCGCGAGCTTAAGTTCATACAAACATTTTTCTTTATATTTATTTATAGAATATGCTAGTAAATCACATACGGCCAAACACGCTGTATGTGATATCAAACAATATCCGTTGCCATTTTGTATTTCTGTTATACCTTTTTCAAATATTTTGAAATCGTACGTTGATATAACTCATTTTTACGAATGGAGCATGATAAGTGTGGCCGTAAGAAAGTGACACCCTGTACATAGATTCGAGTATCCTGTAACTTCTGACAGAATGGCATCCTAGCAAAGAGTTAAAGTGCATCCGCATGATCAGATCCTATCGATAGTATCGTGAAATTCCAAACAGAGCAAATCCATGCGAAGCCAAGCCTATAACTGTCGAGATGTACCAACGACGCGTCGATAGCTGAGACCAAACGTTTCATTGGCGTGGCGATTGTCTCGTGTGCCCCATTGTGGTTTAGTCACGACACACTTTCGTCACGAGGAAAGCACGTGACACGTCGCAGACTGGCAGCCTGAGGCACGTGACAACCGGATAAATGTGGACGTCGAGGACCCAGACTCCGACATCCAGATCCGGGATACAGTAAACTCGGGATGTAAACGAATCCGGGACTTATTTGATATAAGAGAATTGGGGTCTGAATTTATATCGTTTCGTTTCTACGTTGATTAAAGTTTGCCGAATGTAGAAAAATGAGCGAAGAAAATGTTTGAACCGAATATAAACAAACAATGAACAAGCGGGACAATCCTAATGCGAAAATAAAACATTTCTATTTTTGACCTTTTCTTCTCTTTTTCTATTCTATTATTATTCTTTTTTTTTATTCCGATTTTTCTATTTTTCGTTCTTTTCGCATGAAATTATTATCATATCTGTGACATTTCACGCTGTGTTTGGTCTCATTTTATTCAGGTAAATGTCAATATGATGACGGAAGTTGTATAAAACAAGTATTAAAAATAAAAATAAATTACAACCCCTTAACATTATAAATAGTACAAACTAGAACCTTGATCTTACATTTCCCGGCGTCCCTGCGGGTCTTTCTTCTGCTGCTGAGAGTATTTTTTTTCGCTTATATCGTGTATATCAGTTTCGCTTATATCGTGTATATCAGTTTCGCTTATATCGTGTATATCAGTTTCGCTTATATCGAGACATTACCGTAACTATTTTTCCCGATAAAATTCTACGTAGATTTCAAGAAGAGTATCCTAATGAATTTTGTAATTTAAGAAAGAAAACTTGTGAATGAGTCAAACGATCTGTTCAATAATTTTAATATTAAAATTGTTCTTAATATTCGTACAAATATTCTTTCATATTCATTGGTCTTTATTCATTAAGTACCGCTTTAATATTCACAAAAGAATTATTTTTCCTTACTTAAAGAAAAAATAATCGAATATCAATTCATACATATTATTTTTTCACCGTCATTGGGGGGGGCAATACATTTAGATAAATGAAAATAAGCTGATATTTATGAATTTTTTTGTATAGGATATCTTTGTCTTGTATTTTCGAAATATCAGGTATAATTTATTATAACCATTGCCTATTACAACATATTTTCTTTTTTTACAAATATTTAGAAATGGCGGAATTATGATAGTCTTTCCTGGAAGTGTTTCGGCGCGTCTCGTGAAACGGCGTGACTTCTAGCTTTAGTTACATTGGTCTGAAACAAGTTTGCAAACGATGTTTCGATTATTAACATTCACAGTTAGTAGATAAACCTAAGAAATGTGAAAAATATGGAAAATTGAAGAAATGGCGCGCTTTTAAAGAAAAACATTGAATTTTACTGAAAATTTTCGCAATATTTTGCAATAAAAAAGGACTTTAATGTTAAATTTATTTCGTACATTTAGGTTCATATGTTAGATAGTATTGTCGTGGATATGTGCAAAAAATTTGAGCGCGATTGATAAACTAGTTTTTGAGTTATCAGTCACGCCAATTTTAAAAATGTAGTTTTGAGAAAAATGCGTTTAAAGTTTCGATAAGTAAAACCTGAATAATTTCAATGATTTACCAACTAATCTACGATTCCTGCGCCATATAATAATCCTTCGGCTTACTCGTAAAGCTGATTTTTCTCCATAAGCTCATTCTCCGTAAAAATACAAAATTTCAAACACAGCAATGGCATGATAATAACAAATCTGCTACATAACCCTCCGCACCGAGCGCGTGAATATCTGCGGCGCGATACCAGACATGAGTCACGATAATCGGCCATAACATCAAAAGGGCTCCATATTACGCTTTCAAATTTTGTGACTATATTTTTGAGACGATGCACTAATATTTTATAGAAAAAAAAAATTTGCAATTTTTTAAGATTGTGGAGGTATTGTTCCGCTTAAGATGATCCTTAACATCTTAACCTACAATTTTCTGGACAGTTGCGTCATTCATGGCTAGCTAATTATTCCTACAACCTGCAGACAACTGAAGAAAGTTAAAATGTTACGTACATTATGCATTCAACAATCCTTGATTACGTAGATTATAATCAGATTTGAACCAAAAATTCAATTGCAGTGAAAATACGACATATGAACTGTAGTGTGCGTCATGACTGTGACACGTTATTGTAGGACAGCGGATTAATATTTATATGTATAAACATTTTTTCTTAGTCATTAAGATGGTCCTTAACCCTTTTACATGTTACTTCTTTACCTCTATTAATATTTATATAAATATATTATTTTTTCTTATATATTCAGATAGTCCTTAACACTCATACATGGTATTCTTTCGTCTTCATTAAGGTGATCCTTAATATTCATATTAACAAATTATTCTTTCTTATTCATTAAAACGGTCCTTAAGACTCATACATGTTATTCTTTTACCTTCATTAGGTAATCCTTAATATTCATATAAACATATTATTATTTCGTACTCATTAAGGTAATTCTTAACACTGTTACAAGTTCTTTCACCCTCATTAACGTGATCTTTAATATTCACATAAACATTAAACTCTGCTCCTCATGTATTAAACCGGTAATTACTTGTATTTATCACAGAATATTCGTACCTGTGTATAAATAATGAGGCCCAGAGAAATGAAGCAAAATTCGCGAGAAGCATGATTACGTAAACGATTGTATCGCGAGGCGTTCGTCATGGTCCACGGCGAAGCAACTGGTCCGCGTAGCAGACTTCAGCGATTCCGTTCGCTGACAAA
Organism: Megachile lagopoda; assembly: GCA_036983795.1. Lineage (NCBI taxonomy): Eukaryota > Metazoa > Arthropoda > Insecta > Hymenoptera > Megachilidae > Megachile > Megachile lagopoda. Next base: position 2,059,186 of record CM072793.1, read on the forward strand.
AGAGCACGATTTTGCAACCCAGCCGTGTCAAAATGTGCACGCGTTGCCTCTGATATAATCGTGCTTGCCTAACGTGAGAAAAAAACACGCGGCTCCGATTGCGTAATGCCGATCCACGTCGCGATTTCGATGCAAAACGCTGCTTGGGTAATCGTAAAAGAATAGGTTTGAAGGTTGATCTCTGTGCAAAATTTCGTGGAAAAATATTCAGTAGTTGCGTGATAAAATTGAGCTCTTCCCACTAGCACCTCCCAAATTATAGTATACCGACTATCAAATGAAACTATCAACCGAAATCAACTCATAAAACAGTATTATAAAACAACAGAAAACTCAGCCTCTCCCATCACGAGTTCAGAAGGACACTTCGGGTTGCCCCCTCCATTCGCCCATTACATAACATCGTCCTCAAAAGTCAATCAATATTTGACGATATTCCACTCGGTGTTTAACTTGTCGAGTCTCATTAAACGAAGATTCCTGCAGACATTCGCGTCGGCAAATATCGCGTCGAAAAAAGAGACTTTGGCTGATAGCGAACTGGCAACCGCGAGAAACAGTCGTTTCCGTGGTCGGCGTTACGTTCCTGGATAGCCGATAATTATTTTGCTTTTTATGCATCTCGGAATCTCAGTGCGCACCTGTGCAACTGGAATGAACATTCTCCACCGTGTGGATCGCATCTCGCAGGACTGGCATCGTTTCACCGATCCGCTTATTAGCTTGATAAAAACTCGTTAGTCGGGTCGTGGCCAGGCTGTACGTAAAGCTCGAGATAGGATTCTACTTTAAAACAGGTTGAGAACAACGCCCATCTGGTTCGAGTGTGCGTCTGTGTGCGTGTTGCTTTCGAACAGGAATGGACAACTTGTGCCCCGTGGACGCTGAGAGCCCTGGGGCAAATCTTAGGGCTTGTATTTTGTACGCTGTACACTGAGCCGCTGCTTCAAATTGAACATCTAACCCTAGATTTACGTTTAACGACCACTTATTTAAATGTAATATCTATGTTATCTACATTTACTATTTTGCTGTTCTTGTGTATGTGTGAATGCCACGAAACCTTTACCCCTCATGTACGTAACGCTTAACGCTCGAATTTTCAGAAAATTAATATTGTAAGTCGACTCTGGGTTACGATGTTGTTACTGTGGAATTTTGATCCGATCGATCAGCATGATCAAGCGTCTGGATCGGGAATTTCAATAATGCATTTAGTGTACTGAAAATGGGTGTCAGGTTTTCGACCATGCTGATTTGGAATCTGACAATTTTTTTTTGGTCTGATCGATCATCTGATCTCTGGATCAAAGTGATCGAAAATTTTAAAAATGATTTTCAAACGTTAAGAGTCTCGAACACGGTACTAAAGAGTTTCATGACGTACACACACACCAGAAAACAGATGTTCCTTCTGATTTAATTTTTCTGATTTGTTTCTTTGATACAGATTAGAATCAACGAGCGGATCAAAAAATATCAGATTCGGAGTCAGCGTAGTCTAAACCATAATTCATAGAACTCTTTCATTCAATTTTTAAATTTAGTCAGTATGAAGCAAAAGTTGCATGAACTCGGGGCATGAATGCACAGCGTAGGCCGCGACGTCTAGTCTATAGTATTATAAGGCAAATGTCCCAATGATTGGACGATGAAGGAAATAGTTAAAATAATTGTAGTTTTTTTTATATTTATGTAAAATTATAATTAAATACGTTTATCCGATAGGGTATAATTTCTACGTTGAGATTTAAGAATTTACAGTTTTGAATGAAAAAGTTTTATATTAAAATCTGAAAATGTTCATATGGTGAATTTTTATAAATGTTTAATAATAACTATAATTACTGTAAATTTACAATAAATTGGCAAAAAAGTTTTGTCATTTTTGCGAAGATATTCGATTACAAATCTAAGGTATATAACTAAAATCTAATTTGAAGACTACTTGTTAGTTCCAATAAAGATGGAAGTTTTACATACCACTTATACGAAATCATGTGTAGATCCAAAGGTGTACAGATTGCACCTATGTCACCCTTAAGATCACATGATTAATAATGTATCCAATTGACTATAAATTCCTACTATATTCCTATTTTGGGTTTCCATTTGCACCCTATAATAATTTAAGTTACAAACTTTCACTGTAAGTTTCAATAGGTACAAATCCACATACATAGATGTCTACATTTGGGACCTACCCCTATATATATTTGGAACCTACCTGTAGAACCTAGATTGCACAAGACTTATTTGTACTTCACAATAATTTAAACTACAGCTACTTACCATAACTACTATAAGTTTCAATACGTCTAAATCAATATGTGGATTTACTACTCATGTGTAGCTGCTAAGATGCATAGATTGGACCTATGTAACCCTAACGCGAATTATAGGACTAAGAATGCATCAAATCCACCTGGTTTCACATTGTGACCTTTTCCCTTAGCATAAGTTCTACTCAAACCTCGTAACCTTTAATTGCAGGATGCTCTTACAAGTTGCAATGTCCTACCACATATGTATCTCTAAGAACATACTGACTTCATCATGACCTTTACGTGAGTCAGATGTACAAACATGTCTAACTTGGGTCTAAGTTCTGATCCATGTGGTTTTAGGTTCATACCTTGTCTACTTTTGACCTTTTCCCTTATCATAAAATTTATTCGCTACTTATAACCTTTAAGTTGGGAGCCGATCTTACAAATTGCAATGTCCTGTGCACATATAGTTCTTAGAATGTGCAAACCTCATCATGACCTTTGCGTAAATTGTACTTATAGATATATTTGTCTCACTGTTTGTCACAAGATGAATTCTTTAAATGTACTTTCGACCTATACAATCTTTTTACAGAAAAGATTTACTTACACTCAGATATCGCGTCCACGCTCTTGTGGGACAAACTGTATGTACATTTGGAACCTGCTCATATGTAGCTTCCAGGGTGCATGGGTTGTATGTGACTAACGCAAAATATAGAACTAAGAATGTATCAAATCCTATTAACTAAATGTTAATTTATCCTCACTTAACTTTGGAATTTAATTTCGAAAATCCCTGACTAAATGCATCGTAAAAATCAAGCAATGACGAGTGTATGCGTCGAACACAAAGCTAATACTACCGTTATAAACTTTACAAGAAAAGTAAAGCAAAGCAACGAAGGATTACGTTTTTATTCGATGAAAGATTAATAATTTATTAACCACGTAGAAGTTTTGGATTGACGTTTTTACACGTCGAATGCAGTTAACGTTGATTACAATTTCATGAGATAAGAGACCTAATGAGGAAAATGTCTCAATCAGCAACCGTGTAAGATTTATGCGCGGTTTTATCGTATTTACGTACTAAAAATTATTTATCGCGATTACTCATTAGTATTCTGTCATTCTACTGACTTGTTTGTAATATGATACATGTATCCTTTAATGACGGAAGAAAGAAGAAAATCGGTATTTATTGCTGTTAGGCGACTAATTTCGACAGAAATATTCTCGCGTTTAGAAATCGACGTTATTAGCTTAATGATATCATTTACAAACCAGATTTTCATAGATGTAAGTAAATGTTTCTTTTTTTTATGAAAGTGGTTATTCTTAGAAATTATTGGTCTAAAAATTTAGTTTATGGTGATATTCCAATGTTACATAAACTTATTTTAGAATTATTATATATTGAAAAGAGAATTCTTAAACAGTACAATTCAATGACTGGTGGTGACCCCTCATATTTAATACGTTTATTGCCATTTTGTACTCATATCATTGTACTGTTTTATTATACTACAATATATTATACCCATAATTCATTAGGGTGAGTTTAAATTCAACCCAAATTGAATTCAAATTTATGTTTGAATTAATTACTCAACATGTTTAAGACATACATATGACTTAATGCATAGAACATACTTAATTATCCAACGATAAATAATATTATTCATCTAGTAAAAAGACACATCTAGTAAAAATAACTAAATATCATCCAAATACTCGCCTTATTAAAAAATAGAAAATAAGACACTTCTTACTGCATATGGTATTCGCTGCAATATACTGAGATTGATAAGATTGTATCATACGGCTTTCTACATATGAGAAGTCTGTTTTGAAAGTGGGGAAAGTACATCTTTTTTTATTGCGAAATATTTAAACATTTGTTTAAATAAATTTATAAATGTTGGTAAGCACTAATAGGCAAATTTCTTGTATTTTGTCGTGTTAGATAATGTATGTTTATTATGCAATAGTGCTCGATAAAAAGATAAAGGTTTTATTATACCCAAATTCATTTGCCTCACTTTCAAGATTAATAAATTATTGTAATAGTTAAATGGACGGATAACATTTAAATTGTTCAGTTATTCCTTTTGTTAATTTTTGTAAATCATTTTGATCCGAGTCTTCATATTCAGATTCTGACTCCAAGATTCATCTTTTATTAGCGATTCTCGTGAATCCTATTTCTAAACATAAAAAAATAATAAAATTCCTTGGAAATGAAGATTTCATTGAAGTGTTCTTATTATCCAGCAAAGTATTTTTATTTTCTTATTATTACCTACCAGCTTTCAGATGCATCACAGTTAGAATTCTCGTTGAAATCATTCAGAGCCATATTTCTTTTTAATGCAACAAACCACAATTCGTAATTACTTTTCAAATAACAGTGAAATTGTTAAGGGATTTTGTGCACCGATATTAAAACAAGAACCATGTCGACTTTGTCGAGTATTTATTAGAAACTGAATTAGAACTTGTAAGCTGGTAATAATATTCAGCATTGATACTACATAGACCTAAGCACATCTCCACTCATATTGAGGTTACATATATCACCAATATTACACAATTTGTAATTTTTCACAGTATTGCGGCTATTAGACAAATTTGCCGGAGCTAAATTGTATCGTAATATATTAGGCTAAAAATTTTCACCTAAGTTGCACCCCTTTCAAAATAAACATCCCAATACCGTTAATCACTCAAACTTCCATCGCCCAAATATTAGGGAATTTGAATTATTTCGACTATAGATTGCTTACAGATAAAATTATATCAAGTTTTATCTATAATTATCACTATCTTTACTTTTTTCAAAAAGTGCTCCACTTTTAAAATAAATTGCTCGTATAAGTACGTGTTATAGCTCGTACGTGGTCCTAATTCGATAGCCAGGACTACTTACAGTTAGACTGTATCATACATCTTTCTACACGTATAAATTCTGTTAGGTAGTCTCCAAACTTCTATGACATACACTAAATTCTTATAGTTAACAAATTTGTACATTGGACTACCCTATGCCTTTCTATTATAGTTAACTCGACACAATGTTTATGTATTATTAGCACAGACGAGTTTATTATAATTAATTTTCATTCAGAAGAAAAAATTTTCTTAACAGTAGATATCAGGATCTAATCGGCAGCATGAATATAGATATATACTACATTGTTGTAAAGGTGTTAATATACCTTAAACCGTTAAAGCTCGGGGAAAAGATTTAATTTGAGCAGATACTATCAATAATTAGACCGTTAAAATACAAACTATTTCATGCTAACAGACCAGGATTATTTACCGAAGAAGAAATACAACATATCGTGCAATGAGCTAATGAATGTAATGAAAAATAGAAGAAAGAACGAAATTTGAAGGTCTCACTGAATTTTCATGTATACATTTTATTTAACTAATTACGTTAATAACAACACGCACAGGAGTTTAGATAAAACGATCTAAAAAGTGAATCTTCGCTCGCCGTTAATCACTTTTTCGAAAAGTGGAACGCGGTCATAAATAACCCAGACATGTTAAAATACTTGTCCTTTTTATATTCTGCAAGAAGTGAAAGGACTTTCTCGTTCACGTGACAGAATAAAAATATTCTTGACTCATAAAATCTTTTTTTTGGGTCGTTTTTTGAATGAAATTGTAGACGCTGGATGAAAAAATGTATGCGCTGAAATAATTACCAGGATAATTAAAAATTACACTGACTATACTAATTTGAAGTAATAAAATGAAGTATTACGTTGAAAAATTAATTTTTCATGGGTACTGTATAATTATTTTTAAGATGGATGTGCTAACAATCATTGACATCTTTTCGGTCTTGAACGAAGTTAAAACCCACGTTTAGTAAGTAATAGTAAGAAAACAATTGGTACTAATAATGTTTATTAAATATTTTTAATAATATTCTATTTTATTTACAGTAAAATATGATAGTAATGAAATAATATTGTAGTAATATTAATAATATTGTCTGATAATAATAGTAATAATACATAAATAGAATTATTTATAAAATTATTTTGTATTTGTATTTTTTAAAAGATAGTATTTGTATAAATACTACATTGTATTCAAATATTCGTATAAAATATCTGTATAATATCTTAATATCATATCTTCCATATTAAGCATACAAATCCTATAATACATTATCGAACAAAAATATGATTTCTGCAAAAACTTACATTTTCACTCTACAATCTATGATACCTTATAAATTAATTACCGTATCAATTATTACCACAGCAATTATAATTAACGAGAGGGTTGAAAGCGAATAAACTCGTCAATAACGTGTTAAGAAAAAAAGCATACGACAATATACACGCGAAAGAAACTATCCACTTTCTCTGCAGTCTGTTAATTGTATTTACTTAGCCTGTATAAAGCGGCCTACTGAATGGAAAATGGCGAATCGACGCGAAAACCAGGAGCTGGACATTCGAAGTCCATTGTTGTTTGGCCCGTAAAAGGTGTCGAGTTAACTCGTGCCGAACCAGTTTCACGTGGTCGTGCCGGCCCTTTCGAAAGTGGAGCAAGTTTATCGGGTGTCTTGGTGGCAGCAACCGTGTTCCAACCAACTGTCGTTGAACTTAATTACACTTAATTCGTTTTCTAGCGGACGAAGACCTTTGTACTCCATCCTAACGACGCTTTAATGCCGAACACTGCATACATCCTTTACCATCCACATAAATTAGAGGCCATGTCTTTAATCCTAGATTTACGGACGTTTAACACGTATCTGAATTGAAACTAAAATAACTGAATAGTAGATAATATGTAAACCAGGTTATACTATGATTTTCTATCTTGATGAAAGTTTTTTGATGAAAACTTTTAAATAATTTCGAAAATAGAACTCTGAGAGTCGCCATTTTGTGGAGTTCCGTAAATTTAACGTTCAGTTTATGTTTTAGGGTTAAAACGTGACATGTTTAATCCTAAATTTATGGATGTTTATGGCCTTTATATTTAAATTGAAACTAAATGATAAAAATAACTGAATTGTAGATAATATGTAAACTAGGTTATACGATGATTTTCTATCTTGATGAAAGTTTTTTGACGAAAACTTGTTAATAATTTTCGTATTCGAGAATAAGAACTCTGGGAGCCGCCATTTTGTGGAGTTCCGTAAATCTAATGTTGAGATTATGTTTGTTCAAATTGATAATGTTCAAATTGTAGAAACGCGACATGTTTATTCCTAGATTTACGGACGTTAAAACGCAAAACGTTTTAATTTCTTAATCACTAGATTTTTGAACTTCTAAATTCTTAAGTTGTCAAATCTCCAAATTCTCAAATTATAAAATTGTGAAATTGTCAAATTTTCCAAAGTCCCAAATTATTAGAATGTAATTTGATAATAAATTTTATAGTTGACATATTTGAAACATTGTGTATTTTGATAATTTAAAATTTAGAAAAATGCAAATTTTATATTTCTATATTTCTACATTGTCCAGTTATCTAATTTCTATATTTCAAAATACAGTAATCGGAAATTTCATAATTAAAATTAAAAACGAAATATTACGTTTCTCAGTATCCAAATTAATAAATCATGAAATTATCAAATCTCTATATTTATAAATTTCCAATATTTCATATTAGAACATTTCAGAATTGTCAAGTTTTTATATTCCGAAGTTTGAAATAGCTGATTCGACTACATTCGTGCGGACGCGACATAACACGATTTTGCCCGACTTGACCCGAATCGATCCGATTCGACTCAGCACGATTCCACCCGAACTAGTTCAACTCGATTCGGTACAATACGATTTTAATCGACCCGATTTTTCACGAACCGATCAATTCAATCTTTTTAGACTCGTTTTTTTCTTAATTACATAAACTCATCAAATTATTCACATAAAAAGCAGATTAGTAATACAAAACTTCGATTGAATCGATTATTGTTTAATTTCTTAATTCTTGAAATGCACTGACGTACACATTGTGTCACAAAAATACTTTTAAATTCGAAACAAATGTCATGTACATGAAAATCATAGATTGTAATCCACAGTATTTCTTAATTCTTGAAATACATCGACACATTATGTCACAAAAATAGTTTTTATTAAATATTTTTAAATTCGAAAGGAATGTCATGTACATAAAAATCATAGATTGTAATCCACAATATTTCTTAATTCTTGAAATACATTGACACATTGTGTCGCAGAAATATTTTTCAGTAAACATTTTTAAATATAAAACAAAAATATCGTGTACACTATAATGCAAATAACGTTTGAAATGGTCTAAAAATATTTACTTAAACTCTATATAAATCAATGAAAGAGTGCAGATCTCGTGATTAGAACCCGATCCTTCAGCGTAGTGAGTCTGCAGTACAAATGTACACAGTATGTCTGAAAAGTAACGGAACTTTTTAAATAAAAAAAAAAGTATTAGTTTGCCAAAATTAATTTTTTTTATTCAAAATACATCCCTTCCGCATCAATACACCGCTGGGCACGCTCAGGCAATGTTAACATAGATTTTTTATGTCGTTTTGCGGAATCGCTTCAATCACCCTTGTCACAGCTGCTTGGACTTGTGTAACAGTGTCATAAAACGTTCCTTTCATGGTTAATATCAATTTTGGAAAAAGGAAGTAATCGCATGGAGATAAGTCGGGCGAATATGGAGGATGTTGGAGCACACAGACTTGTTTTTTCGCCAAAAATTCACGAACTACGACAGTTCTGTGACATGGTGCATTATCATGCAACAGAAACCAACTCCCTGGCGCTCGATATTCGGGCCTCACACGAACGATTCTTTTCCACAAACGTTCCATAACACCCAGATAATATTCGCCATTAACATTTTGTCCCTGTGGAACGAATTCCCGAAGTATAATACCTTTAGAATCGTTTAGAATTTAGAAAAACCCAAAACCTGGCTTTGGGTCATCTTCCAAAGTATCACGACCATCCTGGAATCGCTTATACCACTCGAACACACGTGTACGGGATAAACAATCGTCGCCATAAACATTTTTCATTAATTCAAATGTTTCTGTAAAAGTTTTACCGAGCTTTACCGAGCAGAATTTAATATTCGCTCTCTGCTCCATCGTGATTTTGTGACACGGTGACGAAAGGTTCTTTAAACGCTATAAGTTTGCAATTCGTTGCTCGATTCCAATAACGATTGTTTTGTTTTGTAGGGGAGGAATACTGTTGTCAGATAGAATATTGTTTTTATAGATGTCGCTAATAGTGTTCCTTAAATTTAAAGAGTTCCGTTACTTTTCAGACATACTGTGTAAATCACTGAAAGAGTGCAGATCTCGTGATTAGAACCCGATCCTTCAGCATAGTGCGTCTACAGTACAAATGTATATAGCCAACTATACCTCCTGCGTCAACACGTTCCGATAATGCTACTAATTTTGAGTTTCCCTTCATTGTCTCTCGTGAGATTTCTATCCCACAATTTCGAACACGTATATTTCTCTTGTTTCGTCACAGTTGTTTTACTTTTGATATACCGCAATCATCGTCGATTATTGCCGTTACAAGTCGGAATTTCGAATCGATTCTGTTGTTTTTCGATCGAAAACCGGCGGATGTCTGCGGTCAGCCAGTTTCTCGTGTCTTGTGTAATTGGATCGTCCTGAGAAAGTTCACTGACTTTCGGAGTTCGTGTTCGGTTCAACAGTTTCTTGTTCTTGGTGAAGGTACATGCCTTTTATATTAGCAGCACCTCTGATGAACACGGCGAATGAAGTATAATACCACAATTTAAATTTTCTAATTGAAGTTATATTATATCAATCCAATACTCGTGGAAGAAATTCGTTTTTGGATTCTGACAAATTACAGACAAGACTTGATTTTTATTTTAAACACTTAAAATAAATAAATATATATTGCTATAGTATTTATTATAGTACTTGTATATTACTGTTTAGTACAAAAATTAACCTCAAAATGGAGTAAGCACCCCTTATTTTACATTTAATTTTTAAAATACAAAAGACTGAATAAAATAATTCAAAAAATAATAGTATAACTGTAAAAATCTTACGTTATTAAATTTTAATTTTGAGGTTCTATAATTTTTTTTAAATAAAAAACACCTTTAGGGAAAATTTATTAACGCAAGTTTGTAATACTTTATTTTTCGCTATTAAATTTGCAATGTAAATATATACATCTATTTTAGAACTTAAATGCGAAAAGGTGTAATATATCTGTTTGGTTTTAAAATACTACTGTCGAGTATCGATAAGTTATCGATATCTCGTTGACACTTAACGGTATATTGATACTATCTTTAAGATATCGTTAAGGATAACGGGAGTGCCGAGGAATTTCATCATTCAAATCTATCTTGATTTGAACTTTCAACCTAACCTAACGTATTTTGACCAATGCTGATTTAAATATCGCGCAAGTTTTTGTTTAATTTCAATAAAATTCTTTTGTAAAGAAGTGAGCAAGATATCAATAGTAAAAGTAGGGCAGGTTAGATTAGATTTAAAATCCAAACAAAAATAATTGCTTCTTATTTAATAATATTAAATGTATAATACAATAATAGTTAACGTTACGTTACGCTACTTTAATTACTTTCAGTTTTCGAAACGATAATTATCTTAACGGTGTTATCGAATATAAAATTTTCATATTTAATACTTACATGCTAACGAACATCATATACTGCATTACGCATATTACCGTGTCTGAATATTTTAGTATTTCAATTGTTATATTGTACCAATAGTATTTTAACCTACCTAGTCGCACCAAGATGGCCGACATTACCGATGCACGGAGCCACACGTGCGAACCTTTCGCGAAGCGACCGTGCGAATTTATCTATCATCGATCCGGGTAGAGAAGAGGAAAAAGAAGGATACGACGCGAAAGAAGCCGATCGGTTGAACCTTTTGGTTCTCCTTCTGGCGTCTGTCGACGATTCGCTTTCGTTTCACGACGGCGAGACACACGCGAGCCAGGCTTCGCTGATCGCGAAACACTTTCACGGTGGCCTTTCGAGATCCTCCGTGGGATCCTCGTGGCTCTCCGCGTCGAACGATCTCGAACAGGCTTCCCTCGATTGCGAAGGGATCGTTCGAGATGACGAGAAACATGCTATGTATCAAGAGATCCGCGGTTGCATTCTGTAACGTGTCGAAACTTCGAACGCTGTGGCTCGAAAGAAGTTTAAAGATATTCAGATTCATTCTGCTGATTGAAATATTAATGCAAAATTTTATGATGACTGATCATATTTTACTGGAATGTATGTTTCTTTTATATCGATTTAATTCAGAATTTTTATCCGAGGGACGCTAGCCTTAGATCACCACGCGATTTATCGCCGTGCGTTATGTCACCGCGCATTGTATTGCCATGTGTTTTATTGCTGTGCGTTGTATTTTCACGCGTTATAGCGTCATGTATATCACAGTGCGTTACACCGCTGTACGTTGTATCACCACACGTTATATCGCCACGCGTTACATTGTAATGTTTTATATTACCACGCATTGTATCGCCATGCGAAGTGCTGTCACGCGTTATAAAGCCGCGCATTATATCACTGTGCGTTGTACCGGCACGCGTTATATTGCCGCGCGTAGTATCGCCACGCGTTATATTGCCACTCGTTACATTGTCAAGTATTATATTACCACGCGTTGTATCGCCACGCGTTATATTGCCACTCGTTACATTGTCAAGTATTATATTACCACGCGTTGTATCGCCACGCGTTATATTGCCACTCGTTACATTGTCAAGTATATTACCACGCGTTGTATCGCCATGCATTACATTTCCGTGAGTTGTGTTGCCACGCATTATATCACTGTGCGTCGTACCGGCACGCATTATATTGCCGCGCGTAGTATCGCTACGCGTTATATAGCCATACATTACATTTCTATACGTTGTACCGCTACGCGTTATATAGCCATACTTTACATTTCGATTCGTTGTATTGCCACGCGTTATATTGCCACTCGTTACATTGTCAAGTATTGTATTACCACGCGTTGTATCGCCATGCATTACATTTCCGTGAGTTGTGTTGCCACGCATTATATCACCGTGCGTTGTACCGGCACGCGTTACATTGCCACGCGTTATATCGCCATACATTTCATTTCTATACGTTGTACCGCCACGCGTTATATAGCCGTACTTTACATTTCGATTCGTTGTATTGCCACGCGTTACATCGCCAAACGCTGTACTGCCACTCATTATATCGCCGCGCATTACATCATTATGCGTTGCATCGTCACGTTATATTGCCATGCGTTGTATTGCCATGTGTTATATCGCCCTGCATTCTATCACCATGCGCTATATCGCCGTGCGTTTTACCACCTTGCGTTATATCGCTGTATGTTGTATAATTCCATTTTATTTCGCCACGCTTTCCAGCGATTATTGACAGTTTCAGAAATTTAAAATTTCAAGTTGCATAAGCAGCCGTATGTAATAGACTCTTGTTATATTGCCACTTTTATATAGTAATGACATTTCCCTACCATCGTAATTCAACATAATATATCTTTTGATGAATCTAAAATATTATTATTTCTAAGAATTGTTTGCTCTTGAATTCTCTTTCGTGGCAATATAAAGAAAGCGTACTTTAACTAAAGCTACATATAAAGACAATTTCTCGAAGTAACGCATATTACGCAGATAAGCAAAAATGATGCAGGAACATTCTGTTATTTCTATCCTTCTCAAATTCGTAATATTGCACAGTCGGGTTTGAACTTACCCGAAATATCGTATGACTTTCATATCCTTAAATTAACCACATGACTCTGAGATATTATCCTAATGCCCGTCCCTGCGATTCGAGATACCAAATCACAAAAAAACTTAGTTGTACAAACTCCATGTTTTACTCCATCGACAGAGAATGTTCCAATAAAACGGCCGAACTTGTCCAACAAGATTAAATCTTCAACTTTGATCAGCAATTAACTTTCACCTCATTGATAAGAGTTGTTTATCTAAATGATCAAATCCATAAAATAAAGCTGCTTCTTATTCTTTCTTTAGCATTTCGCTTATGACCGAAAAGTAAAAGAGTGAAAAAGTGAACTTGGTCACTTCGGACATTATAGTGTACATATAAGCATGTATATGCTTACGTGTAGTCGCAGTACGTTTGGTAGCACGATAAGTGAAATTTACTGGGTCACTAGGTGAAATATGCTCCTTGAAATAAGTTTCACTCGAGAACATATAGATAAACCGCGTTTTAGCGACGTCGGTCTGTATACTGGATGTAAATATGAAGGTACACATATGCAAGATTAAAACACGTTTTTCGAGGCAGTTGACGTCGAAAGCGAGGAAGGAATCGCCGTGGCAGTAAAGTGAATCGAGAGGGAGAGTTTAATACGTACAGAACTCCAGTCAAACAGTTAGGAGGAAGATAGCATCTCCAGACGTCCGTGCCGTACTCGGACGACATTCGTGTCGGGAGTACTTCCGGTAGTCGCCACCAGAGGGAAATTCGCACATTTACACTTGCCTACTTGCTTAGTCGCAAGTGCACACCTAACTGGTGGTCCGAACGCGGAATACACAGTACAATTTAGAGCTAATTTCGCTTCTCTGGGGATAATATCGGGACGGATTTGGGGGAGTAGGAATTTGGGAATCTACAGATAATCTGGGAATTTAGGGATTTAGAATGTGGAAATCTATGAATGTAGAAATCTAAGAATATGAGAATCTATGGATGTAGAAATCTAGGGATTTGGGGATCTGTGGATATGGAAATCTAGGGATTTGTTGATCTATAGATATGGAAATCTAGGGATTTGGAGATCTAGTTTTAAATGGAGAAATTTATAGGAGTTCAAGGATTTTAATATTTGAGAATTTGATCACTTTTGAAATTTGAGAAATTTAGAATTTCTAGATTTTGGAAGTGTAAATTTAGAACCTAGAAAATTTGAAAGTATGGAAGTTTTGCAGTCTAGAAATTAGGGAATTTGGAGGATTAGAATTTAGAGAATCGGGAAATTTATGAAACTTTTGAAAATTTGGGAATTTTTGTAAATTTGAAAATTTAGAAATTTAGAAGATTGAATATTGCAGAGTTTGATATTTTATAAATTTTAAAGTCTCGATATATAAATAAATTCGAAAATTTTTCAGTTTTTAAATTTACAAATCTGTAAATTTGAAAACTTGTTCTGGACATAACAACAGTCGAAGATTGTCAACGTGGCGCTCGATATCGAGTAATCGACGACCTTGTTAAGCATCCTTTTTTCGATCCAAATATCTCTACTTTGAGATTGGGCCAATGTCATCCTTGATTTAAGCAGAGGATACAAAAGTACGAGGGTCATAAGTCTCACGTGCGTCGCTCGATGTGGTCAAGTATCTTCCATAAATTGTACGCTGACTTTGTTCGGGTCATAATGTATCGCGTTACTTTATGTTATATCGCAACATGGACGCTCTCTGTTCGCAGAGTTCGCCGCATGTCAGTGTTCAGGGATAGCAAAGTGGGTCGTTGTATGTCATGCGATTATGCGCGTAATGCTCGGATAAAACACGAGGAGAAACGCAATCGTGTAACTGGTCCGAGATATCGATCGCGAAACCGGCGCGAGGCAACGCGAAGTCGATCTCTCGACTCGATGTCAGGCTGTTTTAATTTTCTGTTTTCGAGCTACCGATTCTTGTTAACTCTTTGTGCTTCGAACGTGCCCGCGAGCAACAGGTAGAGCAAAAGGTGCACGATTCTGTAGAAATGATAGCACAGGTGAGCTAACAAAAATTTTATAAATTATGGTGAATGTACGTAAGGTCTTAGTACTCCGACGAGTCCAATAATTAAAATTCAGAGCAATTTTGTTAATATTTCTGCTTACTTTGAATCTTGAAATTAATCAAAATTTAATAGCAAAATGTATTAGCTATAATTTGAAGATAATAGGTATCGAAATAGTATAGAACTCCATTCCGGCCACTCACGTATAGAAATGTCCAGGCCAAACCGTGCCAGAGACTTTTTGTCAGAGAATCAAACTTTCTTGAAATGGGCCCAAACCACCAGAAATTGTTAAAAGTGTCGAAAGTAACGGGGAGTCTGGTGACGGAGAAAACCCCAGTTAACGAAAGCGAGTCAAAATATTATAGCTCTACATACCGATGTCAACCCACGAGTTGGCGTGTGAAGAGGCTGACCCGGGTGTTTAGAAGAGCTACGGCTCCAATTGGTCAGAATAGCAAAATGGACGCCTAGACTTACACGTATTTTCGGCGGTATGAACAATTGGCTCGAGCAGTCGCGCACACCAATTAGGCGAAAAACAATGACAGTCGACAAACGTCTCGAGAGTAAGATAATGCGAATTGAGTGATGCAGTTGTTATCGTCATTATTATTCGTATTTGCCGAAATGTAACACTGGAAGTGTTCACGGTGGCAATAGCCATAGCTTATTTTACTTTGGGTCGACCTCACGCGCCAACTTGTGGGTTGGTATGTGTAGATATAATTTGAAATATATAATTATACATAAATTTATACATAACTTAATACTTATATATATATATTTATATAGATGCACAAAAATATTGTATAATACTCTATTCCGCGGACTTCCGGCGGAAGCAATTTTTATATTATAATTACACCTTCAACGATTTTATTCAAATAACTCATTTAATAAAAATCCTACATGGTCGAGACTTTCAGTGCCTGTCGTAACTAGTTATTAACATAATTAAAAAATAAATAGTAAAAGCTTAATTATGGGGTGGGGTCCGTAAAATGAAATGTTATTCAAGAGGGTGTGCAGGAATTAAATAAGTTTAACAACTGCTCTACTCAACGTTTTTAAATTTGTTTCATAATGCCTGAAGCAAGCGAGGGAATGCTTTTGTGAAGGTTGTAATTAACTAATGTTATTATTATTAATATAATATTCCTTAAATAATAAAATTGTTATAGATTTATTAAATAATAGAGAAAATTAGTCTTATTTTTTGGTAATTTTATTTAAATACAAAAATGAAACTGTCGTTAAGGAGAATTTGTTTTTTAAGTAACAGTTCTAAAAGAATAAAAATTTATAATTTATATAGTACATAGTTTTGATTTTATTTGTTACTATTAAGATTATTTTGTACTGACACTTACTAATGATTGTGTAATTAGAATTTGTAATTACTGCGCTGCAAATATGTATCTACAAATAATAAATCGTTATTAATTGAAAGTATCAAAGGTAATTACTGTAATTAGCTGTTTCTGTTTCGGTCGTTCATTTGAAACTGCTTCGTAATGATTTTAAATTAAAGGTTCGTTTTCATTGTAATTATCTTTCAAAATACGAAAAGATTAATAAGAATAAGATTAAGTAGAATAATTTTTAGCATATTTTTTTTTGAATTATTCGATTTTAAACCTTTAAATACAAAGGGGTATCAATCATGTACGTCGTGATTCGATTCTATCAAAATTAAATCTGTATTTTGTTCACTCAAAACTAGATAACTGTATATATTAAAGATAAAATTTTTATTAATAATTAATGATTAAACGGTTATTATTTATCATTGAAAATTTTTTGTTAATAATTAATTACTGAAAGGTTATTATTTATTATTCATTGAAGACACTATTTAGTCATACGTATCAACTACAAAATTCAAAAATAATAAAGAAAACTCTAGAAAATAGTGTTTTCTATGGAAATAGAAAACATTGCCATAAACTATATATTACAAACAAATATAAACTATATATATTCGTATATCTTATTTTTATATATTATGGGAAATAAATTTTAAACTATTTTTTATTGCTAATTATTATCGAGACATACAATATATCCATTATAATTTTTAATATGTGGAGTAGATTATAATAATCTAAAAATATCATGTAATGAATTCTTGTCAAAGTTTTAACAAAAAATAATTTAGTTGTAGTTAAGTTTTTAAATTTTTATTGTTTATTTATTTATATGAGTACAAAAACTTTTATATAGTGTCATAAATGTGCAACATGGAAATAAAGTCTCTCGTTAAAAATTAAATAATTGGTAGTTAAAGATAGACAAAATAATTAGTGAAATAATTGTTAATCATTATTGACAGCAAGATTAATTAGTAATTAGTAGCCTTTTTTTTCAAATATGATTATAAAATTTCTTAAACTTTAACAAAGGTTGCACAGCTGTCAAATTATACATTTTTTTTACGCTTACTATAATAGTAATTTTCTGATATATTGCATATTATATGTTTTATTTTTATTGTAAAGAATATTGAGTAGAATTTTAAAAAATTTAGAATTATTGTAGAATTATTTTCTTTCATTTCTATTATTTTTTGAAGTATGTTCTTTTATTTATTTTTTTTTTATATTACCTTCTCTTATTTTTCTCATTTTGTCTCATATTTTTTTCATTTTTCTTATTTTTGTATTATTTCATAAAATTATTTTCTATTATTTTTGTCTTTTTTTTATATTACTTATTTAGTTCATTTTCTTTGTACTTTTCTAAGAGCAAAATCGATTTATACGCAAGCGTAGGATTGTTGTATACAAATTGTTTAATAATGTTGCAAAACTATTTGTGTTGCAACACTTAATCAGTTTATTACAGCACGGAAGGAAACGGGCGCAATTTATGATTTATCCCATAAGGAGACGCGGGTTACCTAATTAACCACATAATAAGGTTAAGTGTTGATAATTACCGGGCCCGGAAGTGCAATGTCCCAACAACCGAGCTCACCGCCATGTTCAGCAACCTCATGAGAGTAATATTTCGTCAAACTGCATTTTCATGTTGTGTGGAACCTAATTAAAAAAGAAAAAAAAAGAGTACATAAAAATTAAACGAGCATTGTTTTTATGTTAACATCAAACTTTAATTAGTCAGATCTAATCATAAATTGCAAACTTAAATTGAAATCATAATATTTTTTTTATGATTTTTCATATTTCTTTAACGAAGTATTAAATATTTATCATTTTATATAACTGTTAAATAAAAAAGTTTAATTACGTTCAAAACCTTTTGCAGATTTCGGATTTATATTTCAGATAAATACGTTTTATAATTCAAATAAAAAATTTATTTTGAAGTGTACAAATACATGAAGTTTATATTGTATACATTAAATTATGTAAGGTATATTCAATTTTATACAATTTTATAAATAATTATTAGTTATAACTAATAGTAACAATGTGTCAAATTAATATAATAATATATTATCGAAAGATTATTAAAGGTTATTGAAGATAATAATGTATTATTATTGCTGCTATTATTATATAATGTAATAATTACTAGTAGTCGTTATATCATTATATAATTAGTATATATTATTATTATTTATTATATATAAAATTGTATAAAATCTAAGTCTCATAACTTATATAATATATTTTATAGAATATAAATCCCTATGTATGATATATAGCATAAAAAATTAATAATCATTAGTAATTATTAGAATATATTTTTATTAATTGTATTATATAATAACTCATTATGTTGCAGTAATTATTACTATAATCATTAATTTTTTATCATTTTGTTTTCATGTCACAGTTAAATTTAAGTTAAATTAATGTTCAGAATTAATCATTTTTTAACATACTATTTCATTAACAAATAATTTTAAAATATCTGTTGTAACAAATAATTAAGAAAAAATCTGCGTTCACAAATTTAATTTTATTCCATTCCGTCAGATATGAAAGTAACCGTGTAGATTGCCAGCGAAAATTTCGATAATATGCAGTCGATTACGAAGAAAGTTGGCAATCGAATGTTTCGAGAGCGAGGTTGAATATCGATATCGATGGGAAAGCAGGAAACAGCTGTGAAACGGAAACAGCGAGAACGTTACGGTTGTGCAACCACAGTTGTCGGCAGTGTCATTAACCTCGGACAACTTTTGTTTGGCGTTTTAAGATGACTTCACGATAATGATCTCCGGTCAAGTGTATGAGATCGGATCAGGAGAACCTCGATGGCGACGTCTTTATTGCCACTTTCTTCCTGTTTCCTCGTTACCGTTCATTGAGCTTAAATGTTGCATCTTGAGTAGCTTGTAACGCATTCGTCTCGAACTAATTCCTCGTTATCTTTCTGTAGAATGTTGGAAGTCTAATAGACTTGTTTAACACTATTTCTACCGCCATTTTGTGCATACCTATTTCGACCAAAAGGTTTTGACACCATTTCGTTCGAATGCAAATAATTGCCAAAACTGCTGGGATTTCAAATTATCAGTTAAATACAGATAATTTGAGGATAAATTTATTGATACATTGACGTATTTTTATTAGAGAATACAGTGACGTGTCGATATAAGCGAAAATAATATACACGATATAAGAAACAAATATCTATGTTATGTAGGCAAGAATGATCTACATGAGATAAGAAAAAATAGCGTACGCGATATAATCAAAAACGATGTACACGATATAAGCGAAAAGAATATACACGATATAAGAAACAATTATCTATGTTATGTAGGCAAGAATGATCTACATGAGATAAGAAAAAATAGTGTACGCGATATAATCAAAAACGATCTACACGATATAAGCGAAAATAATATGCACGATATAAGAAACAATTATCTATGTTATGTAGGCAAGAATGATCTACATGAGATAAGAAAAAATAGTGTACGAGATGCAATCAAAAACGATCTACACGATATAAGCGAAAAGAATATGCACGATATAAGAAACAATTATCTATGTTATGTAGGCAAGAATGATCTACATGAGATAAGAAAAAATAGTGTACGAGATGTAATAAAAAATGATCTGCACGATATAAGTGAAAATGATTTACATGATATAAGCGAAGAAACCATTCATACATACAATTTTTTTTAACAAATCTAATTGCGATTAATACTCATTTTTTTGTAAATGTTACGTACCTTGGTTTTTTATCGTTTTAGATGAATCTAGATGTAAAATCGATTAGGGTTATTATATTGGAAGTTTTTTGGTTGTATGTAATATACTTGTTTAATTCTATTTTAATCGTGGAAAAGTTTAGAAGTTTTCAAATTTGTAATTATCATATTTTTTCGTTCTCAAATTTGGTAATTTTCTAATTTAATAACGTAGAAATTTTCAAATTAGTAATTATCAAATTTTTTAATTCCCAAATTTGATAATTTAGAAATTATGAAATTTGTTAATTTTCAAATGTAAAAACTTACGAATTTTATGATCATCAAATTTTTGAATTTATAAATAGTCGAATTTTGGAATTGAGTAATTTAGGAATTCAGAAATTTCGTATTTGCTAACTTTGTGATTTATAAATTCGTACACTGTTAATCTGTTAAATTAGATTTTTGAATATGTAAGTGTAGAAATTTAGAAATTTTTAGTATTAACACTTAAAATGTATGTATTTGAAAAATTAGAATTTAGAAATTTAACAATCTGAATATAAAAATTTCAGACCTTCTTATTTTCAGATTTCCAGTTTTCAGCTTTATACATTTTAAAACTCAGAATTCTAAAATTGTAGAAATTTGGAAATTTCAGAATTTACAAAATTGGTAGTTTAGTAATTTCACAATTGTCGTATTTGATTATCTTGAAACATCAAATTTTTATACTTTCATATTTACAAATTTGCGAAGTTCAAATTTGGAAATTTGGTAATTTGGGAAATTCCAAAAATTGTAACTTGGAATTTCGAAAATATACGAATATGTAAACATCAAACTTTTATAAATATGATCGTGGAGAATTAACAAATATGAACGATTGTTTAAGATCGTGGATAATTAAAATTCAGAAATTTGGTGATTTTTAAATTTCCATATTTCGAAATTTGATAATTTTCGAATTTCCATATTTCAGAATTCAGAAATCTGGTAACTCAGAAATTTCAAAACCTCAAAACCGAAGAATATAAAAATTCTATAATTTGTCATTTCAGAAATGTACAACTTTTATACTAACATATTTAGTAATATAGAATGTTAAAATCTGTAAATTTATAAAGTGAGAAATTGGTCATTTCTAACAAAGGATTCTTCGTTCTGATTTCAGGCGGTGAAACTGGAGTCGGTGCATCCAGGAAGGACGAGATACCTGGTCGTAGTGTCCTGCACCGGAAGACAGGATGCCGAGGAGAGCTGCCTTCTCGGTATCGATTGTCACGCTAGGGCGACCGTTGGTCTTGTACTTCGAGTTCTGGCCGACACTGCCATTACTCTGGACGGCGACGGGTATGTCGGCTATTTTCGAATTTCTTCTTGTGTCTCCAGGCTGTCCTTGTGTCTTTGCTATCTACACTAGTTGCTGCTTTATCGTAAACCACATTCTTATCGTATATCATTTGAACAGTGGAGACAAAAAAGTCTATAAGCGTCATTCTTTAATGCTTGCTTTTTGTTTTAACAAAGGCGCGTTCATATCAAAGACTGTGTCAGCAAATATAGGTGGAAATGTTATTGTAATTATTCTTGGTATAAGCAACAAGTTTGCATTTACTTCATTAATAATTTAATGAACAAACTCTCTCAGATATTGACACTTATTCCCTTAATTTACTTTCAATTTTAATTTGAACGGGTATTTTATCGTATCTTTATTTAATACTTTGCTATATTAACTTCCGAGAAAATTATATCAGATCTATATTTTCTATGATCACTATTTCTTTTTAGTTTGCAAAATTTATGAATTTTTATATAAATGTATATAATAATTTGATATATTAAGTTTCTATTTGAATATATGTAAAGAATAAATTGTTTAGAATATTATGTTGGATATCCTAAAAATTGACAGCCTAATTGAAAATTTGCAGCAGAAGAGGCCGACCGACGATTCTGTATGCAAAAATAAATCGAAAAATGAAGCAATAATGCTTTTATTTGATTTCGTTTTCAATAAAAGTAAATATAAAAATTCTTTGAAATGTTTTCCTTGGAGATATGTAACGCGCATGCGCGTAAAACATACAGCGCATGCGCAAAGAACATACGGCGCATTAAGAATATATACGTGTACGTTATTATTTTTTACTTTCCTTAAATAAATACTTTAACAATTAAACTCTAATGTTAACAATTAAACAATTATAACTGTACTTATAGAAATCTTTTGTCGCTTCGAACAGCTAAAAATGATCGTTATTATAAAAAATGTATAATTTCAATGAACGAAAGAAAAACATTTCTATTATATACATTTTTTCGATATCGAAATTTGAGCAGCTTAGAATATAATTAATAAAACACGTCGGTTAGTATTTTTTTTGCGTGAAAATAGCACTTTCATAAGTTGATGTAGTATAGGTAGTCGATTTTCTTTCCGCATCAGCCTCTTCCTTGTTCCAAGTTTCAATCTGATCGACTCAGCCTCTCGATTCCTCGATCGATCCCTGTTTGTTCGTTTATTGCCGATTCGTGGTGCAGGGAAAGTGGGCAGATTTTACAGGTTATCAGATTTTTACCGCGGCAGGATAGTTCTGCACTTTCTCTCCGGTAGATAACTATCCTCTGTTCCGTGTTGAATAAAAAACGTTGGCGGACAAATCTGTCCCACGATTGAACCTTTCGCTGAGTTTCAACGTAATGATCGGCATGACTTTTTGTACACACTTCCGACAATTTTATTTAATAGTGCACTGAAAATAGTACGTGATTGGCGATAAATGGTAATTGATACTTAAAGTCTAATTGGAACATGTTTTAATTTTTGTTTCTGGTAAGACAGCTTGATTAAAATTGTTATGTATATAGGGCCATTAATTAAGGAGGGAGATGTAAAAGTAAATTAGAGCTGTATTGGTTATATTAATTTTGCAGGTATTTTTATTAACTTTCTCGTCGTTTGCTGGGTTAATTACTTTCGGTTTCAAGAGACTATAAACTTCATCATTTTCAAATACTCGAATTTCTAAATTCTTAAAACTCCTACCTTTCCCAAACTTCAAAATTTTTGAATTTTTAACTCTCGAAATTCATAAATTTTCAAATCTCCAAATACATAAATTTTCAAATTTCTAAATTTTTAGATATCTAAATTTCTGAAATAACATATAAATTTTATCAATTTATTAAATTTCCGGATTTACTCATTTTTTTCTATTTTTTTTTAATTTCTTAAATTTTCTAAATTATCTACATTTCCTAAATTTCTCAAACTTTCATATATCTCAACTTGAGTATGTACAAGGTGTCCACAAAGGTTGGAACCAAACTTGTACCACGTACTACTATGGTCAAATAAATGGTCAAAAAGATCTTTCATAGAAACAAATATTATGTAACATATAATAGTATTAATACGATAATATAATGTACAAATAACATAAATAATATTGTACAACGTACAATAATATTAACAAAATGAAATAACATTCACAGGACACAAATTTCATTATATTTCACATAACAATAGTGATAGTAATAATAAAAGCAAATGGACATATAAATGACATGATATAACATGAACTAACTTATAATACAAAATATAACAGTAACAAAGTGGAATAACAAATAAGTAACACTAATAATATTATACCACATATAATAACGACAAAATAAAATAACACGTGAATGGCAGAAATATTATACAACATACAATAATAATAAAAGAAAGTAAAATATACTTCATAAGAAAATATACAAATGAAGTTAATCCTTAAATGAAATGACATATATATAACATAATTAACATAATATACGATCGTAGCAAAATAAAATAGTTATACAGCACATAGTAATATGAAGATAAAATAACACGTTAGTAATATAAATATTATTATAACATAATCCTAACAAAAATAAAATCATATATTATAACTCAGTAACGTTAACATATAACAACAGTGACAGAATACAAATACAAATGACATAACCAGTGTTATATAGCATGCAATAATGTTAGTATAAAATAACATAAATAATATGAATAATACTATTGATAAAATAACACCATACCCAAATAACATAAATAGTATTATATAATATATATGTAACAACAGAAGATATAAACTAAACTTACTCCTTAAATATGATAGTATATTGAAACCTGTTTCAGAAAACCTGAAAAATGGCTCAAATTCCTGCGAACAAATACCGATACGAAACGTATAAAATCCGTAGAATAACTGAATATAGAAGCTAGAGGTTCATGAAAGTCATATAATTAATTAACCCTTGACTCTCCGAACGCAAGATTTAGCAATGCTTTTGAAAGCAAGTTTCGTCGGTTTCGCAAAAATCCCAGCCCCCGAACGCGTGCTTTCTATCTACGCGGTGTCCGGCTCCTTTCAACCCGTCACGGTGAGTCATTAGCGAAGCACGCAGCAATTAGGTGAATAAAACGCGGCTGGAAACGGTACATCGAGCGCAGATCGAGAAACACCGTGTGGAAAGGTGAACACTGCGAAGGTCAGCAGCACCGCTCTCTTTGCTGCCCGCCAGAGCACACGGGCGTAGGGAAATGGAGCGCGTTACCGTAAGCCACGCGTTCGAGCAAGGTGCTTGACAGGTGAGCACCAAGGTCATCAGGGAAGGTCGGCCTGGCAAAGCCATCTCATCGGGTCAAAGCTCCATTTCGCTGCGCTTCCCTCGATTAACACGCCGATACCTCGTGAAATACGGCGAAACCCCACAGTGGGCGGAAACGACCGAAATTTGGCAGACGCTTCAAAAATTCATCAAATTAACCCCTTAAGGGGGGCAATACCTTTAGGTAGATGAAAATAAGCTGATATTTGTGAATTTTTTTGTATAGGATATCTTTGTCTTGCATTTTCGAAATTTCAGGTATAATTTATTATAACTATTGCCTATTGCAACATATTTTCCTTTTTTAAAAATATTTAAAAATGGCGGAATTATGATAGTCTTTTCTGGAAGTGTTTCGGCGCGTCTCGTGAAACGGCGTGACTTCTAGCTTTAGTTACATTGGTCTGAAACAAGTTTGCAAACGATGTTTCGATTATTAACATTCACAGTTAGTAGATGAACCTAAGAAATGTGAAAAATATGGAAAATTGAAGAGAGGTATAATTCACTGTAGGACACATTCGGTGCGTCATCAGATACAATATATCATAGGTTGCATTCACTGTAACATTAAATACAATGATGCATTGTATGACGCATCCGGTACATCGAAGTATGCTATAATCTACTGTAAGATATATTCAGTGTGCAGTCGAAAACAATATTGTACTGTAGGTTGTATTCCGCGCGAGAATACAATGATGTATTGTATGAAGCATTAGGTGCGTCCAAAGACAGTGATTTACTTTGACGCGCATTCGGTGCGACATTAAATACAGTTATCGATTCTGGGACGCATACGTTGCGTCATTGAATGTAATATTCTTTTGCGTGACTCATATGATGCGTCATCGAGTATACATATATTGCAAATCGCGTATGATACGTTGTTAAATACAACGGCATGTTGCACCACACATATGGCGCGTCAAGAAATAATATAAATTTATTGTAGGATATATAGGTTGTGCCGTACGTCGCACGTGATGTGTCATCGCATACAAGGTATCGAATACATACGGTGCGTCATCAAATACACGGATTTGATATGACGCACATGGTGCGTCGTCAAATATAGAGCATCCATCATTGGACGCATAGAGTGCGTCATCCAATATAATTATTATAGTACGCATACGGTGCGTCATCACATACACGGATTTGTGATATGACGCACGTGGTGCGTCGTCAAATATACATCTATCATAGGACGCATAGGGTGCGTCAACCAATATAATTATTATAGTACGCATACGGTGCGTCATCAAATACACGGATATGTGATATGACGCACACGGTGCGTCGTCAAATATAGAGCATCCATCATTGGACGCATAGAGTGCGTCATCCAATATAATTATTATAGTACGCATACGGTGCGTCATCAAATACACGGATATGTGATATGACGCACATGGTGCGTTGTCAAATATAGAACATCTATCATAGGACGCATAGGGTGCGTCATTCAATATAATTTTTATTATAGTACGCATACGGTGCGTCATCACATACACGGATATGTGATATGACGCACGTGGTGCGTCGTCAAATATAGAACATCTATCTTAGGACGCATAGGGTGCGTCGTCCAATATAATTATTATAGTACGCATACGGTGCGTCATTAAATACACGGATTTGTGATATGACGCACACGGTGCGTCGTCAAATATAGAACATCTATCATAGGACGCATAGGGTGCGTCATCCAATATAATTATTATAGTACGCATACGGTGCGTCATCAAATACACGGATATGTGATATGACGCACATGGTGCGTTGTCAAATATAGAACATCTATCATAGGACGCATAGGGTGCGTCAACCAATATAATTTTAATTATAGTACACATACGGTGTGTCATCAATAGTGCTTCATTATAAGACATACACAATGTGTTCTTAAGGTGAACGATATGCAATAGAAACCACAACATGCATCGTCAGCTATAATCGAATGAATATTATACGACGCATACGTTGCGTCATCAGGAATTCAGTGCAACCCATACGATGTATTCTCCGACAGTTATATAACAGGAACCTGGAGGAAATTGAAACATATTAAATTATTATACAATGAAAAACGATGCAAAGTTTAATTAAAAATTTATAAGTCTTGAATCTGAAAAGCAAAAATTTCACGTAATGCAGTAATCAGTAAGTCATTAAATTAACGTCATAAACATCAGCATGTGACGTAAAAGAGAAGGAAATCTGAAAATTCTGTTTGTTAAACGCTCTGACGAGACCATCTTAAGAAACAATTATACGTGATGTAAAAGAGAAGAAACTCTGAAAATTTTGCTATTAAACGCTCTGAGATCATCTTAGGAAACAATTATAAACGAGAAGAAGTGAATCTATCTTTAGTAAAAGTGACTAGAATCAAAGCTTTGGCACGGAACTGACAAATAACATTGGTGAAACAGTATTTGACACCTGTTACCAAAAATGGAACGCTTCGATAGTCGAACGAAACGTTGCTGTACGAACTCGGCGAAAATGTACGTATGAAGCTAACCGTGCTCGAAAATAGCCACCAGCCGAACAGAACGGGGAAGTTGAGGTCTGTTTCGGCTGCCAATAAAATAGCTCGTCGATACGATCGGTTGGCCACCCTGTATAAGGTGAACGGTGGTGTGACCCTCGATGTTCCCTTAGACTTCTTTTTCTCATTCGTTTTTTCTTATTTTCTGTTACAGAGGCTTCAGCGTCAGCGTTTGCGGTCGGCAGCACATCTTCAAGCCGGTATCGGTGCAGGCGATGTGGTGAGTCCTGGTTTTTAAATACACACACTTAATGTTATATGTGCCGAATATTTTCTACCCCTTTCGTACTTCGAAGTTTAAGTTTCAATTATTTTTCCAACTATTTATGTTCTGAATATTTTGTACATTGTAATTCAGAGTTTGAAGAAGTTTCATACTGTTTGAATTACTTAATAAATCAGGTATTTTTTGGTTTATTGCATTCTAAATATTTTGTACGCAGTGATTCAAAGTTTGAAGATGTTTGAAACAGTTTGAATTATTTCCAGAAATATCTTTTTTTATTTTGTACATTGTAATTCAGAGTTTGAAGAAGTTTCATACTGTTTGAATTACTTTATAAATTAGGTATTTTTTGGTATATTGCATTCTAAATATTTTGTACGCAGTGATTCAAGGTTTGAAGATGTTTGAAACAGTTTGAATTATTTCCAGAAATATTTTTTTTTATTTTGTACATTGTAATTCAGAGTTTGAAGAAGTTTCATACTGTTTGAATTACTTTATAAATCAGGTATTTTTTGGTATATTGCATTCTAAATATTTTGTACGCAGTGATTCAAGGTTTGAAGATGTTTGAAACAGTTTGAATTATTTCCAGAAATATTTTTTTTTATTTTGTACATTGTAATTCAAAGTTTGAAGAAGTTTCATACTGTTTGAATTACTTAATAAATCAGGTATTTTTTGGTATATTGCATTCTAAATATTTTGTACGCAGTGATTCAAGGTTTGAAGATGTTTGAAACAGTTTGAATTATTTCCAGAAATATTTTTTTTTATTTTGTACATTGTAATTCAGAGTTTGAAGAAGTTTCATACTGTTTGTATTACTTAATAAATCAGGTATTTTTTGGTTTATTGCATTCTAAATATTTTGTACGCAGTGATTCAAAGTTTGAAGATGTTTGAAACAGTTTGAATTATTTCTTGATAAAGGTATTTCCTGATATTTTATATGCTTAGTATTTTGAACACCATCATTCAAAGTTTAAAGAAGTTTTGGACTGTTTGAATTATTCTTAAAAGTATTTTCTGTGTTCTGAATATTTTATATTCCATAATTCGAAGTTTGAACATGTTTTACACTGTTTGAATTATTTTGTGAAACATTTTGTACACTATAATTCAGAGTTTGAAGAAGTTTGATAAATTGATCATTTTTGAAATTCGACTTGAGAAAGTCTTTATTACCAATTAAACGAAATAGTTAAATGCTTCTATTTGTAAATACCACGTTAAAAATGTATTCATATTTGGTAAAATAGTCAACACATAATTTTTATAAATCTTGACTAAAATTTAAATCAAAATGCAAAGTAGACGTAACAGAAAGAAATGTTGAAAAGCTCAGAATAAATTCGACCATATATAAATTCCTTTTAACGTATCTTAATTTTTAATTTCGCATTTCATTGAAAAACTTCTTTAAACAGTGGTTTCGTGCCGAAAGAGAGGTACTTTTAGCAATAAAATTGATTACCAATCGAAAGTCCAATCTCACCGGTGTCTCGTTTCTAAAATAAACGATTCAATTGAGCGAGAACGTTGCTAGTCGTCTACCTAATAACCGTGACTAATAAATAACCTCGTGTAATTACAACGGATGGGTCCGAGACGACACCCACGGAAGACATATAGGGTCAGTCGATAGGATGCATGAAAGGGTTCGACCCACGTGTTGTGATCGATTTTCTAAATGAAGCTAATAATAACTACGATCTATATTTTTATTATACCGTAAGTGAACTCATTAATGAATACAGAATTGAAAATCGAATACGGCAAAACTGTTATTAATAACGGTAGAACTAGATTTATGAAGTCGGATGTCTTATTTTAAATTACGGGAATTATTGAGAAGCTTTTGTCAAAATGTTAACCTTCGTCGAGATAACGAATCATTGTGCAAAATTGTTTACTACTATTAGTTACTATATTTTACTATATTACTCTTTCACTATGGTACTATTTTGGTTCGTTACTATACTGTTATATTACTGTTCTATTATTATTTGTACTATTACACTACTGTACTTTATTTATATTCTATCATACTACTATTTTACAATTCTGCTATTTTAGTGGAGTACTCTACTGCTATACTACTATATTACTATTCTACCATACCACTATTCTATTATATTACTATTTTACTATACTGCTATTCTATCATATTACTATTTTACTATTGTACTATTGTAGTGTGGTACTATATTGCTATACTACTATACTACTATTCTACTATATTACTATTCTATCATACTACTATTTCACTATTCTACTATGTTAGTGGAGTACTCTACTACTATACTTCTATTCTAACATACTACTATTCTATTATATTACTATTTTACTATACTGCTATTCTATCACACTACTATTTAACTATTGTGCTATTCTAGTGTGGTACTATACTGCTATACTACTGTTCTACTATATTAGTATTCTATCTTACTACTATTTTACTATTGTGCTATTCTAGTGGAGTACTATACCGCTGCACTACTATACTATTATTCTATCGTACCACTATTCTACTATACAACTATTCTATCATACTACTATATTACTGTTCTATTATACTACTATTTTACTATTCTGCTATTCTACTGGAGTACTATACTGCTATACTACTGTACTACTATTCTATTGTGCCACTATTCTACTATACAACTATTCTATCATACTACTGTTTTACTATTCTGGTATTCTAGAGTAGTACTATATTGCTATGCTACAATACTACTATTCTGTCATACTACTATTTCACTATTCTACTATTTTAGTGGAGTACTCTACTACTATACTTCTATTTTAACATATTACTATTCTATTATATTACTATTTTACTATACTGCTATACTACTGTACTACTATTCTATTGTACCACTATTCTACTATACAACTATTCTATCATACTACTGTTTTACTATTCTGGTATTCTAGAGTAGTACTATATTGCTATGCTACAATACTACTACTCTGTCATACTACTATTTCACTATTCTACTATTTTAGTGGAGTACTCTACTACTATACTTCTATTTTAACATACTACTATTCTATTATATTACTATTTTACTATACTGCTATTCTATCATACTACTATTTCACCATACCATTATTCTATTATATTAGTATTCTATTATTTTACCTAACCACTATTTTACTATACTACTATTCTTATATAATACTACTATAGTGCTATTCTACCATACTACAATTTTACTATTCTACTTTGCTACTATATTAGTATTCTATTAAATCTACAATATGACTATATTACTATACACTCTACTACTATTTTGCTATTTTATTCACTATAACGCCACCATTCCGCTAATTTTGCCATGAAAGTATATTATTACTTTAGTACTCTACTATTTTACTATTCTACTATACTAGTATCTCATTAACTACACATACTGCTACTTTACTACTTGAAAATTGGAAATTAAGGCAGTTAGGAGTCTGAAGATTTCGGAATTACAAAATTTGAATTTTTGGAGATTTAGAGAGTTTAAAATTTGAAAGATTGAAAATTTGGTTTAGAAATTGAAGATTGGGAAATTTGAGAATTTGGGAATGTGGAAACTTGATAACTCAAATTTTCAAACCTGAAGTTTAGAACTTTAGGAATTTGGAAATTGGAGATTTTGAAATTTGGGGATGTAAAATTTTAAGGCTTTGGGTATTTGAAAATCTAGTAATGTGGAAATACAGAAATTCTATAATTTAGAATTTATATAAGCAGAATATTTAAGTGTTTTAGAATTTGAGAATTTGACAATTGGAAATTTGGAAAATTAGGAAGTTCAAAATTTAGAAATTTAAAAAATTGAAAAATTGACATATTGAAAAATTGAAAAATTTGGAAATTACTATATTTAGGAACTTAGAAATTCACAAAGTTAGAAGTTCAAAAATTTAGAAATTGAGAAATTAAGAAGTTTTAAAATTCGATAATTTTTAAATTAGGCACCTAGAAATATGTGTTTAAAAATAAAAAAATGTTCAATTTTGCAATTTAGGAAGTTAAATATCGGAAATTGAGAAGTGGAAGAGAGTTGAAAATTTAGTATATGACAATTTGTTAACTTTCACATCCTCTGCCCAATAACAAAAGTAGTATTTATCATGAACCATAGAATCAAACATAAAAAAGTTCATAGGAATGTAATAACAGTATCATGGAAAGTGTAATACGAACACAATACTCGAAAAGAAGAATCGTTCGAGATTGTATCGACGCGGAAGAGGATCGGGATTTGAATAGAAGGAAAAATGAAGCGTGGGCCGTGGCTTAATTGCTCTGCGTCGCGATTGTCTTATGCACGGCTGGACGATGAGGAACTTTCTTGCACGCCCAACCTCTTCCGCTCGGCGATTTTTCAGCTCAAGTGAAAACGCATCCCGATCTTCCCACACGGATTCAATCATTCCTTCCGTTTCTTTATTTCCCGTTAACGCTAGATTCATGGAACCCGTAAAAATCACTGATCTTAAAGAATATAGCCGGATAAAGGGGTCAAAAGTATCAAATAAAGCAATGAACATATCAACTAACAGACAAAGGAAATCATTTTTGCAAAGTATCAAGCCGCTACCCCTATAGCAGAGGTCGACAACCTTTCTGGCGTTAAGAACCATTTTTTTCCCGATGTAATAAATTATTTTTTTAAAGACGCAAATATAAGTACATACACTACCGCTCAAAAGTATCCAGACACGTGCGAAACATGTATTCGCGCTGCATAAAAGTTTTTTAAGTATCTACAACAGTGACTACGATCGATTTTTATTTGTTGCTTATGAAATATTTAACGTTTGAAATTAGAAATTGTGTATGTGGAACTTACCAATACTACACTACAATTAAATACGAGATTCATCAACGTATCCACCGCGGTTAGATATTACCGCTTGCACTAATCTCAGCAATCTTTCTACAAATTTTCTCATTGTTTGTGTGTGGTGCTCTAAGACGCCTGTTACGTTTGCTTAGTGTTTCAATATATCGGTCTTCGGATTTAGTTGCCTTCACTGGTCGTCCTGTCATTTTTTTTATGAGCAACCACTGCTAGTTGCATACTTTTTAATAGTGTCATGCACTGTTGATTTCGGAATTTTTTTACGCAGTGCAATTTCCCTAACTGCACATCCTTCTTCTGCAAGAATCAGAATACTGGAACGTTTTTCTATTGATAATTCTCGTTTGGAACTCGTGTCTCGATGGAAAAGAAGCTACAGACAAACTAAACCGAAGCTGTCGAGTGCATAGCGTTACCTGCATTCGTATCTCCATTGAGAGAACATAATCATCTCGTCAACAGTTTGCAGACACTTGATACATATCGAAGAACTCTCTGAATTCGTTCTGCACCATAGAAATGAAACAAAGTAGAAATTAAGACTCTTTTAAGCATCGAAACCGTTCCATTAGATTCCGTATTTTTGGGCAGGAATTTTACTTCCGCACACTCATTGTATAATTTGTACTTAAAAATTAATTCTATTATGTTATGCTACCTCAAGAAAGATAATAATAATTACAATTGATATAATAGCCCTAAATACCTTTCGTACAAAGTTAAACTATGTTTTATAGAACAAAAACAAGTGTCCGGATACTTTTGAGCGGTAGTGTACATCGGTAATATGTATTAGAAAAAATAATATAACCATCATCTGCTGTGAAACATGTATTGATTGTGAAATCAAAACATTCTATTTTGCGTAGTAACAGAACATATAAATCAACGTATTAAAGAAAACGGAAACAGTTTTTGGTTTTATGTGTGGCGTCAGTGGTGTGGAGAGCAAGGTTAGCTAAAGCTGGGTTTACATGCATGCGATCTGTGGTACTAACCCCTCATATTTAACGTTTATAGCGTTTATTTGAATTAATCACTCATTTTATATAGAACTTAATCATCAAGAGATAACTATTATTAAACACATCAAGGCATATCTAGTAAAAATAACTATTGTCCGAATAGTCCACTAGGTTTGTTAACCTAACAAAATTACTATCAATTAGAATTTTTGGGGAATTTAACGTTAAAAGTGTTATTTGTATAATACAAAAAATACACTTATGGTAATATTCGGATGACAGAGTGCCTTATTAAAAAATAAAAAATAATAAGAAACTTCTTACTGCATATGGTGTTCGCTGCAATATTGAGATTGATATGATTGTATCATACAGGTTTCTACATATGAGCTGTTTCTTTGCCTACAAGCATACGTGACCTTGAAATTTGGAGAATTTCGAAAGTTGGGACTTCATAAATATGAAAAGTTGTTTAAGAATGTCGTTTGACTATTAAGAATGTTGGAACTTCGAAAATTTGCGAATTTCAGAATATGGAAATCAGAGAGATATTTAGGTACTAAAATTATCACATTCGTTATTTCATATTGATTCCTTTTATCAAATCATTTTTTATGAAGAAAGAAAAATGTCAAGTAACTTTTTATGAAGAAAGAAGAAAAATTATATATCCGAGTTAATATCACATGAAGCACTGCCATTCAAGGGAGATTATAACCTAATCCGTACGCCATCACGTAGTCATCAGGTTAAAAGGCACACCAAAAGATCGATCAACCTCTCAGTTTGTTGAAGTGATGTATCAGGGAAGAACACACGGTGAAATCCGTCACAGAAGCGAGAACGACGGAGTTCTATCGTCGTTGACGTTGTCGTGGTCCTATTTTTGGAGAAGCCTCGTCGAAGGTGACCATCCACGTGGTGGGGTTGCGGCCATGGACCATCGGCCGCGCCATTTATGGCCGCATCGCGTCGCGTGGTCACTTTGCCGAATTGCAATCTACAGCCCTGCAATTCCTGATGCATCCCTGTCGGAAATTGCACACCACTTCGGTCATTTACCATACAAATATTGTACCGTGTGTGGGCAAATTATTATATTCGAATAAAAGGTCCTTTTTTATAACTTTAACAGATGCAATATAACAGATGTTTTTATTGTAATTTTTCAATCGGATATTTTTTTTTAATGTTACATTTTTATTGTGATCTTATATCGGTGATTTATTATATAAATAAATTTGGAAATACTGATATTTTTAAATTTGGTAATTTTGAAAACTTAAAAACTCGATTTCGGAAAATAGGAAGTCCAGAAATTTGTTATTTGCGAATTTGATAATTTGAAAAATTTGGAGTTTTATAAATTTGAAAATTTTGAGATTGGAAAATTTTGGGATATGAGACTTTGGAAATTAGTAGTTTTAAAACTTGTTAATTTAGGAATCTGGAGAATTTTTGAAGTACTGATATTTTTAAATTTGGTAATTTTGAAAATTTAAAAACTCGATTTCGGAAAATAGGAAGTCCAGAAATTTGTTATTTGCGAATTTGATAATTTGAAAATTTGGAGTTTTATAAATTTGAAAATTTTGAGATTGGAAAATTTTGGGATATGAGACTTTGGAAATTAGTAGTTTTAAAACTTGTTAATTTAGGAATCTGGAGAATTTTTGAAGTACTGATATTTTTAAATTTGGTAATTTTGAAAATTTAAAAACTCGATTTCGGAAAATAGGAAGTCCAGAAATTTGTTATTTGCGAATTTGATAATTTGAAAATTTGGAGTTTTATAAATTTGAAAATTTTGAGATTGGAAAATTTTGGGATATGAGACTTTGGAAATTAGTAGTTTTAAAACTTTTTAATTTAGGAATCTGGAGAATTTTTGAAGTACTGATATTTTTAAATTTGGTAATTTTGAAAATTTAAAAACTCGATTTCAGAAAAATAGGAAGTCCAGAAATTTGTAAGTTTGAAAGTTTGAGAAATTGGAAAATTAGGTACTTGCAAATTTGGAAAATTGACGATACAAAAATTTGTATCTTGTGAATTTTCTAATTTATTGATTTAGGGAAATGATAATTTGTAAATTTAACAAAATTTGGAATTTCTAAATTTAAGAACGTCGAGAAATTTAATAATTCTAAAATTTGAAAATTTTAAACTTAAATTATGAAGCTGTGAAAAGTTAAAATCACTAGTAGCTAAATATGTAGATATCTTTTTTTTGTATACCATTTCAGAAATTTGTTTATCAAATTTTCATTATTTAATTATATAACTTACTACTCAATAGTTAAATTTAATTTGAAGTCACCATTTCTTTGTCTAATTATAAACAAATCATGAGACCATGTCAAGCAATTATAAATTATTATAATATAATATAATATTATAATTATTATAAATTATTATAATTATAATATTTTTTAGTATCAAGTGTTTTCTTTCAAATTTCTTTCGGCACCTTGTGTAATGCAAAGATAAAAACGAAACGAGATAACCTTGTTCCCTTAATGAAGGAGTACCTTGAAATCCTTAATGAATTCAATTTACTAATTAGTTTGTACAAAAAATTTGATTCAAGCTTCTCGAGAGACTCCCACGTCAAATAGATAAAAATGACTAGGATTAATTTACCACTGACATTTCTTTCCCACCTTTCATCGACTTCCTTCGTGTAGGAACCTTGACACAGAAATCCTTGGTTAATCCCAGAATATTAATTAATGCGCATAAGTCAATTAGTAGAAATTGTAACGATATATTATTTAAACTTACACAAATATTGTATGGAGCAGTTACTTGCCACGGACAATTGAACTGTGCTTTCATAAGATCACATTGTGCATAAAAATGTAGTGGCGCTGATAAAATTCTTTATTTATTTTAATTATGTTTCTTTTACAGATTTGAGTTTATGTGTCACCTTATACGATTTATTTTGTTTTATAAAAAAATAATTGCTTCAAATTTATGTAAAATTGGGAAATTGTAATAGTAAGTTATAAGCATAAAATGTTGAATTTTACATATTTTTAAATTTGCAATTTCCAAATTTTCTTTTCAAATTTTTAAATCAAAATTTTCCAAATTTGGAAATATTCTAAAATTCATTAATCTGTTAACTTTTAAAATTGCCAAATTTACAAGTTCTTAAAAATAAAAAATTGTTAGATTTTCAATTTCTTAAATTTCCTAATCTTTTCATTTCTAAACTTCTCAAATCTCCAAATCTTGGAATTGTCAGATTTTCCAAATTTTCAAACGGCAAAATCTTAAAATTTTTAGTTTTCGAATTTTTCAATACCTAGTTTTTCAAATTTAACAAATTTTCAATTCCTAAATTTTTAAGATTGCATGTCCCTAAATTCTTGAATTTCCAAATCTTCAAATTCTTAAATTTTCAATATTTAGAACTCTAATTCTTAATTCTCAATGAATAAATTCTCAAGTTTCCAAGTCTTCAAATTCCTGGATCCTCAAATTCTCAACTTCCCCAATTTCTAAATTCCTTAATTTTAAATTTTGAAATTTCCAATTCCCAGAATTCTCAAATTTCTAAATCCACGAAATCTCCAATTCTCAAGTTTCCAAATCCATCATCCCCCAAATTCCCAAACTTAAAAATTCCTGAATCCCCAAGTGCAATAAACACACTTTTTTACATTTTCACTTTCTGATAGAGATCATAGCAAATATAAGCCGATGACGATCCGCCATCTTGTATTTCCCCAAAAAACCGATGGAGCCTTAAACTAAAATTTCAACCCAATCCAAATTTTCAAATACGTGCAAGTCCATTCACCCTACCCACATAATTAATCAAAATAAAATTTGTAAATTTTCATACTTTTCTACGGAAAAGTCGCCATATTGAAATAACCATGAGAAATATAAATAAAACACGGGTGGTCTCGAAAATGGCCTCTATTACTATAGAGGAAAGATTACTATACAAAAAAATTACTATACAGAATATATTCTTACTGAGATCTTTGAACAGGTTCGATCGATAGGCTGAACAAAAGGGTAAAATTTATGCTCTCTCAAAACTTTATGCCTTAATTCAAAGTTTGAATCTGATGAAATGGATTGTGTGCGAACTTCGAGAGACTGCTGTATTTCTTTCCGAACGCCTTAAACGAACGATCAGAGGGCGTATCACGTCGAATAAATAATTATCGCACCTCGGGACGACATTTACATAACTAATTAACGATCGTCCGCGAGGAGACTCGCTTCGACGGCAAATTGGGTGGCATTTTACGTATTCCAACTACTTTCACCGTGCTGTCGCTGCACGTCGATAATGCCGTCTGCGTGTTAAGTAACCGATGAGTAACGAAGAGACAGTTGAGGATGAAAGTGGAAATCGTATTGAAACTTCAAGATTAACATCTTAACCATTTGCGCTCGAAAGGTGACTGACATTCGCCATCCGGTTTGATACTTAAAGTAATTGAAATATTTTTTAACGGTCCCTGGCCATCGAATTACCACTACAAATCTTCAGCATTTTTCACGTTTCCCTGTTCGAATTGTACTGATATAATTTATTAGCTATTAACATGATACACTACAACTGTACATAATGTTATTGACAAATTTTTATAAACGTTTAATAATAAAATAACTATAATTACTGTAAATTTATAAAAAATTGGCAAAAAAGTTTTGTCATTTTTGCGAAGATATTTGATTACAAATCTAAGGTATATAACTAAAATCTAATTTGAAGACTACTTGTTAGTTCCAATAAAGATGGAAGTTTTACATACCACTTATACGAAATCATGTGTAGATCCAAAGGTGTACAAATTGCACCTATGTCACCC
This sequence comes from Megachile lagopoda, assembly GCA_036983795.1. NCBI lineage: Eukaryota > Metazoa > Arthropoda > Insecta > Hymenoptera > Megachilidae > Megachile > Megachile lagopoda. Next base: position 2,097,519 of record CM072793.1, read on the forward strand.
TTAAGATCACATGATTAATAATGTATCCAATTGACTATAAATTCCTACTATATTCCTATTTTGGGTTTCCATTTGCACCCTATAATAATTTAAGTTACAAACTTTCACTGTAAGTTTCAATAGGTACAGATCCACATACATAGATGTCTACATTTGGGATCTACCCCTATATATATTTGGAACCTACCTGTAGAACCTAGATTGCACAAGACTTATTTGTACTTCACAATAATTTAAACTACAGCTACTTACCATAACTACTATAAGTTTCAATACGTCTAAATCAATATGTGGATTTACTACTCATGTGTAGCTGCTAAGATGCATAGATTGGACCTATGTAACCCTAACGCGAATTATAGGACTAAGAATGCATCAAATCCACCTGGTTTCACATTGTGACCTTTTCCCTTAGCATAAGTTCTACTCAAACCTCGTAACCTTTAATTGCAGGATGCTCTTACAAGTTGCAATGTCCTACCGCATATGTATCTCTAAGAACATACTGACTTCATCATGACCTTTACGTGAGTCAGACGTATAAACATGTCTAACTTGGATCTAAGTTCTGATCCATGTGGTTTTAGGTTCATACCTTGTCTACTTCTGACCTTTTCCCTTCTCATAAAATTTATTCGCTACTTATAACCTTTAAGTTGGGAGCTGATCTTACAAATTGCAATATCCTGATGCACATATAGTTCTTAGAATGTGCAAACCTCATCATGACCTTTGCGTAAATTGTACTTATAGATATATTTGTCTCACCGTTTGTCACAAGATGAATTGGTTAAATACTGAAAAAGTTCAGCTGCGGTTAATTAAATCAAAAAATCAAACTTCATACATATTTTAAGGAGTATATAATAGGTATACATATTTTAAGGAGTATACAATAGGTATACATATTTTAAGGAGTATACAATAGGTATACATATATTAGTACGTATTATTCAGAAGAAAATAATTGGTTACATAAATCATTCACGCCAGTCAGATTGAAAAACAAGGAAGGTTATTTGTATCAATTCGAAGAGCTCATTTTGTGGGAATAGTGTGTGATTTTTAGATCCTAACTTTTTCGATTGTGACCCACCTAGGCCTAGTAGACCCACCATCTTCTATCTACTTAGTTGTAGGTTCCAATCCTGATGCTAAATTATGACCTATTTAGTTTTGATTCCCACCTATTTAATTTTAGGTCCTAACCCATCTAGTTATAGGCCTAGTAGCCTAGTACTCCCACCATCTTCTATCTACTTAGTTGTAGGTTCCAATCCTGATGCTAAATTATGACCTACCTAGTTTTGATTCCCACCTATTTAATTTTAGGTCCCAACCCACCTAGTTATAGGCCTAGTAGCCTAGTACTCCCACCATCTTCTATCTACTTAGTTGTAGGTTCCAATCCTGATGCTAAATTATGACTTACCTAGTTTTGATTCCCACCTATTTAATTTTAGGTCCTAACCCACCTAGTTATAGACCTAGTAGCCTAGTACTCCCACCATCTTCTATCTACTCAGTTGTAGGTTCCAATCCTGATGCTAAATTATGACCTACCTAGTTTTGATTCCCACCTATTTAATTTTAGGTCCTAACCCATCTAGTTATAGGCCTAGTAACCTAGTACTCCCACCATCTTCTATCTACTTAGTTGTAGGTTCCAATCCTGATGCTAAATTATGACCTACCTAGTTTTGATTCCCACCTATTTAATTTTAGGTCCCAACCCACCTAGTTATAGGCCTAGTAGCCTAGTACTCCCACCATCTTCTATCTACTTAGTTGTAGGTTCCAATCCTGATGCTAAATTATGACTTACCTAGTTTTGATTCCCACCTATTTAATTTTAGGTCCTAACCCACCTAGTTATAGACCTAGTAGCCTAGTACTCCCACCATCTTCTATCTACTCAGTTGTAGGTTCCAATCCTGATGCTAAATTATGACCTACCTAGTTTTGATTCCCACCTATTTAATTTTAGGTCCTAACCCATCTAGTTATAGGCCTAGTAACCTAGTACTCCCACCATCTTCTATCTACTTAGTTGTAGGTTCCAATCCTGATGCTAAATTATGACCTACCTAGTTTTTATTTCCACCTATTTAATTTTAGGTCCACTTGTTAGATTACGACCTACCTAGTTTCATCTTCCATTTAATTTTAGATTTTGCCCAACTTGATATTAGGCTCTGACCCACTTGCTCAGATTCTGACCTACCTGGTTCCTGACCCTTTTCGATATCACAAGGGCCATTTCAGTACCTTCAGTACCGGTATTCTTAACAGTATACTTGTTCCTATTCCGGTTTCAGTTCTCTTTAACCTGAAAGATGTCGAGCTCGCCGGTTTCCAGGTCGCCAGCAACAGGTTTAGGCGTGGTGAGTGTCCACATGCAAGTGGTCCTCAACCGTCACCTCCGATACCAATTAATTGTGAGTCAGGATTTCCTGTCCTTTGTATTCGCCGAGATTATTAACGCCTTCAGCGTTAACTGACGTCACTATACTTGATCTAAAGAGTTTCCTAACGAGTTTTCGCTCGGTCGGAGTGGTGCTATTAATTTCTGCTAGATGAAATATGCTACTTTCATTGTGATAAGGAACATAATGCGGCAGTATTTATAGGAGTAACGACTTTTAATTAAATCGTACGGTGAGAGGCAGGCGCGACGTTAAAAATGACCTAATCGAAGCAGGAAGTGATCGCGGATTAGCGGGCAATCGATGAACCATCGAGTCGAACCGGTTCTCGACCGGACGAACACGTCTGCACAAAATGACACCTCGTATGATGATAAGACCGGCGATATTCGATACGAAACCAGGCTGATGGCTGCTACAGTAATCGGGTGTCTGTTCTGACCTGTTTCTCAAAGGTCAGTTCCTGCTAACCATACGATTTTACCATGATAATGGCTTTAGGTTTGTGATTATCTTTTAGGTTCACCTTAGAGGATGAACCACTAGGTTCACCTTAGGTTCGAGATTATTTAAGGTATATCTTAAACGATTAAATTTTGTTTGTATGATACATCTGATTCAAGTGATAGTTTTGGTAATTATTTATTATTGTGTTCACTGTTTGTTAAACACGTATGAAACTCTTGTAGAATCGGTCATGCGTGCAAATACACAAAATTGGAACGCTGGAACATGAATTTCAAAGATATATGGGAAGAGCTCGGATCTTGTTCGGGATTATACGATGCAAAGTTGGGATTAGTTTTTGCTGCTTGAGAGTTAACATATTTTGTATGCGAGTTTTTCTTCTGTTCCAAGCTGGGAAGCGATTTCTAGTAGCATGTTCTTAATAAGGTCGTAAATCAAAGCAGGACTGGTCTGTGCTGTTCACTATGTTCTAGGGATATTTCGATGCAGATTGCAGGTAGATTTAATGCAATATAGTGTATGGCGGTTATTTGCAAATTTTGTTATGTAAATTTGAGGATTTGCAGATTTGGAATTCTGGAATTTGGAGATCTGAAATATAGGAATTAGGAACCTGGAAGTTTAGGAATTGGGAATTTGAAAATTTGGGTATTTGGAATTTTAGAAATGTAGGAATGTAGGTTTGAAAATTTCGGAATTTACCAGTTTTAGGATTTATGAATTCGAGAATTTGGAAATTTACAAATTTTAAAGTTTCAACATTTGAGAATTTGGAAATTCGAGAATTTTACAACTGAAAAATTTTAAATCTCGAAAGTTCGAAAACTTAGAAATTTGAGCATTTACGAATTTCTAATTTGCAAATTTTTTAATTGAAAAATTTCAGAATTGGGAAATTTTAGAATTGGAAAATTAGAGTATTTGGAAATTTATGAAGTATTGAAAATTTAAGAATTTCAATATATAAAAATTTAGAAATCTGGAAAAACAAGAAATTAAAAATTTGAAAAATTGAAAATGCAAACAATTGAAAAATTATAAAATTTAAAATTTGAGAAATTGAAAAATTGAGAAATTAAAAAATTATAGAATTGAAAAATTGAAAATCTGAATATTTGAATTGAAAATTTGGAAAATTGAAAAATTGAAAATTGGAAAAATTGAATTGAAAATGTGAGAAACAGAAAATTGAAAAATTGAAAATTTGAACATTTGTAAAAATGAAAATTTGAAAAATTATAAAATTGAAAAATTGAAAAATAGAAAATTTATGAAATTGAAAATTTGAAAAACTGGAAAATTGAAAAATTGAAAACTGGAAGAGGTGCAAATTTTTAGAATTCCAAATTCTCAATCTACATTTTCAAATTTTGTGTTCTAAATCCCGATTTCCTCATTCTTAAATTTCACTGTAATCTTAACATTTTGCATCTAAATTTTCCGTTTATATCTAATCTAACATTCGCCACACGTGCTCAACAGAAGTTTACATAAACAAACGCGTTAAAAACATCCATAGTACGTATTTCTTTGTCAGTAATACCATAAAGAGAGAATCGAAGTATTTCTCGGCGTTGTAAATGTTTCAGTATCCTTCCTTATGTGAGTAATCTCGTGAGTCGAGCGGAAAATCCAACGTCAGATTTCCAATAAGCTCGATCACGTTGCCGTATACGAAACACACAATTTCTTCTTTTTTCACGGCCAGACGATAAGCGTGATTTCCAGTGGAACGATTTTTTTGTCCAAGTCCGGTCGATGGGCGTGAACCGGCAAACAGCTTTCCAAACTAGTTCCGCCTATCGAACCGAGCAGACGTGGACGGATAACAACAGGTTGCCTCCAGTCGCATTATCGGAATAATATAGAGGCGAGGCCGGTGATAATGGCAGCTGATGAAAACAACAATGACCGTGGTCGATTGACGCCCATTGAACGAGTGACCATGAATCTTTATTCTGACCACCGTGCTAGTCAACGCGATACCTTTGACGGGTGGAGGGCTTCTGCATTCCAAACACTGCTTGCTAGATTTCAACTTTTTATTACTGCAATATACACAGTATGTCTGAAAAGTAACGGAACTATTTAAATAAAAAAAAAAAGTATTAGTTATTTTGCCAAAATTAATTTTTTTTATTCAAAATACATCCCTTCCGCATCAATACACCGCTGGGCACGCTCAGGCAATGTTAACATAGATTTTTTTATGTCGTTTTGCGGAATCGCTTCAATCACCCTTGTCACAGCTGCTTGGACTTGTGTAACAGTGTCATAAAACGTTCCTTTCGTGGCTAATTTCAATTTTGGAAAAAGGAAGTAATCGCATAGAGATAAGTCGGGCGAATATGGAGGATGTTGGAGCACACAGACTTGTTTTTTCGCCAAAAATTCACGAACTGCGACAGTTCTGTGACATGGTGCATTATCATGCAACAGAAACCAACTCCCTGGCGCTCGATATTCGGGCCTCACACGAACGATTCTTTTCCACAAACGTTCCATAACACCCAGATAATATTCGCCATTAACATTTTGTCCCTGTGGAACGAATTCCCGAAGTATAATACCTTTAGAATCGTTTAGAATTTAGAAAAACCCAAAACCTGGCTTTGGGTCGTCTTCCAAAGTATCACGACCATCTTGGAATCGCTTATACCACTCGAACACACGTGTACGGGATAAACAATCGTCGCCATAAACATTTTTCATTAATTCAAGTGTTTCTGTAAAAGTTTTACCGAGCTTTACCGAGCAGAATTTAATATTCGCTCTCTGCTCCATCGTGATTTTGTGACACGGTGACGAAAGGTTCTGACGCTTTAAACGCTATAAGTTTGCAATTCGGTGCTCGATTCTAATAATGATTGTTTTGTTTTGTAGGGGAGGAATACTGTTTTCAGATAGCATATTGTTTTAATAGATGGTGCTAGTAGTTTTCCTTGAATTTAAACAGTTCCGTTACTTTTCAGACATACTGTGTAGGTGTATATTATGGAACTTCAGTTTTGGGACTTGGGACCGGTGGAACTTCGGAATTTTGGGATTTATGAGTTCCTGGACTTTGGAGTTTTAGATGTTTTGAACTTTGAGACTTGGGAATGTTGAGACTTCAGTTACTGGACTTTGGAATTGGAGAGTTCTTCAGCTTTGGCACTTTGGAATTTTAGAGTTCTTCAATTTTTGAACTTTGAAATTTTAGAGTTCTCCAATTTTTGAACTCTGAAATTTTAGAGTTCTTCAACTTTGGGACTTAGGAATATTGAAATTTTGGAACCTAGAAATATTGCATCTATGGAACTTCGGAATATTGGAACTTACGAGTTCGTGAACTTTAGAATGTTAGAGTCGTTGAACTTTGGGACTTAGGAATTTTGAAAGTTACGAATTTCTAGATTTTGGAATTCTAGAGTTATGGAACTTTGGGACTTAGGAATTTTGAAAGTTATGAATTTCTGGATTTTGGAATTCTAGAGTTATGGAACTTTGAGACTTAGGAATATTGAAAGTTATGAATTTCTGGATTTTGGAATTTTGGAGTTCTTCAAATTTGGGACTTAAAAATACTGGAGCTTACGGACTTAGGAATTTTGGAATTATGAAAGTTTGAAATTTTGGTATTTGGGAATTTTGGAATTTCGGTTATTAGGAATTTCAGAATTTTTTCATTTTTGAGCTTGAGACTGAAAAATGTTGGATTTTTGGGATTCAGGAATGTTGTAATTTTGAGAGTTAGGAATGTCGTAGTTTCGAGACTTAAGAATGTTGGAATTTTTAATAATTTGAGGTTATTTGAGATCTTGAACTTTGGAATTTTAGAATTTTTGAACTTTGGAACTTAATAATGTTGGAAATTTGAAACTTAGGAATGTGGAACATAAATTTAAAGACTTCAGAATTTTTTGCATTTGGGACTTCGAAATTGTTTGGGACTGAGACTTTTTGCCAACTATCAGAATCACGTCTCTTCCTTTTTCCATCCATCCACAATTAATCCAATAAATATAGTTCAAATTATATCGTATTTGATCTCATTTTAATAAAAAAGTGTCAAAAATCTATGGGTAAAAGACAATAAAAATTATTTGTATTGATATTGTCTCACGACTGTGCTCGAACGCGACCACGTGATATTTTGACGAGCGAGATTCTCGGCGTCTCGAAGTGTCTTAACTCCTAACAGAGGGATAACTTTTTCGCTTATATCGTGTAGATTATTTTTACTTATATCTTTAACACAGTAAAGTCTTTAAGTAAGTATATCATTCAGGCCTAAATTTGAAAATATATCGTGTACTACTTACATTGATTTCAATTTGCCGAATGTAAAAAAGTATTTTCGCTTATATCAAGACTTTATTGTATTAACCCCTTAACCTATAATTTTCTATGCAGTTGCGTCATTCACAGTTATCTAATTATTGCTGCAACGTTAAGACAGCTAAAGAATGTTAAGATAAGCATATTTTACCTTCAGCGATCCTTGATGATACATATTATTAGAATTGAACCCCAAAAATTCAATTGCAGTAAAAATACGAGTCTAGTTCATCCAACTGTAGTGTGCGTCACGTGACATACAGGGTAAGTTAAGATGCTTTTGTCGAAATGAACTGTCATCGAGATGAAGACTAATTGTACAAATTACTTCACGTTCCGTCTCCATAATACTACTGTGATAAAAAAATAAGGTGAATTTTTCATTTAACCTTCGCGGGTACTGTAAAATCATGAAATTATTTTTTGTGTGAATTAGTAATACTGTCTTTGATATCTATGCATAGTTTTATGTCAATATATTCAATTGCTGCAGAGCTACACGTATCTTTGTAAACATAGAGAAGTGAGTTTTTCGATTTTTACTGTCTGATTTTGTTGAGCAAAGAATTTGCATCAAATTTTGTTTACGGAATGAATATTCTGCCGCGAAAACGTTGTGGATGCTGCAGAAGGCCTTTAGTGACAAGGCTGTGTCGCAAAAAAATATTTACAAGTGGTACAAACATTTCAAAAAAGGTCGAGTCCGAGTTCAAGACAAATAGCGCTCCGGACGAACCATCGACATGTACTGATGAATGCCACGTGAAGGAAATCAAAGAGTTGGTACTTGGAAATCGTCGATTGACAATTAGAGATCTTGTTGATGCCGCGGACATCTCATTTGGATCAACCGAAACCATTTTAAAAGATGTTTTGTCAAACTCGTCAATTCCGCGTGGGACGATACTGCGCCGTCCCACACTGCATTGGTTCTTCGAGAGCATTTCACCAAAAATTCGACCCATATCGTTCCACAACCACCGTATTCGCCTGATTTAGCACCGTGCGACTTCTTTCTGTTTAACAAACTCAAAAGACCGTGTCTGGGACACCGTTTCGAATCTCCTGATGAGATAAAAGCCAAATCGAAGAAAGTATTGAAGGCCATCCCGGAAAAGACTTGTTTGACTGTTTCGAGAAAACGTTGGCATAAGTGTATTATGTCGCATGGGGAATACTTTGAAAGTGATGAGATTGATTTAGAGGAATAAATAAAGATTTTTCATTTTATAAACAAATTCACCTTACTTTTTGATCACAGTAGTATTTGTCGTACTTTATTTTTAATGTAAAAGTAAGTGCACATCGGACGTCCGTAAACCTAGTGTTAATGCAGCAAACATTCGCCGTTGATGTCACCGGCTGTAGCACTCCCCTTGTGCATGTCACGCCATAATCGCTTCCATTCCTTTCACCGTTGTGACTACGTCGTAGAACAGGTTGGAGGATACACGGAATCGTACACGTAGCTCGTTCTGCATGGTCGGATAACCGCATCCAAGACGCTCCGTCACGATCCAGATCCATTAATGATCCATCGCGGATCATTACGTCGGATGATCCCGAGGAGAATTGTCGTGCAGAGACGATCCGAGTGAAAATCGTTGCATGAGATCGTGAATTCCAGAAATCTCGCAGGTGAACGCGTGATGTCTTTACGGCACACGTTTCGCCAACTTTTATTCGCCTTTATATAACGTGCATGTAACTGATTATGACTGCGTCCAACTCAGATGTTGATGGGAAATGGAAGTTATAAGTATTTACTTTCTCCGGGAATGGTGAGTCAGATCGTCATTCTTATGCTTCGGTTCGTTCTCCTTTGACGCTCATCGTACATCGTTATTTGAGCCATTTTATTTTGAAAGCGGATTAAGTCCATTTATTAGTTTGTTCACTGTAGTAATATGTATCACTTGATGTTAACTGTCATAGATATTTTGCAGTTAAGTATATTCGGAGTGTACGATAATTTTGGAAATATTTTCGCGGTTATTTTGATAGTTGAAAAATTGACTCTGAATGTGGCCTAAGGCCAATTTATTATTGACAGTGTCAGAAACTGCGGATTTTCGAAATGATGATGATAATTGCAATTAATTGTTAATTAGCCCATATAATCATTAATTAGTATTAATACGTATTGATCAAATTTATGCTAGTTTATTAATTAGTATTGTATACCACTGGAGCACCGTGACTTTTTCAAATCCCACCCGCATACACATGTGGACGATTTTGAAAATTTTAAACTTAATTTATGAAGGTGTGAAAAAATCACTGCAAAAAGTAAATTAACTTTATAATCATGTGATCAACAATTTTGAAAGGATCTTTGCAAAATAGTCTTAATTGACCTTACAGTAGTTGTTAACTTTGACTTAACCTTGGTTTACTTTTCATCTGGTCGTTTACAGAAAGTCAGACAATGGACGGCGGATATTACGCAATTCGAGATCTCAAATCTCCCGCCGAAAAAAAGTTGGGTTAATTGTCTGCGAATCCTACACGGGTCGATTGTTCTTGGCTAAAATTTCAGAAGGACCTTGAAGAAATCTCTTATATAACTTCCTTCTTTTTCGACAACAGAGCAACCTACTTCTTACTTATTTCAAAACGGTTTACCCAAAATACAAGACCCCACACTCGAAGCATATTTCAACGCATGTTAAAAATAGTTCTTTTTTGGCCCATGGTGTGAAACCAAAACTACAAATCATTTCTTATAGATTTTTTACCGTAGAATCGCGTGGTAAAGTCCGTTTTCCTCTAGACTACGGGAAGTATAAAAAATTGAAAAAATGAGAAATGCAATTTTGCACTAACCCCTTAACCTACAATTTTCTGGACAGTTGCGTCATGCACAGCTAGCTAATTATTCCTACAACGTGAAAACAACTGAAGAAAGGTAAAATGTTACATTATGTATTCAGCGATGCTTGATTATGCAGATTATAATTGAACTCAAAATTCAATTGCAATGAAAATACGAAGCTAGTTCATTATATTTAAACTGTAGTGTGCGTCACGAGTGTGACACGTTAGGACAAGGGGTTAAAAGACACATGTACCGTAGTCAACCCAGCAATTGGCGTGTGAGGTCCACCTAATGTAAACGAAGCTATGCCTATCCCCACCGTGAACACTTCCAGTGTTACATTTCGGCAAATACGAATAATAATGACGATAACAACTGCATCACTCAATTCGCATTATCTTACTCTCGAGACGTTTGTCGACTGTCATTGTTTTTCGCCTAATTGGTGTGCGCGACTGCTCAAGCCAATTGTTCATACCGCCGAAAATACGTGTAAGTCTAGGCGTCCATTTTGCTATTCTGACCAATTGGAGCCGTAGCTCTTCTAAACACCTGGGTCAGCCTCTTCACACGCCAACTCGTGGGTTGACATCGGTATGTAGAGCTATAATATTTTGACTCGCTTTCGTTAACTGGGGTTTTCTCCATCACCAGACTCCCCGTTACTTTCGACACTTTTAACAATTTCTGGTGGTTTGGGCCCATTTCAAGAAAGTTTGATTCTCTGACAAAAAGTCTCTGACACGGTTTGGCCTGGACATTTCTATACGTGAGTGGCCGGAATGGAGTTCTATACTATTTCGATACCTATTATCTTCAAATTATAGCTAATACATTTTGCTATTAAATTTTGATTAATTTCAAGATTCAAAGTAAGCAGAAATATTAACAAAATTGCTCTGAATTTTAATTATTGGACTCGTCGGAGTAATAAGACCTTACGTATCATTCACCATAATTTATCAAATTTTTGTTAGCTCACCTGATCATTTCTACAGAATCGTGCACCTTTTGCTCTACCTGCTGCTCCGATGTTCGTTCGAAACATAAAGAGTTAACAAGAATTTATTAATAAGCGATATATAATTTAATATAATATATACATATTATTAAAGAAATAGCTAGAAAGAAATAATAAGAAATAATAAAAAATCAAAAATTAAAATTGTAATTATTATTAAATTTATAAAGAAACTAAATAGACTCATAATCTAATTAGGAGTGATTACTCGTTATTTAATTTTATTTCTGCAGTAATCTATAAGAAACCATCCGTAGTTTTGGTTCCACCTAAAAATCGACCCACACAGTATGTCTGAAAAGTAAAGGAACTTTTTAAATAAAAAAAAAGTATTAGTTATTTTGCCAAAATTAATTTATTTTATTCAAAATACATCCCTTCCGCATCAATACACCGCTGGGCACGCTCAGGCAATGTTAACATAGATTTTTTTATGTCGTTTTGCGGAATCGCTTCAATCACCCTTGTCACAGCTGCTTGGACTTGTGTAACAGTGTCATAAAACGTTCCTTTCATGACTAATTTCAATTTTGGAAAAAGGAAGTAATCGCATGGAGATAAGTCAGGCGAATATGGAGGATGTTGGAGCACACAGACTTGTTTTTTCGCCAAAAATTCACGAACTGCGACAGTTCTGTGACATGGTGCATTATCATGCAACAGAAACCAACTCCCTGGCGCTCGATATTCGGGCCTCACACGAACGATTCTTTTCCACAAACGTTCCATAACACCCAGATAATATTCGCCATTAACATTTTGTCCCTGTGGAACGAATTCCCGAAGTATAATACCTTTAGAATCGTTTAGAATTTAGAAAAACCCAAAACCTGGCTTTGGGTCGTCTTCCAAAGTATCACGACCGTCCTGGAATCGCTTATACCACTCGAACACACGTGTACGGGATAAACAATCGTCGCCATAAACATTTTTCATTAATTCAAGTGTTTCTGTAAAAGTTTTACCGAGCTTTACCGAGCAGAATTTAATATTCGCTCTCTGCTCCATCGTGATTTTGTGACACGGTGACGAAAGGTTCTGTCGCTTTAACCGCTATAAGTTTGCAATTCGTTGCTCGATTCTAATAACGGTTGTTTTGTTTTGTAGGGGAGGAATACTGTTTTCAGATAGAATATTGTTTTTATAGATGTCGCTAATAGTGTTCCTTAAATTTAAATAGTTCCGTTACTTTCCAGACATACTGTGTATTTTTAACATCCTCATTCGATGAACTGGTAGAATTCCAAGTTCTTCGCCGATTGATCAAAAATGGTTTCCAGGAAACGGTCTCGGTAAAAGGAAAGTTTCACGGGTCAGTCCGTTCCATTTAACGCTAAAAAGACGCAAACGTGCAAAAGTAACAGCCACCATCGGATTGCGTTGTCTGTCAATGGTTCAACGAAGCGAGCCGAAGTCTAGCTTTCCAATTGTGCCATATTCTCCAAGCACACCTTCACTTTCGATAACTACGGTTTGATCATCGTGAACAACCGAATCTCGTTGCCGTTGCGAATAAACGACCAGCAGCAGAGGCAAATCGCGGGCAACTTTCACGGTTGTCCCACTCGTACATGATTTTATTTCTGTCGGGATTGTTCCACTTTTGCGACGCTCCCATAAAGGTCTTGCAGTGGGAAGAACAGGGACGAAGAATCTGTCAGTGGATCCGTGCCTTATCGTCGAAATAGAATTTTCAATTTGAACCAGTTACTTTGAAAATGGGGCAAGTCCATTTTTTCTTATTTAAAGGCTTGCATTTTGAAAAATTCAAAAATACTGGTAAGCACTGATAGGAAAATTTTCTGTATTTTGTAGTGTTGGATGATGTGTATTTATTATCTAGCAATATTTAAAGTGCTGGTTGAAAGAATAGAGATTTAATAAAACCTGTAATAATAATAATGAATATAATAATACCCAAGTGAATTTACTTCATTTTCAAAATTATTATTGTAGTCATTGATTAAACGGATGTGTTAGTTCAATTATTCTGTTTCCTAATTTGAGTCATTTTTGTCCAAATTTTCATATTCAGATTCTGACTGCAAGATTCTTCTTTTATTACCAATTCTCATGAGTCCTATTTTTATGAACATAAAAATAATAAAATTGCTTGGAAATGAGAATTTTATTAAAGTGGCGTTATTACCTACAAGAGTATTTTTATTTTGTTATTATCTACCTGCTTCCCATTGAGACATATCACAGTTATAATTTTCGTTGAATATTATTAAAAAATAATTTAATTCAATTCTTTTTTTCTTAATTTCTGCAAAATCTCAAAGTTTCCAAAAATTTTAAATATTGTATTTGGACTGAAGACTTCATGGCCGTAAAAGTACAAAATCAGTATTGGACATAAAAGCCTATGTTACTTGCGATGCTTACAATAATTATTGTGGAATCAATTAACGGCATATGAAGAGGTATGTAATGTCCACAATATTGTAAAAGACTGTAAAAATTATGATACTTTTAATAAAAATGCTGATTGTCCCTCTTCACAGGAGGTGATTTCAAATTACATATCTAATAAACATTGCAAAAAACAACAAATTTCAAAAACACATATTCTCTATTTTAGTCCATAGTTTAAGTACACAAAGTTTCAAAAAAATAGTTCAACATTTAGTAACAAAATTTAAACAAAAACTATAAATTTTCAAAATATTATTTAAACAAATAAAGTTTATTAAAATTTTTGTATGCAGAAAAATTCTCTATTTAAAGACTCACAATTCAAAACAAAAAGCTTCCAATTATCTCCTTTAATTCCGGAGATATTCCCAAAAATATGATTTCAGCCCTTAACTTTAAATTGTAAGTTCTATTTGACTCTGAATTTTTACAAAACATTATTTCCAAATGCAAAGTTTGAAATCTACAAATTTTCAAATTTTTCAATTTTCTAATTCTTAAATTTCCAAATTCTTAAATTTTCAAATTCCTAAATTTCAAAATTCCCAAATTTCCAAATTCCTAAATTTCCAAATTCCTAAATTTCCAAATTCTTAAATCTCCAAATTCCTAAATTTCCAAATTCCTAAATTCCTAAATTCCTAAATTTCCAAATTCTTAAATTTCCAAATTTCCAAATTCCTAAATTCCCAAATTTCCAAATTTCCAAATTCCTAAATTTCCAATTTCCCAAATTCCTAAATTTCCAAATTCCCAAATTTCCAAATTCCTAAATTTCCAAATTCCTAAATTTCCAAATTCCTAAATTCCCTAATTCCTAAATTTCCAAATTTCCAAATTCTTAAATTTCCAAATTCTTAAATTTCCAAATTCCTAAATTTCCCAAATTTCCAAATTTCCATATTTCCAAATTCCTAAATTTCCAAATTCCTAAATTTCCAAATTCCTAAATTTCCAAATTCCTAAATTTCCAAATTCCTAAATTCCCAATTTCCCAAATTCCCAAATTCCTAAATTTCCAAATTCCTAAATTCCCTAATTCCTAAATTTCCAAATTTCCAAATTCTTAAATTTCCAAATTCTTAAATTTCCAAATTCCTAAATTTCCCAAATTTCTAAATTTCCAAATTCCTAAATTTCCATATTTCCAAATTCCTAAATTTCCAAATTTCCATATTTCCAAATTCCTAAATTTCCAAATTCCTAAATTCCTAAATTTCCAAATTCCCAAATTCCTAAATTTCCAAATTCCTAAATTTCTAAATTCCTACATTTCCAAATTCCATAATTCCTAAATTTCAAAATTCCCAAATTTCAAAATTCTTAAATTTCTAAATTTTTAAATTTCTAAATTTCTAAATTCCTAAATTCCTAACTTTCCTAACTCCTACATTTCTAAATTCCTATGTTCCTAAATTCAAATTTTTCAAATTCCTACAACTAGACTTCTGATTTGTATCACAAGCACGCGTTGATCATATCTACACAGACAAGTCAGTATTTTAATAAAATTCGACTTACGCCACTATTGCTTTCACCCCTGCAATTATAATGCAATGTAACAGCTAGCAAAAGGTTGTTCTAAAACAGTGTTTCTCAACCTTTTCACAAATGTTTGCCACCAAAGCCAGGATTTCCTGAAAATAAATTGAAAATTAAATTGTCATTAACAAATCGTGCATATTCACCAAATATTTCAATTTAAACTCATTGTCCTCGTATTCCGTTATAAAATTTTAACCTAATTAGTTAAAGTTTAACTAATTTTAAAACATCAAGCTCTATTTTATATATATTTTTGAATATTGTAAGTAAATTTCTGAACTTTAAAATTCTGCTATATATTTCATAAATTGTCCATATAAATAAAGTGATTTAATTTAATGTAATATTTATATTTCCTTATAAACATTTATTTTATGTATTATATATTTCTTGTACATTTGATCTTACTTAATTTTTAACGTAAATTTGGTTTCACATCAAGCTTTGATGGTCACTTATAATTAAATTTGAACTAAAGTAGAAAAGTAAATAAATTGGGGACATGTGACCTACATACGATATTGATTATTTAGCTTGACGAAAGTTGACATACATTTTTACAAAAATTTAATAACTTTTGTCATTTAAAATAAGAGATCTATGGTCCGTCATTTTGACGGGTTCCGTAAATCTAGTTAATATCAATAATAAAATTTTGAACACTAAAATTATGCTATGTATTCCAAAAATGATATACTCACACGTACCACTGTTTGAGAACCACTGCATCAGCAACTCCTGTTTCCAAATGAATTGTAATTCCAAACAGAAGTGTTTATTTCAACACCGTCCCGATGAATTCTGCACCGCAAATCACGATATAAACACGTCACTATTATTACCATTATCGTGATTGTCCGAGTCATGAAGATGTTGCCATCGCTAGTCTACAAAAGGAGAAGACAAGAAACGCGCACTTCTCAGAAATATGTTCACAATCGTTGCCAATGAACACTCAGCCTAAGCCTGAAATTTCGATAGAAGCTAGTTTTTTCGTTGTGGCAACAGTTTCTACAAATCCGCGAATAGACTTCCACGAAGGTTCGAAACGTCCGACTTCTCAAAAGGTTGAAGCATAATGGGCCACAAATATGGTCGGCCCAGTCGGTTCGGGGTACCAGCGGGCCTATAAAACTTCGCCCAGGTCAAGATCCACTTTCTTCCGACGGGTCATCCTCCTTTCCCGCGTTTCCGGTCCCGCCGATGGGACTGGTTCCCGCGAAAAAGAAGCCGGACACGTCTCCGAGCTAAATATGGCCGGACTCGGTCGTTTGTCATCGCCCCACCATCCTACTCTTCTGTCCTACGCATACTACACGGACTTTGCCAGATCCTACGATCCCGTCGGCCAACAGACGCAACGTGGCCGTGCTAAGAAAAACTCGTTCATCGAAATTTTGGCTGCCGACGAGGCGGATGTTTGGGCCGTTTCCACCAGGCTACCTCTGGGATATTTTGGGGTTCAAGGAACTTTCGCACCCTACGTGTATGCCTCAAAGTTTCAATTCGCCGAAGGTGTTGGAGGGACTTTTTGTGCTTTTGAAGTTGATGTCATCCTTCTGCTAGTGATTTGTACTCTTTCGGTCTATTGTGTTAAATACATAAACTTTTAGAAACTGATAGTCTCACGGTGTACACAAATAGTCTCGTATGCTAATAGTCTCGTGGTGTCTACTGATCCCCTTCAATTGGAGGACCAGAATGTGATTTGATACATGGTACAGCAGTTATATAACACTTGATGCATGGTTCTGGAATATGGTGTACTAATCCCACGTGCAAACTCCTCTTCGTTAAGACTAAAATGTGATTTGGTAAAATGTGAATTGAAAAGGACCTTCAGTGGTATTTGCATTCCAGTCTCCAACGATTTAGTAAAATTTGCAGTGATTTGGTGATGATTCAGCTGTCCAGACGTAACAAGATCCCATAAGAATTTTGATTCTGAGTCTTAAACTGTTATGACTTGTACTTATCTGGAACAGGACTATCCAGAACTTTATTTTCATACTCTGTACACGTAACACATAATTTTAATAAAAATTCTGCTTTTAAAGGAATGTGAATACTGAAAATAGACCGAATTCGGTCTTATCTGCATCTTGAAACAAATGAATTAAATAAAATTTGTTTTGGTACTAGCTTGACTCCGTGCAATATAACGAGTAATTTTAATATCACTCTGCTTATAGAAATTTTTAAATTTATAAATATAGAATGTGAACTTATCTCGATTCCGAAACAAGATAATTTAATGAAATTTGTTTTCATACTGGTTTGGATGATTCACATCGTTCGAATGCACGTATGCAATACAACGAGCAGTTTTAATAAAAATGCTGCTTTCGAAGAAGTGTCGATGTGTTAGAACTGAATACGGAACCTGGACTTTTTTGCATCCTGGAATTAATGAGACAATTCAGCGAAATTTTCATACTGGTTTCGATGATTCATACAGATGATTCAAGGACAGGTTTCAAGTAGAACCAATTCCGATAATCCTGTTTTTGGAGAGATTTCGAGGTGTTCAGTGGACAGCTTAGACTTATCTAAGTATCTGAGATCTAGAACAAATATTCAGTGAATCATATTTATATGCTTTATTTGAAAAATCTGATAATTCAGATATACTGTTCCAACACTGATATCAAACAAACGAAGATTTCGATTAAGAAGAATTACAGGAAATTATACAAATTCTGTTTCGGGACCAGGTAGACCTAGGTCCACATAATAATTCATTGAACTATGCCTCTGTGTTTTATTTAAATAATGACTCAGATGATTCAGATTTATTATCTAAGTGCAAATAACAAATACACTCAGTGCTAACAATAAAAATTCAGTGTTTGAAAGGATTTTAAAATTTCAAAACCAGATAAATAACCCACTCTTAAGTGTTTGAATCCTGGAACAATTTTCCCAGAGTAATTTACAAGGTACCATTAGTCATGTGGTGATAATTTGAAAGATCTAGTGATTACACACTGACAAGTTACAATTAAAAACAGGGTTTCAGTCAGAAAAAAATTGCAGAAATAAATTGTATCTCAGGATCAAATCTACGTAACTACATTTTCTGAAACGAGTTTATACTCGTTCTGAATTATTAATTCAGAGAACTATACTTCTGTGTTCTTTTTAAATGATGCTTCGGATGTTTCCATTACTGATCCAAAGTAATTTTCAAGATCTTAGCCATTTTGGCATAGCTAATTTGCAAAGACTTCACTCATTTGGTCGTAACTGATTTACAACATCTAATCAGTCACTAAGTCATATCTAATTTGAAAGATCTAATTAGTCACTTGGTCATACCTAATTTGAAAGATTATTCACTTGATCATAGAAGATTGAATTAGTTACGTGGTCGCAGTTAATCTGCAAGATCTAATCAGTTATTTGGTCATAATTCATTTAAAAGATTTAGTCATAAGATCTTAATCATTTGACTATATCTAATTTAAAAGAACACAATAAATACACGGTTCATGGACAGACACCAAAAATAACAAGTGTTACTACTAAAAGTGAAACAGTGTTTTACCACCACACCAGAAGAAGTGACGGGACTTCTGTCTCCGGAGAAACTTTACGATCCCAGGACTGAACAAACAAGCAGAACTTACCTTCTCGAACCCTAGAACAGGTCTGAAAAGGGACAGAGCACGCCTTTAGCTGGGGCAGGTCCGATGACCTTGACAAGAATAACTCCCAAGGCCGGACATCAGCCCGCGAAGAAACATGGAGACCCGTGGTTCCGTTTACTTGCTGATTATCCTTGTGTTGCCAGTGACCCTGTGGCTGATTGGGAATCTTACCAGAAGCAAAGTTCTTGCAGGTGTCGCTAAAGCTGCTAGGTAAGATCCTGATTTCATCCGAAATTCTCTTGCAATTCTGATTATACAAATAGGTTGGGATTTATGAGAGTTGTTTGGGATATACACAGTATGTCTGAAAAGTAACGGAACTTTTTAAATTCAAGGAAAACTATTAGCGACATCTATAAAAACAATATTCTATTTGAAAACAGTATTCCTCCCCTACAAAACAAACCAATCGTTATTGGAATCGAGCAACGAATTGTAAACTTATAGTGTTTAAAGAACCTTTCGTCACCGTGTCACAAAATCACGATGGAGCAGAGAGCGAATATTAAATTCTGCTCGGTAAAGCTCGGTAAAACTTTTACAGAAACATTTGAATTAATGAAAAATGTTTATGGCGACGATTGTTTATCCCGTACACGTGTGTTCGAGTGGTATAAGCGATTCCAGGATGGTCGTGATACTTTGGAAGATGACCCAAAGCCAGGTTCTGGGTTTTTCTAAATTCTAAACGATTCTAAAGGTATTATACTTCGGGAATTCGTTCCACAGGGACAAAATGTTAATGGCGAATATTATCTGGGTGTTATGGAACGTTTGTGGAAAAGAATCGTTCGTGTAAGCTGTAGAGGGAGGAAGGCTGGACGGTTTGGTTCTTTAGGTTGGAAAAAATTCTAATTTTTAGGGACGTTTACAGCGTTACGGTTACTATGGTCTGAAAATATGGCTTAAAACAGTTTGGGATGTTCCCGTCATCATCTGTTTCATCTGGGTCCTAACTGTACTATTATAGTATTCTACGACCCTACACATAGTGTAGTAAAATTTCGTAGTGAAATGTAGCAGTTGTAGTAAGGTAGTACAAATTTTGGTCCAAAAAATATCTAGTTTATACTGAATTCAAAACTAACTATAATAATCGTAGAAAATAGAAGCAAAGAATCTTGGCATAGATATCTTTGGTAGACTAAACAGTTTGAACGCCTTAGCCTGCCCGTGTCAAATAAACTGTCAATGATAATTTTGCGTTTTTGACGATATAAAATAATTTCCTTATGAGTTTCACACCTCATCCCCAATATAACCTAGCCCGTGGTCTGATTTTTGTAGGCGATCTGAAATGTTCTATTCTATATGAAGATGAGTCATAGAAATAGGAACAAAAATTGTAGGTGATTTCCATAGCCGGGTGTTCGTCAGCTTCAGCAGAACTGCGACGGAAATAAATTTCACGGTGGAGGAAGCTCAAAGGAGCTCCCATAACTGCGTCGTTTGGGAAGCTTTCTAAATAAGAAATCTCAGCTGGCACACGTGCTCTACTCGCTTCATTATTCCTTCACGCTGAACAACCGTTTCCTTGATTTACCTTGGGTATCAAAGGGTTGGGTCCCTTTCACGTTGATTACCGCGATGACCATCGATTTAACGTGTTTACTGTTGTGCACGAGAAGTAAATAGGTCGTTGTGGGTTGTAATGTTTGTTTATCGACAGTTCAGCGCAGTATCGTGATTGGGTGGAAGGTGATCGGTTAGAACACTTGGGGGTACGAAGGCAGCAACGAGCTTTTCTTCAGGTTTCTGAGGTTCCAGATTTCGGAAATTGGGAATTTAGATATTTAGGAAACTGAGAATTTGGAAATTTGGTTATTTGGAAAATTTGGAATTTAGACATTTGGAAAATTCGGATACACATTTGGGAAATTCAGAATATAGAAATTTACAAATCTGAAAATTGAGAAGTTTGAAATTAAATTTTGATATATAAATATTTTAAATCTGTGAATTGTCAAACGTAAAAACATAGAAAACAAATTTTCAAATTTATAAATTTATTAATTTGGGAATTTGACTATTTGGAAATAAAAATTGTAATAATTTGGATATTTGACAACTTGGAAATTAAAATTGTAATAATTTGGAAATTTGACAATTTGGAAATAAAAATTGTAATAATTTGGAGATTTGGCAGTTTGGAAATTTTGACAATGTAGATATGTAAAAATATTCAAATTTACAAAAATGTATAAATTGTCAAACAGAAATATATGAAATTTGAAAATGTGAAATTATAAAATTTAAAAACTTGCAGATTTGATATTTTGGGAATTTGATTTGAGAACTTAAGAATTCAGAGACCAAAAAATTTGGTATTTGAAATTTCAGGAATGTTGAAATCACGAAATTTCGAAATTCAAAAATCTGGATTTCAAGAAATCTTTAAATGAAAAAATTTATGATTTTTATGAATTATTACCGTTCATGTAAACTATACGTTCTATCTCATGTATTAGAGTAAATGACAAAAAACTACTTCGCCGCATTCTTCAGAAAAGCATTCGCTCATCAGAGCACAAAAACCAAATTACTCATTTATCAGCAATCTTCTCCCATGTCGAATGATGTCACTAATTATCTGCAATCGTATTAATAAAAAGAATCATTAAATGCGGAAGGATTAAGGTTGATATTCAATCTATCAGTACTTCGATGGCAACCAACTGTATCATTAAGAAATTGTTAAGTCTACAATTTACAGTCCGGAGTCCGTTAAATATAATCCTGCTAGTGTTATATTACTAGCTTTTTATACCCCGTTGAAGAAAGGTTGCAATAAGAAACGCGGAATTATCTTTACTTTTATACGATCATTTTTCGATCAGCTTCGACGCTTCCGCGTTTGAAGACTGATACACAAGCTATTAAGAGACTCAAAGGCGAGGAATGTGGCCCACATGGTGAGGAGATCCGGAATAAAATCCAGGATGTTTCGTCGCAATAAGATCACTGCACCGACTCTGGAAACGTCTCATACGACTGTTTTCTTTGCTGAATCCTCCGCTGGAGCGCTGCCAAATAACCAACAGAAAGAAATCGAGGGACAAAGAACATTCAGTCGACATCAATCATGCCATACATCATACTATATCCTAGATATTCGCGTTGCTAACGTATATATAAAAAAGTCCAATGAAGTTTTGAGGAAACGTCACATATTAATAGTTGAAGTATCCATGTAAAGATTTCAAGTGTCGTGAAAAAATAGTGGATTTGAGAAAGTGTCGGACCAGATTTTTCGACTCCATATTCTGTCTATGTAAAGTTGAATTCCTTGAATTTTTTAGGAAACTACAAGTCACAGTGACAATCGAGTCTACGTATAAATCTCGAGAATTGTGTAAAAATAATGGATTTTTAATTAAATCTTAGAAAAGTGTCCTCATACTAGATTGCGTTCAACCCCACATTCTGCCTATATAAAGCTAATAAGTTTCTTGAACTGTTGAAAAATCCTCAAGTTGCACAGTGATAACCAAGGTATCTACGCAAAGATCTCAGTCATAGAAAAATAGTGGATTTTTTATGAGTCCCAAAAAAGTCCTCACGCCAGATCGGGCTTTTGCACCCTATGAACGGTAAGATACTAGGATTCCCAATATAAAACTGATAAGTGTCTTGAACTTTTGAGAAAATTACAAGTTGCATAACGGTCAAGGTATCCACACTCGATACAAAGAATTGTAGAAAAACAGTGAATTTTTGATGAGTCAAAAAATCTGTCCTCACAATCGCGTTTTTCGACCCCATCGACTTCAAAGTAAAATGATTCTTCGATAGTCTTGAAAAAGCAATTTGCATATATGTGCTCAGGTTAAAGATCTTGCGATTGCATCGAATGGAGTAATATATATACGAGAATAATTGGAATTTTTCGTGAGAGGTCAGAAAAGGTCACATCGCGAGAACAATTGTCCCCGTTTAACCCAACTCCTTATCGACCATCTTATTACGAACGATTTCGTTAATTATGCAACCGAAACTCTCTTGCCTTTCACGAAAAAGTGGACATCGATTCGGAGAAGATTACAGTTACTTTTTAAACGAACTCTGTTAACTGCGAGGCAAGGCTCGCTAGGTTCACTAGTTTTATTAACGCGTTGACTGTTCCTGAAAACAAAACGCGTTTAAGGGTTTAAACGGTCTACGTGCACCAGATTTCCTATCGGGTCATTTTGGTCTAATGCAGTCATACTTTCTAGCATGAACTCTTGTATCCGCATCGTTATTTGAAATTTTATTAACGCGTTAACTGTTCCAAAAGTCAAGACGCGTTTAAGGTTTTAAACAGTCTACGTGTACCAGATTTTTATCAGGTCATTTAGGACTAAAGCAGTTACACTTTCTAGCATATACCTACCGCTGTGTGTCGTTGTTTGAAATTGTATTACCACACCGATTGTTCGAAAAGTCAAAGTGCGTTTGATGTTTCAAAAAGTGTACGTGTATTGATTTGTATAATAGGTGCATCGATCAGGTGCACAAAGAAAGCAATGTGGAAATTGAGAAGATTAAGAATTTTGAAAGAAATTCTTGTCTTTACAAAAGTCAACATCGATACTAATAGATTAGTTACTTATGAAACAAATGCTCAGTGCAAATTTTGCTATTTTTTTTTGTATTATAGAGGATGAGACATGAATTTCTGATGAAAATGTTGCTCACGTCGCCAGTAATACTTTCGCAACTCATTTACGAATATCATACAGGGTGAATCACTAGGTTAGGTATTTTTATTCGCTGTGGACCGATCAGAATTTTTTCCATGATGGATGATATGAAGATGACTTCGAATAATTCTTCGACATGATCTTTGCTACGTCTTTTTATTCCTACAACTTTTAGAAACGAAGGTTACATTTGGAACATCATTCAGAGTTTGCGTAATTATGAAAAGACACCAATCTTGCAGAAACTGTAGGACGCAACTCTCTAAAATACAGGAGAAATTTATTATTAGAGTTCTTGTATATATTTCTCTTTGAAAGTAATGTGTTGCAGTCTGATGGAAAAGTCGAAATTGACAGAAATATTATTGTACCCTGTAAAATAAGATACTGTTCTTACAAAACCGAGTTACTACTTCCAGACTTTATAAAGCTCCGAATTCGAGTGTAAAAATGGCTCTTAACGCTAGAAAGGTGTAATTTTGGGTATTGAGAGCTTCAAGACCTTGTACATCTCCGACTTCGAGTTTCTGAGGTTAGAAAATTTGATACAGCTTCAAGTTTTGATAAATTCGGTTCGAAGCCATCCCTACATCGAACACAACACATCAGATCGACTCGTCATTGCTTGCTTCACCAACCGTTCCATTTAGGATCGGGCCGATGACGCGACTCATTATAATTACGATGCTGTGCCTCGAGCTTCAGTCTCTCTCGTGCTGTTGTCCTCGTCTGTTGCGCAAGTCATCGGAACATCGACTTTGTAAACCCTAGATTTACGGACGTTTAATGACCACGTATATTTAAACTAAAACTAAATAATGGATAACGTAAACCACCTTATACGATGATTCTCTATCTTGACGAAGACTGACATTTTCACAGAAAAAACTTCTGAATAACTTTCGTAATTGAAAATAATATCCGTTAACGGATTTCGTAAATCTAGTGTTGAATTTCAATTAATCGAGAGAAGACTACGTTTATACATGATGCTTAATTGATAAAAAAATTACTTTTGCTTTTATTCACATGGTGCAACCTTATAAGTAAGTAACAGTACTTTTTAAATATTTCTCGATTCAATATTAGGGGTTGCTATTTTGTTTTGGATTTTCAACGAGATTACATTTTGTTTGCATAGAATCTTCTTTTTGGCATATAATTTCAGGACGTGTTTTAACCCTTGTGTCAATCGGAACTAATCATAGCTACAATATTGAAACAGAGAAAAAAAGTTGAAAAATTTTAAATAAAATAAAAAATTTTCATTTATTTTTACATTAAAAACAATTTCAAATTTGTTTGAATTTAAATAATATTAAATTAAAGAAACTCGTTATCTTGTACAAATTTAAACAATAATAAATCTAAAATTTAAATAACATTAAATTAAAAATAATTTTCTTTGAAAATTATCGAGCAAACGTACCTCGCAAAAAATATATTTCTGCAATTTATCAATGTAGTGATTAATTTTTGTTTATGTAACATCTTTCTATCAGAAAGTACCTCCAAAATCATATCAATGGTAAACACCCTGTATATACCACTATCAGAGACACGTCCGTAATATGAGATAACGATATGTAATAATAAGATTAAAATTGCTTACAAAACGACTGACAGAATCTTAATAATTCGCATTATCATTGAAAAACAAAAGATGCAAAGATAAATCTGTTGCACATAAAATTATATATAGCCTCCACGTGGAAAGAGTACAAGAGCAGGTTCTATTTTTATCATTATCTTGAGATAGCGAACGATGCTCTTATATCTAGTAGCACCTCTTCTCGTTGCCATCCACTTTGCATACCGATTAGATAAAACAATTTCCGGTTTTTCTTTTCAAGATGCTCAAGATGATCAGGCTTAGATGCGTATGTAATCTTTCTTTGAATTATGGAAACTGCTGGAGCGTAAAATATTATCTTCGCGACAGTGGTGATAAATATTCATGATAATGGGATTAAATAAAATGCCATTGCAAAGTTTAGGTATAAATATGTAAATTGGGGAAACATGTGCATCACAGACCGTTATTTTTCAATTAATTGCAGTAGACTCTCGTTATATTGCCACTGATTGGATTGTAATAATAACTTTTGCTGATGGTAGTGTACTGGAATGAAGTTAAATTATCTGTGATATCTTCAGGTTTAACGCTGGTGCAAATGAGTTGCAAATTAGTCTTGGTGTTATCGATCAATATCGATAATACCGTTTAAACAATTAAATGCGTAATCAACGCGTAGCCGCATGAATTCTGATTATTATTGTTTGCAATTAGATAAATTATATTTTATTTGAAGTTTCGATAAGAACGCGTAGAATTGAATAATGGAAGATATTAAATAATGTGACTTAATAGAATCTACTGAAATATAACGTTTAATCTAACCAAACCTAATTAGCGAATCTAATTAACTATCGTAAGAATGTAACTGATGTAACTTAACATAATAAAAATTCACTAAAGTAATCAAACCTAATCTATCAAACTAATGTAACGTACTAACTTGATCTAACCTAACCTAATAAAATAACCTAATATGATATAATTAAATCTAAAATTGCGCCAACTAACGGAGAACGATTTGCAGGTCCTGTGTCAAAAATATAACAAACTCTCGTTATATTGCCATCTTTTATCAAACTTCGACACAATTGCGCTTTTACACCATCGCAAAAAAACAGAGATTATTGAAAACCGTAATATTAATTAAGATAACTTGCTAATAAATTTAATATATGCAACTCCGTTTGTGGCAATATAACAAGCATCTGTCGCTATTTGAACAAAGTTGATGTCTAGTGTATTGAACAAAGATATTGAATTTATTATATATTTGAACAGTTATTAAATTCCTCTTACTTTCCTTTGTGGCAATATATCAAGAGTTTGTTATATTTCTAATTTAATGAAGATAATATTTCCTATAGAGAACAAAAATACGAATGATATTTATTTACGCATATTTGAACAACATTTTATTATCTCCCACCGCAGCAATATAACAAGAGTCTCTTATTACTCCGATAAAATTGATATCCAGTATAATACATCTAAACAGAATGAGTTAATCTTTAAATAACTATGTAATTCTCTATTATTTCCCGCCACGGCAATATAACGAGAGTCTATGTTACTCAGCTCATAAAGTTGATATTCACTAAAATAGACATAGACAGTGAACAGTTTAATACATATGTGAACAATTATATAAATCATTACAATCTTCCACAGTGGCAATATAACGAGAGTGTATTCGGTTACGACTGTAACAATGTTGTCCAGTATAGAAAACTAAGATAACAAGCAGATACAATAATGCATATGTAAGTAATTATTTAACCTTCTACGGTCTTTGCCTGCGGCAATATAACGAGAGTGTACTGGTTACTACTGTAAAAATTTGACGTCCACTGCAGAAGACGAAGACAGTAAAAATATGCACTGATGTATATACAAACAGCTATTTAACCTTCTACGGTCTTTGCCTGCGGCAATATAACGAGAGTGTACTGGTTACTACTGTAAAAATTGAAGTCCACTGCAGAAGACGAAGACAGTAAAAATATGCACTGATGTATATACAAACAGCTATTTAACCTTCTACGGTCTTTGCCTGCGGCAATATAACGAGAGTGTACTGGTTACTACTGTAAAAAATTGAAGTCCACTGCAGAAGACGAAGACAGTAAAAATATGCACTGATGTATATACAAACGGCTATTTAACCTTCTACGGTCTTTGCCTGCGGCAATATAACGAGAGTGTACTGGTTACTACTGTAAAAATTGAAGTCCACTGCAGAAGACGAAGACAGTAAAAATATGCACTGATGTATATACAAACAGCTATTTAACCTTCTACGGTCTTTGCCTGCGGCAATATAACGAGAGTGTACTTAGTTACTACTGTAAAAATTGAAGTCCACTGCAGAAGATGAAGACAGTAAAAATATGGCACTGATGTATATGCAAACAGCTATTTAACCTTCTACGGTCTTTGCCTGCGGCAATATAACGAGAGTGTACTTAGTTACTACTGTAAAAATTGAAGTCCACTGCAGAAGACGAAGACAGTAAAAATATGCACTGATGTATATACAAACGGCTATTTAACCTTCTACGGTCTTTGCCTGCGGCAATATAACGAGAGTGTACTTAGTTACTACTGTAAAAATTGAAGTCCACTGCAGAAGACGAAGACAGTAAAAATATGCACTGATGTATATGCAAACAGCTATTTAACCTTCTACTACCTCCGCCTGCGGCAATATAACAAAAGTGTACTTGGTTGCTAATGTAACAACGTTGATACGTAGTATGGAAGACAAAGACAGTAAACGTATACATTAATGCATATGTAAACAGTTATATAACGCTTTATTCCCTCAGTGGCAATAAAACAAGAATGTACTTGGTGACTACTGTAACAAAATTGATGTCCAATGTAGAGGACAACGGCGACAAGCACATGCATTAATGCACATGTAAACAGTTATATAACCTTCTATCATCTCCTCAAGTTTCTACATGTTGCAAGGCAAACCCGGTTGTATGTACTAAATACTATAGTTTGGTAAAGTGATACTCAGGAAGTAATTTATGGAACTAAATGTGAAAAACCTAAGAAGTGTTAAATCGATGTATTCCCAGTGTGTCGGTCGATCAAAAGTGTTTTTGTAACAGATTTGCGTAACTAACATCCGTGAGGACAATCACGTGTTTATAATTAAACGTTTTACGTAACGAGTTTCGCATTTAACCGGCACCGATTCCGTCGGTTACGCATCGATTAATGCCAATAGTCAGCTCCGAAGAACATTTCATTCCACCTCCTCTTTTTTTAATACAAATTTCATCGTATAATTGTCTTAAGTAGAAGCAATTTACTTCAGTAGTAAACCGAATTCTTAATCAATCAATTAAATTAATTACAAAATGGAAAGATGGGAGTTGATTAGAATGTTTTCGATAAAGTTCAAGATCTATGCTTTCGTTTAATGATTGTCAAGAAGATGTTCATAACTTTTTATTCAAGAAATAAATTTTTGAGAAATTTTTGTATAGAATTGATCAACTTTTTCGTCAATACTAATCTTCTATAAAATTCTTTAAAGTATCATAAAAATGATCCTCGTAAACCCTTTATATTTGATGGTTTGCAACCAAATAAAAGGACCCGAATACAAGAAATATTTAAAAAATAAAATAAGGATGTTTTCATGAAAAAATAAAAATTAGAAAATTTAAGGAATAAACATTAACATATTTAAATATGATTTGACCCCCTGCAGGTGCGTCAGTCATAATCAGAGCTACAATATTAAAACAGACCCAGAAAGTTGAAATGTTATGTCAATGATTCGCAAACGTGTATGCAAATTATTGGACTTGAACTCCAAATTAAAGCGTATTAATTCCATTAAAATTAATCACGAAGAGTGTGTCACGAGACTCGTTAAAATAGTGCAAGGGGTCCATTTTTTAAAGTCCTACGACAGGGCCCCAGGTGTCTTGCACACGTTGTACCACTCTGTGGTCGGCCCTGTTCACGAGATCGCGACGTGTTAAACAATCGACCGCAGATCAAACCAGAAAAGTCATCGAGTTCGCTCTTGGCGTGATGCTTTTTTTGCCCATTTCATAAACCTCTTCACGGTCGAACGATGACGATGATGGCGACCACGGTTTTTTCATTTATTAAATTGCTCGAGCATCGTTGGTAACATTTGTCAGTGACTTCTTACTCAGCCACAAAAAGTAGATCGATGTTCGCCGTTCCTTGATAGATCTTTCTTTAACACGGTACTATCTGTAAAATATCTGTTTTTTTTTTCTGTTTTACAAATCTCAAATAAATCGTAAAAGCAGTTAAAATTAAATATTGAATACATTGTTAAATTTTTTTTAATGATTGTTTTTATAATAGTTATAGAAAGTCTTGGTGTTTTGGAACAGCTTGTATATTGAGAAGACTTTTTTGAAAATTTGATTTTCTGTTTTTACAGTTTATAGAGAACTTTCGAATTTTCAGATTTGCAAATTTCGTATTTTTTTGTGGCTTTTAGATTTTAAGTTTACAAATTTTGGAAGTTTCAAATTTATTACTGCAATTTTCAAACTATTACATTTTCGATTTTTCTAATTTTCTATTTTTATACATTCGTATTTCCAATTTTCCAATTTTCTCTTCTATATTTTCAAATATTATAATTTTTACTCTTCTATATTTCCAAATATACAGATTTCAAATTTTCTAATTTTCACTCTTCCATATTTTCAAATTTTTAAATTTACAATTTAATGCATTTTCTAACGTTAAAATTTCAAAATTATCAATTTTCACTCTTTCATATTTTCAACTTCCCCAGTTTTCAAATTTTCAATTTATATGAATGTTATTTTCAAACATTCAAATTTCCCAATTTTCACTCTTCTATATTTCCAAATATACAGATTTCAAATTTTCTAATTTTCACTCTTCCATATTTTCAAATTTTTAAATTTACAATTTAATGCATTTTCTAACGTTAAAATTTCAAAATTATCAATTTTCACTCTTTCATATTTTCAACTTCCCCAGTTTTCAAATTTTCAATTTATATGAATGTTATTTTCAAACATTCAAATTTCCCAATTTTCACTCTTTCATATATCCAACTTTTCTGTTTTTAGAATTTCAAATTTCAATTTTCCATTCTACAATTCTCCATTTTTCAAATTTTTGCGCTTTTTAATTTCGAATTTTCCCAATTTTTCATTTATTAATCATCTAGTTTCAAACATGCATTATAATTTTTCAAATTTTGTATTTTTCAATTTTACAATTTTCAAATTTTGTATTTTTCACTTTTTCAATTTTCAAATTTTGTATTTTTCAATTTTACAATTTTCAAATTTTGTATTTTTCAATTTTACAATTTTCAAATTTTGTATTTTTCAATTTTACAATTTTCAAACTTTGTATTTTTCAATTTTACAATTTTCAAATTTTGTATTTTTTATTTTTTCAATTTTCAAATTTTGTATTTTTCAATTTTACAATTTTCAAATTTTGTATTTTTCAATTTTACAATTTTCAAATTTTGTATTTTTCAATTTTACAATTTTACAATTTTGTATTTTTCAATTTTACAATTTTCAAATTTTGTATTTTTCACTTTTTCAATTTTCAAATTTTGTATTTTTCACTTTTGCAATTTTCAAATTTTGTATTTTTCACTTTTTCAATTTTCAAATTTTGTATTTTTCAATTTTACAATTTTACAATTTTGTAATTTTCAATTTTACAATTTTCAAATTTTGTATTTTTCAATTTTACAATTTTCAAATTTTGTATTTTTCAATTTTACAATTTTACAATTTTGTATTTTTCAATTTTACAATTTTCAAATTTTTCACTATTTTATTTCTCCATCTGAAGTTTTCATCTTTTCCAATTTCCAATTTTTCTAATCACAAAATTTTCAAATTCTAAATTCTTCAGTGATCAAATTTTAGCTGCATATTAAACGCATAACGCCAGAAACTAATTTAGCAAAACCAGCCTACCGCTAATTTGTAATAACATTGGAATGCAAACGTTAAATTGGGAATGCAAATTTTTCCCTTTAAAAAATTTTGTGGCATAGTTTTCTATAATTATTAGAAATTGTATTGGTATCCCCTATAATTACGCACAGTTGGAACCCAATCTCCAAAGACAGCGCACTCTGTAAGATTAAATTGCATTCTACCAGTTTCAGAAATTGATAATTCATGGCCTCAAATATGTACACGGCGAAAGGTAACTAAAACGAACGGTACATTATCTAACGTTTACCTGAAACTATTCAGTGAATTGCAATAAAGTCGCTTGCGATATGAACGGCATATTTATCTATCTCTGATAAGGATCAGAACCACTGCTGAGGAAACTCAACCGAGTATTTCCGCTTGGCGGGAAACGGAAGTGGTTCTCGTTCAAGATAAACGATTCTATTTGCGCTTTTAACCTTGTTTACTCTCAAGTTTGTTAGTTCGAAAATATTCAGCAAGTATGTTCAATCTCCGCCTTTTTCAGAGATCAAGGTATAAAACACTTCTGCATACTTTTAAATCTGATTTGCAGAATAATATTTCTAATTATATTTGAATAATTGATAGAAAATATTAATTTCTTATAATTTTATATTTCTTTTGATATTTTTATTTAGAGAAAAGTATTTTATGTAAATATATGTATTTAAAATTAGACATTTTGGATTTATGTGTTTTAAATATTTTGTATTTATATATTTTAGAAATTTTTAATTTTTGTATCCTGAATATTTTATATTTTCAATTTATATGCTTTGGAAGCTTCATAATTTTGGATTTATATATTTCAAATATTTTGTATTTTATATTTGTATATTTAAAAATTTTGATATTTAAAATTTTTGTATTTTAAATATTTTTTATTTTGTGTTTATATATCTAAAAAATTTGGCACTTTGTATTAACGCATTTTAAACAGTTTATATTTAATATTTATATATTTAAAAATTTTTATATTGTGGATTTGTGTATTCCAAATATTTCATATTTTATATTTAAAAATTTGATACTTTAAATTTCTATATTTTAAATATTTTATATTTTCTCTTTATGTACTAAAAAATTTAACGTTTTGAATTTATATATTTAAAATATTTTGTATTCGTGTATTTTAAACATACGAAACTTGCAAGATCTATGTATATTAAATATTTTACATTTTATAGCTTATATCTAAATAATTTTAATTTTTTGTATTTTTATATCTCAATAATTCATATTTTTTTCTACGCAGATTATTTCAATAATTTATGCAATATACGTCATAAATTACTACTTTTCAAAATGGTGCACAATAAAAAGCTATTTTTCGAACTGCTGCACAATAAAGTGAAGATAAATATCGAATTTTAAAATTAGCATAACGCACATGCATTAAAAATTCCGAACAGTTCGTAAAAGATTAAAAATTGCTTATAAATAAGTTGTTATCACGAATAAAACTTGAAAGGCGTAATCTCTATTATCAATTTTGTCGATTGAATTATCGATGAGTCATCAACAGTCGCATTATTAATTGGATTTCAATCAGAAATCGCTGACATCAGGAAGTCTAATGATAGACATCCAGCCAGTAAGGTGTCAAGCATTTGAACTCCAATACGCCAACAATTGTTCCTATTTTTCAGTATAATTGTTTCATCACACTCGTAGTTCATAAATATTAATAAACCATGTGTGTAACTCTCTAAGGATAGCAGATTACATAACAGAATTCACTCTAAGCCTCTTTTTGTTCTCACTCGCGATTATTAAACGAATTCCTTAAATATAAATTTTCTTTAAGTTTAAACATTTGTCATTGACGCACATGGTGCGTCTTCTTACAATAGTCTTACAGTTGTAAAAATTATTGTGGAATAAGTTCATTGAAATCCTTGCAATCCGCTTGTTATCCGTTTATTTACTACTTAATCCGCTTTCGATCCGTTTTTAATCCGCTCGTGCCCTCGTCGCTCTAACTGTCCACATCTAATCCGCACGCTCCACTATTTACTACTCAAACTGTTCTAATCGTCCAATAATACGCTTCGAGTTTACTTGTGATCTCTTTACACTATACAGCTCTTGATTCGCCGTAATTGTCGCAGAGTACAATTCGCTCGCTATATTAGAAAACGCTTAGTTCGCGCTACATGTCGCATAGTACGCTCCTAATTCACTTCAGCTATCACATAATACGCTTCCAATATGCTTACTTAGCTGTACACCATTCACTCGACACCAGCTGCGTTGTATTATGCATCTAGCACTCTTGCTTTGTAACTCTACGTTTTGTCTTCTCTAACTGTCCCATAGTGCTCTTCTACTCTCCTTGCATTTCTGTACTCCATTTAGTTCACTTCGATTGCTTGAAGTTGTAGTCCACTCCGACAATCTCATAAACGCTACAGCCCACTTGTCGCATCATTCAACGTTTTGTCTTCTCTGATTGTCCCATAGTACTCTTCTAGCCCACTCTCGTCATTACACGTCATTTTGTCTATACAAAGTGCCACATACGTTTGCAGTCCACTACGACTGTCTCGTAGTACAGTGTCCGCTCATTTCGTTGCTCAACATTTTGTCTTCTCTAATTGTCCCATAGTGCCCTTCTAGTCTGCTTGCATTTCTGTACTCCATTTTGTTCACTTCGATTGCTCTAAGTACGTCCATAGTCTACTCCGACAATCTCATAAAACGCTACAGCCCACTTGTCGCATCATTCAACGTTTTGTCTTCTCTGATTGTCCCATAGTACTCTCCTAGCCCACTCTCGTCATTACACGTCATTTTGTCTATACAAAGTGCCACATACGTTTGCAGTCCACTACGACTGTCTCGTAGTACAATGTCCGTTCATTTCGTTGCTCAACATTTTGTCTTCTCTAATTGTCCCATAGTGCCCTTCTAGTCTGCTTTATTTCTGTACTCCATTTTGTTCACTTCGATTGCTCTAAGTACGTTCATAGTCTACTCCGACAATCTCATAAAACGCTACAGCCCACTTGTCGTATCATTCAACGTTTGGTCTTCTCTAATTGTCCCATAGTACTCTTCTAGCCCACTCTCGTCATTACACGTCATTTTGTCTATACAAAGTGCCACATACGTTTGCAGTCCACTACGACTGTCTCGTAGTACAGTGTCCGCTCATTTCGTTGCTCAGCATTTTGTCTTCTCTAATTGTCCCATAGTGCCCTTTCTAGTCTGCTTGCATTTCTGTACTCCATTTTGTTCACTTCGATTGCTCTAAGTACGTTCATAGTCTACTCCGACAATCTCATAAAACGCTACAGCCCACTTGTCGTATCATTCAACGTTTGGTCTTCTCTAATTGTCCCATAGTACTCTTCTAGCCCACTCTCGTCATTACATGTCATTTTGTCTGTACAAAGTGCCACATAGTACAGAAGCCCGTAGTACAGATGTCCGCTCATTTCGTTATTCAACGTTTTGTCTTCTCTAACTGACCCATGGTACACTTCCAGTCTGCCTTTCTCATTATACAGCAGTTAGTTCCGTCTAACTGCCTTATAATACATCTGCCCCCTACTGCTGTCTCATATACAGTCCACTTGTTTCGCTATTCACCGTTTTGTCTTCCCTAACTGTCCTGCAGAACCCTTCCTTCAATCCATTTACCTCATTATACGCCATTTTAACCTCATAATACACATACAGTCAACTATTTTATAATACGTATTTAATTCACCTATTTCGGCAGTCCGCTCTGTCCTATACTACACTTTCCGCTCGTTTTATTTCATATAGTCTTCTCTAACTGTCCTATGCTTCGCTATTCTTGCAACATCCATCTCATCTGCCTATCTGATTCCACGTTTTGCACTTTGCTTATACTCTTTGCTGTCCGTCTCTCGTGTACCTTTATCTTCTTAAATTTCTTCAGGGCACTGCTCTGAAATCTACTCTTTTCATCCTATTCTAGTTCACCTTGATACATCTTCGCAGATTTAACTCACTTTTCCTCGGGGTATTGGTCTGAAGTTAGCCCTTTGCATCACAACTGCTATTGTAGTTCACCTTGATACATCTTCAAAGATTTATCTCGCATTTCCTCAGGGCATTAATCTGAAGTCAACTCTTTGCGTCATTACAGTCCTGGTTGATCTTGATACACCTTTGAAGATTTATCTCCCATTTCCCCAGGCTGCTGAGCTGAAGTTAGCCCTTTGCATCAGAATTGCTATCGTAGATGACCTTGATACATCCTCGAAGATTTATCTCACATTTCCTCGGGGTATTGATCTGAACTTAGCCCTTTACATCATAGCTGCTATCATAGACCTTCATATATCTTCCAAGATTTATTGCACATCTCCATATTGATCCCTTTGCGTCATAACTGCAATTCTAATTCACCTTGACACATCTTTGAAAATTTATCTGTTATTTCCTTAGGGTATTTATCTTAATTTTCTGCATCGTAACTGCTATTTAATCGGCCTTGACACATCTTTGCAGATTTATTTTGCATTTCCTCAGTGTATTGATCTGAAGTTGACTTTGCATCATCGACTACTTTGATATATCTTTAAAGTTCTACTCCACATGTTCGAACAGTCGAAATGTGTACTAAAATTGAGGATATAAATGAAAATTCTAATTCTTCAGGATCGTATTATAGAATCACAGTGTCGAATAGTCAAGCTGGGTCACAACCTTGAATGCTCAAAGGTCAGCCTAAAACACAGCCTTGAATGATCAAAGATCAACCTGGGTCACAACTTTGAATGGTCAATGATTAGCCTAGATCATAACCTTGAATGATCAAATATCAACTAGGTCACAATCTTGAATAGTCAAAGATTAGCTTGGATCAGAACCTTGAATGATCAAACATCAACCTAGGTCACAATCTAAAATGATCAAATATCAACCTAGGTCACAATCATAAATGGTCAAAGATCAACCTAGTTTACAACTTTGTATAGTCAAAGATCAGCTTGGATCAGAACCTTGAATGATCAAACATCAACCTAAGTCGCAGTCTTGAATAGTCAGAGGTTAACTTAGATCATAACCTTAAATGATCAAATATCAACCTAGGTCACAATCTTGAATAGTCAAAGGTTAATTTAGATCATAACCTTGAATGATCAAGCATCAACCTAGGTCACAATCTTAAATGGTCAAAGATCAACCTAGTTTACAACTTTGTATAGTCAAAGATCAGCTTGGATCAGAACCTTGAATGATCAAACATCAACCTAGGTCACAGTCTTGAATGGTTAAAGGTTAACCTAGATCATAACCTTGGATGATCAAAGAGCAGACTAGACCATATCCCTGAAGTATTGTACCACATATTTGAGTAATCAGTGTTCATTTGTTATAATTTTGGTTAAATTTCTGTGCAGGTCCGCGCTGCAGACGTTGCACAAGGTGTCCAGTAAGGCACGGGAGCAGAACTACTTCCTGGGTGGCCTGTCGCACGACTGGGTCAGCTACTATGAGCAACGAATCGAGAGCGATCGCTCGTGTCTCAACGAGTGGCACGCTATGGACAGTCTGGAATCACGGAGACCACCGTCGCCGGATAGCGTGCGCACCAAGTGAGTTTTTTCTTCACCTTTTTGCCCTTCCTTTGCGAAAGATCCGTAACACAGAACCTATATCGTGAAAAGCGGGTTTCAATATCGGGGGTTAATGGCCCCACTCACTGTTATTAAACCGTTCAGTGGAAATAAGGAGTTAGACCCTGTGTTTATACGCTATTCTGAACCTATGTGGACATATAAGTCCCGGTGTGTTGTTTAGATAGAGGTAGACATTTAAATTCTTGTGTATTATTTGGGTCAATGTAGTCATTTAGATCAACGAGCAGTGTTGATCAATGTGGACATTTAAGCCAAAGGTCATTGTTTCAACATAGGGACAGTTACGATCTAGTTTGGGTCTATGTGGTTATTAGGGTTACAGTGCACTGTTTGGACCAATGTGGATATTTAACTCATAGTGCACTATTTGGACCAATGTGGATATTTAAGTCATAGTATACTACTTGGACAAAGGACGTTTAAATCATAGTACACTGTTCAGACAAATGGGGACAGTTAAGTCCTAGTATATTGTTTGGACAAAAAAACATTAAAATCCTAATGTACTATGTAGACCTATGTGATTATTTAGATCATGAAGTGCTATTTAGATTAATAGACATTCAAGTCTTAGTATACTGTTTGAACCAAAGTGGACATTTCAATTATAAAAGATGTTGTATAGTACAAATTAGAGATATTTCTGATTGTTCGCATACTTAGCCATTTAAGTAGTATCAAAATCGTAATATATTCGTTTTAACGTCGCAGGCCCAGAGAGAGGGACGAGACTGAACGCGTGATCCGATCGACACTGAAAGAGATCATGATGTCGGTGGACCTCGACGAGGTAACCTCGAAATATATTCGAGGTCGTCTCGAGGAA
Source organism: Megachile lagopoda (assembly GCA_036983795.1). NCBI lineage: Eukaryota > Metazoa > Arthropoda > Insecta > Hymenoptera > Megachilidae > Megachile > Megachile lagopoda. The sequence goes on from CM072793.1 coordinate 2,134,883, forward strand.
GACCTCGACATGGATCTCGGGGAGTTCAAGCCGTTTATCGATCAGGAGATGCTCACCATTCTGGGTCAAATGGACGCGCCGACGGAAATATTTGACCACGTTTACTTAGGAAGCGAGTGGAACGCCAGTAACTTAGAGGAGCTCCAGAAGAATGGGTTAGTTGCTCTCTTCCTGTTATCTAAAAACCCTTAATCCTTTCACTAGCAATACCACTTACAATAATCCTTTCTGCTAACCCAGCTATGAGTACCAGATAACAGTTGTCTTCCTGAAACTACCTATGAATGCTAACGCCATCAGTGATGTGACTTAGAAACCTTTTCTGTTCTTAAAAATCCTTGTATAATTTCACATGCTTTTTGTTCTAATGTGATTGTAAATTCAGCAGCAAAGTAGTGAGCCCAATAAATTCAAGCCAGTCATCTAACACAGAACTTCCCTAACCTGTGTGCTAATACTTCAGAAATAATAATTGAAGAATTAGTAGATTAGGACACAGCTTAAGTCTCTGCAATAGCGTATAGGACAATAATCCACACGTTGAATACCCTAGCCAAAATTAACAGAATATTTGTTAAACCTTGATATCTGCTGGCTTTTTCAGTGTGAGGCATATCCTGAACGTTACTCGGGAGATCGACAACTTCTTCCCCGGGATGTTCACGTACTTGAACGTCCGTGTATACGACGACGAGAAGACGGACTTGCTGAAGCACTGGGACGATACGTACAAGTACATCACGAAGGCAAGGAAGGAAGGCTCGAAGGTGTTGGTGCATTGCAAGATGGGGGTTTCCAGATCCGCGTCAGTGGTGATCGCGTATGCAATGAAAGCGTACAATTGGGACTTCTCGCAGGCCTGGAAGCACGTGAAGGAGAAGCGTAACTGCATCAAGCCTAATAACAGCTTCCTGCTGCAGTTAGAGACGTATCAGGGTATCTTGGATGCCATGAAGAACAAAGAGAAACTTCAAAGGTCGAAGTCGGACACGAACTTGAAGTCTCCAACGTCGACGAAGGATCAGACCAAGAAGGAGGAGAAGTCTGACAATGTGGACAATGGATTGCAAGCTGTTTCAGGTTCCGAACTGAAGAAGAGCAGTCAGAGGCCGAAGAGTTGGTCGCCGAACGTGCAGATCACTGAAACCATGTTGCCTTCTGGTATGAAGCGTTTTAAATCTGTCATTAAGCGAACTAGACACCTCAAACAGCCTGTATCGTCACAAATTCTGTTAAACGTAACCGTTAATTAACCGATCTCCTTATTGCAGTTCCCCTTTCGCAATCCCTCGAAAGCATCGACAAAGCAGGGAGCACGGAAGTAACCAGGGAGGATCTTCTCCGTTCCACCAGCCAGAAACCGGGAATCGCGCAGGAAGCGCGGAACGTGTTGATGCCTTGTGGCAACGGGCAGTCATATAGCGTTTCGCAGAACCAAATCTTTCACCTGCCAGGTCCTTCGCCAGACGCACCCAGCGTGAAGAACAGGGTCAGTAAACTGGAGACGCAGGGACAGAGGAGGAAGGGTTTGGTGCTGAACCTGACAAATCAGTTCGAAGCTGTGAGTAGCAAACCGTCTTCTCCAAGCTCGGACTCGGACAACAAACCGTTACCGCAGAGTCCCGTGTCGGATGTGAACGAGAACGGTTTGGCACAGCAGACGGAAGTGAAGCAAGACGTTTGGGACCCTGGCGAGACGCAAGCTAAGAAGACGGAAAGTGGTAACAATAGTGAATGTCTAGTCTGGACTGCATCATCATCCGATGCAACATGTAGCAATTCGTGTAGTAACGCTAAGACTAACGGGGAAGTGTGTGCGGAGAGTGAATGTGTCGCGACGATGACGGTGTACCCCGGCACGCTGGCGCGGAAAACGAAAAAGGACGGAGACCCGTTCAGTACGCAGGTCGATCGAGTGTTTGATCGCGAGGAGAGGCAAGGGGAGCCGGTCACGAGGGACTCTCCGAGTCGACAAAGCTCCTGGAGCAGTTACGACAGTGCCGTGGTTCTAGATAATAATTCGGTGCACAGCTCGTGGGCCACGTTACCCTCGAGGAACAGTTCCTGGGGCTCGTACGACATGCGGCCTTCGGATCTGCTCGGTTCCAGTGGTCTGTTCCCTTATGACAAGGAAGAGATACCTTGGCACCCGGGCACCGTGAAGCGCACTAAACAGAAACTGGAGGAGAACACCACGACTGGAACCGTGAAGCGTGTGTGCACCCAGAACTCCGATGCCGAAGACAAGGACAGACTGCCTGTTGAAGAAGATTCCTACAATCCGGTACTCCTGCACCACACGGCGTCTCCCACGCCGCGAAGGAGGGACTCCTCGCCTAGCCAAGAACATAACCTAAAAGTAGACCCCGTTAGAAACTCCCCGAGTCCCATCAGAGGGATCGACATCTCGCCCGCGTCGATTCGTCAGATCGGAAGACTGTCCACTAGTGCCCCAGCGCCATCCTCTTTATCGTCGGACTCGGATCTCCCCTCGTCCTTAAGGTCCTGCAGGTCGGAAAGTGAAACCTCGAGTCCGTGCGTAGTTAACACCACCCAGTGTTCCTCCGTGAAGCATCACAAGATGGTGCTGGAGAACCTGAGCAACAAGTCGATATTCAGCAAGCGTTGTCTGTCCGTGGACGACTCCCCGGATGCCGAGTGTCCTCGGAGCACCTCCGGTATCGTGAAAAACCTGAAAAAAGAGTTCGAGGCGAAATCGACGAAGCTGGAGAAGAGTCCCGAGAGCAGTTTCGAAGGGGAGTCGTCGATGGTCGGCCGACCGAAGAGGGACGTGAAGATCAGGAGTTTACCTTCGTCGCCAGTGATCCCTCACAATGAATCGAAGATTCAGACCCCGTCCGAAACCAAAGAGAAGGAGAAGTCGAGCGAGATACCGGTGTCCTCGCAGGACAGCTCGGAGGACCGGTCGGTCAGGGTCCTGGTGGGCAAGTACGAGGTGAAACCAGACTCCAGGAAGTCCTCGGAGATCCAGCTGCGCGTACACAAGGACAAGGATTGGGACCCGATGGACACGCAGCACTCGGCGAAGACCAAAGTCACACCCGAGTACAGTAGAAGGTCCGCGCCGATCATGATCAACAACCATTCGTCCCCTTTATTCCCGGAGGGACCGGAAGCACCCGGCAGGCCACCAGTTCCCTCGTCCGGTGTCGTGGCAGCTAGCAAGAAGCAACAACAGCATGGCAGGACGCATCCTCTTGCCAGGCTGCAGGTCAGGCCTAGGCACAGCAGTCCAGTTTACAACACCATGTAGGAGGGGAACGTGTTTTCTCCCTTTGTCGAATCAGAGCGCGCGTACCTGAATGCATGGGTATGTTGTTGTCGTGGCCACGATGAAACCGTGTGATCTCTATTGATGCCAACGAGTCGAGGATCGTCCTCTTCGAGCTCGATGACTAATCGACGGGGGGACAGGATTTAGATTCGCTTCCCACCATCTTCGATGTACAATTTTACTATTCGCGAGAGTCCTGTGCTACAAAACGAGCGACAATAAGGCACGGCATCGGATACTTGTTGTCCAAAATTGTTCCAATGTGTTTCTTTACTGCCTTTTCAATTCGTGTGTCTTGCACACACGACGCAAACAAAGACTTGTCGTGTTCACGTCGAACAGATGAACCGGTGCCCTGCCTTGCTGTCCCGTTGCGTATTTCGTAAGGCACGTGTAAAGTCGTTCAACGCGTTTTTATGTTCCTTCTTCGTCAGACGTGTCTTGGCCTGCCCTTAGTTCAATTATTTTTTAAGCTGGAAATGCAACAATTAGGAAGACGCGGAAGAGAAAATTGTTACTCCTACGACGTGTCGTTTTAAACCTAACAAAAAAAGCAAAAATGGGCTTGGAATCAAACGTGTGATGTTCTGCGGAGACGTAGCCGCGGAAGTTGGGGCCAGTGTTTGCCTGTTTCGTCGAAACGAAGGGGCCCGGTCAGGCTGTGAACGAAAGGGGTCCGTGGCCCGCGCGCGACGCTGGCTCTCAACTTCCGTTTTCTTGTGATCGCCGAGGCGCAAGCGACAGATTGTATGTATACATGAAAAAAAAAAAAATAATGAGACACCTCGGGACGACGTGTAACGTTAAGCTGTACTATTAGTATTTTAGAGCGAACGATGTGATTAGGATGGTGCACAGTATGCGAGGAGACGAAAGTAGCGAAAACTCTGTCTATTTTCCCGGAGTCGTTCCGGGTCGTTCGAACGACCCGGCCGACTGATCGACCAATCGTTATCGATCCTTAATCTCTTTGTATTCAACGTGTAATCGTAGCATCGTCGTGCGACCTGATTGATTTCCCGTTCTTACCGCTTTTTTTTCTTTTCCCTCTCTCTCTCTGTCTGTCCATCTATCTATTTACTGACCAGTGACGACGATTGTCCGTCGAAGGTTCAACTGGAGAAAGTACAATGAGAAAACACGATCCTGGAACCACGTTCCAGTCGGTCGTTCGTCGTTCTCAGACATATCATCGGACCCGTTCGTTCTGTTTGCGTTCGCAAAGCCATGTCGACCAATTTTATACTCCCCTGATGATGATGATAATGATGATGATGATGAATGCGAGGCTCGTTTTTTGATAAGATGCACCCGCGACGACTGTGTGTGTAGAAATATATTTTATTACTGAGATAATTTTGCAGATAATTTCTCATACGTTCATTCTAACCGCTGTTGTCTCTCGGACGAGGTTATTTGAAGCGGCAAGCGATCCTGAGAGCGAATGCTATTGAACTGTAACACATTGAATTAGAATAAAAAGAAACTGTTACATCGCCCAACATTGTGCTTTTGCGTTTGAAACTCGCCAGCAAACGGACCGCGTTCGTTGTCTCCTTATTTTTGGAACAATCAGCTGAAAAGTAAATAAAGAAAACAGTTCATCGTTTCTCGACCTCCTTTTTTATCTTCACGCCACGAACACTGGGTTCCTTTTTTAGAAAAATATTTAATTCTCAAAAAGTATACATGGACAGAGATCCGTTTGAAATAGAAGAAAGGTCATCCGGGCTGAGCATCTATCTCGAAGATCTGTCTACCGGCGCAGAATGCCAGCTGTGGTACTACGAAGACGGTTCTTGTTTTCTTTGCGTATTTCGGATTCACTGGACCTATGTCGAAGCTGTACGCACCTCCACTCAAGTTCCTGACCATAGCTAAAGTCTGCGGAAAAAACGTTAGACATTAGTGTGCGCAACGAGTAGCTGTAGAACAAGAATGTACACTAATTTGCCCACGGGCAGCCTATATGCAAAAACGACACGATGAAGATCATACATTAGCTGCTGGAGCTTACTAATAGAGCCTGCTCACTGGTATGGGTGCCCTAGGGTGTCCAGCTTACCGCGTGAGATCGCAGGTCGACCACCCTGAAGAGATTAGTGTCCGAACCGCCGCAAGCAAGAAACATGTTCGTCACGTACTTTCCGCAATAAAGTAGAGAAGAGAAACTGTCAGGTTCTACGGTGACCAGGTGTTTTCCACTGCCATAGTCCCATAATTGGATTGAATTCTCCCTCTGCCAGGCGCATGATAGAATCTGATCACAGGAATAATTTTTAAATGATTTTGTATTCTGAGTGGTTTTTTTTTTACTTTAGTGACTCTGCTTTTTAATTTAAGTTTTGTTTGCTTACTATACTGATACCATTCTACACTTGTGCTTCATTCTTTTAAAAAATGGTAGAAAGAGACAATAGAACAAAATAAATGCGGATATGAAGAAAGAAGTTAAATGATCAAGGAATCGGCTATGATGGATTTAAAAAGTTAAACTATGCTTCACTTGATCTCTGATAGCTTTAGGCAATGAACCTTGAATTTGGACTATTATCAAATATGAGAAGTGCACCTCAATGGGAAATAATTTAATATTAAGGAAATGTAAATTAGATTTGAGAATGACCATGACGAGTTTGAGTTCTAACTGTATGGACCTCTCTTCCATTCTTGCTGATGTCCAGTGCATCGCCACATACGTGGACACCAGATATCCGTCTGAGAGCATGAGGTTGCCTGGTGTCCCAAAACTGAATGGTGTCGTCCCATCCGCCACTGATCAACTCGTGTGCCGATTTTGGATTAAAACACGCGCAAAAAACTCTGGATTTGTGACCGTCCATAACTTCCAAGGACTCGCTGGAACAGGGAAGTGTGTTTAGGTTAGGATTACGATGATTGGGGTTGCTTTAAAAGATAACAAGTTTGATAAAAGCGATTGTAAATCGAAGTACTGTTACACAGAGTTTTTGTAAATGATATAGTGCTGACAATGAGTGAAATGACTACAAGTTTTAATTATTATAAGCAAAAATATTGTTATTGAAAAATATTTAATTCTCAAAAAGAATTTGTAAAAAAGGTGTTTGTAAAATAGTCTAGCCATGATGAACAATGAGATTATCGGTAAGAATGATTGTTACAATTAAGATTGTAAAGTAAACGATCGTAAGCATGACCATGATAGCTATTACACGTGGAATCAGAACATAGAAATATCAGAAATGTTACAACACCCTAAATTATGGGATTCCCCTATTCCAAGCGTTTTACGTGCCTTTATCAAATTCAGCCATAAAACTCACACATAAGTTCCCCATAGGATCTAAAGATTGTATATTCTGACCCGTTTTAAGAATTACATATGAGTATTACCGAAATTGAAATAAATAATTGAAACTAATCTAAATTGTTATTTCTAAGTAATCTTTGTGCAGAAGAAAATCAGATATTAATTCCTTTAATATGAATATAGCGTTTTGTGAATTACTAATTTTATTATTATTAAATATTTTTAATACTTTATTCAATGAGGTATAAAATATTGGTATCGTAGGTCTTCTGAAGGGCCCTTTTAAAAATGCAAGGCTGGTAGTATACATAACCTAACACATACCTTTGAAAGGTATGGACTTTTGAAATACTTTAAATATGTAAATACAAATCCTGTTGCTTATATTATTTAAGATAAAAAACATTTTATTCTAAGAACGTTATTTTAAAATTAAAAATTCAATATTTTATGCTAAGGACATACTACCAACCTTACATTTTTAAAAAGATTATTCAAAAGCTATTTTTCAATAACTTCTTGTGACAATTTATTTAAAAATTTGGCAATGTAAAGCTATAAAACATTTTATACTAACACTGCTTTAATTAAAATAAAATAAATCAGTAAAAAACCTTATATAAGGTTATACATAGTACCAACCATATTTTTAAAGAGATGTCGTAAAAGCTGGGCATTACCTAATAATTTCATTGTATATTTGAATATTTTGAAAAAGTATGAAATAGTTTGCTGTAAAAACAAACCTTGCTTGGAAAGCTCTTTCCAGCTTTTTAGTCTCTTCATCATATAAAAAGATCTTTGCATCATTGCCAACAGTGACAAATTTTGGCAGATGATTATGATAAGCCAAGCCAAGAGTTTGCCTTTTTTCTCGTATGGTGTACAAGCATTGGGAACTCGGATAATGCCAACACTTTACGCATCCATTAACATCTGCAACAATTAAGTATAATAACGACAATGAAAATGTGACAATTTTTAAGAAATAAACCTGCTAAACGATCGTCCAAATATTTTTTGTTCTGTGCTCTCTAGACTACATAATTACTATGTGCAACAATTTTTCTGAATTTTACAATAAACAATACACGATTTTTGTCAATATTCATGCACCGATTACTAATCTGAAAAAATCTTGATTTTTAAAAAATTCTATTTTAATACTAAAGTTGCCCAATCGGCTATTTGACCAATTCACAAGTTCGTTGTTTAAATTACAAAATTGGTCAAAATATGTTTTTTGAAATCTCTGATAATTTTCATCGAGTTACGGAATCAATGTGTATATTCAATTATATTTAATCGTTTGTTCATTTATTTTTAATTTGAAAGCATGTTTTAGACAAAAAAGTAAGATTTTGAACTAAGATAATTTTACACAGAGGGTGCCACTTGTGGACGATCATCATGGAGATAATATTCTGAGGTTCATGTTACTTGATTCGATAAATTGATGCAAGTTATGCAGAAATTCGTTACAATTAGCACTAACAAGTCGCAATAATGGTTCGCGTGATTGGATGAGATCTGTGGACAGGCCTGTGTTTAATGGCAGTCACTGGACTTGGTTTCTGTGTGATTTCTATATCACGCAGTTGCAAATTATCTCCTTTGGAGTTCGTTTTGTACAACTTCACCGTCCCGTCCGTTAGACCTGCTGCCAAAAAGTCATGGGTTTCCGTGTAACATATGCAAAGAACGTCTTGCTCGATGTCTCTAAAACAACAATCTTTTATCGATGGAAATTTACATTAAATAATTAACAATGTATAAAAAAGTTCATAAAATATCAATCAGGCAATTTGAGGAAAATTCAAATTCAAATGTAGATTTTTAACTTATTCTATCATCATTAAATCTTTAAATACCGAAATTATAAGAAGGAATTATTAGAGTCCTCATGTAAGTGTGCAATATAAGCTTTTCTTGAAAAGTATGAAGATATGTGCCATGTGTACTACCACTCGCCTTAACTGTCCAACCGTTAACGCAGTACTCTTACGATTTTTCAAAATCCAAGTTCCAGACAGAATTTAAAATGCTTTAGGACTTTGAAACTTTCTGATCTTGGAATGTTTGAACTTTCAAGCTTTGAAGAATAATACATTATAATGAACTGAATAGTAGAAGGTTAGTGTTTTTGAAAATGGATCTCAGCTCATAAAAAGGGGTCCTATTTTATGTACGGTTTCCTTGATAAATAAATTCATAACATAAGTAGATTTATAACGTAATAATTGTAACGCAACGTATTAAACATAAAACCACATACATTTATCTTTAGCTAACAAAGTTAAGTTGCACAGTCGGTTCAAAACATAACCCTAAATAGTAATTGAATAGCGGGAAGAAATTATTTAAAGATTTAAAAAATAGTTAAATAATACAATGAACCGCAAATAAATTACATGATTTGTTGCAGTTGTTTTAAATGTTTTTGCATACAATTGTCTAAGAACAGTTACATTGCCGTCAAACTCAAGGCGCTCTGGCGAATATCCCACGCTACCCTGCTTGACGGAAAACCTTAGTTCTGCGTCCATCGCTTTGGGCGAATCTAACCTGTCATGTCTATCGGCACTGTAAATAATATGCAAGAAAAAGATGGGGTATAAATAAATTAAAAACAGAGTTTATATATAGAAGTCATACCATTGCAAATATGTAACTGCAATTTAAGTTCAGAACTTCATATTCGATGCTTTACCCGGGGGTAAAGAAGTCGTTCTAATGTAGCGATTGCTGAATAAATTTGAGGTTGTAATTCTCTTGGAGGATTGAATTGACGATCGACGTAAACTTAATAGAAAAATGACGTAGAAATATTTAAACCATGCTTATAGAAATCATAGTAAACGAAGAGGTACACGAAAAACTTAAAAATAACTTAATTCTTTCAAAAAATAAATTAATATTTTGAATAGACTAGTATCATTTTTGTTTTCTGCTTTCATACAATTGCGCGCTATGAAAATGTGGCGACACCTACTTCCGCTCAACCGTTCCGCCGAAAGGTGCACTTTTCCTGCGTTTGAATTTTAACGTCTTTCTTGATAGAGGATTTCCCTCGACATTGCAATGGCACTTTTCGGGAAGACGCGTTGAAGTACGGACGTGCCATAACATAGTTAAACCAAAGAGTAAGGATACAAGAGGCGACACTAGACAAGGAAACCCACCACCTAAAGAGAGACAGAGGACACAACCAATTTAAATGCCCAAGTCAGATGAATCGGGAGTGCGCATGTGCATAGTGCACAAGTATGGAGGTCAAATAGAATAGTTTAAACCTGCACATTCACCAGTAATTTATTTGTAATAAATATTTTGTTATATCTCTGTAACACATTCATCTGAAATTTTTTGTAATATATAGTTTTGCATTTTCTTACAAGCTATTTGTAATAATCATTTCCGTAATACAAATTTTTCAAATATATTTTGTAATCATTTTCGTACATTCTTTTTTTTTTTCAATTTTTCAACGTCGTAAAATTGGTGCAACTACTTCGAAAGACAATATTATTAATATACAGAAAATTTATTACAAATATATTTCAGATTATTAGAAGTTGACATGAAATTAGATTCACTTGATTTAAATTTCCCGCTCGGTTGTACAACCAATTTAAAGGGACAGCGTTTTTGAGAGATCAAAGGTGCCGACAGAATGTCGCTTCTGGTCTACTCTGTGGTTAAACTTTGTAATTAGTCAGTGAACTATTTTTAATGCTAGTAAATACAGTGAACAATTGTGAAATCAAAAACTAATAGCAATCACTGTGTTAATAGACTTGTAAAAGTTTATGCAGGTAATAAACCTGTAAAGGATTCTTTTACATTAAGACAACGTGTAATTATTTGTCGTAGTTACCGCAAGTCGTTAAGGTGGAATCCTCTCCTGAATTAGGAACCCACAAAAAGGGCACATGTGGCGCCATCTAATGGCAAAACAGATGAACTAATCGAAAAAATCGTATGTCCGAATACGCATATTAGGAAATTATAAAAATACATATTTCATGACTTTTTGAACATATTATGTTTCCGGAGACATTCTAGAGTGAACTATTATTAAAACTTGATGCATATTATTGCCGATTAAGCCCGGAAAATCAATATTTCCGAAGGGGCATTATTTCAAATTTGGCTCCATTAGTTCCTACTTTTCACCGCTAGATGGTCGGTAATTTTTCAGTCCATGGAATGCACTATTTTTTTATTTTCGTTTCTAGCGCTCTGAGGAAATTATTGTGGCATGATTTCAGTTCTAAAGAGATCACAAAGTAATATGTGACTCTCAAATATGCATAAAATACGCTAATTTTGCAGAAAATCGCAATTTTGTCGTTTTGTAATTCCGCCGTTCACCGCTAGATGGCGCCACCTGTACCGTTTCAGACCTAATTCAATAAATATCGATTTTTTCGGCTTAATCGGCATTAATATGCATCAAATGTTAATAATAATTTACTTTGAAATGTCTCAGGAAACATAATACGTCCCGAAAGTCATGAAATACGGCTTTTTGTGTTTTTCCAATATCCATATTCGGACATACATTTTTTCGATTAGTTCGCCTGTTTCGCCGCTAGATGGCGCTGCCCTTTTTGTCCATAAAATGACCTTTTTTATTTCTTCTAATTTGATCATATAACAGTGTACAAGCCTTAGAAATACTTAAAATTTGCTAATTTTGTCAGAAATTGCAATTTAGTCATAGACCACAGATATCATATAGTTGGTTACTTCTTACCGTTTACCGCTAGATGGTCATGCACTTCAAAATCCATAAAATGGAATTTGTTTAATATTCATTTCTAACGCTTGTAGTCAGTTATGAGTGTATTATTTCAGCTTCGTGTAGATCGTAGAATACTATACTTATATTACAATTGCAGAAACGTCATAAACTTAAAAGAAAAAACGCACTTTTCTATTTTACTAGTACTGGCATTCACCGGTAGATGACGTATGATGTGCCATTTTTTTTACGTACGGCGCGCATAAACATGAATTTTAAACTACTTTTGTGCATGACTTCACAAAAGAAAACATTTTGTATTTACTTATAAACATAAAACTTACGTAAACGTTTGTGCTCATTAAATCAATCATTGAAATAATATGATGTTTTCTCTTACTGTCATGCAGATTACGTTACTTTTAATAAGCAATTAAATAATAAAATATTATATAATTAAAAGTTAATAACTAATTAATATAGAAATATATTAAATTTTTTGAAGAAGTACTTCATTACTCAGCAGGCATCTTGCAAAAAAAAATTTTTTCATAACATGTTGGTGTTTTGCTTGAGATATTTTATCACTCTAAGTACAATCTGTTGGTAATGTTTTTTGGGTTTATCTTTTCCATCATTCTGAAAGTTGTAATAACCGGGTGATAATAAATTCAAAAATTTTTATATATTCTGGTATTCAATTATTTTAAATAAATATCTTGTACTCTTAAGAGAATAAATCTTCTAATCACACTAAAACCTAAATAGAACAGATTCATATCTTTGATAAGTACTACAAGAATTGAGAGTACTACACTTCCATGTAGACTCAAGCACTGATCAAATAGATCCTAAAAAACTTTTATGAGTATTTCTTCAAAAATTGTATGCTCTTCCAAATCATTGTTGTTTATTTTGACAATCAATTATCATACTCTAATACAAGTTTCAATTATAAATTAGTGAAAAAGAAAAGGAGATAAAAAGAGATAAGATAAAAAAAGAAATAGACTAATCATAAAACCAAGAATTCTGAATGAAATATTATAACTAAACAGTTACAAATTCTATGAATAAAATACAATTATAATTACTGTATGAGGGGTATTAATTAAAATCTGTTATAAAATGAAAGTTTTCAAGAAGTACTATTCACAAACAGTTTAATTCTTTTTAATATCTAAACACTCATATGTATGTGTTCAAAACCTGCAGATTCTATCTAGGATATAAATCTAACTTACAGATTTAATACATTGTAAATATAATCATTGAAATATGGCAAGATGCGTATGAGCTGAACAAAAGTAAAAAGGGCAAAATAGATGTAAAAAAATTTGTATGAAATTTATATGAATCCTGTAAAAAAACTTAGATACTTAGAAGTTACCTCAGACTCATTAGCATATGTCTGAACTCTGGAGTGAGAGTATACTAAGTTACACTTTTCAAAATTTTACAAGTCAAATCAAAGTTGCAAAACCTGATGTAACTTTTGGAATATATACGGAATACATTAAATTAAAGATATGTACATAACTTTCTGTATACAATTATAAAATACATCATTTTTTTGTTTAAAAATATGATCATACACTGGATATTGTTGCTTTCTCAAATAAATAAATTGAACTTGATACTGTCCTGCTTTAATGATGAATTTAATATTTCTGTGATTTAATATTAATATCTCTTAATATAATACTGTTTAATTTCAACTTTGTATTTTCTGTGATGTGACTTCAAAAACCTGGATTATTAAATCCACATGACTCTAATGTATTTTTTAAAACAGATATCAAGTCTTAACCTATATGACAAATAATATGTCAAATAATATGACAAATGTATGTTTCCCAAGAGGAGTGAAAAAATGCTTTTAGACATGATTGAACATTATTAAACTAATTTCGAATACATGAACTTAACACTATATACGTATACCTACGTAAGTTCACTTTTATTTGTTTCTTATTATTATTTTTGTAATAAGACATATTTATAGAATGTAGCACAGTGTCATATGTAGACCGTGGATGTTTATACACCTATGATATATCAAGGTTTGCAAAATATAAATAAATCACATAATCTATAAGTTAGTTTATAGATTATATAATTTATGTTTACTTTGCAAATATCAATATATCATAAAAGCATAAACACCCATAATCTACTCACATGAATTAACAAAAGCACAATAATAGCTTTGTACAACCAAATTATACAGATGAATGAATAAAATCATCATAATTGATCAAGGTATTTTCTGCAACATTCTGATGCTAATAACTCTAAAGTCGTTTTTTAAATGTCACTTTTGAATCATATGTTACGATATACAATTCTTGATTACAGAGCCAAAGAGTATCTTTGATTTAAATTACACTAGAGTTGAAATTTCTAATTATTTAAATTTTTAGAACCAAATATAAAATGAATATAATTTTTACACTTCTGTATTAATATATTGGATTATTTAAAATGAAATAATTTCTATCATTAAGGAAAAAATTTCATGCAGTCAATTTTTGAAAAAGAGGTAGATTTAATACACTCTGTTCTGTGTTGCAGATACAGGAAGTGTTCCGTTACTCGTCCTATTTGTCCATACTGTTTATATACAGAGGCAGGAAGTTCGAGGTTAGATTTTTTCGAAAACCGAAACCGAAAATGTGGGTGGTTCCTTTCCGTTCGACAATGTGTAACGAGAAGAAGGCTACATTGCAGGGAAGTGTACGGTTCTCCAATTCACCGACTCGATTTACACTGGTAGAGAAACAAATCCGGTAAGTCGTTTGCTTACGATTCACAGATGGCGAGGCGAATATTCGTAGGGGGAAGGAGAACGAACCAATCATCGCGCAAGTGCGCGCGGACTTGTGCCTTCCGACTTGTCCGGCTGTCAGTCGGTAAAGCGTAGGTTCCGTGTAAAGTTGTACGGGTCTCGAATGCGAATGATCGCGTGCGAATTCGTGGCTATTTGCACGTTCGATTCGTTCACGTCCGAGAGACTTGCGATGGCCAACACGTCAGAGATCGACGTAGTCGTGGTGTCGCCCGCGTGAACGGTACACAAACAGTTGCGCGGGTGATTGGTGTTGTGTTACCCGAAGGGAGTGTCGTTAACCTCGCTTCGACTAGGAGAGACCCCGAGACACTTCCCTGGTTGTAAATCGCGCTCAGATCCCCGACGGAGCTGTCAGACTCGCACGTCGGTCGTGTTCGATCAGAATGTCGGCGTCGGCCGCGTCGTTCCCGGCGTCGCGACTGTGAGAACGACGCGTCCGTCGCGGTGAGCCGAGTGTCGTCGAGGTAACCAGCTCCAGGGTGGGCAGGCCGTGTTCACGTCCGAAAGATTTAGAGACCACCGAGGAAAATGGCGGACCTCGAGGCGGTGCTGGCCGACGTCAGCTACCTGATGGCCATGGAGAAGAGCAAATGCACACCGGCCGCCAGGGCCAGCAAGAAGATCATCTTGCCCGATCCGAGGTACGTCGATACTCTTCGATCTTTCTTGCTTTTTGTCAATCTAACCACCTCGACCGACTGTATTCGCTTGTAGCGATAGAACCGACACGCTCGTAAGCAAGCGATAACAACAGTGTTGCTACAATGTACTGGTTAGTTTTAGGTACTTCCGGTTTTGCTTAAAATTAGATAGGCTTTGAATGTAGAGTTGCTGTTGTCAACAATGTTACCGACAAATATCGATAATTTGATATGTCGATAATATCGTTGAGGCGAGTAAGCGATTGAATATAACGCGTAATTTTATCATTTAAATTTAATTCGTATTTGAAATGAAATCGAATTATATTTAAAGTTAAAAAAATATAAATATATTTGAACGATAAAACCTAACCTAATGTAAATTGAATTAATCTAACCTATCTTAATGTAATTTAATTCAATCTAACCTAACATGACTGCAATACCAAATGAATGTGATTCTAACCTAACCTGAATTTCATTGACACAACCTGATTTTAACCCTGACCTAACACTAACCATAAACAAATATAATCCTAACCTAATGTAATTTATTCTAACATAATCTTATCTACCTGTAATCTCAAACAAATGTAATCCTATCCTAACAAACAAACCTAGTCGAATCTTATAACGCAATCTAAATTAAACTGATCTAATTTAATTTCATTTATCTTTACCCTAACCCAAACCTAATAGATTTGAATGATAAAATTCAATCCAACCTAACTTGGTACACAATATTAATCTTCATTTTTTATTATATTCAAAGTTTAAACAAGAATAAATAGATTTAATGATAAAATAATGTATCAGATAAAGCTATGTTATATTTGAAGATTAAATAAAAATAAATTTAAATGATAATTTATATTTTTATCTTACGTATAACATTCTACCTCAGTCACCCCCATTAACCTTAACAATATTATCGATATATCGTTAAATATCAATATGAAGGCGATAGTGTATCGATAATCGATAGCGGCACCTCTACTCTGTTCTTGAAAGATCTGCGTAGTAGTTTAGAATGACCATTCGTACTAATTCAACAATTTCAGGTTGTACTATTTTTTTAAATACCTAATCTATAAAATTACTAACTTTTAAAAAACTGCAAATTTCATTCTACGTAAATGCAAAGTTATTTTTGTATTTGGAAATGAGCTGTTATTAGCTTAAATTATGCGTTTCAAGTAAAGCATTAATAAAAAATTGTTACCAATCCTTATTTTTATATCGAATTTACTGTAAAATTAGATGGCTACTTTAAAGTAGCATCGGTCATTTGAACATAGTTCATACATTACAATGTATTACAATAGAAATAATATTTACTGATGCATATTTTTGTTCTCCTATATGTACATGCATATTATATGTATCACTCATGCATTTCAAATTCTATATATTTATTTTAATAACCATAGTAGATATTTGTGTAATATTTTTTCTTGTTAGTGTCCTTGAAGAATTTTGCAAGGGATTGAATCGATTGTACATTTCGACATGATAATCGAATTAGTCCCATCACTACGTCTCACCACGTTTCCTGCCCCTCCCTTCTTCTTCTCCCTTCTGTTCCTTGTCTGACCCGATACGGTTGGCTCCATCTTTCTTTGTTTTTCCGCGCATACGTACGGATGTTCGGTTTCTTTAGCTCCGTTCGCTTTCGATAGCGCGCCATTTCGGAAAAATGTTTACAAACAGTGAAGTACGTCGATCGAAAACACCGGAACAATTAATGACGATGAGAAAATTGCATCCGGTTTCCATCGACTATTATCAGTTACAAAGTTTCGTTTATACTTCAAAATAAAACGTTATTACTCGCGTTTATTTGTTCTTTGATATCGGTAATTGGTTACTTATGTTAGGCGGTAGATCAATTGTAATGAAGGTTAGGTTAAGTGCAGTTTGCATTTCCGACGCGGCAAACGCGGGATTAATTTAGGCGCGCAATTATGAAGCAAATATTGTGATTTTGTTTCTCACGATTAAGTAGCCTTATATAATGGGTTTTTCGTATTAGCAAATGTTTATACCTAATTAATTTAGTTTATTCAGAACATTACGTAAACAATTGTGTAGCTATTCTCATTGTTTCTAATTCAATTACGACCTCGATTATTGTTACATTTCAACCTATATAGTTTAGATGTGCTTTAATATTTTCTGTGATTTATTTAAATATAGCATGTTCTTTCTAGTGACATTATTTATTTAATAAGCAATATCTGTTAAATAAGTTTTATACAAATTTAAATGTATTGATGAAATTTGAACCATTTTAGTTTAAAAATTAATCTGCAATTATAAAGCAACATTTCTGTTTCGAAATATTTCATATACGTTAAGCGATAATAGTGTGACACCAATTTAGTTAAGAAAACATATTTTTACAATGAAATTAGTTTGATACATTCTCAATTTTTGCACGAAAGAGCTACATTAGTTGGGCTCTTGGTCAATTTTTCCGAAAAGTAATGGCGGTGTCACATCAAAAACAACGTGGATAAGTTTGAGAAGTCAATTTCAGAAATTGACTCGTGGAGGGTGTTTCGTAAGAGTGGTCATTTACGAGACCGTTATTTCACCAGTCAGGAGGCAGTAACGGTATATCGGATTATCAAACAAATGAGAAGTTTACTAATACATAGAGGGATCAATAAAAGTATTCGCACGTCTAATTGTCCCTTTCGAATGGTTAATATCTTTTTAATTCCCACGGTTTATTGCTCAATGAAAAGTTCGATTTTATCGCGTTCTTTTTTCAACCAAATAAAGTGACGTTCAATGGAAACGTTCAACGTCAAAAATAATTACACAAAACGATATAACAGTCAAATTTCTGCATTCTCGATGATCGTACATTTTAAGCTTGACTTTAGAATTTTTATATATTACCGGCTCTTTTTCTATTTCAAAAAGTTCATTAATTTAATTTTATTGAAATTTTTGCTTTTTGTTGTAATGTGTACAGTAGGTACAATTTATAAATACATGCAAAAATAGTGATTGTTTTTACAATGATTCCAACTGTTATTATTAATATTGCTACTTTATTAATATTACAACTATATTTGTTAATATATTGCAAACTATACTGGATTGCTATAATTAGTGTAATACTAATTATGTATTATGTAGTATATTAATAATGCTTATACTATATTAATTCCATAGTTAAAGTAATCATAATTATTTATGATTACTATGAGATTCTATACTATATTGTCACTATCTGAATAATGGTAACTCACTATAGTAATTTGTATATTAGTATTATTATTACTATAAATGAATGTAATATTAGTACTGAATAATAGTAATCATTTAATATGATTATGCCATGTCACACCATAGTAGGATTGCTGTTATAATAATAATTATTATTAATAATTATTTACTATTATTATAATATTATTGTAATTATTAATTATTATTATAATTATTGTTAGTATAATAATTATTAATATGACAATAATTATTATTTTGTATTACTGTATGTGCTATGTTATGCTAAATTACAATAGTACTATTTTTTCTATTTATGTACAAAAACTCACTATAGTATTTTCTACAATATTCTATTTGATTGCATGTTTAACATATATAAATAATATTTTATCACTTCATTCAACCCAATATTAATATTTAATAAAAAATCATTATTTTTGCTTACGCCTGTACCGCCATTGATGTATTTACACTTGTTTTTCCTTTTCTCTTTTATAAGAGGACATAAAGTTTGTATCTATCAAAGTACGAATAATGAATAATTTACCCTGATATGTAGGATATTTTTAGTATTTTTGCTATGTTCCGAAGAAAAGATGATTGACAAGCAATGCCAGAAATACCTTTTCGAGGTTTCTAGATCACCATTCTTCAGTTTAAACGCGGTGTATAATTTTCTTGTAAATTTTTTTTTATCCGGCAAAAGAAGCGTGTTACTTTAAGTCACCATTGCGTTTCATGTTTTTCCCAGACAAGCAACTTCATAAATGTTTCATTTCGAAATTTTCCAGTAAAATCATTCAGAGTACGATGCAACAGTTAAACATAAATACATTGTATATATACAATTTGAAAAAAAAAACACATAACATTCAGAAGAAGAAAAAACTAGTTTGCTAATAGAATGTTTACTTTACTTTTCCGCTAGTAAGGATTACATGAATATTTCTGTAGAAGACAGTTTTATGCTTATGGAGTTTGTATTGGTTGGTGGTATAAGTAATAAAAATCTAATAATATTAAGTATTTGGGATAAGACATCAATTTTTTTGCCTTGCCGGCTGTTTTCCAATTCGTAGCAATTCGGAGAGCAAAACATTTTCTTCCATATACAATTTTTTTTCTTGTTTACCACAGTTCTGTCAGTTAAATGACACCAACTGCTAGAATAATATATTTATTGCGTGTAATTACATCTGTTCGGCAGCAGACGCGATTAACTGTAAAATAGTGGGAAATGATGCGGCACACGCGATGTCCGATTATATAATTTGTTTATGGGTTGTTAGAACGGCTTAGAAAAAGCTACCATGGTGGGGGAAGTGGCCCCGCCCCTTCCCCCACCCTGCGTATTTCATCCAATCAAAACCAAACCACGCCCCTAGAATCCTTTTACAAATTTTCCCGCCGTAAAATGATTTACGGTAATTTAGTGTAATTAATAGTTAACATTTATTTAAATTAATAAATTTGTTACTAGATTTCGGTAATATGATTGAAAATGCTCCTGTAAATTAGTTTCTAAAGTTTTGAGTTCAAAATTACTTGAGAAATTTCTTAAATTATTTTGTCAAGTAATATTTTTTTGCAGAATATCTCATTCGTTTACTCTTTTGTAAATTAAATAGACAGCTAAGGAAATATTTTGAATATACTATATTACTAGTATGTTAACAGTTATGAACATTATAAACTCTCACGTTAAATATAGTTTAATATCTATATCTTTTTTTCCAAAATAAAGAAAGAAAGGTTGAACATATCTTTTTTTTTAAATTACCAATCAGTATAAAATGATAGAATTCTTTTTTAATGATGAACTCGTTAGAATGCATTCTGTTTTACATTTATTAAATTCGTTACATATTTTCATTTCAATGTTTATTATTATTTCTTTTTTTAATATTTATTTCTACTGTATACTTGTACGAGGTCTAATTTTAAGCACCTATTAAATTAATAGCACATGTTCGTTTAAATTTGTATTTTTAAAATATTTAGATCGTATTCGCTCTTTTATTCGCTCGCGAAAGTAATTGTTATTCAAATTTCCCGCTGAATTAGGACACGAGAGTTATGGACGTCTCTTTCCCCATTTCCATGAACTGAACAGTTTCAATTGTATCAAATTGTTATATAACTAGAAATAATGTATCAGTGTTATCATGCTAAATATATTTACTTTTGTTCTGTTGAGATAGGCAAACGCTGAAGCGAGTCCTTTGTTGAATTATAATGATATCGAATATAACATCTTCCATTGTCTATTTGACTAAGGAAAAATTATAGTCACCGTTTTTATTTCCGTTTACCAAAAGTATTGTAACTGTCGGAATTGTTCGTGGTACATAAACTCAGCATCTGATGGAGTAATTTATCGCTGGGCAAGATTTATGAGTAGATAAAACATTTCAAACAGAAAAAAAAGTTTCTTGAGTGACGACCGGAAAGACTTTTTATCACCCGATTCGTTAATCCACGATTGGAAATTGTGGACGAAAAACTCGAACGGAAATACATTTCGAAACTTTATTAATAGTTCACCGCTAGTTTTTTTATTTTTGATTTTAACAATTATACAACTTAACGAAGTGGTGGTTTTAACATAAACTGATTGTTTCTTTTGAACTGATTATTTGCCAAAAACAATTGTTGGAGGATTTTTGTTGTTACAAAATTACAATTCTTATCACTTTATAATCTGAGAGTTATTTTTTATTTTTATTTTATTATTTTTTATTTTTATTTTATTAATTTTATTTTTTATTATAGCAATTACTAATTATGTGGATTAATGTAATGTTATTTATAATAAAATCTGGAAATCTTTTATTAATAAATTTGTGATTACTTTCATGAAGTGAAATCATGACAAATGTTAACACTCAAGGTCACACTTTATCAGAATAACATACACGTTAGGACGTTTAAGATCTTACCAACTAAAAATATTTTTTACAAAGAAGCTACTCAATATTTCAACTTAAAAAAAGTGTAAATAATCTGTTTTAACATAGTTCGTAGTCGATTTGAATAAGTTTGAGTAATAAAAACAATTCAATTCACGTGAAAAAATTGAAAGAATGACGATTTTGACAGAAAAATTCAAAACTTTTTCTGATTTTAATATGAAGAGCTAAAATTTTAGCTGAACACTCTTCAGATATAATAGTTTGAGGAAAAAAATAATAAAAATACCGGTGTTTCAAAAAAGGTATTTATTCAGATTTTCAGGAGATAAAGTGGCTGAATTGGCAAGAGTCCATTGAGAATTAAAATTAAGCAACACAAAAATTCAAAGACTAAAGACCAGAAGCTCCCGAAGTATGGGTTTCAACTCACTGGTGCATCCTGCGAAAATGTTAAAGTATAAAAAATTTAAAAGTAGTAAAGCGATGTTTTTTTATTCAACATCTCTTCCTTTTAAAATATGCATTGCAACCGAGTGGGTCGCGAAAAATTACCGTTTTCGAAAGTGGGTCTCAAGCAATAAAAGTTTGGGAAGCTCTACCCTATACTGAAGTGACCAGACGTTCCCTATTAGGGGGGATTGTCCCACATTTCACC
Source organism: Megachile lagopoda (assembly GCA_036983795.1). NCBI lineage: Eukaryota > Metazoa > Arthropoda > Insecta > Hymenoptera > Megachilidae > Megachile > Megachile lagopoda. The sequence continues at coordinate 2,156,516 of CM072793.1, forward strand.
ATATTGTCCCCCATTCATAATATCCCCCATTTAAGTACTCCATTGATAGATTTTATACTTAAAACAATATATGGCTGGAAAAAAGTGCATGCACGATCGGATTAATGTTGATACAAAGTCAGACACGAAGTGGGTGGAGATTTTCAAACATTTCTTGCTGAATTATTTAAATCGTGCCAATATTTAAAAAGAATTGTTGAGTCTACGTATTCTTCGTCCGGTACCGATGTAAAATGGTGCTCTCAATAATTAATTAATGTTTGAACATTTCATGAGAGTAACTTTGCGAGATTTTTAAAAATGCTTCAAAAAATATACAGCTCTGAGAAATTTCGATTGAAAAATAATCACTTTTTATACATTTTGTTACCATTAATAAAATATAGCAAACTATATATTATTTTAGAAAATAGTAAACTAATTTTTATTATAAAAAATAGTACAAATACTTACTAATAGTAAAATAATTCATAATTTACTAATAATTTTGTTAGTAATTATTTTTTTGGTAGACATCCTCCATCTGAAAGCATCTGGTGATTTTACTTTAAACTCTAGATTCTGGGTGGTGAAATTAGAAGAAAAAGTTCTGGTTACGTCAATGATGTTAATATACAATTTTATGCACATGAAGTCTAATTCACTTTATACATTTGATAGTGTTTGATGTAATCGTAGGTAAAAGTAGAATCATCAAAGATGAAACACGTCACTAGTTAACGTCTCGATTCAATGAAGCTAACTGCAACGTTGATATCTAAATATTATTAGACGTACGTAGATCGTGCTAATAATATAACCGTATCAGTTGAAACTCTGGTTACTTGTAAGTGATGCATAGGGTGTACCTATAAAGATTGATTGAACCTTGAAAAACGTATTCAACCAATTGCGTGCATATATATTTGTTAATAGAAAAGATACATATGTAGGTACGTTTATACATTATTTTCCGTTTATAAAACTGCACGTTGTATTATTATATGGGGAGATTATTTTTAATGAATTTTCGTTGTATTATTAATTTTTGAAACTCTGTAAAATTGATAAATTATAGAATTAGTAATTATTTATAACTTTGATAATATTTGTATTTTGGTACTGGACTTTTCCATTTTTTTTTTTATAACAAATTTTCAATTTTTTGTATTTCTATATTTTCTGGTGTTTTAATATTTAATTTTTCAAATTTTTAAATTCTGAGATTTTTTATGTCTATTTTAGTGTTTCTCAATTTTTAAATTTTGATTTTTTGAAATTTTCAAAGTATTAGATTTTTATGTCCTCGAATTTTCAAGTTTTCAAATTTTTAAGTAATAAAATTTATTTTCGAGTTCTTACATTTTTAAATTCCCAAATTCTCGCTTTTTCATGTTGCAAAATATCGAAATTTAAAAATTTTCAAATGTTTTTTAATTTCTGTTTCCAAATTCTTAAATTATCAAATTGCCAAACTTTCAAATCTAAAAATTCCTAAATTTCCAAATAGTCGAAGCGCAAATTTTATAATATTTAATCTCCAATTTTCAAAATTTTGAAAATCCTAAATTTCCAAATCTGTACATTTTTACGGTTACAAATTTACAGATATTTAAATCCTAAAATACTTCAATTTTCAGTAACCCTAATTCTCAAATTTTCAGGCTTACAAATACTCAAACTTTTAAATTTCTAAATTTTTAGATTTTCTGGCTTTCAAATTCTCGAACATACAAATTTTCGCACTTTCAGGCTTACAAATTCTGAAACATTACAATCATTAAATTTTCAGTCTTTAAAATTCTTAAACTTAAAAAAAAAAATTTAATTAATTTTTTTCAAATTTCTAAATGTAGCTCGACATTTCCAAACTTTTAATCCTCAAAATTTGCACAGTTTAGAATTTTTAATGTTGCAAATACATAAATCGCTAATTTCGCAAAAATAAAAATTTTTCAATTCTCAAATTTCAAAATTTTCAATTCTCAAATTTCAAAATTGCCAAAATAGCATTCTTAAATCCCAAAATTACCAAATTTTTTATTTTCCAAACTCACAAATCTTCAAATTTTCAAATCTCCAATTCCCAGATTTTCAATTTTCAAAATGAAACACTTCAAATTTTCAATTTTCTTACTGCAAAGTATTTCAAATTTAAAAAATCGCAAGTTCCTAGATTTTCAAATTTCCAAAACCAAGAATCTGCAAATTTTCAAAATTTCAGTTTTTAAAATTCTTAAATTTTCCAATTCTCAAATTCCTAAATGTAGCTCGACATTTCCAAGCTTTTAATCTTCAAAATCTGCACAGATTGAAATTTATAATATTCCAAATACATAAATTCCCAATTTCTCAAATATTAAAATTTCCAAATACTCAAATTTAAAAATTGCCAAACTTACATTCTTAAATCCCCAAATTTTTTAATTTCCGAATCCACAAAAGTTCATATTTTCAAATCTCAAATTCCCAGTTTTTCAATTTTTCAAATGAAACACTTCAAATTTCCAAATCCAAGAATCCCTATTTGCAAATTTTCCGAGTTCCCATATTCCTAAATTTCTGAGTTGTAAAACTTGCCAACTTGGTACTCTCTTTTCCAACCGTGAAAGCGAAGAGACCGTCTTTTCGTACGTACACGTAGCTTGTTCACCAACGTACGTACAAAAGTCCAGTTCCATCGTTACAGTACAGTGATTCATAGAATTCTACGTATACATATTTCGCTTGGGTTTTCCCCCAGGTGAGTGTTGAAAAGACCGACCCTCGCGTGTCGGGAGGCCAAGGATATCTTCCTGATGGTATTCAGTTTGGTTCGTCTCTTTCACTCAGGATTGAACGTCCCAGAAATAGCCTTCTGGCTTACACAAAGTAGCCGAATTATTTGAAAACTGTGTATAAACAATGACGGATTCAAACATGACCATGAAAGAGTTTTGTTGGATTCGATTGGCTGAAACGCATTGCTCTTCTACGAATGCCAAAGGGTGTGTACCGCTTCCGGGACCGTACCCGTTGATCGATACTCCACATCGATTATAATGTGCCAATGTTTACGTTGCCGGTGTTATTTTCGACCCGTAAAACACGGACGTTACGAAGGTACGCCGTGAAAATAAGTCGTTTCGATAGCAGCCTTCCTTTTTGCTGGCAGACAGCCAACGGCCGAGAGGAGATTTCACGTGCTTATACGAGACTGGATAAGGCAAATCGTGTCATGTGGGATGAGGGGTTACAAAAAATTGCATATGGGATCCACCGATCCCTTATGAATTATTAACCGTAATATACGTTCTTATGGTACTTAAGATCTCTGCTCTTAGAAAAAAGGAAATATGGTAACATTACTTTTTTATAATATATCGTTAGTAGATCGATATATGGACCTTTCAATTTTTTAAATGTACAGTTGTATAGAGTGTTTGAAAAAATTGAGCAGACTGTGGTCTTTCACACTCTGTTGCATAGTTTTTGGATACTTTGTAAATATGTATCCAAATTCGGAAATTTTAAAATTTACAAATACAAATTTGGAGATTTACAAATCAACATATTTCCCAATTATCGAATTTCTGGATTAAAAAATTTAGAAACTTTGTATTGATAAGGGCAGATTTGATTCACGTATACGTGTATCGTTAAACATGGAATTGATACACATTGTGTCACACGTATCGCCATATTTTGTATTGCAACGTGTTATATCGCCACATATTGTATTGCTATGTGTTATATCGGCACATATTGTATTGCTACGTTATATCGCCACATATTGTACTGTTAATTGTCATATTACAGTTCACTACATTACTACATATGGAATTGCTACGCGTTATATCGCCGTACGTAGTATTATTGCGCGCAGAGTTGTTTCGCGTTATATGGTCATATGTAGCATTGTTACACATGGAACTGCTACATGTTATATTACCACTCGTTACGATACTACACATTAAATTCCTGCACGTTATATTGACACGCTTGTATTGCTACGCGTTATATCGCCACATATAGTATTGTTACACGTAGAATGGCTGCGCCTTGTATTACCATTCATTCTATTACTACGCATGGCATTGCTACGCGTTATATCGCCACACATTACATTACTTCGCGGTATATCGCCACACATTATATTGCAATGCATGAAATTACTTCACGATATATCACCGCATTTTTTATTGCTTCGCGTTATATCACCACACATTATATTGCAATGCGTGAAATTACTTTATACTATATCACCACATATTTTATTGCTTCGCGTTATATCACCACACATTATATTGCAATGCGTGAAATTACTTTACACTATATCACCACATATTTTATTGCTTCGTGTTATATCGCCACACATTATATTGCAATGCGTGAAATTACTTCACGATATATCACCGCATTTTTATTGCTTCGCGTTATATCACCACACATTATATTGCAATGCGTGAAATTACTTTACACTATATCACCACATATTTTATTGCTTCGTGTTATATCGCCACACATTATATTGCAATGCGTGAAATTACTTCACGATATATCACCGCATTTTTTATTGCTTCCCGTTATATCGCCACACATTATATTGCAATGCGTGAAATTACTTTACACTATATCACCACATATTTTATTGCTTCGTGTTATATCGCCACACATTATATTGCAATGCGTGAAATTACTTCACGATATATCACCGCATTTTTTATTGCTTCCCGTTATATCGCCACACATTATATTGCAATGCGTGAAATTACTTTACACTATATCACCACATATTTTATTGCTTCGTGTTATATCGCCACACATTATATTGCAATGCGTGAAATTACTTCACGATATATCACCGCATTTTTTATTGCTTCCCGTTATATCGCCACACATTATATTGCAATGCGTGAAATTACTTTACACTATATCACCGCATGTTTGATTACGTCGCGATATATCGCCATACATTATATTCCTATACGTGAAATTACTTTACGATATACCACCGCATTTTTTATTGCTTCGCGTTATATCGCCACACATTATACTGTTCTGCGTTATTTTGCCACGTATTGTATTTTCCTGCGTGGAATTACTACACGTTATATAACTATGTTGCTTGTTGTTACGTATGGAATTACTATGTGTTATATCGCCACACATTATATTGCAACGTGTTATACCCCCACACACTATATTACGGCACGTTACAACGCCACGTATTTTATTACGTGTTATACAGCCACGCATTGTATTGCTTCGCATTATATCGTCATGCAGTTGGTCACCGGCCGTTAATTAAGTTTTTAATTATAATGGGTATTATTTAACATTTGATGTTTAATTAGTTGGTAATCAAGATTTAATGCGTGCTCGTAATTTGGTTTAACACAACAACTTGAAATAAATATTTTTTAATTAAATGTATAACTTTAAAAGTGAAATATTTAATTATAACGAAATATCAGTGATGATCAGTAATGAAAATGTAATAATTTCAATTACTTTCGTTAGTCTGTCAGCAGAAAGCTTTAAATTGCTTCCATATTACAGTAAAAACACATTCGAGTGCAGGGTTAAATTGTGGAGAATTAAAATTCAGATTTTAATACAAGAATTGAATGAAATCTTGTCAAATTAAAAACTGAAATTCGTTTTTAATTGATTTTATAGAATTGAGAATGACTTGTCATTTATAATTATACTTCTCAAAATTAATTATGAATTTTTTAATAATTATTGAATTCATAAAAATAGATGTATTATTAATTCTGCGTAATACATTCATTTAATTGATTAGTATATTCATATAATATATTAATGTAATTTTATATGGTATATAAGATATTATTTATAATGCTTAATATTCTATCTTTTAGAAAAAGGAAATACTCTAAAATGTGCTGCAGTATAATCTTTTTAATTAGTATATTATACCTACTAATATACATTTAACAAGATTAGTATACTAATATAATTCTGTATTATATTAGAGTATTCTTTTTTGAGTATTTCAAATTCCATCCTCAAATAAAAGTTCAGTAATATAATGTAGTATGAAAATATAATACATTATCAGAATAACGTTATATAATAAATACATATATTGATCAAATATAATGTACATTATATAAATTCATTTTTTACGATACTTAAAAGTGTATACTTTAAGGGATGAAGATTCTAAAAGGTACAAGGAATAATTACGTATTTATAAATGTATAAAATATTCAAAGTTTCTAAGAAGTTTTCTGTCGTATCATTTCTTACCAATCGTTAAACGGGAGATTTTGTATAAGGCAAGGGGTTTTTTAGCTTTCAATGTGAGGAGATTCTGTAGAATATACTTGGAATTAATGCGAACAGAATACAGAAAATGTAATTCGACCTTCTTACCGTGCGAAAAATTCCCAATGAGACTCGTAACCTTCTATGAATTTTTAAGCAGGACATATTTTTATCATACTTTCTTTTCGCGGAAGGAACATTTACATGCTTATAAATGCAGTATGTCCAAGACCACCAGAGACTGTTCAGTCTTTTTTCGTTCTTATCGAACGTTATTTTTGTTTTCTGTATATCTAGAGGTAATTCAGTTTGAATAAAATAAATTGATTCATAAAATACGTAAGAAAATCCTTATCAGTAAATGGAAATTCTAAAAATTTTTACGGTAAAAGTTACTATAATATAAATGTATACATTTAGTGTATTATACAATCATACAAATTTAATTAATCCTTGTAAAAAATTCACTATGGATTTGATTCTATTATAATTTTTACGTATACTGAAAATTACTGATTTGTTACAAATACTCAATATTTAATTCTCCACTCAATTGCAATTCTTATAAACTTCGTCAAAGTTTCCTCATGCACATCGTCTGATACAAAAAATATTATAAACATTATATTATTTTACGTTTGTAACGAATTTGTGACTCACCATTTGTTATTCAAGTTTGTGCAGATAACCGAACCGATTACCAAATGTTAAAAGCACTTCGTTGACGTAAAAAGAGTTCATTGTACTTTATTTTGCTAGATAATTCCGGTACTTTTCAGAATTTTTAATCATTTCACGCTAGTTTTTCCTTATAACGTTTTATACGCTATTTCTGCGGCGATTGTTTTTTTTATATTTTTGTAAACGTCAATCCTTTTTATCATAACTCGAAGTTCAAGGCTTGAAGTTTCGTTTAAAAATAAAATAATGTAAGGGAATTTCGTTTACTTTTAATATTTTACGCTGCCACGATTCGTTCGAATACTTTCAACATTATTCGAGAAAAAATTTCCAGCGAAAAAAGGGTGAGCTATCTGAAAATAGAAATACCGTTGCTGTTCAATTCGACTGTTTATTGTTCTTCATTATTAAGCATTGGTTTGGAGTGTGCTTCAATTGTGGAGTTAGTTATTTGAAAATTGATAAATCACAGACATAATTAGCACGGTAAGATAAAAAGAAATTATACATTTTTAATGAATAAACATTTAATGAATTAACTTGAATTTTTGACGAATTATACAGTTCGTTAAATAAAACTCGTGTTGTTTCGGAAGATTTGTGAATAGTCTGCTCAACCAACTAGCTCCGCCCACTTCGTTGACGTAGCTGCGCAAAGCAGATGCGCAGAAACGATTTAAGGTTCAAACATAACGGTGTGAACTGTGGAGTTACATTAAACATTACTTAGACATACCAGATGTATTATACAATCTTTTTCTTAAACTTTATATACAATCTTTTTCTTAAACTAACAATTAATTATTTAAATTGTTTTACAGAAGATTGTTATACTGGAATAATAATATTTGAAGCAGCATGAAATTTAAAGACTGAAAAAGAAAAATATACTTGATTGTAACATAAGTACTGTTTAATAAGAACAGGATAATAGTCAAATGTGTGTTGATTTTTAAAACTCCAAATTTCTAATTTTTCAAATGTTCGAATTTTGAAAACTTAAAATTTCTAAAATTCCAAATTCTTATATTTTTAAATTTCTATATTTCCTAAATTCCAAATTTGTGAAAATTTTTGAGTACCCAAATTTTACAAATTACCAAATTTACAAAATTCAAATTTCCTTATTATCAAAACCTTATATTTTAAAATTTGTTTATTTAAAAATCCTCTTAATTCTTAAATTTTCAAAAACTTGAATTTCCAATTATTCAAATTTCGAACCTACAAATTTCCAAAAGCTCAAACTGTAAATTTTCTAATGTCCACTCAAATTCCAAAATATTTGAATTCCCATATTTCTTTCTTTTAAAATTTAGATGTTCTAAAATTTGAATTTTTCCCGCCCAAATCCAGCGAGTTGCAAGACGTGTTTCCACTCTTGCGCCATTTTAGAAAAGCTTTCCATGCTTATCTAAAGCGTTAATATTCATACGAATATCATGAAATGTAAATGAAATATTCATTAATAATATAATTCTCCCGTACCATAATTAATTTTTTGATAAATATTTATCCACACCAAACGTATTTTGTATTAAATACTATTGTTTACCTATACCATAATTTATTTCCTCGTACATATTACTACGTAATGCAAATTACAAAATTAATTGCAAGAAATGAAATTCACATGCAGTTTACTAAATATTTTTGAAGACGCATGAAGGTGGGCGGGAAGTAAGATGATATATACAGACTTCATTCTAAATTTACGTGCGTTTCTTTTTTATCTCGAAGTCGAAGCCGCGCTTACGAAATTGTACTATTTACGGGAAGGAAATTTAAATATTTGGCGAACGTCAGAGGCGTTTCCAGCGGGAGAACCGATACTGGTTTCCGTTTGGCAACGTTTGAATTGTTTTGATTGTTGGCCGCGCGTGAACAGTCACGTTTACGCACCAGTGAAACAGCTAAACGATTTCCGTCGGTTTCTACGACGATTAGAACCACGGTAATCTTGGGCATTTTAATCACCGTTTCCAATTGGCAATTTCACGCGTAAAAATATACGCTTTACGTTGTAACCGGAAGAATATTTTCAGAACAGATTATTTACTTCCAGCGGCACAGGTATTACGGCCACTTCTCGATGAAGATGTAAAGTGTGACTTCTTTTAATGTTTACCGCAATTTTATGGCTGTACATTTGACATCGGTGAATAATTGATTTGGGAATTGGTGGCATTTTTTACAAAAGTAATCGCTGCAGTAAGATTGCATTGTGTTGCAAAGTTACATAAAATATACTGTCAACATTCAATGAGTTTCAGATTTCGTAATTATTGCAACTGTAACTGAGTGTAGCGTTTCCTGAAAATTTTAAATTTGTAATTTTATATACTCTTTTAAAATTGTTATTTTCTTATTATAATTGTTTGTGAGAGTTCACAAATGTACAAAATTATGCAACATAAATTTGAAGTACAATAAATGTAATTATATAAACTAGTTTATGAAAGTGAAAATGTAATTTTAAAAGTTTATACTTAATTAAAATTGGGTACATTTATAAAAAATAAATTTACAAGTTCTATGAAATAAGAATTTATGAATTATAAATTACTCAAGACGAATTTAAAATACAGATAATTATATCAAGCTTGTTTAAAGTAAAACTATGAAATTATTAGAAATACATTTACAATAAAAATAACAATTTTTTTAACAAAATAACCTGAAATATAAGGTTTATATCCAAGTGTCTATTGAAGAAAAAGAAATGTTAACACATAACTTTAGATCAAACTAATTTAAAAATGAATGTTATTCAAAATTACAGTTAAACATACTGCACTTTTGTTTGAGCAAACCATAAAAGTTTCTTATAATTTTAAAGTGCACGAATCGGAGACGAACACCAATCTCATGGTACAATAGACTTCGTGAGTGAACACCATAAATCTAGGGAGCTTAATATCACCACTGTCAGTTGGCTGTCCCTTAAAACTTCTGGTTGGAGGGTAGAAAATAGGAGGGAAGAGTAAATCGCGGAGACGAGACACGGGGTCGTTCACTTCCTGGTTCAATTTCCTCGATTAATGTAGACAGTTCTTTTCTCTTCTTCCCAGTATTTTTGTAACTTTCAATTAATGTTTAAACTTTCGAACATTGAAAAATAATATTGATTTCCGATCACTTTATTGTCGATATTGAAGTAATTGTTTTTAAGACTGGTTTTTCAAAGTTCTTTAAATAGTTTTCGCAATTTTCTTAAAGGATTAAAAAATTAAATAATTGTTCCTGAAGTATTTTGAAGAAGGTAATTGGGTTTGGTAATTTGGGGATTTGGTAATTTGAGAATTGGATATGGAATTTAAAAATTTGGGAATTGAGATTTTCTGAATTTGGGATTTTGGTAATTAGGAACTTAGTAATTTGATAATTTGAGGATTTGGAAATTTTGTAATTTGAGGATTTGAAAATTTGGAAATTTTGTAAGTTGAGGATTTGGAAATTTAATAATTGGAAAATATGGAATTTAAACATTTTTTAATTTGGGACTTTGGTAATTGGCGATTTAGTGATTTGTTGATTTGAGATTTTGGAAATTGAGATTTTCTGAATTTGGGATTTTGGTAATTAGGAACTTAGTAATTTGATAATTTGAGGATTTGGAAATTTTGTAACTTGAGGATTTGACAATTTGGAAATTTTGTAAGTCGAGGATTTGGAAATTTAATAATTGGAAAATATGGAATTTAAACATTTTTTAATTTGGGACTTTGGTAATTAGCGATTTAGTGATTCGTTGATTTGAGAATTTGGAAATTGAGATTTTCTGAATTTGGGATTTTGGTAGTTAGGAACTTAGTAATTTGATAATTTGAGGATTTGGAAATTTTGTAATTTGAGGATTTGAAAATTTGGAAATTTTGTAATTTGAGGATTTGGAAATCTAATAATTGGAAAATATGGAATTTAAACATTTTTTAATTTGGGACTTTGGTAATTAGCGATTTAGTGATTCGTTGATTTGAGAATTTGGAAATTGAGATTTTCTGAATTTGGGATTTTGGTAATTAGGAACTTAGTAATTTGATAATTTGAGGATTTGGAAATTTTGTAACTTGAGGATTTGAAAATTTGGAAATTTTGTAAGTTGAGGATTTGGAAATTTAATAATTTGAAAATATGGAATTAGAACATTTTATAATTTGGGACTTTGGTAATTAGCGATTTAGTGGTTTGTTGATTTGAAAATTTGGAAATTGAGATTTTCTGAATTTGGGATTTTGGTAATTAGGAACTTAGTAATTTGATAATTTGAGGATTTGGAAATTTTGTAACTTGAGGATTTGAAAATTTGGAAATTTTGTAATTTGAGGATTTGGAAATTTAATAATTGGAAAATATGGAATTTAAACATTTTTTAATTTGGGACTTTGGTAATTAGCCATTTAGTGATTTGTTGATTTGAGAATTTGGAAATTGAGATTTTTTGAATTTGGGATTTTGGTAATTAGGAACTTAGTAATTTGATAATTTGAGGATTTGGAAATTTTGTAATTTGAGGATTTAAAAATTTGGAAATTTTGTAAGTTGAGGATTTGGAAATTTAATAATTGGAAAATATGGAATTAGAACATTTTATAATTTGGGACTTTGGTAATTTGCCATTTAGTGATTTGTTGATTTGAGAATTTGGAAATTTGGAAATTTGGAAATTTGCTCATTAGAAATTTGGTAATTGGGAATTTAGAAAATACAGAATTACAATATTGGAAATTAAGAATTTTTTAAGTTGGAATACTTATAATTGGAGATTTAGTAATTTGGAAATTTGTTCATTGAGGATTCAGAAATATTTGAAGGTCTGCAAATTTAAAAATTCAGGAATTTGAGTATTTGAATGGAATTATAAACGTGAAAATTTCAGAATTAATTACTTAGTTAATTCGAGAATTTAAGAATTTTTTAATTTAGAAATTTAGAAGTATAAAAACTTAAAAAGTCAGTTCACACCTCGAAATTTTTTGAATTTCCAATAAAGAGTATATGAACTTTCCTGCTACAATATCATAAATGAATAAAGTAACTTTCATGCCTAAAACGGTATGTATATTACACATCTGCTTAATTAAAAGTTTATCCAAATATAAACATCAAAGTTTGAAGTAACGAAAACCTCCATTACCTTTGCAGTAACAGTATAACAGTTCAAAACTTGTTACGGCATGAATGAAGAGAACTGCATAAATATTTTATTAGAGTTCTCAGTACAATGTAACTATCATTCATAACAAATGTAATTTTGTTAATTATAAAGATTAAGTTTAAAGCATAACTAAAAAACAATTTAATAACAATATTATAAAATGGCACTTTTATTAATTTAAAGCTGTGTTTGATGAAAAAATACTGTATTAATAAAAATTTCAAGAGATTATGAAAGTTTATTAATATAGAAAAAATATTTATTCAATTAATATTTTTGTTTTTGAAAAATTGAAGTCAGTCGTTGTTAGCTGTAGTTGGTACCTATCATTTTGTATTGAAAATATTAATAAACGGTTTATTTAAAATTAGTCATTTTTGTTAAACTTTAAGTTCCCGGTTAATGTACCATAAATGTTGTTCCATGACTAACATTTTTATTACGAGAGTCAGCAATTGTACTGTGAGTCATGCTGTTTTCACGAACTTCTTTGAACAGTTCGGTTTCTGTAATCTCTACCCTTACAATTAGTCATCCTGATGAAGCTGATCAGAACTCGTCATCCATGCCCCTTCCCTTTTCTGATATTTATGCGACTGATGGTGAAATTAAGGAGAAAATATGGATTAAAGTTTTCTGTAGGAAGTTTTGTTCTTGAGATAACAAATTTTGAAGGTTTTGAAATTTGGAAATCTAAAAATTTTACTGTTTTGAATATTTAAATTTGGATGTTTGGTAATTTTGAAATGTAGAAATTTGGAAACACGGAAATTTACAAATTTTTTTATTTGGGGGTTTAGAACTTTCAAAATTCTGTAATGGGAATTGAAATGTACTGAAAATCTAGATTTAAAAAATTTGTAACTTTGTGATTTGGTAACATAAAAATTTAGAAATTAAAAATGAGAAATTAGAAATTATACAAGTTTAAAAGTGAGAGATGAAAAGATTGGAAAATATGAAATTTTAAATTTAAAAATTTGGGAATTTAGAATTTTAAAACTAAGTAATTTGAAAAATTGAAAGTATTGAATGTCTAGTTTGTATTTTTTGTAATCGGAAATTTAAAAATTTAGAACTTTTAATATGAAAAATTAGAAATAAAGAGATTAAAAGATTTAGAAATAAGGAAATCTCAAATTTGAAAATTTAGAAATTAGAAAATTTGGGAATGTAGTATTTTCAAAATTTTGTAATGAAAATTTCAAAATATTGAAAATTCAGATTTAAAAATTGTATTATTTTGTTATTTGGAAATTAGGATATTTAGAAATTTAGAAAAACAAGAATTAAAAAATTTTTGATTCAGAGATTTAGAAATAAGGAAATGTCAAATTGAGACATTTTGAAATTTAAAAATTTAATAATTTGATAATTTATTAAATTGAGAATTTAGAAATACAGATTGGAATTTTTCATACAAATTTTAAAATTAGAAGTGCTTGGAATATTTATAAATATAAATATCAAATTTTCATATTGCTAAATGAACTACCCACCAGATTGCATAAGTGCACACATCGTACCATTCTTGGACAGAGTTGCCCATCATTGCATTAACCACCCTAATGGGTGCCTATAGTGAACATATCGTTGTTTATGCTAACTAATTTATCGCTAATTATAACTCAGCGATAGGTAACTAGGAACCAGTTATCTCGTATCGCAAATACTACTATAACATTTATGTGCTAACTTCCACAATACTTCACACTCTAAATCGATGTGGTACAAATTAATTTGAGTTACAGTGATGTGAAAATATTTTCGCTACATTATTCATTTTATAATATATAACCGATTTGTAATGAGTTCATATATAAATAATTTTATTAGTTGTTTCTAATATCTTATCAAGATTATATGTTTTTTAAACGTATGAATAAATTAATGGATAAAAGAAAAGTGCTTCTTTGGATTTTGTGAAGATTGCAACTTATCTTCAATACATTCATTTTTTAAATCTCTTCTACACACGTCGTAAATCGTAGATCATTTTGATGCTAATGTGCAATACATTGTACTATTTGAACTTTGGATCAGTGAGAAATCAATAGTGATCTAAATTTAATCTTTGTATTCCTTCCTTTAGCTATTGTACTTCATTTTTTATAAATACAATTATTTTGTACGTTAATTTTCCTCTATTTTATGCTAATATAATGAAAATCTGAGGAAGATTGTTAGTAGAATAGATTTGAATCCCCCGCCAATATGGCGTCATTTTAAATAATGGCGGGAAATCAACCAAATACGCTTCGATGATGGATAATTATAATTTGTCGACTATTATTCTTCAAAATTGCAAAAACTAGATTACCAATCATGTTAAAATATACCTGATCATCATAATTATTCATAAACTTATCAAAAATGAAATATTATTTGTTTCTTAATTTATTGTACCATACAGATGCAAATAATATTTGATACTTCGTTGATGGTAATTATAATTTATCGAATATTATTTGTCAAGATTCAAACAATTAAAGTACCAATCATACCAGAATATCTTTAATACTCCTTAATAAACAGAATTATAGATAAATTCATTATAAATTTCAATACTGTTAATATTTCAATAAATTTTAATTCTATAATTTCTTGATTTGTGGAACAAAGGCAAATTCCGAATACTTTTTCACATCACTGTACTTTCGTGTCATAAAATCGTGTCAAACTTTCGATGTTTCGAAATCGTCCATTGACCGTGCAAGAGCAGCGAATAAAAACCGAATAAAAGCAGATTAATTGACTGTCCTGTTCTAGCAGCAAAATATTTTTTCGTACGTTCACCCCTTTTTTTCACGAAATTCCAATAAAAATCCGCCTGTAACACCTCATGTACACAAACCTGTCTCATAATATTTGCCCAAGAGCTTAATTTCCATTGTGTACATCGTAAAAACAAGATCTCTCTCCCTCTTATCTGCCGGTTGGCGAGCACATATCATCAAATTTACTGTTATTTGCTTTATAACAGCTGTAGGAATTTAAATACCCCCTCTATGCTTACAAAGGTTAATGGTCTTAACGTTTGTTTATATCCGTCAACCCCTGCGAACACGATCCCAATCGAAAAAGTGGTCGACCATGTCGCGTCCACCCCTTCTGATTCTAACAAGGGTGCGGTTCTGTGCTATAAAGAACCTTCCTTAAGGGGACGATGATGTGAAAACACCGCTTGTCCACCCGTCGTATGCGTTTTCACCGTAATAAACGTTTCTGGTGAATCTCGGACGTGTCATCGACCCCGCTTCTCAAAAGTAAAGGAAAGTAACCAAATATGGAATAGCGTGTCTTAATATGGAACACAGAACTGAATGCTGCCAAATTCAAATCTGTAAAATTATTTTGCCATTTGTAGTATTCATATTAAATATCGAATATCATTTATATTAAATGTCAAATATCGTATGTCATTTATAGAATTTTTCATATTAAATATCAAATATGTCATTTATAGTGTTTATATTTAATATCGAATATCGTGCGCCATTTGTAGAATTTATATTAAAATTTTCTACTAAGGGAAGTAGTTTATAGGAATTTGGAAAATATAGACAATATGGAAAATCAGGGGAATATTCAAATTTGAGAAATTTTTAAATGTAAAAATTGGAAAATAGTGGGAGTACAGAAAGAAAAATTAAAAATTGCAAAATTAGAAAATTTAGAGGACTTGAGAGCGCATGGATTTATAAATATAAAAATGTGTAAAATTGTGGATTAGACAATTTGAGAATCAGATTTGGGAATCCAGAAATTAAGACAATTGCACATTTGAGAATTTAAAACTTTCAAACCCTCATTTGAGAATTGTATTTAGTAGTATTTTGTATTAGTATCATTTTGTATTTAGTTGATTTTTTATTATATCTCGAATTGAACCCAAAATCCAGTTGTGGTGAAGACACGAGTTCGGTTTGTCACATTTGAAGTGTACTACATCACGAGTATGACACGATATTCGTTTCATCCATTTACGGGATAAATCCCTTTATACAAAAAGAAGTGTAGGGGAAAAAGTTTAACATGTTTTACAGTGACTTATAGCATAGATTCTTGAACTGTGATCCGCAAAACAATTATTAACTTCACCTGCCCCAACTTTTCGCTTTTATTTAAATAACTCGTTTAATAAAAATCCTACATGGTTTTTGTATTTGTTACATGTTTTTTCATGTTTAGATAAATGAATAGTAAAAACTCTTTGTTTTTTATAATCCTAGTTCAGATGATAACGGCATATATATGGAAAGTGTATGACAAATTTGAAGTCAATAGTCTAGAGCAGGGGTCGGCAACATTTCTGAAGAGACAAATATAAGTATATACATCGGTATGTATTAGAAAAGATAATATAATATCTGCTGTGAAACATGTATTGATTGTGAAATCAAAACATTCTATTTTGCGTAGTAACAGAACATATAAGTCAACGTATTAAAGAAAACGGAAACATTTTTTGGTTTTGAGTGTGGCGTCGGTGAGTGTGGAGAGCAAGGTTAGCTAAAGCTAGGTTTACATGCATGCGATCTGCCGCGCATTTTGATGTGTGCGCAGGATTATTATATTTGTTTGGCAATTGCAATATTGCAGTTAATTTTTCAATATGTACTATTAAACTACTTAAGAGCTACAAGTATAATTTTACTGAGCCGCAGGTTGCCGACCCCTGGTGTAGAGTTTGAGATAGACAGCCATGTACTAAAATGTTATATCGAAGAAAACGCTATTAAAGTTTCACATATCCGTTACATGAGAATATGGTCACAGGCTCCAGCATGTATGTCGTTTTCCTTAACTGTCCATAAGTTCTAAAAAATGAAAAAATGAATAAATTGTTTTTAAAGAATACCTTCTTAAGTTGTCTTATACTTATCTGCATCTTTTTTTAATATATTAATAAAAACTAAGATATCCTCATATGTTCCTCATATTAATTCATATTTTTGTGATGCAGTTTTGTAATCATTTTACATTTTTGTATCAAATATGCTGACCTTTATGTCTCTTTGATACATAATGCTTCTGAAAAAAATGCATTTATTTAATTTGCATAATAAGCCGCTTTGTTTTTAATATAATAATGTAAAAATATTATATGTTGAAACATGTCAGTGTAAAGAACTCTTAGTACTTTAAAACCGTTGTTGCTTTTTGCAGTATTAGCTCCCGTAGTATTCTGCAGCTGTGAGATTGTGAGCTGCATACGTTATTAGTTCAATGCATAGAGGATTTAACGCAATGTTCATCATTTCTACATGTTATAACTTAAGTTCGTTCGAAAGCAGCTTATTTCTCGTTGAGTCGTTATCGGATTACTAAATTGCCGATTTTTATTCTTTGTAAAATGCGACAATTTGAAATCACTATATTTTGAAAATTTTCAGTCCTTTAGATTTTTGAATTTCTACGTTTTCAAATATTTGAATTTTTACATTCTCGGTTTCTCAACATTTAAAAATGTCCAATCTCTAATTGTTAAATTTCTAGATTCAAAAATTACTAGATGTTACAAATGCTTAAATTCCTATATCCCCAGATTTTTGAATCTTAAAATTTTCAAATTTATTATCTCCAAATTGTCAAATAATTTTCATTTCTAAATTTGTAAATTTGAAAATTTATATATCTTTGAATCCCTAAAATTTTTTAAGAAATTTTTCAATTTCTACAATTGAAAATTTAACACCCATCAAATTTTTCCTCTGCACCATCGCGCTTCTTACAAAATCCTATCATGCCCATTAAAGGCATCCTATCATGTAAACTTACATTAATTTTACAAAAACTTTCAAACCTATATTCCTCTATAAAAAGGAAATATAAATTGTCGTATAAAGCGAATTGACAAAGATATTAGAAAAATTTGATAATTAACAGATTCTCCTTTTATCAATTCTGATCTGAAAGAGCTGCCTACGAGGAATGCGATCATCTATTTTTGCAGTATGGTTGATGAATTCTTTCTCTGTCAACAAACATTCTTTCAGTGGAAATAACACCGGATGGAATGTTGAGCGTTATAAATTGACTGGATTACAATCTAATCGGAACTCGATCCGTTTCATGTCCCATTCAAATATGTTCCTTCACCTTGCCGTTAACCCGTTAACTTTGGAATTTAATTTTAACCTTAAATTTTCGGATGTTTGATGACCACTTGTATTTACATTGAAACTGAACTATAAAAATTGATAGGTTTTAGTAGTAATGGCCGCATAGACACACTGTATGTATAAGGTAACGGCATCAGTAGTTGACCAGTTAAGAGGAATTTTCCACATAAAAATGGTGACCGCTTGTTCTGTCAGTAAATAACGATATTCGATGCTTGGAGACATTTTTTAAACCTTCTAGTAACAAGACCACTTTTTAAAAAAAAGTTAAGTTACACAAATTTGAAAGGTATATTTAAAAATTCAGTAAATGTTTCAGAAGACCACTCTTAAAAATTAAAGAAATGATAATTGACCATCAGTAGCTTACCACTTATAATAGAAGAAATATATTTCATTGACTAAATATTCAAACGTATGAACATTTTTACCTGAATCGTATTCTTAACAGAAACGTTATGAAAATAGGAAATATAACATTTTACTTACAGTAAAGAATTTAGATGTTCGTTATTAGTAAGCATACTTCGCTTCACAATTGTCTTAAAATTTAACTGACAGATGTCGTGGCATTTCAAGTTCACATTCATCAAAAGTACACTTATAAAACCTTATTTTATAAGTACACTTATAAAGACTGGTCAATTACTGGTGCATGTTCAAGTACTAGTACCTCATATTTAATAAAGAATTACTGAACACGCAAGCTAGAGTAACGCGTGTTATTACGTTGCGACACACGAGTGAAGTGAGTAACGTGTATAAAGTAACCAAAAACAAGAAAGGCGCGATGTACACAGATCTGTGCAATGCAACGAAGCGCCTCCAGTTGACCCCGCGTTGTACCACGCAATGTTTTAGGAACACACATCGATCATGTTATTATTTCAACAAAATAAACAGTTGATACGTAAACCAGCTTATACAATGATTCTCCATCTCCATGAAGGTTAATATATATTTTGATAAAAGCTTAATAATATTTGTAATTGGAAATAAAAAATGTGAAATCCGTTCGATGGGTTTCGTAAACTTAGAGCAGATTCACACAGCGACCGATTCGATTTTCTCACGTACACGGTTTTATCGAATACGAGACAGCGAGCCATTCGATTCGATTGTTTAATACGATTCGATTGTTGGTGCACCGTTACAGTCTGGTCAGTGAACAGTCATCGTGAATCCATGTTAGTGCAAGCGCGGGAATTATGTTTGTGAACAAATGCCGCCGCATCATGTGTTCAATAAAACCGTTCTGAGATTTTTCGAATTGTTGTGACATATTCGATCATTAGAAGGGATAAAGTATTTCTCGAATATTTTACCGCATGAACTTTGTGTGAACAACTAATACAAAATTCCCACTGTTCGATAAAATCTTGTACACGAGAAAAATCTCTCCGTGTGAACCTGGCCTTATTGTTTACATTCGGCCTTAGTGTTCAAATAATGTTTTAGAGTTAATTACAGATACCTGACATGTTAAACCCAAGATTCACGGCCGTTTAATGACCACTTATATTTTAATTGAAACTAAATTATAAAAATGAGAACGTTTGCAATTCTCGCGCATTCTATTGTAATTCTAGAAGATTCTGTGTGGAGAATGGCGGGTCTTCTGGCATTGCTTCCTTCATTATCGTGATCGTTAACATGGATCAATGTATCAGTCTAATCGCTCGTCCTAATTATATTAGTTATTATACTTGAATAAATCATTTAAATTCGGAAATTTCTTGAACATTTGCAGCCTAATATTTAAAAATTTGTATCGTTACAAATTCGGAACTGTATTTTTGAGTTCTTCAAAATGTCTACCTTTCTGAAATTAATATATGCATCATACACTATTCAACACAGTTTAATTTTATAAGATAAAATATTGTAATTTCTATTATTATAGAGCGAAAGCATGGGTCATCCTGTAATGAATCTCCTATCTTCAATAATTAATTGCATGCGTATTTAATGAATCTTCAAAATAGAACTTTTTATTCCACATTTTCTATGTTCTTTTTCTTTTTCATGGCACCCTGTATTATTCGTTTGATTGTATCGTAATCATGGATATCTTTGTGTAAATTGTACGATGAAATTGTTGTTAATTGTTTTTAACGAATTTAATCGTTACACTCGGGCACTTCTTTCTGTTGTAGTGTACGAAGCGTAATGCACAAATATCTGGAAAAGAAGAAAGAAGTTAACTTCGACAAAATATTCAATCAGATGTTTGGTGAGCAATTTTTTCATGTATACCTTATTGTTACACGTTGATCCGAATTAACAGTTTATGATTAATTAGTAATAAATTAATAGTGAGCAGATAATTCAAGTTCAAGATGAAAAGTTTTTTCAAAAAAGTGATTTCAAGGAAGATAATTTTTGAACCATGAAGTTGGATCAATTATGGCCAGGAATGGCCCTCAAGGTTTGTTTTGGGAGGAGGGTGAATTATGAAAAATTATCTTTGCAGTTAATATTTATATATTATTAAAAATTAAAATAATATTTATTTAATATTAAAATAATATTGATTTCAAGTTAAAGTAATGTTTATATAAAATTAAAGTAATATTGATTTAAAAATAAAATAATATTGATTTAAAATTGAATATTTAAAATTTTTAATTTGTTCATAGTTTGTTAACATTTTTGTACGATAGTTGATAATCAAGTTCATATTATAATAATTATTTATTTGTTCATGCTGCAATAATTATTTCTCTGTTTTAAAAACGGGATAGCATATGCGATTAAATCGTTTACTTCGTTAAAAAATGTATGTATGTAAATTATAAAAATGTAATTGAAATTTGAGATAGTAAAATTATTTGTGGTAATCAAGTTCACATAAATTATTTATGCATTATAAATAAACAAAATTATACAGAATTAAATTGCAGATTTACAGTAAAATAATTAAATAATTTATTTTATCAAAAGGAAGAAATATTAAAAAGTCGGTAAAAATAAAATATTTGTAGAAGTAATAATATAAATTATTTTAAATTTTTTAACTTTAATTTTTTGATTCGCTAAATATCTAAGGAAATAATTGTAATATTTACAAAATATTTAATGAAATGTAGTTTAAAAACAAAAATTAGAATTAACAGTTAAATTGAAGTAGATTCTAAAATTAAAAATGAACGTGAAATGAAAAAGTAAATTAAAAATAAAAATGAAGTAGAATCTGAAAATGAACATGAAATACAATTTTACATTACAATGAATATAAAGTAGAATTACAGAATCAAAAATTAAACTGACATAGAACTTGGAATTAAAAATGATCATGAATTGGAAACTTAAATTAAAAATGAGAATATAGAATTACAAAGTTGAAAATTGCATGGAAGTATATTCTGAAACTAAAAAAATAAGCTGAAGTCAATTTTGAAATTGAAAATAAACGTGAAACAGAATCTTAAATTAGAAATGAAAATAATTGTAAAATTACAAAATTAACAAATAAACTGTAGTTGAGTCTGAAATAGAAAATGAACATGAACCAGAAACTTAAATTAAAAATGGAAATAAAATAGAATTATAAAGTTGGAAATTAAACTAAAATGGAACCTAAAATTAAAAATAAACAAGAATTAGTATCTTAAATTACAAATGAAGATAAAGTAGAATTACAGAATCAAAAATGAAACTGACATAGAACTTGGAATTAAAAATGAACATGAATTGGAAACTTAAATTAAAAATGAACATGAATTGGAAACTTAAATTAAAAATTAAAATGAAATAGTGTCTGAGGGTAAAAATGAACTCGAAACGGAATGTTAATTAGAAATGAAAATAAATTAGAGTAAGATTACAAATTGCCTTTCTGTTCTTACTATTTTAAGTACTGATCAAAATTCCAATAAACGTCTCAGTTGTTACAAGATTAAAAGAAATTAAAGTCTGCTAATTCGGATTAACGAAGATATAGTTAGAGTTAATTAATCGTTTCTCTGTTGTCGATAAAACGAAAGTAATTGATCGTTTGCGTGAAATAAGAACGGGGATCGAATCGAATGATTTTCGCAATGGACAGAGTAAAAACAGTGGCTAGGATGAAATATGTCGATTATTCTACCGTTCTATTGATAATTTCAGGACTTTTGGGAATTTGAGGATTTGAAAATTTGAGAATTTTGGAATTGGGGGTTTCATAATTTGGGAATTTTGAGATTTAGGAATTTGAGGATTTGAAAATTTGAGAATTTTGGAATTGGGGGTTTCATAATTTGGGAATTTTGAGATTTAGGAATTTGAGGATTTGAAAATTTGAGAATTTTGGAATGGGGGGTTTCATAATTTGGGAATTTTGAGATTTAGGAATTTGAGGATTTGAAAATTTGAGAATTTTGGAATTGGGGGTTTCATAATTTGGGAATTTTGAGATTTAGGAATTTGAGGATTTGAAAATTTGAGAATTTTGGAATTAGGAGTTTGATAATTTGGGGATTTTGAGATTTAAGAATTGGAAGATTTGATAATTTAGGAATTTAGGGATTTTAAGATTTAGGAATTTGAAGATTTAAAAATTTAAGAATTTAGGGATTGGAGGATTTGACAATTGGAGAATTTGAGAATTTTTAATTTTGGGATGTAGGAATTAGCGGATTTTTTAAATTTGAGATTTAGGAATAGGAATATTTGAAAATTTGAGAATTTAGAGATTGGAGAATTTGAAAATTTAGAAATTGCATAATTTAACAATTTGAATATTTGGAGATTTTTATATTTATAAATTGAAGGATTTAAAAATGTGAGATTAAGAAATTGGAAGATTTGAAAATTTGGAAACTTAAGAATTGAAGTATTTGACAATTTGACACTAAGGATTTGGAGATTTAGGGATTAGAGAATTTGAAAATTGGAGTTTCGCGATAGACAGAGAAAAATCAATGGTCAGGATGAAATCTGTTGCCTGTTCTATTGCACGGATTATTTCTCGTTCCTCTAAGTATAGTTTGCCTGCAAATATCTCCGCTTTTTACGCGTAATTATAGCCTCTCGCAACGGCAGTCATCCGGCGTTAAAGAGAATTGAAAATCAATTTTGCAACGCTCACCGAACTGTGCACTGATTGACCGACAAAACGCATTTGTTTCGATTTATTAAAATAGTAGTAGCTTTCATTGATCGATATATATCTAGAGCTTGAAACGATTACTAGACGTTCATATCGAGTCATTCTACAATCTAGAATCTCCTTTAGTCGTCCAACGGAGGATGATGGATAAAGTGGATAATTGTTTGATTACTTGCTAATGAATCTATCAATTTTATTTAGTAGATCCTTTGTACTATACCACATTTATTTATTGGAGGAAATGGCATTGACAGAGAAAAAAAATTATTTGTTATAT
Source organism: Megachile lagopoda (assembly GCA_036983795.1). NCBI lineage: Eukaryota > Metazoa > Arthropoda > Insecta > Hymenoptera > Megachilidae > Megachile > Megachile lagopoda. The sequence goes on from CM072793.1 coordinate 2,180,104, forward strand.
TTGTTGGTAAAGGGTCTAACCGAATAAGGCAGTCAAAAATGTTCTTGAGCCAAATGAAAAACCCAATTCAGTCGATAGCATTTCAAAAAATATCTCACACCAAGTTTCAACCCCCTGTCTCATCGATGGGGGTAGTAAAAGGGGAAAAACGAAACTCCGGTTTTTGGCCTATTTTCCCTATTTAATTTCGTAACAAAATTCTGAAAAAATTCTGAAACATTGAGGTCCATATAGCGTATATTATAGAATTTTTTCAGATTTTTTTATCGCAAATTGTAGTTGTAAAAAATAAAAGATCTGAATTATCGTTATTCATTTTTGCATCCAGAGGGTGAAAAGAAATATTATACATATACTATTATATTAAATACTACTGTATACGATATTATATACAATTTCAGTCTCAAAAATTTCTGTGTCTATTTCAAACACAAACTTGGCTTGGCCTGCAGGAGAATTTTGTACTTGATTTCAAATGTTAACATTTATAATATTCATGGAAACGTTTAAATCGCTGTTTACATGCCATTTAAAATTCAATTTGTTAAAATGTATTTATGGCAAACGTTCCGGGTCCGGAGGTAATATTAATCTGTGGTAACATATGAATAAATTATAAAAATGATTTCGTAGCATATGCAGCAATGTACAAAAGGGAAACGCGTTGCATTTACATGAATCAATAAAATCGATATACCAAAAACTTCAGCTAAACCGTCTACTAAATTCAAATTTTCCAAATTCAAGATGACGCATCCAGTATGACTAATCGTATTTTCGAAAATAAGGATAAAATCAGCTGAAGATGAGTCGTTTATTTTGAAACTGGCCTAAATCCATTTATGTTTAAATTGAAGAGTTTGCGTTTAAATTTATGTTTAAATTTGAGAGTTTGCGTTTAAATTTGAGAGTTTGCATTTAAATTTATGTTTAAATTGAAGAGTTTGCATTTAAATTTATGTTTAAATTCACGAGATGGCGTTTAAATTTATGTTTAAATTGAGGAGTTTGCGTTTTAATGAAATTAAAAACATACATATACAATATCAATGTATCACATTCTTAAAGTGTATCAGTACAAATATGGACAATATATCGATGAAAGTTCAATCACCTTAACTACATTTACAATGTAAAATGAAAATTCCATTTTATCCGTATTTTGTAACTACGAATACACTTTTCACGTTGAAATTTACAGAAAGATACAGCAACTTGTGAACAAAAAAATTAACTAAGTCCATTTTTATATTCGAAAAACATAATCTTGCAATTTAAACCACCCCTCTAGCTCTGTTGGTTCTCGAGATCTTCAACAAAACATGATTCGCACCCCGCACTTTGAGTGCTATTTTCACCCCCTTAACATGACTGTCGGCAGCTAAAAAAAAAGTGTCGAATATTTTTTCGAGAACTACACAGTATGTCTGAAAAGTAACGGAACTTTTTAAATAAAAAAAAAAGTATTAGTTATTTTGCTAAAATTAATTTTTTTTATTCAAAATACATCCCTTCCGCATCAATACACCGCTGGGCACGCTCAGGCAATGTTAACATCGATTTTTTTATGTCGTTTTGCGGAATCGCTTCAATCACCCTTGTCACAGCTGCTTGGACTTGTGTAACAGTGTCATAAAACGTTCCTTTCATGGCTAATTTCAATTTTGGAAAAAGGAAGTAATCGCATGGAGATAAGTCAGGCGAATATGGAGGATGTTTGAGCACACAGACTTGTTTTTTCGCCAAAAATTCACGAACTGCGACAGTTCTGTGACACGGTGCATTATCATGCAACAGAAACCAACTACCTGGCGCTCGATATTCGGGCCTCACACGAACGATTCTTTTCCACAAACGTTCCATAACACCCAGATAATATTCGCCATTAACATTTTGTCCCTGTGGAACGAATTCCCGAAGTATAATACCTTTAGAATCGTTTAGAATTTAGAAAAACCCAAAACCTGGCTTTGGGTCGTCTTCCAAAGTATCACGACCATCCTGGAATCGCTTATACCACTCGAACACACGTGTACGGGATAAACAATCGTCGCCATAAACATTTTTCATTAATTCAAATGTTTCTGTAAAAGTTTTACCGAGATTTACCGAGCAGAATTTAATATTCGCTCTTTGCTCCATCGTGATTTTGTGACACGGTATCGAATGGTTCTGTCGCTTTAACCGCTATAAGTTTGCAATTCGTTGCTCGATTCTAATAATGATTGTTTTGTTTTGTAGGGGAGGAATACTGTTTTCAGATAGAATATTGTTTTTATAGATGTCGCTAATAGTGTTCCTTAAATTTAAAAAGTTCCGTTACTTTTCAGACATATTGTGTATGATCAATGTATAGCATGCCGGATACAAGCTGTGACCAAAGCAAAGGGTGGAAATACAAGATATTAACACGTGTTAATAACGATATGTACAGTAGTAGTATACCATGTTAGTAGCTAATAAATATCATTACAATTTGAACAGACCTTTTAATTGTACGGAAAACGTGAAAAATTCTGAAAATTCATAGTGGTCCTAATTCGATGACTAGGGACTGCACATTTTAAAGTTTAGAGTCCATGAACTCAGACAATTCACTCCTGTAAGTTGAGCTGAAACAATTTTAATGTGATAGTTGATTGACAAAAAATCTGTCAAAGCAAAATTACTTTTTTTCTCAAAAAATTGTTTATAACATTGAAATTGATTTTTCAAAAGAAATCAACTGAGATTTTAAAAGAACGCAAAGTTTTACGGAAGAGAAAAGTTTTGTGTTGTATTCTTTGAAAAGATAAAACATCTCGAATTCTTTGAGCGAAAAAGTCTGAAAAATCGTCCGTTTGGACATTAACGAGTTAATACCGGAAAATTGATGTTGATCAGCTTTTGAAAAGATATTACGGTAACAGCTAGTAGAATATTAATTAAACGTATTATAAAAATATAATTTATGATCAAGCTATAAATTTATGGTTTATGGTTTTTAAGATAACTATGAGAAACATTTGATTGTGTATCAGTTTCAAACATTTGTTTAAAATTCTATTTAACATTAATAAATACGTATATATATATTTTTATAATTTGATTTATTAATTTTTTTTTCTTAACTGTATGTCTTTGTGTTGCAACTTAAGTGAATGGATACAAATTTAACTTAATAAAATTAAATTTAACTTCAAAATTAAATGAAGAAAGTTTTACTTAGAAAGTTAAATCTTTATTCATTCATTTCACTTAAGATAGAAAGACACTCAAAAAAGTATTAGACTATTGTTATCATAATTGTTTTCTGAACTTGTTCTGCAATTACCAATTAGTATAAAACTATAGTTTCAGTTGATTTAATTAATATTATGATGCTTCGTGGAAATTGTCATTACTTGTTGCTATAATTGCTTTTATCATTACCGGTTTAACTGTTATTATTCGTCGAAACGGCTGATTTCATTATTTACCAAAAATCCTATTTTGATTATTAAGGAAAATCGCTTTCATTATCATTCATTAAAATTATTATCATTTGAAACTACAAAATTTATCGTTACGTTCAGCTAAAAATATGTTCAAATTTTTGTTTTACACATCCAGAAGTAAAAATCCATAAATACCTAAAATTTGATTTTTTAATTTTATGCCTCCTACAGTAAACAGTTGGCGATATACAAAAAGTTATATATTAGAATATTTAATCTAATTGATAATAATTAATATTTTAAGAAATGTTTACAAAATTAATAAAGGATAATAATTTATTATTATATAGTAATATTAATATTCTAATAATTCATTATTGTATAACAATTTAGTATTTTAATATTTTAGTAATTTATTATTATCACTTAATAATTTAATTCTTAAAACATTTTTATAAAATTGATAAATGACAATAATTTATGAATTTTGTGAATAATCATTATTGATAACTAATTTTAGTTTTAATAATGAATGAATGGTTCTCATATTACAAATAGCCACTAAAACGTTAAAATAACATTTGTTGAAACATTTGTTAATAATAACACCTCGGTGGTTGTCTTCTCACATCACTTTTCTTTCCTGTACTCTTTTACCACACTTTGCAACCTATCAAAAACCGCAGTCCGCAACTCTCAAGTCAAAATCTGGTGCTTACGTGGGTTTCTATTACGTCAATAGTCAATGAGGACACAGGAAAGTCTAGAAGATTTCGACGTTTGGACGGAACTCGGGAATTTCCGGTTAACAGATAACTGGGAATTACTACTGGAACGTACGTCAGTGATTTGTTTCTTATCAGACAGATAGAACATGAAAATTTGGAAATTTAGGAAATTTAAGAATTTAGAAATTAGGGAATTTGAACATTTTGTAATTTGGAAATTTGAGATTTTTAGGAATTTGAAATTGGGGATTTTTAAATTTGGAAATCTGTGAAATCTGTTAATTTCGAAATGTGAGAATTAGGGAATTTTAACATTTAGGAATTTTGGAATTTTGGATTTTTAGGAAGTTGAAACTTTGGAAATTTAAAAAATTTGAAGTTTCTAAATTTCATTTAATAATTTATAAATTGTAGGATTTGGGAACTTCAGACTTTTAAGAATTTGAAACTAGGAATTTTTACATCTGAGAATTTGGAAATTTGTGAAATCTGTTAATTTAGAAATGTGAGAATTTGGGAATTTGAAAATTTAGGAATTTTGGAATTTTTGATTTTTAGGAAGTTGAAACTTTGGAAATTTAAAAAATTTGAAGTTTCTAAATTTCATTTAATAATTTATAAATTGTAGGATTTGGGAATTTCAGACTTTTAAGAATTTGAAACTAGGAATTTTTAAATTTGAGAATTTGGAAATCTGTGAAGTATATTAATTTAGAGATTTAAGAATTTGGAAATTTGGGAATTTGAACATTTAGAAATTTTGACATTTTTGACTTTTAGGAATTAAAACATTAAATTAAAAATTTGTTAAATATGAAAATTCAGGGATTTGAAAACTTTAAATTTCAGAATTTTTCATTCTTAAAAATTTGAAACTGGAAATTTAAGAATTTGAAAACTAGGAAATCTGTGAAATCTATTGATTTAGAAATTTAAGAATTTGGGAATTTGAAAATTTAGGAATTTTAACACTCTTGATTTTTAAGAATTTGAAAATTTGAAAATCTCATAAATCTAAGAATTCTGAAATCTTTCAATTTAAATATTTGTAAACTTACATATATTTGAAAATATTTAATTTGAAAAATAATTAATTAATTTGAAAATTAAGAACTACGCAATTTCAAAAATTGTTTAAATTTCACAATTTATAAATTTCGTCATCTGTGAATTTTCACATTTAACAATTCAAAAATTTGATCTTTCAGAAAAATTAAAAATTTGTAAAGGAGTAAATAATTTCTGGATGTAAAATTTGAACACTGTAAATTTCCAAACTCAAAGTTTAGAATTTCTAAATTAGTTTAAGTTTCTCAATTTCATTAACATGAATTTTTTGTAGCGAACCTTTCCCGAGAGAAAACCCCACGGCAATTCATTTGCCCCATGCTAATAGCGATTCCGTATACAGCGAGCTAATAATTATTACTAAGCTTGTCCGTTTGCGAAAATAGAAAATCCTCTTAAATTGCGATAACATTGCAATTCAAATGCATGACGCTTAAAAGGATTTAGTTTAATTCGTCGTTTGTTATCTTGAACAACGACTAACATGGTTACCATAACAGCAAACACTGCTGCGAAACAAATCCCGGTTTTAAGGTGACCGACCCTCGTAATTTATTAATTCACGGGTATTCCGTAGACAACGGGCAAACAAGGTTCCCTTTTTGTTTGTATCTGCTTGACCAAAAAAAGAAGAAGTAAAATTTGGGAAATTAACCAGTTTCAGTCTAATTAACATAATATCAGATTCGTTGCATCGTGTTGCAGATGTGTGATATGAAATTTGTGAATTTTGTAAAACAAAGAAAACACAAATTTCATAATTATTGAAATTATCCAAAATATTTATACTCTTGTAATTACAATTTTCTGTTACCTCCTCAAAATATTGTTTTTAAATTAATAAAATAGAAAAATTTCTCTTGTTTAAAATTTTTTAAGTAGAAAATGTTTATTTATTGTTATTTCTTGATTATCTGCTTTTCAGGGTTTAGAAGTGTTAATTTTTATAAACAATTTTAAAATATGCAACAAAGGGTTGAAAGAAGATTGTTCTAATTTTAGTGCAGTTTTTATTCGCATTGTTTTTACAGAGGAAGTAAGATTAAATCGCTAAATAAAGAACGTTTAGATTAATTATTTAAATCCGGAAAATAATGAAGAGGGTAGGTGCACCAATTACAGAGAATGTTCCAATTAGGGAGCCTTTGCATTAAAATTATCGAGTAAATAGATAGATGTACATAACCAAATTGTTTACATTACATGAAGTTATTAATGAGTAAGATTAAAAATAAAAATTGAATAATATTATATTGCAAAATATTAAATAATATAATATTATATAAATATAATATTAAATATTATAATATTGAAAAATGTTGAAAATATTATATTGTTTTTACAGTAATAAAAAAATAATTACAAATGATAGTATAATAAGAAGAAAAATAATATTTTTAAGAAATGTTTATATATTATACAGGATGTTTCCAAAATGGTGGTATAACCAAAAACTGAGTGAATTAACATGGAAAAATATTACTTTATTAGGTTTTGGAAATTTATGAATTGAATAATTTATAAATTTATAAATTTGAGAATTTGGTAATTTTATAAATTTGAGAGTTTGACAATTTGTAAATTTGACAATTAGGATTTTTGAGAAGTCGAAAGTTTGTAAATTTAGAAATTTGAGGATTCTAAATTTGAGAATTTCATAAATGTGTAAGTTTGAAAAATTTGGAAATTTATAAGTTTGAGCATGTGAAAACTTTGAGAATTGGGGAGTTTAAGAGTTTTTGAGATTTGGAAGTTTGAGAATTTCGAAATTTGAAGATTTGAAAATTGAAATACTTGAGAGTTTGAGTATTTGTAAATTTAGAAATTTGGGATTCTAAATTTGAGTGTTTGAAAAATTGGGTTGGTGGGAATTTGTAACTTTGGAAGTTTAGATATTTGAAAATTTGGGTATTTGGTCATTTGTAGATTTGTAAATTTGAAAATTTAGAGAATTTGGTAATCGAATAATTTGAAAACTTGAAGATTCGGTAATTTAAAAATTTCAAAACTCGATTTTGAAAATTCGAAAATTTAGAAGTTTTAGAATTAGTATATTTGAAACTTCAGAATTTATAAACTCAAAAATTTGATTTATTTTAAATTTACATCAATGTATTTACTCTTCTAAATTAATTTATTTTTTATTTTCTATAAAACAAAATTAGTCAAAATGTATATTATATTTTTCGTTTTTCTCTGATTGCAGGTTACCTCTTATTCAAAGACTTCTGCGAGAATGTGGCGGAGGAGCCGATTCCGCAACTTAGGTTTTACGAAGAGGTTTGTATTATCCTATACAAATACAAATATACTACACAGTAGTGTTTATAAACTGTCACAAAGCTTTTAGCGATAAAATTCTTTCTGTTTATACTATAAAGCTGAACTAGAATACTGTATGGGTCTACTGTTACATGTAAGGGTCTTCTATTTACCTGTGTGTACGGTAAAGTCTTAATGCGAGTGAAAATGATTTACACGGTATAGTGATTGCGTGTGAAAAAGAAAAAGACGCTGTAATTTTGGCAGCCGACAAAGTTCAAAAGTCTGTTGTTTTATTTACAATACCAATGCGTTACTAACTCTTTTATTTTTAACTCTTTTTCTATGAAACTTTTACCATTATATTCTTGACATTTTCTTGATTAAAATGAAACCAAACACGATGTAATTCGAAACATATTTATTTGTAATTTCAAGCCTTCCGCTTATATCAAGGAATTTATTTCCATAAGTTATTACAAGTAAATAGGTTTCGAATTACGTCATTTTTATGATGCAAATGTGTAATTTTAATCAGCACAATATGATAGTAAAGTCACAAATATGATAGTAAAGGTTGTATGATCAAATAATAAAGAATAAAAATGTTTTACTCTTGCATTAGTCCCATCGATATATTAGTGTTTGTTTACGGTCAGCTTGGACGTTTTGTTCACTCGTTTTTCTACATTTGGCAAACTTTATTGAACGTAGGAACTACACAGGATAAGCGGAAGTTCAAGCCCGAACGATTTACTTATTTTAAGACTTTAATATAATCTCTACCACTTTTTTCAACTGCATTTAGACATTTTAGTCATAGAAGTCTACGATTTCAACTGTCAGATGTATCACGTGATTATCCGAATATCTCCGAAGAAAAACGAAGTTACCCGACGTGTCATTACTTGTTCGTCTACCGCGAAATTTACTACAGTAAAGCCTCAAAATAAGCTAAACGCTTGTAATTACAAACGAATATGTTTCTAATTACGTCGTGTTTGTTTTCGTAGTCTCATTTTAATCAGGGAAATATTACGAATATGATGGTAAAGGTTTCATAAGAGAAAAATCAAAAACAAAAGAGTTTTATTCTTGCATTAGAATCGTTCCACTGATGTGACTGTTTGTTTACGTTTGGTTTGGCCATTTTCTTCGTTCGTTTTTCTACATTTGGCAAACTTTAATTAACTACAAGAATGTAAGAATGTAATGTAGGAACTACAAGATGTAAGCGAAAGTTCAGATCCGAAAGATTCGTTTATATCGCGACTGGATATGAGTTTTTACAATAGGATTCTTCGTAAAATGTAGAAATAAAGATATTGATATAACATTTGGTGAATTTTAAAAATCGATGAAGTCAAAAACCACATCTTTAAATCTACCTTAATCTTTATTTAATTTTATTTTTATAAATATAAATGTGATAAACCTGTTAATATCTAATGTTTATATTTATTTAAGATGATTATTCCTGTACTATGATTTTTGTCGATGAAATCCTGATAGAAAATAAGTTTAATAATTATTTCTTTAATTTTATAAAGTGAACATAAAGTACCGTTTTTCCAAATTACACCGTAAAATTGTTTGAGTTTGAGATATGAAAGTTTGCAATATTAAAATTTATGAGTTTTTCTGTAGTATGTCATTTCCTTTTTGTTTCAATTCTTTGTCGTCAATTTTTATTCTGAAACAAAGTTAGACTAATAATCCTTTGTCAGGTTTTTGGCAATTTTTCGAATTCCTCTGCAGTAGAGCCGGAGGATTTTCAAGCAAAATAAGTGGGAAGGTCGCGAATTTAGTTGCCAATCCAATACGTAATCGCTAGTTTCCATCCTTGAAGTCATAAATTGCAAGTCCAGACATCCTGTTACAGAAAACACTCAACAGCGTACAACCATTATTAAACTTCTCGAAATATATACAGATTTTTGCCTCAAATCGCGTTAACTTAAATTGAATTTGCTGGAACCTTCCAGATCCCATTATTTTTCATAAGCAAAAGTACTGTATGTTTTTACGCTCATATTTGTTACGCAATTTACATTTATATGTTATAGTTAACTAAATTTACATTTACATTTCTTTTGTTACAAAAAATATACATCGATATTTGTTACTAAAAATTTACATTCGCTTTTATATTTTTTACTAAAAAGTACATTTGCATTTATATTTGTTACCAAAAATTTGCATTTATATTTGTTACCGAAAATTTACATTTGTATTCATATTTGTTACAAAAAGTTTATATTTCCATCTATATTTTTTATAAAACGAATTAAACATATAAACAAAAGCAAAATATTACTGAATATTATGTATTGAAATATAATATTAATTGTTAGATTTAAATTAAAATCTATTTACTTAAAATTGACTGAAAATATATATACTTGCTTAAAATAGATATTTGGCGCTGGATTCTTATAAATGATACAAACAAGAATTATTTGTATTACTTCTTTGTTTTAATAATGAGTGTTAACATATTTCAATAGAAATACGTTTAATTATTATAATTATTTATGATTTATACATATCTATTTATAACAATTTTATATTATTTAATATTTGCTTCCAGAGCCTTTTTGCCACAATATTTTTGTGACAATTCAATCATTGTAGCAAAAGGAAAAACTTTTCTATTGAAACTGAAAAATTAAAAAATGTGTAAAGAGTTGAAGCTTAATTCACGAGTAATTTAGGTGATACAATTAAACTGTATGTTGCAAATTTTGTTGAATTTCAATAATTAACAATCAATTTAATTGGTCATCAAATAATTAAATAAAATAACGTAAATCCGATTGACAATTAAATATTTTCCTTAATCGTTCGCGTTCGAATTGAAAATAAATGTTATTAATTGGAGTAAATATTGCTCTTACTCTAATCGGAAATAAATACTGATTTATCGATGAGTTATGAATATAAAATCACTGTATAAAGTGATCCTCCCTAATTTGCACACCCCACATAAAGTACACGTTATAGCAAAAATTTTGTACAGAAAAAGATTTAGAAGGACATATGTACTGTATGTATTTTTCTTGTAAATAGAGGCATTCTGAAGATTTTAAGATAAATTTTATTATTTATAACCGAAATTTTTTATACCTAAATATGCAAACATGTTGAATCCTCTATAAAAATGGATATAGCTTTATTAGCTCTAAATCTAATAGCGAGTTTAACTTCATCTATTGACCTTGAAATCTCCATTTATGAGAAAAGTACATGCGTCATATAATGTGCTCCTCTAAATCACAAAACTTGTATAAAAAACGTTTTTCTATGACGTATACTATAGAAATTATTAAGGATGTGCAAGCAAGGTGTTCTAAGCCCTTAGTTGCAGTTGTATTGTGTCACGTATCGCTGTCCGGCCATATAAAGAATTTCTCATTTATGCATTGTAGATTAAGGCGTACGAGAAGCTCGAATGCCCGGAAGAGAGGAGAAAACTTGCCAGAAAGATCTACGACAATTTCATCATGAAGGAGCTGCTGGCACACTCCCATGTGAGTAAATCTCATTCACGACCGTTTTCTCGATCCTTTTTATTGTGCGAAACTTATCCTTCGCTTCAACACGCGAAATAAAAGCTTTCCGTTCTATTATCAGCCATTGTGTTCGAAAGTTTGCCACGTTGTGCATTTATTTACCGTCCCGGCAAAATTTTCTGCTTCGTGATCCTCTAATGGCCCAGACAAACACTATTTTTCTCTTTCTTCAATTAAAATTAGCATTATTGTACGTTCAATAGCCGACTTATGTACTTTGACAATATATAAGATATCAGAAACTCAATTTCAAAAACTAACCTATGAATTATTCAGAAAATTACCTATTATATTTATTAAAAATTCATTTTTTTATATTAACAAGAATTTTTACGCAGCGAGCTGTAATGATATTCGATCTTTTCAAATAAATTATTTCTAAAATGTTTCCCGTTACATTTGTTTTTGGTTTAATTAAATTCTATGGTTGTGATATGCCACCTGAATTAAAATAAAATTGATAGAAATAATTAGTGAAGAAATTTGAAATTTATTTATAATAATTCAGTTAATATTTACTACAAAATTTTATTGCTTATACAATTATTACTTATGCAAATATTTGCATCATAGTATTTTGTTATTTTACTTATTTTTAATGTTGAACCCAGCTTCATAAAATATAATTCATAGTGCACAAATGTTAAAGGATCTCCTGCAAATATGAGATTGGTGGTCTTAACCTAACATAAAACATTGAATTTGCTTTGATCTTTTTTATTGCAACGTTCTCGGTATAAAATATCTTACGATAAATACTTTACTTATAGTAAAACATAAGGATAATACATAAATAATATTTTATAATATTAAATTTTTAAGAAAAGTATAACAAAAAATATTTCAGTAGTGTGTAGCTTTTGAGTGCCCTTAAAAATGTAAGGTTAGTAGTATGTCTAACTTGACACATTGAATTAGTTAATTTTTTTTCTTGTTTAATTAAAATCACGTTCCTATTATAAAGTGCCTTGCAGTTTTATCAACTATTTAAATAAATTGTAACAAAAAATTGTTTGATAGTGTAGCTACTAAATAGTTTCCGTAAGAATATAAAGTTGTGTTTTGTTTATTAAACAATATTGTTAGTACAAAGTGCCTAATAGTTTTTCGGATATTATCAAAGAAATTTTGCACATATTTTTTCAGTTTCTACAATCCCACAAAGGTTGTGTTAGGTTAGAAGTACCAACCTTGTATTTTTAAAATGGCCCTCGGAAACAATACATTTGAGAATATTAATTTGTAAAACACACTAAGTTGCAAAAACTAAACAAATCGTTAGTGGAATATATTAAAAATTCGTGTATTATAAAGAAGAAATTTGATCGTATAAAGAATCTTTGTAGAACCAAAATTACCTAGCAAAATATTCAGTGACAGTTTGAAAACGATGGAGATCCAACCTTTGGGAGGTTAATGAAAAAAAAAGAAAAGAAAAGAAAATTCATGACTCTGTTCGCCCGAAAAGAGATTACACTTTAAAATATGCACGATTTCGAACATGTTGATTCAAGAGATCGTTTACGAAGAAAAAAGAGAAAGACGAGCTTTGAAAGGCGTTCCCTTTTTCTGCTTGCAAGGCGGCGAAACTCGCTTCTAAAGGATGAAAAACCGCGGGAAAAGCACGTACCCTCGACGTTCTTCGTCTTCTCCATGAATGTTTGAACAAGGATTCGGAGAATGGGTGTTCTTCGTAGTTCAGAAGCAAGGTTTCTAATCTCTGAGCCTCTCGATGCCTACGTACGAGAAGAAACTATTTCCGTGGGCTTTTTCACGCGACTTTTCCCCCGGGTTGTTTCGCCCCTAATTTTAGCCTCGCCTTTAACCGCTTTCTGGCCACGATTTTTCCCCTGGACACATTAAAGAGCCCTCCATATCGCCGATAGACGTTTCCTATTAACAACCAGTTTACGAGTAACACGTGCCTTGTGAAATTACGAGATCTGTGATTTTGTTTGTTCGTCAGGAAACGGTTGAATTATGCTTTATGTTCGATTTCGAAACGCTTCTAGTCACAGATGAATTCATGACATAAAAGTACCTCAAAATAGAGCTTATGCTATATCAATATGAAGCTTGGAGTTTAACGAAAACGACTATATAATTTTATTAGTACTTAGTATGAGCTTTTTTATTGCTCTATGAATTAGTTTTGAAAGATTAAAAACCTAAGGCGAATTTGTGACATAAAAGTCTCAAAATAACGATAATACTGTATCAATTTAAAATGTAGAGATTTATAAAAAAGACTATGTAAGAGTTTCATGGATTTTTTAATTTAAAATAGCTGCTTATTGGTTAGAAGTGTGACTTCTATTGTCATTGCGTAATTTCGAAACGAAGTTTAAGGGAAGTGTACAACTTTTGATACAATGATTTACTTCGAACTTCGTATGATTCTAAAATAATAATAAATAACAATATTGCAAAATTATGACACATTTTTTAAACAAAAAAAATTTGTGTAAAATATTTTAATACATTTCAAAATTTCAAAGTTACAAATTGGAAAATGGAAACTTTAAAAAGTAGAAGATTTAAAAAATCGGAAATTGAAAAAATCAAGCAAAAATGAATTCTGTAATTCATATTATTTTTTTGTGCATTTTAGTTACAGTATTTTAATACATACGTTGCTGATAAATTAATAAAAATATTTTTATTAATTAATAACAAATTTTGTTTACTTTCACCTAGACATATATTACCACATTGACATTGTGCTCTGTGACAAAATACGAAATAATTTTTTAATAATTTTTATAAGTATTTATATATTTATTATTTTTTTATAAAGGAAATAAGCACTGATTAATTTTGGAATAATTTTTATTTCAGGAATACTCCGCAGAAGCGGTGTCCCACGTTCACAAATACCTCGTCAAAAACGAGGTTCCCGTAAACTTATTCGAGGTTGGTCCCCCACAGTCTTGTATCGCTTAATCCTAATAACGTTAACGCTACTTGGTCGATCCCCGTTGATCCGATTAAATCGCATCGATTACCTCTTTGCAGCCGTATATCGAAGAAATTTTTAATCACTTAAGAGGGGAGCCGTTCAAGAAGTTTCTGGAGAGGTATGTTTAGCCAACTAACGAAAGAAAGAGGACACGTGGTCCAGCTTCGTGTTGCTTGGAGGAAAATTGCTAAGAAATGCTGTTGTATATTTTCAGCGAGAAGTACACTCGATTTTGTCAATGGAAGAACTTAGAGTTAAATATGCAGGTATGTTTGCTTGAACTTTCTTTTGCTATGCAGTGTGTGTGTATACATATATGTTTAGTGTTAATTCTTTTTCAGTGTTGTTCATTTTCAGTGAATGGATCTCAGTCATTTTTGTTCGATGAGAAATTAACAGGAAATTGTAGAAGCTAATAATTAAATTACAGAGTCTGTACAAATTTTTTTATTGTAATGATTAGACTGTAAGAGTTTTATACAATTATAGTGTATTAAAATTTGCAAAAAGTATGTAAACTGTATGGTACATGCAAGAAATTGTAATCAATTGTTTAGCAGATGTAAAATTTACAAACTGTGCGAATGAAGGTAATACTTTATGTCATCTGGGAGAAAAAAATGTATTATGAGAACATAAATTTGCATAAATATCTGCAGTTGAACTATATACAATAAAATTCAGAACATATACCAATTTCACATAAATACAATAAAATTGATTTACATACATGCTCTGGATCCTTGCAGAGTTAAAAACAATCTATGACCTATACATATAAATGAGCTTGTATAAATCAAGTAAATAGGCGTTTGTTCAAGCTTACTTCAGAATCCATATCAATTAGATGTAAGTAAAATAGAATTTGTCTATGTAATCTGGATACGCAGATTATATTACATTAATATATTAATTATCAATGTCAGTTAGTTATATGTAAGTAAAGTAAAATTTGTCAATATGTTTGATATTTTTAAGTACTCACAATGTTTAAAATAATCTAGTACCTATTTGAATGAGTCTATATTAACTAATATATTCAGACAGTAGTCTTCTTTTGTGGCAATACTCATTGCATTCAATTTGCATCCAATTCAGTATTAACGTCAGATACTCTGGATGTTCAGAAACTTAAAAATGATTCAAGACCAATATTAACAAGTATATATAATCAAATATATTGAGAAAAATAAGATTCATCTATATGCATTCCAAGACCACAAAGAGTTAACACTACTCTAGGACCTATACAAATTAGTATATTCAGACCAATACACTTTTGTTAGAACAATATTTCCTGTATTCAATTTGAACCTAATTCATTAGCAACATCAGTGAAAAAGTAGAATGTACAGACTATTTGTATATAGCATAGAATAAATTAGTCCCATTCTTTAACACACACATTGTATACATGGCAATTTAATACATGAATCACTTACTAGAAGTTGCTTCTATGCTTCATTGGGTTTCAAAGTTTCCTGGACGGGATTATTGTTTCAGTTGACGATGAACGACTTCAGTGTGCATCGGATAATCGGCAGGGGCGGTTTCGGAGAAGTTTACGGGTGTCGGAAGGCGGACACCGGGAAAATGTACGCAATGAAGTGCCTCGACAAGAAGCGAATAAAAATGAAACAAGGGGAAACTTTAGCGCTCAACGAAAGGATAATGCTTTCGGCAGTCAGTACCGGAGTAAGCTTTACTCAAGGATGTGATATCCTAAAAATACCGTAGACGGTTAAAGTTAGGAAGCGGTAGAGGCAGATTTCAATTTACTGGTCAAACATTGTTTACCTCTGAATATTTTGTAATCCGTTGTATCTATATTTTAATTTTACAGCTGTGCTTACAATGTTAAACAAATATGTAACTTTTGACTCTGTCATGTTTCTTTTCAATGTCAAATTCCTTTAAAAGAACTCTTGTGTTTCGCAGTTGCATTAACATTCTTTGCCTCTTTTCGTAAATATATTGTGTGCAAAACACTGACCTTGAAATGACTTTGAAGCCTCTACTTAGTAAATTTCACATTACTTTATAATCTCTTCTTTCATTTGTGAAGTTTTCTGAGACTTCTAGAAGATACTTGGTACTTTTCTGTTATCTCAAGATATATTACTTTTAATACTACTAAACAGTTTGTTATAAAAAGTTTACCATGAATTAATATATAAACTTTCAAACGACGGAAAAATGTTAAGTACCTTTTTAACTCATCTTACTTCTCTAATGTCATACAATTATTTATAGATATAGAATCCATTATTGTGTATTAAATTATAATTGCCATAAATTATGATGTAATTATCTAAACACATAGAAAACTTTATTTAAAAATCATTTAAGCATCAATGTAGCTTGTTTGTAAATAAAACGACTTGTTAAACAACTAAAATATAATTGTAACTATGGTTTCAGGTGGATTGTCCGTTTATAGTATGCATGACATATGCCTTCCAAACTCCAGACAAACTCTGCTTCATTCTGGACCTAATGAACGGCGGTGACCTTCATTATCACCTCAGCCAGCATGGAGTATTCAATGAGCGAGAAATGAAGTTCTACGCAGCTGAAGTGATACTGGGATTAGAGCACATGCACCGCAGGTACATCGTTTATCGGGACCTGAAGCCTGCAAATATTTTACTGGACGAGCATGGACATGTCAGAATATCAGATCTGGGATTAGCTTGTGATTTCTCAAAGAAGAAGCCACATGCAAGTGTGTAAGTATAAGCAAGAACCTACAAACATATATTATATTTCTATGGATTGTGTAGTGTTTATATGGATAATACAAGAGATAATTATAGTATTTTAATAATTCTATTTTCTGGGATGAAATTGAATTTAAATTATAGCAAATCCAAAAGATCTTTGCTTAAACAAAATACTAACATGGTACATAATAAGAAAATAATGAAAAAAATTGTTCGCTTAAATAAAATAGTAAAATAATAAGATGAATTAGGCTTCGTGCAGACATGCAGACATTGGTTACTTAAATGAAGTAATAAGACAGTAAGATAAAAATATTATCATTAAGTATCAGTAAATTTTTAGATAATTATTTATTACAACTTAATTACTGTCATAGTTACATTTAAAATATAGCATAACATTACTTATAACTCAGATGTATTTGTAATCTAACTTATTAAAGTTCGTTTGTTACAGCGGAACTCATGGGTATATGGCACCAGAAGTGCTGTCGAAAGGTGTGACCTATGATTCCAGTGCTGATTGGTTCTCATTCGGTTGCATGTTGCATAAATTATTAAAAGGGCACAGTCCATTCAGGCAACATAAAACCAAAGATAAACATGAAATAGATCACATGACATTAACTAAGGTTTGTTACTCTTCTATTCTATAAAGTTTATATTTAACAGCATAAATTTTTTAAATGAAAGTTCAATTTATGACGATAATAATCCATTAAAACAATTTCAGAACGTCGAACTACCAGAAACATTTTCGCGGGAACTGCGCTCTCTGTTGGAAGGTTTGCTGCAACGCGATATCAACAACAGACTCGGTTGCCGTGGCAGAGGGGCCGACGAGTTGAAAGAACACCCATTTTTCAGTGGTATTGATTGGCAACAAGTTTATCTCCAGAAATACACACCGCCACTTATACCGCCACGTGGTGAAGTGAACGCCGCAGACGCCTTTGATATCGGTTCCTTTGACGAAGAGGATACGAAAGGTATCAAACTGACGGATGCGGATCAAGATCTGTACAAAAATTTCCCTCTAACCATCTCTGAAAGATGGCAAGCTGAGGTAGCCGAGACTGTGTTCGAGACAATCAATAACGAAGCAGACAAGGTATAAATTGTTAACTTAAGAAATTCTGTTTTAATATTATGTTGCTATTACTTACTATTTTTCTTTTTTTATTATTTTACAGTTGGAGAATAAGAAAAAAGCTAAGCAAAAACAGCGATTTGATGCTGATGAGAAAGGTAATATTTTATACGCCATAGAATTCTGTAATGTACTATACAGAGTAGATCAATAATTATTATCACCTCAAATGTCTGCGATATTTATTGGTGTTAGAAAAAACTTTCTCTTATAAAAGTTACACGGTAAAAAGGGACCATCGTATAACGTTAACATTGTGAATTTTTTTTATATTATACCCTAATACTTTTCTACGTAGAATATTCAGAAGAACCAATCCTGTATAAAAGAAAGAATATATATTGCTATTTAAAAAAATAGCAATGACATCGATGATATTAATTAATAATTAATGAATTGTTCTCTAACATGAACAGTATCGGAGATATTTGAACTGGTAATAGTTATTAATCAATGAATTGTTAATAGTCGATACACAGTATTTAAGTAATCTGTAGTTTTATTTAAAAAAATATAACTACAATTGTTTATTGCAGGATCAGACTGCATTTTACATGGTTATATTAAGAAATTAGGTGGTCCTTTTGCAAGCGCTTGGCAGACGCGTTACGCAAAACTTTACCCTAATAGATTAGAATTACATCCCGAATCTACGACGAAGCCTGAACTTGTTTTTCTCGACCAGGTAAGCATAGAAATGAATTAAATAATGACAATAAAGAATTATAAGTTAGGGTTCGAAAAGGTAAACACTTCGTATGTAAATAAATTTCAGGTTGAGGAAGTCAGCGCTGACCTCCAGCACGTGAAAGGAGAACAATGTATTATCGTCCGCACGAGAGATGCGAAAATAGTACTTACATATCCCGTAAGTATTTAAAATTGATATTTTTGTAGATTGTAGATGAAGTGACGACTAATTAAGTACTTAACATCGCTTGCAGTTTCATGTACTAAATTTATAAGTTATTATCTTTGTTAATAACTTTTGTTTTAACTTACTTGTTTAACCAAATATTTTTGGTGGACGCGGTGCAATTTAATACCAACATAACCTCATTCTGAATTCATAGTTTATAAATATTTTGAGCATTTTGTTGTATTATGTCACTGAAATGGTAGAACAGCTGCCTAAGTTAACAATATTGGTACGTTATTTGTTAACATTATTAGTACAAACTAAATTATTCAAGTAAATAGCATACGTTGTTTATGCGTTGTTCTTCCCTTTTGAGTACATTTGCAGTACATCTTCAGAACATTTCCATCAAATTGTATTTTACTGTGTCTATGTACAGATATTATATTAGATATATGGTTCAGCATATCTAACATCTTGTGCTATCATTGCTGTCCGAATGCTTATCTAACATCCTCCCTTTTGTAGTTGGATTCATGTCACCTGTCTGTCAGTACAATATAATATAGTGCAACATAGCTGTTAAAATTATTTAAAATTCTTAGCTGAAGATAAAGTTAATTAATAATATGTTGTCCAACATTTATCATGTGTTAGTTTAAAAATTTATAATCGTCTATTGTATTTATTATCTAAATGTAAATTGTAGAATAGTTGTAAGTGGGTAGCCGCTATTGTAAACTGATGAACACAGTAGCATAGTTCAAATTTTTTAATATAAAATTTTGTTAATGCGGTGTTAGGGAATTAGGGAACTTGGAAGTTCGGAAGTTCGAGAATTTGAGGATTTGGAAATTTAGAGATTTGGGAACATGAAACTTTAGGATTTCAGGGATCTGGAAATTTGAACATTAGATATTTGAAATTTGAAAATTTTTATATTTGAATATGTAGAAATTTAAGAATTTGAGAATTTTTACATTTAACAGTTCGAAAAATTAGAAATTAAAAAATTTAGGAATTTGAAAGTTTACATACTTAATTCTCTGAAATTGGTACGAAGTAATGAAAGAGTCCTCCTTGTACACTTCTTTTCATTAAAAGGAAGCTAGGTTGCACCAGACTGTACCTAACAAAACTTTATTAGAAGGTACTTCTTTATTATAAGCGGTAAAAATAAATAACAAATTATTGTTTCAGGATGAAATCAGTTTAAAAGAATGGGCGGTATCACTAAGATCCGCGCACAAGTGTTCAATGGAAATGCTGGGCAATATGGCAAAAAAAGCAGTAAAGATATACGGGACTGAACGGGATGCAGTGATTCCACCGATGCAGCGCTCCACGAATGGCAACTAGCCCACTGCTAATACCTGCACGCCGTCATTATACTCCAGTCCCACTGCCTCCCAGCAGGAGCAACTTTTTTTATACTGAAAATCAACACAGAGACCTAGAAGAATTTCCAACACGGATGGTACCGAGAGTGGTGTCTTCTCCCTCTACGACCAGCAATCCGCGGAATCAGACGTATCTAAGTCTCGGAACAGCTCCAAAGAAACTCCCTTTAAACGGCGGGTAGCGTCGCGCTGTATAGAGACTCTAGGAAGTAGTGTCGTACGAATCGTCACGTCGTTATATTTGTACGTTAGCTGTATGTGCAATGTGGCGTAGGAACTAGCGACTGAACAATGCCCATCGACACAAGCGCGCGTACGCGCGTTCATTCACGTAAAAATCTTCATACAGGATACATACATGCACGCAAAACACGTATACTCAGGTGCAACATAGACTTCTACAGATTAAGGAGAAATATAGACGGAGAAGCCTAATTTAGAACCTTTTGTCATTACACATAAAAAAACATGGACAGATAAGGCAAGAGGTAGGACATTTCTTCCCTTACGGTTCTCCTTACTTAAGAGAAGTCTAAGTTGTATGTAACCGTACACACATACATACATGTACACACAGTGAACACGAAAATGCAACCGGTAGTGTATTAGTGTTATATCAGTACGAAATACGCCCTGAATCCTGATTATACTTCTTCTACACCGTTCTATACCGCTCGTTTACTTAATTTATTTACTAATGCAGAACGATTTTATATTGTCGTTACGTAAACGGTAACACACACGCGCGCGCGAAATTCGTTTATTTATTGTGTTGAAGGAATCGAGAAAACAAAACGAAAGAAGAACTCGAAACAGTTCGTACATTGTCGGCAGCCAACAGAGGATCGCTGTAATAAAATTGTGTACGCTCGAATGGATACTGGCGAGTTCGCTCCGGCAATAAAATTGTGCGACGAACGTAGATCCTGTCTACATTTCTTCATTCAACTCAGTCCCATGCCCAAAATAGGAAGTAAGTAGTTTAAAAGGCCTACATAACTCAAGATAGCATAGCAAACGTTTACTTTTATTTTTTCTGCAACATGTTAAATCACATTTTACTGTAGTATCAGGCAAAAATAATTATTTGAAAACTGAGTTTTATTGCATGCTCTGTGCTACTTCGTTGCAGAAGAAAATGATTTATTGAACTTAACCTGGTAACCTCAGTGATTAATATATATCACTTTATTTCAGGATTTGCAAAATTTATTAATAATGTACATTTTGATTGCGGGTTTGAGAATCTGGGTCTGTAAATTTGAGAATCAAGAAATTAGGAAATTGGGAATTTGAGAATCTGAAAATATAAGAATTTTATAACTTGGGAATTTGGAAATTTGGGTTTTTAGAAAATTAGAAAATTTAGGAATTTGAAAATTTGAGATCAATATTTATTGACAATATAATGTTAACAGTGAACATCCTGAGATACTAGCAACATACATTAATCACCTGAGGTTTCCGTAACATACAAACTATTATCAAAAATCAGTATTATATACATTTATTTTTAAAAGTAAAAACGATTGAAGAGAAGTAACTTTAAAAGAGGGTTAGTATTAATATGTATAACCAATTTGTACTAAATAGCTCAGTTACTAAATTCATAAATGTTATATTAATGTATTTTATTTTTCACGAATCTCCCTTAAAAACATTGCTAGTTTTGGATCCACGTTAACAGATCCAAGTCTTCGTTCTAAGGTTTCAAAATCAACTCTTTCAAGCCAACTGGCAGGATCAATTTCTTTCTGAGGAAGAGGACAGAATAATCGTTCTACTGCAGCACATAAACCGCACCAACTTCTAAAATTCAACGGTTCTTTTATTTCGCCAAATAGAAATTTAAATTGTGTTTCTTGCTCTTCACTCATAGGTTTTCCAATCACTTCTTGGAGAGCTTCTGGAATGTTCTGTGGTAAAATCTTCTTAACGTCCCGTATCATATCGTCTTGAAACTTATTGAAAACTCTACCAAAGATTAATTTTCTTTCCGTAGAAACAAAGACATGTTTGCTGAGATATTCCATCACCGTTAATCCTAGAAACAGTTTTGGGTATGTATGCTGTGTCGACTTTAATTCAATTATAAGACATGAATTTGCTTAAAGATTTAAATATCAGTGTAATATTTTGTTTTATACCAAAGATGTATGTACCATCCAACCAATAGTTATGGAAGCATGTTGCATTATTCTACATAAAGTATAAAATCGTATGTACCACGTAGACTTCCGCTATCAAGAATTTCAAAACGAGCCACTTGACGAGAAAATACTCTTGGTGTATTTGACAGAGCAGGGTTTGAGTATGTTTGAGATCTTCTTGAACGTGAATAAGTTTCTCCTTTCACTCGTAGAGCCTCTTCGAAGGCAAGTTTTCTCTTGTAATTATATTTGATAAGAAATGTTAAAATTATTTATAAAACATTCTTATATCATAATATTTTAATAATGATATGACATTTTCTTAATAGTATAATAGTTTAGATTTATCTAAATATTTGAATAGTAGAAAATTACTGCATTTTTGAAGTATTAACTGCATAAAAGAATCTTAATGTTACTTTTTAATCTCACCCTAATTGAAAATTCTGCCTCCACCTTGTCACTATCCAATTCTCTACAAAGATGTTTCAAAATATCTGGCTCCAGAAAACTAGGAAGCATCGTAGAAGGTATATTAGTTATTGCAGAAGCTTTCTTTGGAGAGGTTGACAAATTTTCTGTATCACTATTAGCTGTATGAATTCTGTAAAAAAAAGAAGAAACAGCTTGAACTAAAATAGCAAAAGTAAAAATATTTAGAGTGAATCGTCACTAACGATGTTCTCCTGGAACCGTCGCCTATATGTGATATTTGAGTTTCAGTCGTTTCAAATAAATCACGAACTTCGGTTTGCTGTCCATAAGCTGATCCTCTTCTGCATTTTCCTTTACGTAATCGCTTTCCTCTTCTGCGAATGATTGTGGGTTGTTGTTCCTTACTTACTTTTTCTGTTTGACCTTCCACTACATTGACACTAGAATTCTTAGAAATTACAAAATTTTATATTGAAATATATATAAACTCAAAAACATTTTTATTCCATACAGATGTGTCAAATAAAACATTTCATAGATTTTTAATAAATTTAATTGTGAAGTACCGATTCAGAAGCGTCTGTAGTAATGAATAGATTTGAAGCATCAGCTGAAGGGTTGAATGAACGTGATTGACAACGAAGTTTAGGCTTAGATATAAAAATCTCAGTTTTTCTATGAGTTGGTGGTGGTTCTAAAGTCAAAGCATGCCAAGTAAAAGTATCGTTTTCCTGAAAATAGAATTTATATAATTATTATAATCATGCAAGTAATGTAAATATCTCAAATCACCTGCTTGTGTGAATTAGTCCTGAGGTCTAGAACTAATGTTGTACGTTCTCTTGGATTACAGGTCACTGGAAATTCATCTTCAATTGGTCTGCTGGTTAAGACAGGCCCACTAGCAAGTGTAGGTGC
The DNA here is from genome assembly GCA_036983795.1 of Megachile lagopoda. Classification (NCBI taxonomy): domain Eukaryota; kingdom Metazoa; phylum Arthropoda; class Insecta; order Hymenoptera; family Megachilidae; genus Megachile; species Megachile lagopoda. Next base: position 2,203,744 of record CM072793.1, read on the forward strand.
TGGAGTTACAGGTCTTGAATCTGTCTCAGTATATTTTCGAAATAATTCTTCAGGAACAGTAGCTTCATCTGTGTTAATAATTTCTATTCTCATATTTCCACTTGTATCAGTGACACCACTTGCAGTCATCAAATTTGCCTTGATCATTTCCATTTCTTCCGGTAACAACAAAGCCTTTCCTTCAGTTGCCTGTAGAGCATACGCAACAGCATACAAACTGATATTTCAATTTAACTCTTGACATATGCATAATGAGACTTGAAAATGCTTAATGCATAATATTCAAAATTATATTTTGTTATTATTGCCTGTATACAATGTTAAGGTTATAATTTTACCCATGAATCTTTTGCTCGCCTAAGCACTTCTTTTGCTTCGCAGTCTGCAGGATGATTACACAATACGGAGCAGCCATAAGGATAAGGATTAAAGAGACCAGAAAAGGGTCGAAGAATAAAAGGTACTGGTTTGGTAGATCCTGAAAGTTCTATTCTCTGCAATAGATAAGAAATTTATATTTTAACTTTTTGCTTTCTTTTCATCATAAGAAAAGGTATCTAGATTTTGTTTTATTTTTTTGAGGCACATATAAATAATTATAATTCAGTAATACATTACATTAAAATACATAAATAATACTTAAGGATCAATTTTTGTATTTTTAAAATATGAACGTAGATTCATTGTTACCAAATATGTAAGCAGGTTCAGGAAATACCAATTTATATATTTTTAACAATTTCTTTCAACGAATACCTTCGGTTTCGGACGATAAACCGGTCGAATTCGTGCTTCTATAAGACCAGTTGCACTCGCAGCTTTTGCCATTATTTTCTGTAAAATTATTACCATACAGTATACAACGTGAATCTTCTTTATCGTAACGTAAATAAATCGTTGGTCGTCTTGGAGCTAGGTTACTAACGTAAACTTGATGGGTCGATTGATGAAGCTAGGGTATATAATATTAGACTCTCGTCACCTTTAACCCTTTGTTGATTGCTGTAGTATTAAGAATCATTCCGAAGTAATTGTTTAAATGGTCGATGTTGCGTGATACAGACATCGTATATCTACTCAATTAAATTCTATAATTGCAAACAACTAATACATAACTTTTAACACAGCTTTTTTTCGATATAAAGATGTGCTTTGCTTGATATATATTTTTATTTTCAAGTTCTGTTTCAATTATTACAACAATTTTGGTTTGACTGTTATAATACAATATTGATATTTCAAAGTATTGTATAAATTCAAAGTTTTTGTATGATTTTATATACCCAATACCGAGAAGAAATATTACAAAAACTGATGTTCAAAACTGTAAATAATTTTTACTACAAAGTGAATGTGAAAAATAAAATAATTAAAAATAACGAAGTTTATTTATATTTCATGTAATACACTTAGTACATACATATATGATTTCAAATACTTAAATCTTAAGCATATATTTTAGGTAAGGATCTTCCTGTCTGTGTCCAGGATATTTCTTTTTGTACTTCAAACCAGTTACCAGAGTAGAGCTCTCTGGGAATGCTGTTTTGCCATTGAAAAGTGTATCCGTATCTGGAAGTTTTTTAGAATTAGTTTGTTTATATTTATTAAGAAAAAGAGCAAAAAACAAAAACCTATTTATAAAGTGTACCTATAATATTTTTCCTCTGATACAAAATACAATAATAAAATCCTTAACAACAGTACCAATTTAAAAATATATAAAAATGAATCATTTTATTTAGAGGAATTTGATATTAAATTTGTCAACAACCTTTAAAAGTAACATCCTACAAAATTTCTAGTACAGAGAAAATGTTCAAAAGCAACATACCTGGATGGAATCGAACATAGTCATAATTAATTTGCAAATTCTTTGGTAATTCCATATTACGCATTACATCCAATGGAGTTACATTGCCAACTGGTGTATTATAATATTCTTTTAGATCAGCTGCAATAAGAATTATTTGGTTGGGTAACTAACAAAATAATAAAATGTAAACAATGCATCAAATTTAAATGATTGAAACACTAAAATAGCTATTTTTAAAATCTTTCTAATATGTAGTTTGTTACTTCATAATATTTTTATTTCTAATCATTTATCAATCTTTGAATTGTCTTAATTTTCTTTTGTTCAAATATGCCACTCCCCAATAATTAGTTCTTTAGAAATTATTGTATTAAAGTATAAAAACTATTACAATAAAAAATTCGTATAAACTCAAATAAAATCTGAACATCTTCCTCTCTTCCTACCACCTGTTCCACCTCGCAATACAAATAAAATTCAAATCGATTCAAGTAAAATAAAATTAATTTTAAAAAAACGACTATCTTACCAATAGTTTCGATAAAACATAAAACAGAATTTGTTAACGAATGTTGAAATTCTTTTTCACACGCTAGGAAGAGATTAAAACGTTGTAAGGAATCGTCGATTTTTGTTTCATCATCCGCTGAAATACTTTGTTCATTGCAAATTTTATTTATGCGATTAGATACATCTTCGGGAGGATTGTATGCCTGTCGATACCTCAGGAATCTGAAACAATAAAATGCATTACAATGCAAATAATTGTGAAAAGGCAAAAGAAATATATCTGAATATTTTCTGTATTTTTATCGTTTATTATATGAATTATTTCATTTAAGATGTATTTAAAAATGAACGTGACGTCTAAGGAGGGGGGGGGGGGGGGGGGCGGAATAATGGAGGTTATTGCTCCTGTTACAAAATTAGGAAGAAAATTATTTACATTGTGATATAAAATTACTTTCACTAGTTAAACTAATTACTTAAGCTACAACCATATCAAAAGATTAAGAAATTATTTATAAGGATTTCGTGCCCTCTATCTCCCTCCAAACAAAATTCTGAAACACGGATCGAACAGAAACCAAAATTTTTTCGATCATTAAAGTTGCCGAAAAATTAAAATTAAAACTTCCTATTTATTTAAAATGTGTTGGAAAATGAATACTGTAATGAAATTATAATGAATATATCAATGCTAAATACTGCAATTAAAATTTGTTAAGTATTAATATCATAAAAAAATTACAATTAAATATTAATAAATATTGATTGCAAAATATTATTTATTAAAATAAAAACGAGTTAAGTTAGATGAATTCTTTATAACAGTATCACTAATATTGAAATTTAATTATATGCTGAAGAACAGTAAAAAAATATATTTTATTAATATTTAATTAAGGGAAAAGGAAGTTCCGTTAATAAAAAGTATTAAAAGTACCCGTTCATTTTTACCTGAACTGTACCGAATGTTGAAAATATCGATTTTGCGAGGAGCACCTAGCTTCTCTGATTCTCAAAAGGTATATTTTGATAATACGCCCACTGTCAGTAATTTTTCCATACAAAATTATTCAAATTTTGATATTTTGTAACTTTTCGAAATAATTTTATTTTTTTAATGGTATTTCATAAAACAAAAAAGTTCCAAAGATCATAATAAATAACTTATCGAAATCAATGGCAGTTCAATAATTCTATATAATCGATTAATTTTCTGTATAATTTTAATATTAGATTACTAATTTATTTTTTTCATATATTATCTAATTAGCAATAAAATTATATTGATTTAAAAAAGTTACTATTATCATCTTGAGTACGATCAATGTAACACAACTTTTTTAGCATCATTTAATTTTTTAAATAGTAAATTTAAAAAATTCATTTTTATTGTATTTAAAATTGTAAAACATATGTGGTTATTAAAATTATGAAGTACAAAAATTAAAAAAAAAAATGAAGTTTATAAAATTGTTTGCAGACGGATCCTAAAATCAAACTTTCCTGAAATATAGAAAGTCTGCGAAAAACGGAGCAGGCGACGAAGTCGGATAGAATTGAGCCATCGAGGTGGAAAGTTGTCTTCTTTCGTTAAACGACACTTAATTAACGCATGATTTATTTCCTTCCCACAGAGTATGGATGCTCCTCCTCTACATATTTACACCGGAACAATAGATTTCAGCAAATAAACGACTTATTGTTCCCGTCAACATAATTCATTCTTCACCGCGGTCGCGGATCGATCACGAACTACGTCAACTGATGTGTGTTGGCAAAACAGTACGAAACAAATTTAAGTCCCTCTCGAATCTTATTCCTGATGCGACTCGTTTATTGTTAATAGAAATACGAACGATCCCGCATTATTGATCAACTATATAAAATGATCAACAATGTCAAATAGCTTTAAGTTTTTAAACGAGCTTAAAACATTTGTTCAAGAAAGTCCGTCCCTAACAATAGGAAAGGCATATTACGACAGAGTAATTAGTACGACACGAATTTCCATTTAAAAAATCGCAGACATATCTATTGGATTACCACATGAATTTCCTGAAGACTATCTCTGTCGATAGTCATTGATTTCACGGTTTGAAAATCAATATCGTCTCTTCTAGATTATCTCGACACGACTCGCGCCAAACTTTTCGTAACGTGTAAAAGACTCCGGTTACCGGACGAAGTGCGGTAAGGGAGGCTTCCCTTAAAAGAGAGGAGAACCGTGGGAGAGGAGGGGACAAGATCGATGTCCAACGACTGTACAGTGGTGCCCTCAGTTGTATTTTCTCAGGATACAGTTATGGCCAATACTGGCCAGGAACGAAACGTATCGAGGAGAAACCCGTAGCTACGAAAGTTTCTAATATTTCAGCGAAACTTTCGTTCCGCGTTGCGATTGTCCCCCATACTTGACTTAATCCAGATACGTAACAAACCTTACCGATTACTTAAATATACGTATGAAGAAACTGTTTACTTATGTTTCCGATGGTTCGGTTTTCCATTCAATAATTTATAGGGAAATTGACGTTTCGAGAAAATGAGAATGCAGTTTTATTTTCCATCCGTTTAACCGTAATCTTAATACGCCTTACGAGAAACGGGCGATAGTTTGTCAATGTTAATCACAAGGACGGAGAAACTTGGTCTTCGAAACAGGTGTTCTCAATGAAACTGGCACAATCGGAGAATGAAAATATGCAAGGACTAAATCGTTTTGTACATTTGCCGTTGCCATACGTGCATTGTTCTGTAACATTATACTTGAATTGATAATTAAATTAATAAATTTGGTTTAACGATGTATGAAATATTTTAAAGTAACGTAACTAGCGAGAATTCTTGTGGTCAATGGAAAATCTGATATAGCGGTACAAAAGGGTATGGCACCAGACGTTACGTCACGTGTAAAGATGGAATCAAAGTCAGCTCGTAGATACTCATGAATTTGAATCAATGGGATATTCAAATGTCATTTCATTCGAATTTACTATAATTTCAGAAACTTAGTATTCCGCATAATGCGTCCATCTTGTATGTAATAAAATAAAAATTTGTTCTGAATTTTAAAATAAACACACATTAATTCTTAAACTATAATTCAAATTTAATAATTAAATCCTGCAAAAGTATTACTAAAATTTGTACGAATTATATGTGTCGTACCAAATAGTTTAATAAATGTGACTGTACTATTCGATTTACGTGATTCATCGTTACCGTTGTTTTGGAGTATTTACAAAAATTTTGTATTTTTTTTTACTTAATGCGCTTTTCAAAATATTTTCTATACAGAAGTAGCGCTGTATCTTTATGCACGTAATTTAATAATTGTAATACGTTTGGATAAATCACAGTAATAATCGCGATATTATTAATTTCATCCCCAGTCGTGCATATCTATCAAACAATTGTTTGTAAAAATCGGGGTGCCATGGACGCTCGTGTCATCCCTGAGAGTAGTGAAATACGGCAGCTCATTGGTCGTCGCGTAGAAAAGAGGTGGTAAACGGCAATATGGCCGCAGTGTGTCCTCTGTCAGTTGGCCAGCAACGCGACGTAACGCGAATATTTCGATCAAATTCGTGCGTAAGCTGACTATAATACTCACCCTTTAGTAGAGAGTGACGTGTTATCATCGTTGAAAGTGGGGGTCACTACTTTAGGTGGTCTGGATGATTTCTTGCTCTTAAAGCGAGTTACATCGTATCGCAAACTCGTCTGTAAAATGACGATGGTCTCGTTAGTGCGCGTTTCGTATGAGTTAAACTGTTTCACTCCTGCTGCGGAGTGTAGTGCAATAACGGTGATTAAAAAGTGTACGTAAAGTGTCTGCACTGACCGTGTTCACGGCGAGAATAGTGGATGAACTTTTTAAAGGATTCGCGAGTAAACCATGCCTGATGAGCGCCGCCATCTTCTTCCTCGTCGTTGAAGGGAACTGCGCGAGTTGAGCAGTAGGAGGCGCCTCGGGCGGCTGCGCTTGTTGTTTCCCATCGTCCGCCATTTTACGGTCGCCATTGAGAAGTGAAAACCCTCCTAAATGTTCTCGAATAATAGCGGCCTCGCCGTGTGATTTTCGGGGCTGAGAGAGGCGCGCCGCCGCGAGAAGTGTTGCTAATGAGTGTACGGCGTACGATGGAGAAGCCATGACGCATCCGTCGCATCAAACGAACGGCGCTAGCCTGGAGGACTGCCACACGAATTTCTTCGCACTGGTGAGTGATCCAGTGAGAGCCCACTCTTCGTTAAGAGTCGGAGCACATATCTTTTACTGTGTTTGGACATGTACAGAGACGGACGAAGCTTTGGCTTCGCAACACGGAAGCCAGTTGTCTAGTGACTGTTTAACGGTACCGCATAACGTTGCGAGGCAAGAAGTCGGCCGGGTTAACCTATATATCAGAGAATTCCCGTGGGCAGTACTCGATCGTTCGTTGTCGACGTTGGTGTTGTGTGTATCGCGGCACTCCCCTCCCCTCCCATTCTGCCACTATGTATATACACGTACATGCGTGTATACATACGCTTGTACGTGCATAAATACATATATGTGCACGTACATAAAGTACATACATATATACGTGCGCAAAGCGTCTATATGCGCGTCAGTGGGATTTGAAGTTTATACGACCCAATGTCATTCCTGATTCATGTCGTCCCTGAGTTCTCCACTCGTGAGAGAATTAAGGAGGTTGCAACAGGGCTAACCGGTGACTGTTGCATCTCTATCTTTTCCATCCTAGTGATTATCTTCTTCGATTGTTCGCGTGCCACTGTGTTTTCTTTCGTGCCTACTGGTGCTATCTCTCTAGAAACTGTCGCGGAACGCGACCACGACGCTTTCGTCTCCTCGCTCGACAGATAATGAGATCGTCTCTCGTAACATTCCTTTCGCCTTTCAACGGAGCCAGAAAACTGTGTCAGACATTGTTTGTACCGCTTGAAAGTCGTCGTCTGCTCTGGTCCGGCAAATCTACGAACTCCTTTTCGTTGAGCCCGATGAACCTCGAACGTGCTTCTACGATACATACCAACCTATCGATATACATACATGGATTCTTCATACTACAGGATGTTTTGAAAATGAATAGTCAATCATCCAGAACGTATTTTACTCCGTTTGAAAGACGAGCAATGTTTCGTGCACGGTTAAATGTATTTCGTGCACAATGATGTTTCGTTTATAGGTTATCATTTATGAACGGTGATGGAAATATTCGATACTTTCGTAATTTCGTAATTATGTGATTTCAAAACGGAGAATGCGTGAACTAAATATTTTCAAACGAGTTATGTGACTTGTCAGTGTTTTTCTTATTCTGTTAATTCAAAATTGCCGCGTTTTCAAACTTGGTGCATCGATTTCTACGTTCAATACTTTTCGAACATATGGTTTTAAAAAAGTGCGTCGAATGTCATTCTCGAATATTGAACAAATTTCTGATACATTTACCGCATTGATTGACGTATTTATTTAATTATACGTGTTTGCGTTTGTCTGGAAATCGATAAAGCATGTTGCAACATGAGTTTCGAATCGACGTTTGCGGCATGTCAGAATAATACTTTGTTGAAGCAATACGTTCATCGTGATCGCGAAATATTATTTGTATCTTTCTAGGTTCGAAAGTTAGGTCCACCTAGTTTAGAAACGGCCTGTATGCAAGGTTTCTACTAAAGGTTGTCTCCTTTTTTCTTTCTTTTCTGACCGTGCAATACGCGCGCAGCGTTTGTGTATACATGTCGCTGGTATAACGGCGAGACAGACACATTTTTCTGTTACATTGGCAGCGCACCGCATTCCCACGAACAGTCGATCAAAACAACCAGTACTGAATGAGCCATGTCGTTCGTTTTTTTCCACTTGTCTGTTATATGTGATTTTCCAGGAGTATGGTGTTATCACGAATGACAAACTTTCCTCCATTACCTAACGAATAATTAACCTTCTTTTTAATTCTTTACATGTCAATAGTATACGATCACACCCATCCGACAGCTAATCTAGTTTAGTTTCATATTAGTAGTCTGAAACTGAACGGTAAATCCTACATGTCTGAGGCTATCAACCATTTGACAGTTGTATCTTTTGTACGTTTTTTGGAAATTTTCCAGTTATAAACGTTACGGAGATATTGAATTTTTTTCTTTAATCTCTGCAGTCGATTAAAATTCAAGAAAGTCAGGTCGTTTGTTGTGTCATTGGTTTGCAGGAAAAGCAGTGCTTTCGTTTTGACTCCTCGCAGCTTTCCCCCCGATGAAGTTCGTTTACGTCCTCGACAGTTCGTCGTCCTCTATCGTTCCGCGTGAATTCGATTCGAGAAATAGTTTCGATATTTCCGTTTAATCGATATTCAGTGCAATTTTGCGTTGATATTTCTGCATTAAATGCTATAATCATTATTTTCTTTAATTATTTACCGCTTCACATTATTGATAAACATTTACAGATGTTGAATGTTATTTTTAATGAAATATAGATTCAAAAGTTTAAATTAGGTTAGTTTTCGACGTTTAGATAATTGAGATTGTTAATTTTAGTATTGGTTAGGTTAACACCTATCTTTGACTTATTTTTTGTTTAAACTAGTAAAGTAGAGTAATTTTATGTGTTATCACGTTACTTGAAAAAAAATTTGGTGTTTCTGGAAACTCGTAGATATCAAAATATTTAGTTTTTCGGATGTTATTTCTCCACAATTGATTCACATAATTTTTTAAAGAAAAAAATCGTGGAAAAGTACTGGGCAGAATAATTCGAAGGCAGTTTTAGTGTACAGCTTTTATAGTCACTTTGTATTCACAGTAAAATTCGAGCTGCAACGGCCAGGTAGGAGCAATGCTCGACTACAGTGGTTCTCATTCCAATCGTATATGAAATGTCATCTTTAATTGAACACTCAAATGGCAATTATATCTATTAATGTAATTTAATTTAAAAATACAAGTGAAACGAAATAACAGGATTTAATGATGATTTAATAGTTTTTTATTTTTTTATATAATAGTTTTTCTTTGCAAAATATATTAAAATTTATTTATTACTGGAAAATATTTTAATATAATTTTTAATAATTGCAAATTTTAATATTATAACTCTTTTAATTACTGAAACAGATGTGTAAATATCGAGGGGGGAATTTAAGGAATCATTGATACAGATTACAAGGAACTGTAATACTGAAACGTATAGTAAGAGGATCCTGATCTTCCTTCTTCGTTGACGTTGGAATGATTGAAATGCACGCAGTCACGTAGCCTTGTAGAATTTACTAGGCATTTAATGCTACACATTTTTTTAACATTCTATACAGATATATGTATACACATCTTTTTCTCTTTTCTGCTGTCGAGATTCGAATGTTTACAACAAATAATCTTTGAATTATTGCGCATCAAATAAAATATACTATTCGTTTCATGATTTTAGGCAGAAATGGGTCTTTCTCAATGACAGTAATGATAATGCTTTGTATATATCATTATACAGCGCAGCATATTATCTTTGTCATAATGTGACCTCGTAATTTACACTCGATGTATTATTGATTATATTTTTAAAAAAGAATATATAAATATTAAAATAAAATTGTGTCGTAAATATGATTCGCCTAGAATATTATTCGAAAAAAAAAAAAGAAAAATTAACTGTTCTAAAATTCAATCAAAGATTTTTAGTGTTCATTCTTATAATTATTTAGCAATGAATCTGCTAAATATTTCAAAATTCTATAAAAATTTATAAAATCTATTTGTTACATTATTTTTTAAAATTGTATTGTTCCTATTAAAAAATTGACAAATATGGGTTAAATTTTCTTTTATTTACAACAAACGAAAATATATTTATTTTTCTTTAGTTCGTATTTTATGAAGAGAAATAATAAATAAACATATTTTTTTTTTCAACAAAATATTCATTCTTATCTAGATATTTTTGTGGCCAAAACGGACAGGGCCGTAACACTGTAATGTTATCGCTTCTTCCGGTATTGATATAATTCGTATAGCAGGTAAGGGATTAACGGTTTCAAGACCTTGGTCAAATTACCTCCGTATAAAACACTAAATGCCTAATAAAGAATTTTTAGTAAATTTCTAGAAGGTGAACTGTTAAATGTCTATTCAAAAGAAAATTGTTTCGAAGCAATAATTTTCTAAGAAAGAGACAATTGTTTCCCGTAAAGCAATAATTTTCGAAGGAAAATAAATCCCTTTTTTTTTTTGTTTTCTGAAAATAAAAGAACGGTATTCCGAGGTCAGGCAAAAGTGGCGAGCCAAGCCGAATGGCGTGTAAACTCTCTTGTAGTCTTAACACGTCACGTCCTCGCGGTGCAAGGCTTTCACCTAGGCTGGTCAAGCCCCTTCGGCTTCTCCTGTTTCTCGCCACGGAGCACCAGTTTCAGCATAATCTAGCCGACAGACTTGCTCGACGAAGAAGCCGCGTGCCTCGCGTATCTTGCTCGAGAAATCACCAGAACGGTCTAATATAATAGAAGATACTCAGTGTCTCTCTGATCGTTTCTTGCTTTCCTTGTATTTACACCGCAAAACAATTGGCGACTCTGATAAAAAGCCACCTTTAAATTGACGCGTTTTGAAAAATTTTAATATTTGACATTTAGACACTTGGCTTTTCATCCAAGTATCTAATGCTTTTTAAGAAAATAAATTTTGAAAAATTCCATGTTGGATGATATAAATTTTATAGAACGCTTTTGAAAATAACTCTCGTGGCTCATTGCGTAGAGCTCTGAAATTGTAACTGAAGGATCGACGGATCGAGCCCAACCCCGGGAAGTCAATGACACTTTTTTTGTTTTATTTTCTTAAAGCTTACGTTACAAATTTGAATTTGTGATAATTATGAAATATTAGATTAATATTTTTGATTGAAAATGCATAGCATTATTTTAAAAATGCCACGTAATGACTTTATTAATACTTAGAATAAATCTTCAATTCGTATTTTAGCTTTCATTTATTTAAAAAATTAGTAAAGAAAAATAATAGTAATAATAATTAATAAAATTATTTAATAATTTTAAATAATCTAAAATAAATGGTTAACTGTAGTTGTTCTAATCTTAACACTTTAATAGACAATTATATTTGTATATTATTGTTCTTTATCCTGTTTTGCATTTACTAAGAATTGTATTTCGAAAGTGGTTTTATCACTAATAAAGTTTTGCCACTAGACTAAAATTACCCACTCGCAATTTTCAATAAAATATTCACATACGTTGGAAAAATAATTTAAACTTAAATTCTTGTTGTCTCAACAGTCCAGTGTCAGAGGATTAATAATCTAATTTTTAATTGAAAGATAAATAACATTACGGAAAATATATATTCTATGAAATGTACGGTCATAAAAATTTTAATTTTCATTGTTTTTTATTTATAGTGAAAAATCGTATTTGAATGCTTTTATAATGTTATAATAAAATTACCAGTTTTTAAATTAGCATTATCATATACCACTGAAAATTTAGCTATATTAGTGAAACATAAATATGTATGTTATACCAAAATATCAGAGTAGGTTAGGTCGTATTTGAATTAGGTCAGCGTATAATTTTGGGGTTATGCTAGGTCGGTGTACAGATCAGTTGGAATAGGTCCAAATCGAGGTTAGGTTAGATCGAGATTATGTTAAGTTAAATTAAAATAATGTCAAGTTCGTTAACAGTTAGATGCGACGGGGTGTTAACAGTAAGTTAGGTAATGAAAAGGTTAGGTTAGGTTGGGATTATGTTGTGTTTAGGTTAGACTGGTGTAAGTCTAAGTAAAGGTTAAGGTATTGTGTTTAGATCAATTTGGAGTTAAATTTGATTGACGTTAAATGAAATTAAATTTAGTGCAGATTACATTAAATCGCTATAAAGTTACAAAATATGTTAGGCCTATTGGGTTCAGGTTAGGAATAATAACGTAAACGAAACTGTTCAAATTTTATGTAATTAAATAATTAATGTAAGAATAACGAAAACAAATATAATATAACGTTAGTATTATATTAGTAGTAGAAAGTGGCAAACTAAAAACTTAAATTTGAAAACTAATCCATTGTATTGGTAATATTAATATTCTGATATATCTTATAACATATGATACATGTATAGTACAAATTTACAGTTTGTTAAAAATGTGATTTGGAAAAATTCTCATATATAAAGAGCCGTATTAAAAAATAACTTTTACAATTATTTTGATACCATTATTTCTGTTAATATTAGTAGCTAAGTATCACATCTATTGAATTATTAATATATTTAGTTTTTGTAATAATAGTATTAAATTCCTACTGCATTAATAATAATATTGATACAGTATTATTATTACTCTGAAGGTAGCAAAGATATTAAATTTTTATAGTACATAGTACAGAATGATAATAGTAATGCTAAGAATAGGATACTGCACAATTCTAGAAATGTAATATGAAGTATAGTAATACTTTATAATGCTATATTAATATTACAGTGCTAGTTCGTTAATGATACTACTACTGTTTCAACTTTAATACTAGACTAATAGTTATTTGAAATGGATACATAAGCATTTATTTGTGAAATCAAATATAATCTTATTATATGTATGATGAAAAATCTTTCTAGGAAAATTGATGTATTATTGTAGTAAATGAGAAAAGTTATTTAAGTAAAAGAACATTATACCATCTGTTTCAAATCAGTATTAATTTTGATAAGAAAATGACTTATCATTTTTATATACTAATATATTCAAATATAACAAGTAGTACTAACTTTCCCGCCAAAAGCACACGCTCCTGGCTCCAGTTTGAAACTTTGAAATAGCAAATTTTCGATTTTTGCCTCGGGCCCGCATATACTAGCGACGGGTCTGTGCATAAAAATACACTTTGATATAAAATCAATTAATAGAACGTAAACTTTCAATACAGAGTTTATTTGGAATTAACAAATACTAATTAATAAAATTTGATCAGTAGAAAAAATATAAAAAAGCTATGTTATTCATAAGATTACGTTTACTTATTGATTATTATATTCAAATTGCTTTAATTTCATAGTTAATATCGTACACAAATGAAATGTTTTCTACACAGCTGTTCTAACAGTTGAAATATTCGAGTCCATCTCTTTAAGCTAAGCACATCCACCTCAACACGGTAAAGTTCATTGAATTAATCTATTCTATCACAGTGTATCCACATTTAAATGGTTCTACTACTATACCGTTATCGTATCGAGCGAAAAGAAGTTCGTAGAACTGTGCAGGAAGCGCGATTTTATAGAGAAAAGAAAGACGCGCCTAAGAGGCGTGCTATCCACTTTCGAGTAGCTTGTACGCAAGAGAATTCCGCTTCGTTACGCACGCGAATGTAATGTTGGTGCTGCTTTAACGGCGAGCGTGTGTAAGGAGGGCAGTAACAGAAATGGGAATTTACAGCTGTGCCTACGTTCAGAGCGCAACGAAACGTTGCACCGCTAGAAAAATAAGATTGTACAGTTCCTTCTGTCTCCACTGACAGCTCGCTCGGTCGGTATTGTTCTTTTTCGGGTGCGTTTCCATCAATAATTCGATGCGCGACAATATCTCCCAACTGCGATCGGTTGCATTGGAAATTACAACCGCAACCTTCAGAAGGGCAACATTCGTTCAAAATTAGGCTTTAAATTATATTGTATATCCATTGCAGCACTTCATTTAATTTCAAGAAGTGAAAATGTGATTTAAACAAACATTGAACACGAAGGAGAAAGCGCGAACCACATATCGATATAACGGTGTTAATCGTGAAAACAATTTAAATTTTGATCTCTTATTAAAATTCAAAAATTTTTATTTGGTATAACAAAAAGATATAATAATTGTTAATAATTTTTCAAAGTTGGGGTTTTAAACATAATGATTTTAATTTAGATTAAAAATGTCACTAGACTTTTGAATACGAGTTTAAGGGAAAATTATAAAAGATCTCGGAGAGATTTTGAAAGAAAAATTTCTGTTAGATTGTAGGATGTAAGTAAAAATAGAAAAGAATATGAGAGGAAAGGATTACAAACAGACGCGCGTGTATGGCAGGATGAAACGGAGGGAATGTAGGGGATCCGCGAGTTGAATCCACGCGGGCGGCCTTGCACGTCGCCTTGCTTGTATTGATCAGCCAACTTGACAGTCCCGTAGCGTTACGACGTGCGCCTTTGCTCACCGATTATTTCGTCGCGCCGACACGCTAGGCGCCATCGCACGTCCTTCCGAAATCGATTCCATTCTTTAAGAAATTATTCGATACAGGTTAAAATGATTTACAGTTTATTTTAAAAGAAATATTAAAATATTTCTGGGCGCAATACAAAATTTCCAGTAAGGTTGAAGTTACGTTATTGATAATACAATCTTTTTTTAACTTGACCGAAGGATCAGTAAAATATTAAAGGAATACAGTCTGGAAACATTATTTAAATCAATAGAAACAAAATTGGGCATTACACGAATAATCTTCAAATATAAATTCAAAATAAAGTGATATTAAAGAATAATTTTTTTTGAGATAGAAATATATTTGTTATTTTTAAATATTTTCCTTTTACTTTAAATTTATTGTGGAAGATTACTCGAATAATGCTCAGCTTTGAATGGAAGAAGTGTACTAAATATAATTTTGAACGACGGTTATTCTTTTCCTTTTTCGATAACGTTGTTTGTCTGTGATTTCTTTAAGGCAGTGCACTAAGTTTCCGCACTTATTTGAATTTGTTCCGGTTATGTCAGCTGGCAATGTGACGTAAGGAAATGCGCATATTTGATTGGTTGAGAAGCGCGCGACCTGCTCGCGACTGCGCGTGCCTTTATTGCTTTGACAGACACATCGTGGCGCCATACGACAGACAGACTTGCTTACGGTGGCGCCGCTATACATGAAACATTGTACTACATAATAAGACAAGTTCGAAGTTTGTCCTCCCTTTTGCATTATTGTCGTTAGTGTCAATCTTGAATGTAATTTACATTGACTGTAATTAAAACCTGATCAACATAAAATTGTAATCTTCTAAGTAACACTAAGAATAGTAAACAAGTAGTAAAAATAACAAAGAATATAAATATAAAATAGTACAAATGGAATTATTGTAAACATCAATTTTATTTCATTTTTGCACGCCGCGTATCTAATTATCTATGTTCTTTTTAAGTACTATCTTTTTATATAATGTAGAATATAATAATCTCATAAATACAGGACAATATACAATCCTATGTAAATACGCGTTAATTAACAAAAGCAGTTTTAAGATTAAAAATTTCGTGATACAGAGTATTCATAATATGAATTGATCCGTGTAGATTTGTACATAAATATCATAACATCTAACAAATAATTGATTATTTTTTTTACGTTAGCCATGATTTATATACGAAAATCATTTTTGCGCATGCGCTAATTGCAACGACGCGCTTTCTAATGATGCGTCGTGAACAGTTGCAATCGACAAAATATCGAGAAATATCGACTAATCGCACAATAGCAGGAAAAAGTATATACGAATCAGGTGCAGGCGAGATATCGGTACAAGGTGAATGTACTCTCGTTGACTGAGATAAGGCATTTTCTTTAGACGTCGACCTTGGACGTAACTGGATTGCAACTGTAGTATTTGTGTTATCGAACAGAAGTTCATTGGCGTTTCAGAAGAACCAATATAACAGACAAAATGATATTCGATGTAAAGTTTAAAAGTATAATAGGAAATCACAATGCAACATTTAATTATAACCCAACATGTATAAAATATTTTTTAAGTGCTTATGTTTCGTTCATTTTTATTTATCAAATTTGTAAATCAGTGCAGTGTTCTATTGCTCGAATAATGTATCGATACATTAAGGATGAATCTTATTGTTCACGGTTAAATCGACGATTAGTTACCTTGCGTGACAAATGGAAATAGAATGCGGCGAAAGTTCAAGGACCGACCTTTCTCAATGGTCGACGAATGTTCGATACATTCCTTGCAATCCCTAACCTATCTTCTCTAATGCGTACATTGTTGTTATACTTATACATTGACAAATTTATTCGACAATGTTTATAAACAATTAATGCGATCTTCAGCATATATATCAATAATAAATAATGTTTTAGTTTTATTTTTAATTTTAAATTTCTTAAAGATTTTTTGCAGTATGTTTATCTTTATAGATCAATTGTTATTGATAGTAATATGTAACTCAAAACCGTATAAGACTGCGTAAAAATTTAATTTGGGCATATTTTATCCAGAGTTACCACATATTAATTTCCTAAATGCGTATTAATTTATCCACTTAAATTATCGTATGAATTTTGTTCACTATTTATCAAAGAACTTTAACTTTTTTTATTTGAATAATTAAGGATTGTTTCGGAGATTAAATTGTTAAAATTTTTATACTCGCCAAAAGTATTATTTAAATGTTATAATTTCTCAATAAAATAAGGTATACAGCATGATACGGTTGAACGCGTCTCGTTATGCCTTATTATGCTTTATATTACCTGACATTTAAAAGAGTGTAATTAACCTTGAATTGACCTTAACGCCACCACCTACACAATTTGAACTTCAATCCCTTTAATATCTCAAATCACTTTCTTCATTCCATGCTTCAAAGTTAACACTTTTTCTATAGAAAGGATTGATAGAACAAGATTTCTTCTTCCTAACGATGAATTACTTCGAAATAAATTAAACTTGCCAGATTATTCTTACAAAGAAATTTTAGAATTCATTGACTTGCAGATTTATTCATGTATAAATAATCCATAAAATTGTACATTCTAACTCCGATAACGAAATACGTTAAAAGTCGTAGACAACTGGTGCTTTTTGATCACGCCTAAAGATAAATCGATACATGAATTCATATATGGGACTTGTATTTCTATTTTACGTATTTTTGACGTATGTACTTGGTATCGAATGTTGTCTCGTTCAAGTAATAAAATGGTTGCCCGTCGCTGCTTTGAAAACCACTGTTTATTGAATTACAAAGGGAAGAAGTAAATGAAACGATTAGTGACCGTAAAAGCTACTACCGCTGCTTAAACGCTTAGCGCACTCCGTTTTATTTGTGTATATCAGTGATGGGTAACTGCGCCCACGAGGGTGCGCTGCACAACTGCCAAGTGGCGTACACCTGCGGGCACTGATAGGTAATCAATTCCCTGCTTTGAATACTTTAAATTTCTATGTTATCAGATCTTTTCAATTTCCTACTTTCGAAAACTCCAATTTTATTTCTATATTTCAATTTGTATTCACCATGGATCCTGCATTTTATCACTCATATACGTATGTTCAGTTTTCATTAAATTCCCAGTGACATTATGTAGAAATCTTATAAAGACTTACTTTGTGAATATGTAAATTTATATGCTCTTAATAAAAAAAAACTTGTGATTCAATACAAGAACAGAAACACTTAACCATTATTCGATATTTATATTTATTTAATATCGCAATAAACATTATAGAAACTATGGAGGTAGTAATGTAATATGGAGGTTATGTGCATTATATAAGAAAACAAGATTGTGTACATTTACATAATCCAACCAATCAGGTAGAGACTCATGATATCGTCAGAAATTAGCGTTACATATAAATTTATACAATCACATATATATTTATAACATTATAACAATATGTTATATATTTATAACATAGAATATAAAAAATAGAAATATTTATGTTTTTATATACTGACTAAACCAACATGTATATTATGATATTCATTTCAGAAAAAATTTAAAATATTTCTCTCGATTAATAAAAAATGAAAATGTCCAATTGAGCGAATTTTAATTGAAAGATAATAAATTATAAATTATGGTCATAAATATTTCAAATTAATTTACAATAATAAACAATGTGTATTTTCTTCTCATTAAACTGAAATCCATATAAGTTCTGTATTAATATTTTGTAAAATATTTGCAACATTTTACAATCCTCCATATTGAAATTTGTGACGTGTCTCGGGCCTGCGCGTACTCAACCAAAATTGGTCTACATAAGGGTGTGTTTACACCCACAGAACAAGAATATTTGTTAGTCCTTGTTTAATGTAAAATGTAAAAAGGAAAAGATGAAAGAAAGAAACTATACAGGCCTTTTCATCACAGTCACGAAATGACGATATCGATTTTGATCGATATCGCTACTTTTCAGCAAAATTTATACCGCCAAATTTAATTTGTAAATAATGGTGTATTTTAACTAAGAGATACAAATTACATAAACAATGAATTTTAAATCGATGTATAGACATATCCCGACAATATGAAAAACAAATGTCAATTATAAATAATACACATTCAGAGTTCTTATTTTTTATGCAGATATATTAAATGCGATTTCTTTTTAAATTTGTTATTTTTATACCTAAGTTCCACATAAAAAAACATAGAATGTAGACAACATACTTTTACAATTAAACAATCGCAATTTAATATTTTTGCTGAAAAGTGGCATAATTGACCTAAGCTTGATTATTTCGAAACTCTGATTAGAACGTATCTAAAATAAAAACAAAGTACTTGAATTTCATCGAGGTCGGAGAAGAATGAGCATTAGGCTCGTTTAGTGCAAATGCACCCTGGTGGGCAATACCTTGTTTTATACTACGGATATGTGAGTCTATGGTAGTTAAGGATCTAAATAGTGTTGGTTTGTTACTAATTATGGTTATTTTATTCGCAGACGGACCTCTGCGGCATCAAATGGAAGAAGCTCGTGTGGGGCGAAGTAGCCGGCGGTTTCGGGGGGACCCCCCTCGAGGACCCGGTGCTCTCGAGCTTCTCGCGGTGCCTCGCGGGTGACATTCTCTGCGTGTGGCGGCGTGTCGCCGCTACGCCGTCCACCTCCGGCCCGGCAACCGCCTCGGCAACCGGAGCTGGTATCTTCGACCTGGGCATCGCACCCTCGCCCGCACCACCACCCCTTTCCCTTACCGCCGCCAAGGAACTCTGGATCTTCTGGTACGGCGAGGAACCCGATCTCTCCGGTCTACTGTCACCGGAACTCATTGCGTGCGGTAAGAAATAAAGGTTTCAATGGTTTTATGGAATCCGCGTGACTGCCTAACCCCATTGAGGACCAACCTTACGTTAATACAAAATTACATTCACAACATTTTTTCAGTCAGTTATAATGAAGTCTTATCGTCGTAGCTGTGAAAGGGAATTTCAGAGTTTCACTGTTTCTTCTTTCACTTGCAAGAGAAATGCATCACCTTTGGAACACCGATTTTGCTCGAAGTTTGCATAGCCGTAAAGGACACTAAAAATAATAGCGCACAACACAAAAAAGAAATTTGCATTTAAAGTTTTTATTATGTACATTTACTCGTTTTAGAATAATAAATAGCCATAAATGGATCGGAACTTGATGGAAATATACTAGGTATACAAAATCGAGGGTGCGGGCTTGAACCTTTGTAGTAAATTGTAATCTTTTTTATTTCTATTTTTTCTTGTATTCGGTTACACTTTTTATTCAAGTTATTTAAAGGATTGATATCTTTCATCTGTAATAAAAGAAATGAAGAGAAAGTTACAGTGTTGCAATGTTTTAGATTGTGAATGCTTCTATAATATATTTCATTTTAATATATATAAAAGTAACAAATTCAGTTTAGTAAAAAATTTAATAGAATAATACTTTATTTTCATTTAATTTTTCTGTTATGGTTTTAAAATATCCATTTTTAATGGATAGGGGTACAGAAAAGATTACATGTCTTTAGCCTTTTAAACCTAGCACTTTTCTACCAACTTATAATCCATTTATGATTTTGTGTTGCTCTCAAATAGTTATGTACAGAGTGCCGTAATTTTTTTACCAACAAACTTTATTAACATATTCTATTCATAAAAATATAAAAGAAATGTTATATCAAGGTAGGGTTTCCGTATACCGTATGTTGGTAAAAAAAAACTGGGACACCCTGTATATGCACATTACAAAAATTTTAAATGTACATTTCTTCTTTCCCTCGGTGAGATGTGCTTCATGATTTTAGTAAATTATTACTTTTAGCGACCTTCATAATTACGGAAAATCTGAACGAAATCGGTATGTCAAAGATTGTACACTTCATTTGTTAGAACTTACAGTTTTATGAAATTCTTAATATAAATAATGTTTATAGTGATATCACAAACACTTTTATTAATTTGAGCAGTATTTTTACTAATTGATGATAAGTATTTTGTAACATAAATGGTTAGTATAATATGAACATTTTGATCAGTACAAATAATTGTCAGTATCGAATCACAGTTTAGTTATTGCAATGTTATTTATTTGATAGATATAATTTTGTTTTTTCTAGTATAATATAGTGTAGCAAAGGTTATATTAACAAATTATTATATGAACTGATGTTTTATTATAAGAAGTGATATTTATTTAAAATACTTGCTGAGATTTTTTAAACATACCAATTCAATAATATGAGACTATTGTGAACTGACTTCTTTTTACATCGTAGAAACTCTTGTTGTGCTTTTGATGTATGGGCTTTTATAAAATATTATAATATGACTTTTGTGTCTGAAAAGAGTATATATAAATTGTTTATATATGTTTCTGCAGCATTTGGTGAGAAATATACTGGTATTATAAACTTTTTTTATAGTAAATTTTTTGTTCTTTATTATATAAATTTGTATATAATAAAGAACCGTGTATGTAGAATTACATTATTTCACTGTTTGGTCCTTAATGGGTAAATAATAACATTATTTAATCAATTATAAATAGATACTTGAATATGCCTACAGTAAAAAGTATTGAGTATTAAAAAAATAATAGGTTAGACATTTTGAAAATTGTCAACCTGACTCTATAATATGCATTTATTAATTATGCTTTCTCTAAACATTGTATTCAATTATTTGCAACCTCCATTGCAAAATGTTCTGACTAAAGTCTATAAAATTTCAGAGCGAATACAGCCAATAACTATGTTAATTAGAAGAATGAATGTGGCAAAGTATGGATGTGATGACAGTAAACATGAAGATAATTTTGAATGAAGTTGCAAGGAGAAGAAGAAATAACAGAAGAGAGTAAACAGAATTAACAAGAAAATCGTATGAACCATTGATATGCTTGGTGCTTATACAAATTGAAAAGTTTATAACAGGAATGATCCTTGTCATTTTTTGTTCCATTTTGGGAAAGAAACATAATATTCTAGCATTTTTTGTTCAGTAAATTTTAATCTACTATCTAACAATGCATCGAATATACTTTGTATTACATAGTTGATGTTAATTTTGTTTATAATTAACTCATAATAGTTGTAAACCTCATGACTAAGATTGCTATTTGGGACAAAATCCAAATTAGATTGATATAATAAAAAATTAAATATTTAAAAATATCAATATTTTGCTTAAGTAGTGATAAGATAGCAATGATTGTAATATCATAGAAAAAAAGTCTTTTGTATAGAAAGCTAAGATGCGTGTAACTTGTTTTTGTACTATTGATTTCACTACTATGATGCATTATTAACTAAAGAGAACTGAAATTTTGTATAACAGATTGTTTTTGTTATAAACTTCTCAGTTGTAATTATTACTTTAAGACATATCAATACAAAATAATTTGCATTGACAGTATCAAGGGATACATAAATTCCACTCTGATTCATATTTTACTGCAATTAAGTATAGTTTGTATTAAGAACATTAATGAAATATTTAAATGACCATTTAAACAGGACTTTAAGCTTTAAATTGATGTATCATGAGTGCCATCATATGATACTTTTATGTCATGAAATTGAATCAGAATTTTTACATTTCAAAATTAGCCATTTGGCATACAAATAGTACCTAATACAGTGATATCAAAATATATACATAAATCAGAGTAACTTTTAAAATTTGGAACAAAAATTTTTTTTAATAATAATATTCACTTCAGGTGTCTAGTTTAGAATCAATGCCGCTCATTGTTTAAATGTTGCAATTAAAAAATTACATACTGACAAGAAAATTACTCTAGACATTAAAAATTTTAATAAGTTTTTGTACTGATGGATCATGTTATTAAAATAGTACATGTAGAGAAATCCATAATAGTATGACCTATCAACATATATAAACTTACTAAAATTTAAGGACACTTGGGATGATTTTAATATGAAAAAGTAAATTTCTCTTGGATCAGGAAATTGGAAGCGGTGTCGTGATTCTGGTGAACGTTGTAGAGAATCTCGTACGCTTTTGTTTTGGAGAAAGAAGGTGTGCAGTGCGAGCAAAGCGGTAACGCAAGCTAGACCGTGTTTCTCAGCATAGGGTCGCTGAACCATGGGTACTTGTCTGCAACTCGCTGCGATGCATCGCAAGGTTCCATGATTGTATGTTGCAAGAAATGCACCAATTGCAGAACCAACTGGCGAACCGTTAGTTCTGAACGAGTTCATCGTTTAAACGGTCCAAAATGGATGACAAGTGTATTAAATTTTACGTATGGTTCTGATGAATCGGTCAGTATTATCGGTATTGTACACTACGAGAGATCCACTAGTTGACGAACCGTTAATTCTGAACGAATTTAACATTTCAGCTGGTTATATTATGAACATACGTATTATGAAATTCTTTCAAAATTTAACTGAATGAAAAGAATAACATTAATAAAATTTCGAAAAAGTTAGCCGTACTAAAACGGAAATGATCGCTTTTGAGATCATAACATTTATATTTCAAATTTAAATATTCTCAGATTTCGAAATTTAAAAATGTAGAAATGTCAAATTTACAAATTTTTTATAACACAACAACCACCATAATTGTTTAAAAAAATGAAAAATGTAATAATATACATAGATGCGCCACTTTTGAAATTTGAAATAATTAAACTGATATATTTATTAAAGAATTTAAATTCAGCCTCTAATTGTTTAATGAAAACTGAAAATCGAGAATTATTGTACGACGAGAAAAATTTTCTTCTGAAAGACTTTGGAGCTATAGAAAATACTTTCGTTTCTTTTTGTGATACTTTCGCCGTTTAAACTGTTATGATCGAGTTCAGTGATTTCCGTAGGATTATTCATTATTATATATTAACAGCACCTTCCAAGCATGATGAGAATTATTATTTCCGTTTGAAAAAATTTCATTCGGTAATAATTAGCTCATTGTTTGCTGTAACTATATCCAGTCATTTCGTGTTAAGAATTTTAATGAAATATATGATCACATAAATTTAAGTTGCAAATTAATGGAATATAAGTATCATTTCGCAATAGTTTTATGTTATAAATTTATATTTCGGAATCTGTATAAAATTTACGATTGTTTAAAATATTGTTGGCTTCTATTTTGTTGTTAGGGTTTATACTTTATTGAAATGTAATACAAAGTAATGTGAAACGTTAGGATCCTTTGAGTTTTCTCGGTCAACGTTTCTTTGTCTTCTACGAACTATCGTCGACGTGACTCGTCGTAACTTTATACTCGAATTGCGTTACTTTCACGGTGGAATCAGCCGTTTCTTTCGACCGGCTGGAATGGGCATTGCCTCGATCCGATGAAGAAAGTAGATCGCGGGAAAACAGCAGAAAATCTACATGTTTCTACAGGGTGTCCGTCTGAAATCAAGATAATCCTTTATTTCCTAACATATTGGGATTACAAAATATTACATATATGACAATTGTATGGTACAAGAAGAAAAACTTGTTAGCGATGATAAATTTTTCCTTTTACGTCTTTATAATTTAAGAAATTCGTCAAATTCTTTTTGATACTATGCAGCTTTTGAGAAGTTTTAAAATTTATAAATGTCCTTATAATCTGTGAGAGAATCTCCTTATAACTATCAGTTGTATATCTAATTTCACACAAAACATGCAATTAATGTTTTTTTTAAATGTTTGTTATATAAATTGTCATATGGATTTATGTTACAAAGTTTTTAAGTAAATTGTAATAAGAAATTATGTTCCGTGATATAAAATTTTTGAGAACTTCTCCAAAAGCTATGCATTACTTGCTTTTTTAAAATGAGATTATATATTTTTCTATAGATCATTCAGTAGAGCTAACAAATTTGTTAATCTTCAACATTATTGGTTTCAACTGAATTTTAAAACACATTCCATAAAAGCGATGATCGCTGAGCAGTCATAAAGACGTACGAATATAAGAATACATGAAATTGGAAGATTTAAAGGCAATAAAGACATAATATACTAAGTTAAGGCCGCGTAAAAATGTATTTCATACAGTTGAAAATGTTTTTTACGCGTTTGCTTTATTGCGGTCGAACTGCACCTGTTACATTTGGGACCAAACGTGTTAATATGTATACACTTTTAAAATCTCTGCGTTAGAAAATAGTGGGCTATTGAGAATTACCACAGACACTCTGTAGAGTAAGATTCGCGCTTCCGTTGGTAACGGGAAATCGATAAAACGAGAAGTATTAAAATTACTTACACGACAGAAAGATCTTGTAAACCAAAAAAAGTAAACATTTGATCATATGAATCATTATAATATTTATAGTAAACTCATTTAACTAAAACGTTCTGTAATGTTTGCGATGGATAACAAGTTGTTGTTAAATATAAAAATCACCTTGAACTTTTCTCTTTTTTCAAATCTAGTAAAAATAAATAATATTATTTGATATTACTCATTTAGTTTTAGGAATATTTTAGCCTATTAATAACTGATTAATGATTGTTCGTTGTAATTGCAGAAAGTGAACAAGGTTCTTGGGAAAACGGATTATCGTACGAGTGCCGGTCACTTCTTTTCAAGGCTCTGCATAACTTGATCGAACGGTGCTTACTGTCTCGTGATTTCGTTCGGTTAGGAAAGTGGTTCGTACAACCTTATGATGGATTCGAAAAACACCGTTGCAGTAGGTATGTTTTTTCCATTTTTTTTTTCTTCCATAATACCTGTTGCTATTCTAAAATAATTTAATTGTAACTTTCTAATGTATTGATATAAATAACTTGATTATTATTTGCAGTAGTCACTTGTCGTTCTCGTTTGCATTCTTTGTTCATGGAGAGAGCACGGTATGCGCTAGTGTGGATGTCAGGCAGCATCCTGCTGTACGACATCTCACAAGAGCTTGTTTACAGCGTACCCAAACCTCCCAATCTGGTGTTAAAGGTAAGCACGCTGGCTGAATTAATGAAATCATACAACTACAGTATATTATGTTAAAAGTTGCTGAAAATAGTAATTGTTTAACTTTGTTATAGTGATTCTAGCTCCTTATGGACTAGCAGGCACATTAACTGGTCCAGTGGGTCGAACTGACAGTCAACTTCTTGAAGAGTGGAAACACTTTTATCCAATCAATGGCAGTAATGTAGAGGCAGGACTTCCACCTCTTGTGGAAGTGCTAGTAGGCGGTGTTCGAATGCGTTATCCTTCTTGTTATGTCCTGGTCACAGATATGGATGATACTCCACCTGATGCTCCTCTTTCTCCACCAAGTAGTCCTGCTAGTTGCGAACATCCTCTCTTAGGTCAGCAGGAATTACGAGCAGCTACAGAATTACCAGAACGTGTATGGGCAGAATGTACTTTGAGTTCGCCGATCTCTGCTTCCAAGACAGAATCTTCCACAGAACCTGGAACTTGGACCTTCATTGATCCAACACAAAAGTCTTCCTGTACCTGTTCGAAGTAAGTAATTTTTGAGTAATCTGTACTAATTGATTAAACTTTTATTGCATTGCACATAACATATGGAATTTAATGCAATAATAAAATAAGTTTATCCATTCAATTTTACAAATTATAAAGAGAAAAATATACTATTCTAGAAGAAATTTCAAATAACGTCGATAAAAATAATGCAATGCAATAACAGTTCTAGTAGTAATAACAATAGTTATGTTCACTGTTAGAATATTAAATGAAAGTAAACGTACAGAATATACTGGTTTATTATTAGATTTTCAAAATACTATTTCCTTTGCACATTTATTAAGTGTAGCAGTAAATATTTTTTTCCTTCAACTGCATTCTATGTTTATCTGATAATATTTAGAATAGTAATGTCCACAATTATTATTTATTCTGTCTGCATGTTATAGCACAATTTATGAAACGTAGATTCTTTAAAATGTTACAGTACAGGTGGTAATTTGATTAATGCCTGCTGCAATATATGCATGTAAATTTAGTTTTTAAGGATGGCGCGAATGCAATTGTTTCTTTAAAATTAGTTCTTTTATTCGTACAACAGAACTGTCCTATATTAAAAACTACCGTAAAAAGTAAGGTTATCTACAGTCTAAATAGTAATGGTAAGTTAATGCCATAATAAAACTAAAATCGAGAAATAAAATGTTTAAAGTAAAAAAAGAAACTGTAACTTTCCAAACTAAAGAATCAAATATGTCAAATTAAAAAGTATGTACATTCTCTAACAATTGTAATAAAAACTAATATAGGTTTTAAGAATAATACAAATGTTAAATATAAATTAAAGTACTTATTAAGCAATATAATAGCAATTACAGATTAAAATAATTTCTGCTTCAGAAATTAATCAATCAGAATAATTAAAATAAGTAGATTATATGAAAAAACGAGATGTTAAATACGTCGGTTGCAGGTATGCGACCCCCGGGGGTTGGAAGAGCCTGGCCTCCTCTCAGGTTCAGAGGGAGAGAGTAGATAAAGGTGGACGGAGGGTCGTACCGTTTCATCGACGCTCTACCACCCAGTGGGATGCTTGCCCCTCTGTCCCTGCTAATGCCCCCAGGTGGGTAATTTCTGCCCCGATATCAACCAGGAATCTTTTTTCATCTTAATTAATCACCGCAATAATGCTAATTTCATATGATCGTTATGATACCATAACGTTATCTTTTAATTCACATTGCTTCTGGAGGCTCCACCATTTATTTAGTCATACGAGTAACTAAATCTAATTGCACGTACAACACATTAATCAAACATCATTGTACCATTTTTTTTGTTCTTTCTTCTTGTGGAGGGAGGGGGCTTATTATCAGAAAGGTTAAGAATATTAACTTTGGTAAATGGTACACAAGAAAAAGAGTGAACAAAGTGAATCTAATTCCTTTTTCACTGCTGGGAAGAAGCAACTAATATGAGTATTTTACTCATACTTCTATAAATGGGATATGTTACATATATGAGCTTACCAATATAAACTGTAGTAAGTACAATAGAAGTGTTATAAAAATTATAAGTCCTTATATAAAAATATTGTATAATATTAATTGGCTTTATTTCTCAATTACTGTTTTGTACACGTAATCATTAATATTGTGATATCGTCATACATAGTTACATGTTTTTATGACTGTCCTTTAAAGTTTTGTTTTTTTGTTTCTCAGTACTCATTTTTCATAAAGAATGTTTTGCACGCACTTTGACAAACAGTATTGATTATAATTTCAGCACATCTTCTCTAGCTTTTATTTCTTATTGGTTTACTGTTCATATCAGTGTTGCATTTGAACATATTGTAGTTTACGTATTAGCTACATTCTTAACAATACTTACTACTCTCTAATATTTCATGACACGCCAATAACCATGTTAAAAATATCTATATATTAAAAAATAATCTTCCTAAATAATGGGATGGTTGTAGATAATAATATCATAAAACATACTCTTTATAAAAATGTTCATGGTGGTAGTTATGCTTTCATCATTCTTTTTAATTTAGCATGAATCTGCTTATTGATACAAATTATGTTTATTTAATTTGAAATAATCTAATTTTAATATATGTGATTTACTTTAAACAGGTCTGTGTTGAACAGAACAGAAGCACCAAGTACACCACCAGGAGGACCTCCTTCTTATTCAAGGGGACCACCGACAGGAGGAGATTGTCTACCAGTTCCATCTGTTGGCTCACCAGGTTCCCCAGCTCCTTCGCCTCTTCCAACTCCACATTCCGAGCCAGCATCGGTTCCACCTGCAGAACCTACAATGCCTACTCTCAGTCCTCAACCACCACCCAGTCATACAAACACTGCCCCACCGTTAACTCCATCTCAAGGCCCAAAGTCAACTTCTTCTGCATGCAATAATCAAGTACATAGTCCAGCTCCTGGACCAACATTAAAACGACCAGTTTTAGCCTCTAGAGAATGTGAGGATATATATTTAGAAAACGAACAGTCATTACCATGGCTCTATGATTATTCTACACAAGAAGCATGGCTCAATCATCCTGTGAAACGTTTTAAGGAATCAAATAGCAGTCCGGTTAACGTGCGGAGCAATACTTTATATCCACCAATGAATTCTCAGACTCCTCAATCTCAGACTCCAAAATTAGAAATTAAGCAAGAACCAAATGTCGGTGTTGTAAGTGATCTAATTTATTCTTACATACTGTTCCTTATCATTTCGTCGATATCATTTCATTAATATTGATAGGGAGATTGCATTGGAAGAAGAACGGATCCTTACGAGTTTGATGCGACAGGTGAAGAAAACGGTACAAATGTTGATGGACTTAGACGGCAAAGAGATGATCCAACCAAACCGGGATCTTTATTCACCAGCGAAGGTCTTCAGGCATCCTATAAAGACTTAGACCAAATTTTTGACAATTCCGATCCCGATACTTCTAGTGACGAAACTGTACGTTTGCTTCTCTTTTCATTTAATACGGTTTTTTCATATCACTTGAGCATTAAAAAACATGCAATATATTTCACAGAACATGAACCAGCCTCAAGTACAAACCCCACCGGAGTCAAATAGATCCAGTGGATTACACGAAGAAACCAGAATAGACGCCAATAACAGACATAATAATCGAGGTGTTGGTGTGTTGCGACCAGAAGAACTTTCAAAAATGTTTCCTACGCCACCATCTTTGGAGCATAATCCCGTTGCTTCACCTTGTCCGTTAAGCGACCCTCTGATGGACCAGACGGAACTTTCTGTACCTCAACGACCACTTAGGCATCTCCCTGACATCTATCCAAACATGGGATCCCCTCAAGAAGAGCCAATCGATGATTGGTCCTACGTGTTCAAACCCACGCCCATCTGTAAAATGGTTGGTTCTTCCAAGTATGCTCCTTTAACAAATTTACCCAGCCAATCTTTACCGCCCGTTACACTGCCATCGCACTGCGTGTACAGACCTTCTTGGCAGTGCAATCCTACTTCCAACAATACAGATAAACCGCTTCCACCAACCAGACCTGGCTCGGTTCAGCAACAGCCTCCTCCAAGCCCAGCGCCATTAGGAGCACCGTATCGCTCGGCAACTATTTCCGGACGACCACCGCCGCCGCCGTATGATCAACCAAGTCCAGCCACGTCCACTACTTCTTCGTATTTGAACAAAAACCTGAACAGTATTGAGGCAGATACGCCGGGACCTACTCGTGCACCAGAATCGAACTCTCTTATAGTGAATATTCTTTTGGGGGATACTGCGCTCAATATCTTCCGCGATCATAATTTCGATAGTTGCAGTCTTTGCGTGTGCAATGCAGGTCCAAAAGTTGTTGGCAATATCAAAGGCGCGGATGCCGGTGTATATTTAACGCACTCGTGGTCAGGCGGTGCTTTGTATCAAGACGACGATCAGATCAGGTGCAGCTGTGGCTTTAGTGCGGTTGTGAATCGACGGTTAGCTCATAAAGCAGGCTTGTTCTACGAGGATGAAATGGAGATTACTGGTATTGCAGAAGATCCAGCCGAGAAGAAGAAAGCGTCGTTGGTCGCAGTTGCGTGTGGAAGTAGTAAACCATCAGAAGGTTTAGACGTGATACCACCTAGCGTGTTAGAGTTACTCAGAGAACAATGTCTGATCGTGCAAAGCTCTGCGAGTAGTCTGTACAGAGCATCTAAGATCTACGCCGCGATGAAAAGTTATCCAATGCTTCCGCCAACCGTGAATACGTTGGAGTTCAACGACGGAAACGAAGTGTCATTAGCGGCTCTCGATCAGGGTAAAATTGACGGTACGCACAATGAAAGGACTAATCGTGTAAATGGTGTGCATCGATGGGTGTTTCTTAGAGCTAAAGGTCCTCAGTGTAGTGGTGATATAGTACGAATGATGAGAGCTTTACAGCCGTTGTTACAAGACGCGGTACAGAAGAAATGTACCACCCGAATGTGGGAGGCACCGTACACAGTTGCGGGTCCTCTCACTTGGAGGCAATTCCATCGTTTAGCTGGTCGTGGGACCGACGATCGCTGTGAACCTCAACCAATACCCGCTTTGGTTGTCGGATACGATCGTGATTGGCTTTCTTTGTCACCTTATGCCTTAAGTTACTGGGAAAAATTACTTCTAGAACCGTATGCTGGACCCAGAGATGTTGCCTACGTGGTTGTTGCACCTGACAGCGATTGTGTTGTCAATAAAGTGAAATCATTCTTCCGTGAACTATCGACCACATACGAAGTAAGTGATAGGTTTTGTAGCATCATCATATTGTAATGCATTTTCTGTTTCAATTGTAAAAATGCTGTGTTTCTTCAGATCTGTCGGCTAGGAAGGCATACACCTATCTCGAAAGCACTACGCGATGGCATTCTTCGTGTAGGAAAATCGACTGTGCAAAAACAAGCCAAACAACCGATAGACGACTGGTTTAAACTTTTAGGAGAGAACCAATTAGGAGAATTATTGCGATTATATGCTCAAGTCTGTAATCATCGATTAGCTCCATATTTAACACAAGTCATACAAGACCGAAGTTTATTAGATCCTGGAGATTCACAGTCGATCAATAAACAACAGCAACAGCAGCAAGCAATTCCTGTTACTGACGCGATGCCAGCCACGCCTGATGTAATGACCAGCAAACCTGAATCTGTTGGTATGTTTCATTGTAGAATGAAATTTTTATTTGAATCACTAATGTTATTACTTGTTTAGAACTATTTAAAAAAACGTTCAGTTGGATTGTAATTATTTTTCAATTCTGATTGGTTTAATTATACAATGAATTTATATTTGGAGTCAAAAGTACATAAGAATTGGAATAAAAATTGCATAAAAAAAGTATAGTCATTGGAATATTTAATATAATAATTGTTTCATTGGAACACTTAATATAATATCTATAAATTACACAATAATTTTGTATTAGTTTAACGAATAAAAGAATTGATTGAATACTTTAAAAAATAAATGCATATCTGATATGTAATTCTTATGAATTATAAATTGGGTGTGCCAATAGTTAGTTCGGTGTTAAAATTAATACAGCTATTTAGATATGTTACAGTAGGAGGATTAATTCAGTTAACATATTCATTTACTCTTGCATGTTCACACTTGCTAATTCATAAATAAATGTATTCAGAAGCAATACAGTTTAAACTTTTTCTAATAAAAGTTTAATAATCAAGTATTTATAACTAAGTAAATAATATTTAGTAAAGGTATGCAGAAACAAAATATGTTGATATCTTAATGCACCAATATTGTATGTTCACTGTTAGTATTTTCAAGACAAACAGGTCTGCAGTACTTTACATTATATTAATAAATTAATAAATATTTGTTGCATTGCATTTATTATTGCAAAATTATAAAAGTTTGTACGACCAGAATAGTAGATTAAGTGGGTTATAAGAAACAAAAATTTCATTTTTACCAAATTTATAAAGTAGATATAAATGTCATTTTTATATAGCATCAAGAAGCAGTTCATAATTATTTGGTATATATGAAAATTCAAATTTCACAAAATGTAGATATTTGTATACTAAGTCATCATTAGATACACTAACCACGTAACCAATATTTATATACTAATTCAGACTTAAAAATATATTACACATACAGTTTTATCTTATAATATCAAAATTACAATTTTATATTAGGTTAGGTTAAGTTAAATAGAATATCAAAAAAATGTATACCTATGATATGTATTTTACTTTATGTAATTATGTAAGTTTATTTGGTCGAGTTCTATGAAGTTTCATTTTCCTACTTTTATTGATGCGTTTATATTTAGATAATACGTTTGCTAACATCTGACGTAAATGTATAGATTGAGTAATAAATATGTACGTCGATTAAATTTTACATTTCTGCTGTAACAGATATATGTAAAATGGCACATTTTCAGAAGGAGAAAATCCTAGAAGTGACACTCCATCGTCGAACTCCGCAACAAATACTAATTCTAATGCCGGTAATACGACACCAACTTCTCAAACTGCCACCATACCCACTAATACCACGTCGGGTCCAGATGAGGAGGAAGTCGAACCTCCAGCTATCGTCGTTTATCTTGTAGAACCATTCTCACTAGGAGGCCCTGAAGATCCAGATCGTCGAAGGCTTGCGATTTTAGCTTTGTTACGTGCATATTCAGCTGCGGTCAATAGCATGCCCGAGAACATTAGATCCAATATCAATGTCCAGGTTAGATTTAAATATCTATATTGTCGAATCAAAATATTAACCCTTTGTACTCTTCTGTGATACAATATAGCGTAAAATAAGAAAACAGAAACAAAGCTTCAAACAAAATTAAATATTATTATTTGACAGAAATTTATTTTCACGTTTTTAAAGTACTTTAAAGCTAAGAAACACCTTAACCTAATATTTAGGTAGCTATTATAATTCTTGCACTAATTGATAGGAATAATCCTACTATTTGCGTAATTGTACTTCTTCTATTTCATCTATAAACGCTCAGTTTATTATGTTCTTGGGAATTCTATTTTTGATGTAATTGTAGTAGGTAGTCATTAGTCACAGTAGGTATTCTTAGTAAAATTACTTATGGTTTACTTTAAATTAACTTTATAAAGTTTTCTAATATGAAATTAAATATTTTCACATAATAAGGTAAATAAAAATACAAATAATCAGTATTTTTATTCTGTGGTTTTTTATTTGGTGGTTTTATTAATTTTTGAATATTTTTATTGGCTTTCACAATACTATAGAATATTGATTCATTATAAAGATCCTCTTCCGTAAAATCTTTGAATTTAGTAAATTTTCATAACTATTTAGTTGGAATTAAAATAATGTTCTGGGAACTAATTTTCTTTTCATATAAATGAAGTTTTAATATTAAAAAATCATTTTTCCTCTGTCAATGAAAACAAGGATATAACTATTACGTGTTAATTCAATTTATATTAGCAGTATAAAAAAGAAACTTAAGATGAATGGCTATTTCTATTCACCTTCATAGCAAATAAGTAGAAATATACAAGTTTTCTATAAAAAGGTTATAAAAGTTATTATAAACTTTAGTTACTAAAATACAGTCTAAAAGAACAATAATTGAAGTCAAGACCCTGGTTTTAAAACATTTATAATAACAACAGTATTTGTCTGTTAGTTAATATAGGGAATTTTTTATATAGAAGTTTGTATTCATCCTAGTTTACCTATTATTTTACACATTAAATATATGTATATCATTTCTAATACTACATTGTACATCAAATATTATGAAACTGTATAACTTACAATTTTTACAACTGTAAGTTCTTATCAAAACTTACACGTTACAAAGGATTAATATTTAATTTCATCAACGTAGTTACATTACAAAACAATGAACCATCTAATGTTTTATCTTTGTTCCCAGTTAATATCCTTGGAAAGTATAATGGAATTAGGGCGAGCTAGGGAAAGGCGCAAGATACAGGACGAGATGAGAGCCTTAGCTTTAAACGTGTTTCTGCAGGGCCGCCGATTGTTAAACCATAACTCCACGGTAAAAAGTCTCACTGGCTTTGGTACCGCTGCTGCCGCAGATCTTTTCCTTAAGAGTAAAGACGTAAGATTCCGTTTTGTATCTCTTGTATTCGATGGATCCCGTAAAATAAAATCGTCCCATGCTTAGTGAAATGGCGGTAGTAATGAAAAAAACATGTACATCAAGCCTCGAAACTAAATATTTTCAGTCTTATAGTAATATTCTTGCAACTGTATATCAGGAACGGAATCGAGCACCGTACCGATTATACGCACCCGCCTACGTCCTGGCTCCACTACGGGCAAAGAGTGAAGCTCCAGAATCCTTTGGCATCGCTGGACCAGAAGAATGCGCGGTTCTTTACCTGAGCTACTGTCTCAGCGAGGATCAGTCTTGGCTACTTGCTGTTGCCACCGATGACAGAGGCGAGATATTCGAAACAGCTACTATTAACATCGATATACCTAACAGGAAAAGAAGAAAACGAGCATCAGCCAGACGAATCGGATTGCAAAAATTAATGGATTTCATACTTGGCGTGATGTCACAGGGTGTAAGTGTATGTTAAAACTAATTATTTTTAATAAAGTACAGCATTAATAATAAGATTGTAAAGTGGTTAAAATTATTCTAAAAAGGATGCCTTTATTGTGTAGGTACAACCGTGGAGATTAGTAGTAGGCCGTGTGGGTCGTATTGGACATGGTGAACTGAAAGGTTGGAGTTGGTTACTATCCAGGAAAGCGCTTCTCAAAGCTTCTAAACATCTAAAAGAAATATGTGGCCAGTGTAGTCTTTTGTATCCGTCAGCGGCACCTTGCGTGCTCAGCGCCTGTTTAGTTTCACTTGAACCAGATTCGACTCTTAGGCTGATGGCTGATCAGTTCACACCCGATGAGAGATTTAGCCAAGCATCGGTAAACTGCCAATTATCCACACCACAAGATGTTACATGTACTCATATCCTCGTCTTTCCCACATCTGCTACCACTCAGGTAAATTTTTTCAATTGTCTCGTTCAGACGGAGCACGATAAAATGTCAATTAATGAAAAACATGAAGGTATATTTCATTCTTAGAAAAAAAATATCTTTGCCATTTCTAAATTTTATATTATTACACCTTTTTTTCTTTCATAAAAGTATTAATTATTGTTTGGTTTATTACTTTGTATTAGAATATCATTTTTCTTACATTTTCTTTAATCGACGTTTTACTGTGTTTCATAAATTTATACTATTTTTATAACAAAATAAAAATCGTATCTTCGTTCCATACATTAAATATACTAAATAAAGCATTATAATATTTATTTAAAAAAAAACATAAACTCGTTTTTATATTACAATACACTGCTAATACCTGCGCTTCTGAATAATTCAGGTAATCTTAAGATATAATTTGTTTTTATAAAAATATTATTTAAAATAATCCTCAATAGTTTAATTCTTAATGATTAACTGCATTTATGTTTTATATTATAACTACAGAGTGAAAACTAAATATATTTTTGTAGATTCATGTTTTGGTCATATCTGACCTTAAAAAAATATACTTATAAAGATCCAATGCTTAAAAAAAAATGCAACAAAATTGTATAATTTTATTTTATAACTATGTTAAAGTTCTTAATCGCGACTCTTTCTTTGCTACAGTCATCACAGACTGCATTTCAAGAGCAACACATTAATGGACCAGATTTAGGAGATGATGAACTGTTTAATGCACTAAATGATGATATGCCTGAAGGCATGGATGCTATGGGAGATTTCAATGATATCTTCAGTGTATGGCCAGAGGCTGGCGCAGGTGGAGGACAAAGCCCTGGTGGTAGTCCACATCGTCCCGAGGGATCACCACTAGGTGGAGATGGTGGTGGCTCAGGTTTAGGGAATCATGATGGTCCTGGTAGTCCATTCCCATGTAGCAACACACCAAGAGTAAGTTAAAATTAAATCAGAAATAGAAATATATTAAATACAATTTTAAATTTAAAATAACGCAATTACTAATTCATTCCAATTCTGCCTTTAATCCCGCTATTATTGTAAGAATTATATGATTTTACCATAATATTTTTAATTACTAGGTAGCTGTTGCTGAGCAGGCAGAGGAAGTTGGAACGCTATTACAGCAACCACTTGCTCTTGGTTATCTAGTATCTACTGCACCAACAGGGCGAATGCCACCATGGTTTTGGTCAGCTTGTCCCCATCTTGAGGGTGTTTGCCCAGTGTTCTTGAAGAATGCCTTACATTTGCATAGTCCAGCAATACAGCAGAATAGTGACGATCTGTTGCAACAACAAAGTGCACTCACTGCTCATCCATTAGACTCGCAGTATACCACCGATGTGCTCAGGTTTATGTTATTGCCTTTAATAGTTTAGATTTTGTTTTCTTTAAATATTACAATTTTTGAATAAAATTTTTTGTTTCTAAAGTTGGCTCCAAATCTAATATATTACTGTAATTAATACTTTTTAAATGAGTCAAGAAGTATTATGATTTTGTTAACGGTTGAAATATAAAATAATAAACTTATCAATTATAATTCATTTTTCACGCACGTATTTATACAGCATTTCAAAATATATGTAACTAATTTAATTTAATGTTTTGCCGTTTTTGCATGGAAAATGTAATTTGCAGCATAATTTAAAAGTATTCTATACAAGTAAACGGTATGAAATAATTGATAATAAATTGACCAATATTTATTGTTGCACCTTTCAGATATGTACTGGAAGGATACAATGCATTATCGTGGCTCGCAGTGGATGCGAACACGAAGGATCGGCTATCCTGCTTACCAGTGCACGTGCAAGCGCTCATGCAGCTCTACCATGCAGCGGCAGCTCTCGTCTGACCCACACCCTCTTTCTTCGTAGTGCAGTATGTGCACCTCTTTCACGCACTCCTTTACCATACCGTCACTTGGGGCTTTACGAGAGCAACTGGTTTCCTACATCCGTCTTCAACTGTATGTTAGAGACCTTGAGGTTCTCTGGATAACTGGGAGAGAACGATCCTTCGATTAAATAGTTAATAATCCTCCGATGCGTAACTCCGAGATCTTTTTCCTTACTCGGGTTCTCGTTTTTTTTTTCTTTTTTTAAATTGATACAACGCGGTATGATAAGCCACATCGCGATTAATAACATAGACTCGATGGTTATCGATGCATAGTAAATTCTTTTTAAAATTTTTCTATTTCTGTAATTTGGTAGGTGGAGAAAAAAAATGAAACGATGAATGGATTGTACTTTGTGTTTTACCAATAACCACAACGATAAAAAAGAGAATAGAAAAAGTTAATTAACGACCATATAATTGCCGCATACCAAATGGAGTCTGATGAATGAAAGTTAATATTGCATGCGAGAAACTGATAGAACGAATGAACACACGAAAGAACTAAAGAGAGAAAGTAACAGAGAGAGAACGTGAGAGAAGGAGAGCGAATGCGTGTATAAACGGAAGAAAAACGGGGAAACAAAAGAGAGCGCGTTAAAAGAAGTTAACTTTCAATTGCCTCTCTA
The DNA here is from genome assembly GCA_036983795.1 of Megachile lagopoda. Taxonomy (NCBI): domain Eukaryota; kingdom Metazoa; phylum Arthropoda; class Insecta; order Hymenoptera; family Megachilidae; genus Megachile; species Megachile lagopoda. The sequence continues at coordinate 2,241,351 of CM072793.1, forward strand.
TCGGTAGATAGTTCAATTATGAATCAGAATCTCTAGAAAATTACGTAACCAAAACGTTTTTAATTGTAAATTGAATTTTGTACAAAGCTTTTATTATTAATAACGACGAAGTAATATAAATGATATTACGTTGTTTTTTAATTTTATATAGATGATATAAATGAAAAAAAAAAAAAAGAAGAACGGAAAGGGAGGCGATACTTCTTTTTTACAAGTAAAAAAATGCCTCGTACAAGCCCCTGGTGTGAGATAAGTACGACAATTATATAATATTATATTATATTATGCTCGGCGCGGCACTGGGTCACTGTTATCATGTTTCCTGGACCCGTTAGCGCAATTTTTCGATGCTGTTTGACAAATTTTATTCGAATTAGGTGACCTCTATATATTATACATACATTAATAGTGTAAAATATTGTTTTTAAATAATTTATGAAGTGAGAGACATCGCCGAGATATTAGATAATTGAGAATGAACAGAGGGAGCGAGCGAGTAAAACAGAAATGAGAAGAAAAAGGAGCACAGAGAGGTTTGTTCCCTGCAATTTAGGAAAAAAATTATTTAACAAACAAACAAATGAGCAAGTGAACGAAATGAAAAAAAGTATATAAGGAAAAAAATAAAAAGACAAGAGATGAGAATACAGGGCGCGTCTGAATGGAAGCCAATGGTGGCTAATTGCGTCAGTCGCATAGTACAAATATGACTTGTACATAGCAACCCCTAATCCTCTCCCCCTTATAAAGTTAATTGGTTAATTTACTCACACACCACACTCACACTGTATCTATAGTATTTATTATCTGGGTAGAACATCATTATTGGGATTATTATTATTAATTATTAATTATTATTATTATTACCATTATTATATTAATATTACGAAATACAGTTTTATGTGTATATATAATTATATACCTCATTTCACACGAAACGCGATTGTGTGTCTTACAGTTCTGATGTTGCAAGCATAATGGAAACATCATTACGTTCGTTTTTTCAAATATTTGTATATACCAAAATTATGTATTATTCCGTTACGAAGAATTTTTTGAATTAAGCACACACTTCATATGGATGTCAAAGAATATAACCAATATTCCAAGTTAGTGGCAATATAGGTAGATTTATAACCTAATAGTTCTTTTTTTGTTTTTAATAAGAACATTCAATTTATAAAAAATTTTTTAATTTATATTATATGTCTTTTATTTACCTAACAAATAGATCATTGAAGAATACTTGATAAATTTCCTTTTATTACCTTCATAATGTAAGTTTTGTTCATTTGTTGATTAATTGTCTATTTAATATACGTGGCATTATTCTACATATTTAAACGTGTAATAAGGAAAAAGGAATTATTAATAACATTTCTAATATGCTTGTAACATTTATTTATAGAGCAGTGTACACTCCATTTGACTTTTACAATGAAATTATAAATTTTTCATCATTACATATAGGTACGTATAAACATTATCTATATATACATATATATATATATATATATATATCATTATGAAATACCGTATATATCACACATTTTATCTTTTGGTGAATATATTAACGTTTAATTCGTTGGCCTGAATAGACTAGTGTCATAACATGACAACAATAAAAAGAAGAATAAAATTATAATTATACTTGCTATTACTGATGGGTTTAAAGATATACAATGAAAGTCCTAAGTCACTTCAAGTGTTACTGAAAAGTACTTTTAAAACATTTTCCACAAGTTCTTGTTAACTGTAACTGTCTTCACAAATACGTAAAATTTGTATATAGTTTAAAACATCAAAGACTGAATAACTTACTATAATACTTACTTATTAACTCAGATATAAGATAATTTAGTATGATATAATACGTTTACACATTTTATCATTTTTGTTAAGATCTGGAAGAATTTTAGTGTGTCAGAACTTTAATCACTTCTTTGAATTTGTTAAAGAAATGAAATATTTGAATACATTCCTTAATTTTAATAACTTTATAAGTTCCGACACTTGTAAATAATACATTTACCCATCAGAACTTGTAGTATTTTGATTGAAATAGTATATAGACTAGTATTCAGTTAATACAGTGGTAGACTGATCCGCAGTAAGTTTTTCCACGCCATGCGTGATTCCGTATGGCCTTAAGTGATAAATTAAGTACTCCAAAACGTACATCATATTAGGTGACACGTAGTGAAAGGAAATCGCGCTATCGGAACAACAGTTGAGACCATCTTTGGTATCGTAATAAATGTACTTCCAGTACCAAAAATTTGTATCCATGTGATTAGGAATTAAATGGTGCTCCGGTACAAAAGGAAAAAATCGCCCACGACCGTGCGGATCTCGTGTGTCCATCGCTTTAACGTTTATTTTCTCAAGACACTTTCCCATTTCCACATCTTCTGCACCTCCATTATCCGAACGACACTTAGTCCTGTCAGGCAAAGCTTCCTTCACGAATTTTCGCAAAGCTTCTTTGCTAAGTACATATCCTGCACCACCACTCATATATCCCTGCTTTACAAATGTTTTAAACCTACAGCCAAAATATAGCGGCGAACTTGGATCGTAAGACGAAAGCATATATCGTAGATTTTCTACCACCACGTATCTAAAAATATTTTAGTAGATTAGTTAGTTTTAAATTGAAGTAATTCAGTCTATAGATAAAAATACAGTTTTATTACAGACTAGTTATTGCTTAATGTATTTTGTGAATGTAAATAATGTTAATTAATGATTGAAATCAAAATGCTTATAGTTATATAGAATATGTAACTGAAATCTCAAATCATTATGAAATAGATTGTTAGTGTGAATGTTATTCTTTAATTTAATTCATTTAGAAAATTATTTTGATAAAAGTTTTAATATAGATAATTTCAATATAAAATTGAATCTTCAAATACTGTTGTTATTACATTAAATATTCAAAATTTTCAAAATAAACTGGTGGTAATAATATAAAATATTATGTATATTACTAAAAAATTTGAATTTAACACTTAAAAACTGCAGGAGAAAAGAAATATAAGAAATTACTAACGTATCATCATCAGCCTTCATAAACCAATCAGCTTCATCTTTGTACTTCTCATAAACATATTTAAATGCTTCTTTGGTTTTTGCCCATAAATTATCTCTTCCTTCTTTTACTGGCAAAGCAATTGCAGGTAAATTTATATCTGAACAAAAGGAATTTAATATCACTTTAAATATTTATTTCTAATTTAAAACTTATTATTATATGATCACAATATAATAATTTACCTTCTGCAGAGCTCATAAATAGAAGAATATTACAACGTTTTCCCCATGTTGCTTTTACATGTTGTGCTTTAGTTTGATGATTTTTTGGACCTGTCATAATCCAACAAAGTACACGTACTCGTTTTGCAAGATCTTGTGCAACTTTATCTTCACCTTTATGGAAATCTTCATCTTCACCATGAAATTTTACTTCTGTTTCAGGTCCAACCTGTTATGTTTATTGATAATATTATAAATGAAATAAGAAAACTATGAAATATGAAGAATATATTTACCTCTGATTCCAGCTCTGAATAATGATGTGGGTCTCTTGAAAGTGGAAAATTGCCAGAAAACCAGTTAAACATATATGGCACATCTTTTGTAGATGTTTTTAAAAGGCACGCTGAGAGAAATCCAAAAACTACACCAGTAATAAGACTTAATATCAGATGTTTACTGTTTCTAACACCTATGTTAAAGGTAAAAATTGTTTAATAAAGACTGTTATTTCTGATTTTTCCAAATTTTTCTATCTGAAGTCACATTATAATATATTTTACCATTAATGTTTGGAAGCCTTTGCCGAACCATGATACACAATACAAGTAAGTTACTTTACTTTCATAAAAAACCAAGCATTATAGGTAGAATAATTTCATTTCCATTAATCACTACTAACAATCACACATTGTGTGATCTTTAATTATATGAAATTTCTGTAACGAAAATTTTAATCTAATTTAAAACTTTATTTAGGAATGTTGATTTTATCACCATTTACAAGGTAGATGAAATAAAAGAAAGAAATAAAAATGTAATATACAAGTAAGTATATGTAATATTACTATACCTATAAATGTACCAAAATAATTTTGTACCAATAAGTGCAAACCCAAGATTATCTTGGCCATTTTAAAAATATAGAATGCTTTAAATAAATAAACATTCTTCCACAGTTATCTGTGATTATAATATAGATTGTAATCTATATTATTTTAACTGAATAATATACCTTACATTAATAATGTCAGTAACCTGAAATAGTACTTCTGAAAATAAAATACAACCATAAGTTAAAATAATTTCAGTATCATAAATTAATAGCACAATTTTTTTAATATTAAAATTCACATTTTATGTTAATATGTTCTTAACTGAATCAGTGTGTAATAATTCTTTTATAAAAATCTAACTTTTTATGATAATTTAACATAACGAAATAATGCTCTATTTAAATTTCTACTCTTTTAGAAACACTTTTATAAGGTGTACTAACTGAACTAAATTTGTAACACATATCTTATACTACAATTTTTGAAACTATGATAAGTTATTCATGACTATAACATTATCTTATAGGTAATGAACAAAAGAAATTAGTACTATAATATTAAACATAACAATAACAGGAAAAAAATATTATAAACAAACCTCTTTTTTAGTTGTGTATATCATATAATGAAAATTAGTAGTAATTTAAAAAAGATATTCATCTGTTATGTCTTACTGTCACAATACTTAACTCATTTAAAAATGCTTTTCAACTGTTTCATATTCACTAAAATGCAATGTAATTTGTAAATCTTTATGTATGATAAAAGAATTCCAAGGAACACTGATTATAAATTCTGAAGTCTTAATACTGTAGGTTTAATTTATAAAATCTTATCACTTGTTTAACCTAATTTAGGATATAATGTCACGTATGTATTTACTTACATCAGGAAATATGAAATACGTTTCCCACATGCTGCAACAAGAAAAAAAGACCGTAATTACAACTAATGATAAAAAATATTCACGAAACTCGATTATTTTTACAAAGATCATATACCTATCATGGTGTTAAATCTTAAGGAAATGCGTATGTTTCAGCCAATTAATAAAAATTTGCATAAAAGTTCTGTAGTTTGATTTTTTTGTGTTATTGCAATACATATTAGATAAAACAATGTCTTCCTAGGAATTTCATATATAAAATCAAATTTTTATTTTACATAAATATAAAACTAATGTATTGATAGTAAAGTGCATCAAAAATATACATTGAAATATTTATAATAAAATAGTTTGAAGGATATATTTCTAAAATCTTTAGACAGTTTCAAAATGTTTATGAATATTCTCTATTTACTAAGGAATAAATTTTAAAATGTAAGACAAATATTATAAATATTAAATTACCAAATTTTTAAGTATTTATATATTTCTTTTTTTTTCATCAAATTATATGCAACTACAATAATAGTTGATCAATATTAAAGTAAGAACATTTGAATTTTATTTTAATCATAACTTTTGCAGTGTTTTGTTTTTTGACATACGTGTATTTAATATTTTATCATACCTTAGACTGAGTAATTATTTATAATTGTAGTCGAATATTATTGTTTAAATAATTCAGTAAACAAGAATATCTGTTGTGTGTTTGTTTCATTAGTATCCGATTGTCTATTTGATTGCAAGTGAAATATATTTAATCAACAAGCCTACTGGAGTAGGTATATAAATACAGTGCATGGACTTGGGGACATAGGATAGTGCATATCCTTGAGAGCGGGGAGAAGCCATTGCGAAACCAGACGGCAATATAAATCGATGCCTAATTTTCATTGGCTACAGTTTGCTACAAATAAAAAATGTGAAATATTTATATTAATTTCTAAATTTGAAATTTTTTAATTCCTAAATTTGAAAATTCTTAACTTCTTGGTTCCTACATTTGAAAATATGACAGTTTCTAACTTACAATTTCCACATCTTTAGATTTCTCAAATAGTAAGTGTGTGTAAAAGAATAATCATTTGTTTGCTATTATATAATTTAAAAATCTATACTAATCGGTAATTTCTAGTTTTTCGTAATTGGTGGTATAAAACATGCGCAGAAAAGCAACGAATTAAATGTGGGCATCAATTAGTAGACTGCGTCTCTCATATGTCCAATGACTATAATCCAAATTTACACTTTATTCTTATATTCATAATACAATGGAAGGTAATATAATTAATTTGGTAAAAGAATAAAGTTATGACACACCTAATTTTCGTTGGTTTTGCACATGTTATCCCTGATTGGTTTTGCATATTTTGTAATCAAAAGTAATACGCATGCGCTTTTACGATAATCGTGTATATATAGTGATCTTTTATTTATTATATCCTCCTTCGTAATCACATTTTTTTGTATTCAAATATTTTTGTGCATAGTGTATATGATCAATAAGTGTAGAAAATAAGTCTTGGAAAGGACAATAGAAGTGTGGGGGTCCCCTGAACTTAATCGAGAAGCGTGACATGATCTCATTCTTTCGTGAAACGAAAAGAGTAACTGATGTTTGCTATTCACGAAATGTCAAAATAATGTTTATTTGAAATAATTGATTACTGGTATTAATTTTGCAATGTTTCAATTCTTCATATAATAAAATGAATCGTTGCAAATTTTATAAATAAATGCGAACTTTTGTCTATACTAAAATTAATTAATAATAAATTTTAAACAATAGTCAGTGAAGTTTAGTAATATTAATTTATATAAATTAAAAGTTGAAATAAGATGACAGCTAATTATTACTTTGCAATTGTTGGTCACGCTGATAATCCTTTATTTGAAATTGAATTCAATAATTCGGGGAAAGATGCAAAGGTTAGTTGTTCCTTATAGGTTATGCTTGGAAAATATAAAGAAGATAATTTTTATTTGCTTACACAATAGTTAACTTGCTTAGATAGATTGAGTGTTTTTTGACAAATTTTTTGTATGTATCTCTAATGTGAGCTTTAATATTGTCTATAGTGATGAAGTATTATTGATAAACTGTTTTTCAATAAGTCATAAAAAATGTCCAAAGGAATTAAATCTAAAGATTTTTGTAGAAATGGAGTTCTATTCCCTCCTTCTATATAATAGTTAAGAAATGTGTTGTTCAGTATTTCTTAAGTTACATAGTCGTGATCTGGAATCTCCTAATAAAGAAAATATAGCTTCGTTTAAAAAAAAAGTATATATCTTGAAGATACATCCATTTAAACAAGATTTATATCTATAATAACGTGTCCACCTTTCAATAATGAATAATTTAGAAGACAATTGCTTGAACCACTTCAGATGATATATTCTGCATATTAACAAATTTTTCTTCAAATCAATATGTAATTTGTAACTATGGAACACTAATTAAATATTTTCTATTTAATATAGAAAGAAGATTATACGCATTTAAATCAATTTATTGCACATGCTGCATTAGATCTTGTGGATGAGCATACATGGAAAACGACAAATATGCACTTAAAAGTTGTAGATAAATTTAATCAATGGTTTGTGAGTGCATTTGTTACAGCAACTCATATTAGATTTGTTATGGTACATGATAGCAAAAACGAAGATGGTATCAAAAATTTTTTTAATGAAATGTATGAAATGTACATAAAGGTAAGAAATGTACTAGGATGAGTCATGTTAAAATTAAATTATACACTAATTTGTTTTCTTAATTTTTCTTTTAGTATTCAATGAACCCATTTTATAAATTAAACACACCTATTAAATCTATTGGTTTTGAAAAAAAGGCACAACTGTATGGCAGAAAGTACTTATCCTCCTGAATTCTTTAATTGTTAAGTTATGTTACATAAATATTATTCTTAAAAACACTATGTAAGATATATTGATTTTATAAAATCTCGTTTTTGCTGTAAATACAGTACTAAAATATGTATATAAATATATGTTGTTATTAAAATTAATAAAATTTTGTTATGAAAATGTATGAATTAATTATTCATTATTTTGTATTCAACAGAAAATATATAACATTTTTTGGTTGAAATTAAACCACATATAATTTCAATATAATATTTCCATTTTTATGAATAGGTGTCACCACATTTTTTTTTAGGTAGTGGGCGCAAAAGTATAAATTTTAAACTGTAAAATAAAGTTTCCAAAATGTTTTCAACTTTTTAAATTAATTTTTTTACAATAAACTGTTATCTTTTACCTCTTTTTTACATATTCAATCGTCGCAAAACTTACGTTCTGATGTAGTTTCTACAATCGCATTTCTGAAACGTACAGTGCGTGGTAAAATAGCTTCTTTTTAAAAATAAGCATTCCTTGCGAAAATTTTATTATATATTAATTTCAGAAATATCTTTTATAAGTTTGATATAATATGCGCTATTTTCCCCAAGGAAACTAAATTTGCACTTGATGATAACATTATAACATTTGTTCAAATATTATTAACATTAAAATTATCATGAATAGCCATTATTAACGTAATTTACTATATTTTTAGCTTTTTTTATAAACATATTTTTATTTTGTTGGGACAAATAATTTTATTGTCTTATATTTCAAATTTGGCGATATTCTATATATTTTATAGTTGAAGGTTTACATTTAATGTCTAATGGAGGCTATTCAAATAAAAAAGGATTTTAGAATTACAATAACTGAAGCTGCATAAATTCAGACAACTGGAAATTAACAGTAAATCAACAGTTAACTGTCAAATTAACAGCAATAATGTCTGTTATATATTTTACATATATTGTACTTTTAACATTATATATAAATGGAATTAAGGCAAAAGTTTTAGGTACTTTGTATTATAGTGTAGGTATTATAATGATTATTGTTAAAAACGTAATTTATTTATTTCTACAGAACCGAGTGACATAGTTATTGTGATATTGAGCCAAAAAGAAGGTTATCATATAGCACATGCTGATATGTTAAAAAGAAGTATTGTTGAGCAGTCTGATATTCTTGATAAAGTATGTATACTTTATTATTGTATATATTATTTAAATATAAATTTTTTAATATTTTATGTATGTATCAGAATCCTCCTGAAATCACTTTGGCTCACGAGTTAAATGTTAATGGATCTTGGACAATAATACCACTATTGGAACATTTGTCAAATACATATACAACTTCAAAATGGTTCTTCTTTTGTCTAGAGAATACTGTAATTAGATTGAATAAATTGTTAGGTATTCTTTCTAAATTCAAAGAAAATAAAGTAAGTAATATCAATATTAAGGCAGATAGTTTAATAACAGTTTTTGAAGTTATTTTTATGTATCTTTCATTCTAGAACTTATGGATTGGTCACGCATTATATGATCATGAACCAACTATTATACATCATTTTGCAGATCATAATAAAAAGTTTAAATATCCACATATAGCTTCAGGTTTCGCTATAACCATTACTTTATTAACAAGGTATCAAGTACAAAAATATTTTGCTTTACAAAAGTCAAATAGTCAAATAGTTTATATAGATGATATATGTGTATAAAATAAATATATATCTTGTTTCTTCAGTTTAGTACAAAAAATTATTGAAGGTGAAGGACCAAAAGATGATTTTTCAATTGATGCATCATATGAATTTGCATCTTTTGTTTTGAAAGTTGATAAAGGAGTACGACTAACACATGTACCTGAAATATGTATCGTATCAAGCTCAGATTGTGCAACATATCCAAGATTTTTTCATCCATGTGTAAGTCATCCATTTATTTACTTAATGCTTATATTATTTTAATTTATACTAACATTATTTGGAATAAAGAATTCATCTATATCACCTGAAAGTGTATATTTTGCTGTAAAAACTTGTGGAAAATACCATTCTAAGAGAATCCCTGTGATCAAAAAAACATGGGCAAAGTATACTGCAAATATTGGTTATTTTAGTGATGTAACTGGTATGATTAATTTTAACTATACAATTGATCAAATGTAAAATACATTGTTAAACAATATACTTCTTTCCAGTATAGATAAATATCTTCCTGATGCCTTCATTGTGTCAAATACCACTCATGGACACTGTAAAAAGACTTATGATATTTTAATAGAAGCAGATAAAATATTAAAAAAAAATAATGTAAATTGGTTAGTACTCAGTGATGATGATACACTTTTTAGGTAAGTTACTCAGTGTCTTTAATATACAAAATATACCTTCAATAATATATAATACTAATGTAATATTATTTATTTAATATTAGCGTAGCACGTTTATTACGATTGTTGACCTGCTTTAATCCAGATATTCCTATTGCTATTGGAGAACGATATGGTTTTCGAATCTGGGATAATCTTTATGGGTATGAATACTTAACAGGTGGAGCTGGAATTGTTGTTTCTGCACCTTTAGTACATCAAATGACTCACTCTGGCAGATGTAGTTGCCCATCAGCGACAACACCAGATGATATGTACTTATTTGGTATATGTTTAGTACAAATTGGAGTGAAACCTGTTCATTCACCATTATTTCATCAAGTACGTTTACCATTAATAATATTTTACAGTCATAATTCAAATTTTTAGATTTTTTTCTTACTTGTTATGTAAGTAAGATGTATACAATTTCGAAATGTGTGTAATATACTTATTACAGGCACGTCCTACGGATTATGCAACTGCATATCTTGCTTCGCAAGAACCTGTATCATTCCACAAATTTTGGATGATTAACCCACACATGGTTTACGATAAATGGTTTGTAGAAGCAGACAAATCATTAATCACAGTTGAGAAACATACAGAACTTTAATGTGAGTATGATTCGTCAACTATCTTACAGATAATGATTTAAATACTTACAAATAAAGAAAAAATATCAAAAAGCAATAATGTATTAACATTATTAAAATTTGTATAATTTTGTATAAATAATACAAGTAAAAATATTTATTATGATTTTGTATACATTTTTTAGTCGGTTTTGATTGTCTTAATGTGTACTGTTTAATAGTAGAAAAATATTAAAAATATAATAACAACAGGTATATGTATGTACACATCATAATTTAGATTTTATTATTTCTTTCCACCACGGTGGTCGTTCAAAGTTTTCCTTATCTTTAGAAATTTCTTCTTCAATATGTTTATATACCTATGCAAAAAAACAAATTTATTATATTGTAGATTTCAAAGAAAATTTAAATAAATATCAATTTACCTGGCCATCAGCCATTCCCAATGGTGAATTTAATATAAAATCTGGTGGTGCCAAGACATCAACTAGAGATACAGCATCTTTAACTAATTCTTTACATAAAACTATAATACCTTTCCGTACTACTTTATCGATCTCACTCGTAGGCAATGCATAACCACCAGCATAAATATCAGCTAATCGTTTTTCTAAAATAACTGCTCCATAAAGTGAACATAATTTCATTAATACATCTCGTTCCTTTGATTTCCATACAGAATCTTGTACACATTCTACAAAATACTTCATTACTGCATGCTACAACAAGATGAAAATAAATTAATATAAGTAGTTTTTGAAATTAACAGTAAAAAATTACCTGTCCATATAATAGAGATAAGGTTTGTGCAAAGAATACTTGTGTGTTATTCCTAATTTCAAAGTCATCACAACCTTTACTTTTTAAATCTTGTGTGCATTCATATGTTCTTTTTAAGTAATAACATGTTAACCATTTCAAAGAAAACAGTAAATCTGTAAGAAACAACTTTTAATGTAACAACTTACAGAAATTGAAGAATGACATAACAATTTTTAATTTGTGAAATTATTTGCATACTTTCTGGATTTAGTATATCATCCACTTTTGAATCAGAAAGTTTTTGCGCTAAAATGTGATTTGCATCCTGCACAAAACTTGCTGTTCCTAATGGGGAATTGATGCGTTTTCCGTTTTGCACATTTGACCATTGATTCAATAACCAATTGCTGGCTTGTTGAATTAATACATTATTTTCACCCTCAAATGTACATGTTGCATCATTTTCAGCTCTCAAGTCACCCAAACGTGATGCTAACAAATGAAATTTATAACATATAAAAATGAAGTATAAAATTTTACATATACCTGTTTAACAGATTAGCGTACTTTTTAAATAACCATGTCCTCCACAGGACTCTCTGCAATCTTGAATAATATCTCGACTAGTCCATGAACATAATGGCTTGGTTGCAGAAGACAATGCATGTATTTCCATACCTTCAATATCAATAGTATCTTGGTATTGCCCAGACATAAGTTTGAAATGAAATTCAGACATTTTACTTATAAATGCACCAGAAAATATTTTTATTGCGTATGTTGCTGCCACGTTAGGAAATAATCGCCATTGCTATATGTTTATGTTAAATTTTAATTGTACAATTTTATTTTATAAGTTGTTATTCGATTCATTTAAATACCTGTGCTTGATATTCTATAACTGGCCATTCTTCAAATTCGGACGGTCCAAACTGTCTTCTTACAGCGCAATATCGTACAGCAATAACTATTGCAATGGACGCTAAAGTTGCACATATGGATGTAATTGTGACACGACCAGACGATAATGCACCTAGTGATGCACCTACAAGAATTTAATTATAAACATTGTCATTAAAATCGGTTTCCAAATAGTGGGAATTTTTTTTAAATCTCACCAAATCTTTTGCTTTCATCTTTTACTGATATTATATATTTTCCATCCTCTGTAACATCTGCTGTTCGATTTAATAAACATGTCCGAGAAACATAATAATTATCAAACATCATAAACCCATTGTCTACTCCATTTACTGCTATTTTTTTACCCATATCACCAATTCTAATACCTGGGAAAGGCATATGGGTTTCTGGATCTCGAATGGGTATAATAAAAGTATGAAGACCATGATTGTGTTTATCTGGGGTAATCAGTTGTGCAAATACAATGGAATGTGTTGCAGTTTTTCCTAAAAACGTAGAATTTATTACCTTTTGTTAATTTAAAAATTTGACTTCGTACTAAAAAACATGTTTCCGTTATATTACCTACCTAAACCACCAATCCAACATTTTGCAGCTTCAAAATCTGGAGTATGAAAAATAAAGCCTTTCGATTTCACATCATACGTTGCTGTTGTCCTCATACCTTTTGCATTTGTTCCATGAGATATTTCTGTTAATGCAAAACTACATGAATACTAAAAAAAAAAATATGATTCATTGTTTGTTATTTGTATATGCTGTTACAAAATTTTTAACATAAAGTAAAATGATATAGAAAAGTTTTGTATTAAGCATTAAGCACAAAAAAATAATTGCTTACCAGCCCCTGTTGAATTTGTATAGCCATTTCATAATGATGTTTTGTACCTAAAGCAAATAGCGCACTTGGTACCATACCATCCATCACACCCATTTTTATTGGTATATCAGCATCATAGTAAAATAATATATTAAACCATTCTCTATGAATTATTGGATTCTGTAAAAGATTTACATTTTAAACTTCACAAATAAAAGTTGATTTGGTATTTTTGTAATATTTACCAAAAGTTCATTATCCCTTATGACTCTAATTCGAGCATTGCAAAGTCTACGTTCATCATCTAGTGTAAGGCAAGCTTGTCTTTTAAATACTGATGATTTTTTTATAAAATCCCATATATTATTCTGAAATTATAATTAAAAAAGTGTCTATATTATTTGTATTTGATTTTAAAAGGGATTTGGATCAAAGCTGCTATTATAATATTTCTTTTAAATACCTGAAATTCTACAAAGTCTTCTCCTTCTAAGGTGAGTTTTAGTAACTTCCAATCAAACGTTGCACATTTCCTATAAGAATCTAGTGGACCACTTGGCCAATCAGCAATTTTATCCCTCATTGTCATTAAATTCTTGGATTGGTATACCTATGCATTCAAACAATTAAACAAAGGATTTAATGAAACAGTACTGTGCACAAGACATTAAATGCGTTTAATTGATGAGTACTTTTGTCAATTGCTTTAGATATGACGGTATTACTTTATTATTTATCATTATTTTTTAATCTTGTATCAGTAAGAGGGATTCCGATAATATACGTCAGCTTTTAGGATAGATAAGATTTACGGTCACAAGAAATGGCAAAAACTTGTAATCACCAGCTATCCATTCAGAAGCACGATATACACTGTGCACCTCGACCTTTTCAAACTTGTAACAATACTTCCTCCACTCATGTATGTATTATGTATCGACAATAAAAGACGATACGATGAATTTAATTGACTATCGTTCGTTATTCCGAGAAGGATGTTGTTACTTATCGGTATATTGTATACCTTTTTTATTTCATTTAATTATTAGGTAAAATAGGTACATATTTGGAAAAATGTTATTTAAATTTAAAAAAAAAACCGTTTTGCGCAATTATTTGTGCTTAGCTTTATTAAAGGAAGGAATAAAGTTGTTGCATGATATTAATATATCATTCTATTAATATGGAATACTTTATTTGATTAATAATTATATATTAATATGATTACATGAAAATGTACTGTATATTTAATAAGTATTGATAGAATTAATGCATTATAGTTGAGTGTGTTATAAAATGATAATTGTTATAATACATTTGTAATTTTGATAAAAGTTGTAATAAACTTTTGTGAAATTAGGGTGGGTTTAAGTCATCATTTTGCCTGTTTCGAATTTGTTAAGGAATAACAAGCCTTCAAAGTTTGCAATTTTTGCCCATTTTTGCGAAAACAGACTTCACTTACGAATTTTTTTCTCAGAAACTACTCAACCGATTTAGCTAAATTTTTTTTTGTTTTATTCATGAATGATTTGGCTATTCTAAAATATTTCTTTTAACCTTGTCAATTTGTTATAAAATGTCGGAAAATTTAAACAAATTCTTTTTTTACGTTTTTCTCAATGAGGGGCGTAAAGGGTTATAATTTGAAAAAAATATGGTCATATTCTTTGAAGCTTCCCCTTTAAAATGAGCCCTTCAGAACGATAGAGCCTCGAAAATTGACGTCACTCCAAGCTGGAAAAGGACGCGGGGTACCCCCGTTTCAGGTAGGCAAGTCGCGTGCTCAGCTATTATGATCGGTCGTTTTATATCACTGGTCCGAAAGCAATACGAGAAGACTTCGTACACGACTAAATGATCTTGTTCATACCTCGGAAAGTATATTAGTAACAACTCTTGGCCAATGACACATTTTTTAACCATAACTTAATTTATAAATATTAGTTTCTACATTCATTGTTTATGGTCTACAAGAAAGGCGTGATTGTTCGACAGAAACCGCGAGAAAGAGGTTCTTTCCTCTTGTCGGGATGGGATAAGGGGGGTTATGATCAAAAGTATAAAGTATCATTGTGTGGGGTGGACTTAAGAATTGTGGACAAAATTTAATGGAAACTATTTCATTACACTAAACACAGAATTATCATTATCGTACTGGCAAGTCTTACAAAACATTTTTTTATTTGATAATAGCACAAAGCCGTGAAAACTTGTAGTGCCTGTAATGACAGTGTTTTTAGTGCATGTACAAAGTAAGCCTGTAAACAATATAATGTATTATATAATGTATGTATAATGTATTCATTTTGTGTTACATAATTAAATGCTGCGTTTGAAAAATTCATTCATTCAAATATATCTTTAGGAGCAAGAATTTGATTTTCTGACAGTCTTTGTAAGCTAATGCGCATTGCAAGTCTTTCAATGCTCTCTCCAATACTATTCCTTACCATGAGTTGTTGCAAAAGATTGCCATTCTGCAGAAACATTGAAATCATTAAAATGATGAGTTGAATTAATATTGCCTAGCTGCCCTGTCAGTCATGTTTTCTAGAACCTAACAACTTTTACGATTTTAATATTGTCAAACCCATGACCGAACAAACAGATCACACTCATATCACTTCAGAGTTAAGTCTAGCATAACTAAATATGCGTTATTGACCAAAAGTGGCTATTGATATACTTTTCGAGGTATAAACAGAGTCATTAAGTCGTGTACGAAGTCTTCTCGTATTGCTTTCGGACCAGTGATATAAAACGACCGATCATAATAGCTGAGCGCGCGATTTGCCTACCTGAAACGGGGGTACCGCGCGTCCTTTTCCAGCTTGTAGTGACGTCAATTTTCGAGGCTCCATTATTCTGAAGGGCTCATTTTAAAGGGGAAGCTTCAAAGAATATGACCATATTTTTGTCAAATTATAACCCTTTACGCCCCTCATTCAGAAAAACGCAAAAAACGAATTCGTTTAAATTTTCCGACATTTTATAACAAATTGATAAAGTTAAAAAAATATTTTAGAATAGCCAAATCCTTCATGAATAAAACAAAAAAAAATTTAGCTAAATCGGTTGAGTAGTTTCTGAGAAAAAAATTCGTAAGTGAAGCCTGTTTTCGCAAAAATGGGCAAAAATTGTAAACTTTGAAGGCTTGTTATTCCTTAACAAATTCGAAACAGGCAAAATGATGACTTAAACCCCCACTAATTTCACATGGACTTCAAAATATTTCGATTAGAGCAAAATCACAGATGGTGACTTATAAAAGTGATCGATTTAGCGGGAAATGACCCTATATTATTCTAATTAAAGATTTAAACTAGGTATATGAAATAAAATTCCTTTCCCATAACATTATCCGAAAAAATATTTACATTTTATTAATAATAAGGTTTACAATATTGACTGCTTTGAATTTACTTTTATACATAGATTACAATGATGGTAACGCACAAAAATTGTTACTAAATTAACAAACATAAAAAATTATTTTATTCTCCACAAATAGGCAATAGAATTTTGTTGTAGTAAAGTAAGAATTTAGTATTGTTATCAGATGCAAAAACTCGCAATTTTTCTTGGAAAAAAATGAAGTATGCATATTGTAGATAATAGTCGTAAAAAGTTTTCAAGGTTATTTCATAAGTATTTTTATCAGCACTGATATGTGTATATTTCCTGGAACTGTATAATACAAAGTATGTCTTGAACTGCTACTTAATTAAGACCAGTGACGAATTTAGAAAAAGACGATTATCTTTTCTATAGTTACGAAATCTTGAAAAAACTAATTTATATAAAAAATCCAAAATAATAATGATTTTGAAAATTTTTCGAAAGAGATTTTTCACTATGTTGAAATGGAAGGCAGTCATCATTAAATTTTCGATAGATTGTCAAAAAAATAAAATAATTAAAAAATATTAATTTCAGATTTTACTCGTTAATCATTAATAATTGTTAAAGAAATTGAACAGATCTTTGATTCCATTTTTTGTTTCAAAGTTTTCATAATTTTTTTAGTAAAATATATAAATTTTATAATTCATCATATATCTATGACACGTATTAATTATCAGTGATATTTTACGACGATCGAAAATAATCCAAACAAAACACCCGTAGTTAATATTAATTAACGATTAGGTAACCAAAATAGAATTACTGCTGTCGATAATGACTGTCCATAATTAAAGGCAATTTATACTGTCAATACTCACTGGTCGCAACTAAAAACAATTTTGCACTATCAGTAATCATATGTATTTACACGAAGATATCATAAACAATCATACCTTGTAAAATCTTATAAGAATGATTATCATTCAAATGAACTATTTCTGCTTTTGTTTGCTGATTTAACATTATTTATAATCATGCTTTTGCTCAATTACTCTTCTAGAATATTATTTATTATATGTGCTATTATGATAAATTATGTGAATTAATTTAGAAGTATCATAATGTGTTTACTAATAACATTAATAGAAAAATAATATAGAATAATTTATAAATGAAAAGATACGTTTCAAAAGTTATTTAAACATTTTTTAATTTACTTATCCACTTAATTTTTTAAATTTGACTGTTCCCCCTGACAATAAAGGGAGTCGAAAAAATTGCCGGAAACTACAGAAAACGGAGAAAAATGTATGAAAATTTGTTTGAATATTTATTTCCAAAAGCTGTTGAATCTTTATCTATGTGGGAAATGATTTATGAAATGGAAATATATTATTTTTTAAACATTGAATTGTCATAATAACATATGTATGTACTTATGTAATACATAATAATTTTTACTACATATTTATAATATTTACGTAAAATTAGTAACTAGATATCAATGACTATACTATAACAACCGTCAGAAATCAAAATTATAGTGTGTTCCAATAATGATATTACTAGCAGAAAAAAAAATAATCGTGGTTTAGAGCTATTGTTGTCGGTAAATGTAATAATACTAATAATTCAGTACATATACAGATTACATTTCAATTATATTATTAAAAATTAATTAACAAGTTAGCAATTTTTTACGATTATACGATTATCTTGTTTGAAATTGAGGTTGATTATATTTGAAATTTAAACATGAATAAACTTAACTTAACCTAAAATGCTACACAATTTTATCATCTATCTATATCAATTGTTCTTGTTTACAATCAAGTCAAAAGATATTGAAAACTTTGATAAAAATGTATTCGCACATTTGAGAGGTAAAAGTACAAATGATATCTTCATTATGTTATTAACATATCGTTAAATACAGATAACATACTGATAATATATCGATAGTCGATAGTAGTATGTACCTTTAATTATGACGCGTTGTGTTCAGAGAGATTGCATGTTGTCAAAGAGATTGCATTCATGTTCTTTTCTACTTTAAATATTAAATGTATGGTATGTTTTCAAGCCACTTGTAAATCGTTTGACAATTCAAAGTAAAAATAAACTGAACTTAACATGACCTTCTACTTAAAAATTGGCACGAATGACACCGGTACTTTGCATTTCCATTACCGACTGCATTACCTATCTAATTTCTTCTCCTGGTAAATGAGTTCGCTAAATATTTTATTGCTTCGTACAATCGAAGGGAAAACAAATTAAGAAGGTAGACGGATCAATATACAATGTATACGATGCATCAATTTCAAGAAACGTTTAAATTTTACGTTAGTCGAGAGAAAGCTACGATGCTTGTTATTCTATTTCTTCAGATTACTCTTGTAGTTAGCAAAAGGTATTGATAACGGTACATTTAACGGATTTTGTATTAGTCAGAAATGTTTGGAAACTAAATAATCAAGTTATGTAATGCCTTCTATTAACTTTAATACTGATTGCTATAACCGTAATTACTCAGAATATGATAACTGTAATTGTACCGCTGGATGCAAGAAATGTTTCAGCGTTAAAATTTAATTTTGAGGAAGTATATTTAATAATCAATTTAAAAATTATAAAGCTAAATATTTTTTTATATGTAGAGTAATTACAATAAAATTGTCTATACAATGATTAAGAACCCGCCGAAGAGCTTACGGGCACTGTCGCACATAGATATAAGGATATTTCAAATTTTTAAATTAAAAGATTTGGAAATACAGAAATTTCACGTTTTCAAATTTATACATTTAAAAAGTTCGGTATTTAGTGACATAAAAATATAAAAATTTCAACATTTCAAGTTTGAAAATTAAACAATTTGATAATTTGAAATTTTTTAAATTTGATAATTTGAAATTTAAGAAATTTAAAAATATAGTAATGTCAAATTGGCAAATATTAAATATTAAAATAATTATGATCGCTATTACTTATACGAAATATTTGTAATTTACACTAATTTAAAAATTTGCAATTTTCAAGATATAATTTTATTATTCGATTAAAGAAAATTAATTGAAAAATTATACAGTGCACTTTATAGAGAACATCAATGTGCGAACAGCGTTCAAAATTTAAAATCGGTCGTTGAACTAATCGTAGAAGAAATGATTGCACGATCGAATTGCATTGTTTTTGTTACTGATTCCGTTTACAAAACACTTGTGGATATTAAATATATTAATGGATCATCAACTGTATCAAAATACGAGGTGAGCAGAAATATATAAATTTTGTGTGAAATGTTTATACGTACGTATGGATTATTGTAGATTATATTGCGGGATAACGAACAATTTTCTCGACCGAGAAAACGAATTCAAAATATTCTGGTCGACAGTAAAGCTGTTGGTTGTAATGCGTACGTTATACTGATTGCGAACGGATATTTAACATCGGACTTTTTGCAATACACGGAAAGGTGAATCACAGAAGATAAATATGATTTGCAATATTTGATCAAAAATCTCAATTTTCCAATCAATTTTTAAACACAGTATACTAAAACAAATTTAATTTAATCATTATTCCTTTCATAATTTCTAATAGAGTTTTATATTTCACTTGTCTATTTTAATATAAACTCATATAATCACATTTTATTACTATTACTTCTCATTTTTATTTTCAGAAAACGTTTAATTAACACTCGTGGACTATTTTTGCTTTTACATGATTATACTCTACTACAACCTGATTTACATTATATTTGGAGCAGGATAATTAATGTAGTTTTTATACGTCAGTACAATGCATATCAGCATCGTTCTGGTGAGAAAACCTTCAAAGAAAAAATTGATCTGGATACCATCTATTTTCCTACTAATAAAAACACATTTACTAAAACTAAATACATAGATACTTGGTATAAGGGCAAATTGCGTTATGGTAATAATCATTTTATGGAGAAAACCAACAACTTACAAACAAAACATTTACAGTTTGTATATAAAATTTATTATATAACTATAATTCAGAAGGATAATGATATTTAAAAATATATTAATCAAATTTCTATTTGCATTTCAGAATTGCTGTTTTTGAACATATTCCAGCCGTGACAGAGAAATCAAGAGCTTATTATAACAAACGACCAAATAATAGTTTAGAAGCTTTAGGGATTGAATTTGAAGTATGTATCACATATATAATGTATTGTATATTTACATTAATAATGCTACTTTGTAGTTAATACAAATTATATCAAAAGCAATGAACTTCAAACCAAAATATTATATGCCATACAACATTCTTTCTGAAAAATGGGGTAATGAAGGAGACAACCACACTTATACAGGTCTTGTAAATGAAGCTGTGCAAAGAAAAGCTGCATTTTATTTGGGTGATTTACACTATACATTGCATCACTTGAATTATTTTGATTTCACTATTCCATATAATACAGAATGCCTCACTTTCTTAACACCGGAATCTTTGACTGAAAATTCATGGAAGCTTTTAATACTTCCATTTAAGTGAGTAAAAGTGAAAGAAGAAAAATACCATAAAACAATCTTAAAAATTCTGTATATTTTGGTTTGCAGATTATATACGTGGATTGCGCTTCTCCTCACTTTAATTTTAGGGGGTGCTGCATTTTACTTTTTATCACTGTCCTATCAAAAATATATAAGCTCATATAAAAGTCAAATGAATATTGAAAACATATCTATGAAAGAAGAAGTAAAAGGGCTATACTTATTCACTGAAATAGGAAACAGTATATTATATACTTATAGCATGTTATTTCAAGTTTCATTACCGAATTTGCCAAGCTCTTGGGTTGTACGAGTATTAATTGGATGGTGGTGGATTTATAGTATTCTAGTTGCGGTTGCTTATAGAGCTAGCATGACTGCAGCTCTTGCAAATCCTGTTTCTAGGTAAACATGAATACTCTAATCAAATTTTACTTACAGGCTGGTACAATTATTAATTTATTTTTTTTATAGTTTTTTAATTGACTGATATTTACATTAGATTTTGAAACACTATTTTATTTTACTATTTTAGAGTTACCATTGATACATTAACACAATTGGCTGAAAGTTCTATAGAAGTTGGAGGATGGAATGAAGAGGGCAAAGACTTCTTTTTAATGTCATCAGATCTTAGCAGTCAAGAGATTGGTAATAAGTTTCAATTAATTAATCATGAAGAGAGTGCTATTGAGAAAGTAGCAAATGGATCTTTCTGTTACTATGAAAATTCTTATTTACTTCGATATGCTCGTGTGAAAAGGCAGATACTTGAAAAGGAACAAAAGAAAAATCAAATTGCTAAGAATATACCATTAAAACATAATTTGCACATAATGGAAGAATGTGTTATAAATGTACCAATTGCTCTGGGCATGGAAAAAAATTCACCACTAAAACCACATGTTGATATTTTGGTATTAATAAATTAATATATAATTATCTCAACAAATTAATTACAAAATTTAACAATGCTTTGTATATTCTTAGATAAGACGTATAATAGAAATTGGATTAGTTCAGAAATGGTTAAGTGATGTTATGGAATGGTCAAAAATTATGGAAATACGTCAAGAAACAGAATCTGAAAAGGCACTGGTGAATCTCTATAAATTACAGGGTGCATTTATTGCTGTTGTAATTGGTTATTTATTAGCTTTTATTATTTTAATAGGAGAAATTTTATACTGGAAACATATTGTGATAAAGGATCCAAAATTTGACAAATATCATTTAGATATTTTTTATAATAATTCTGGTAATATGAAATTATAAATTAATAGTTTAATTTATAAATGAACTTCTTAAATATACTATTGAATGGAACGGTCTCAACATCAAAACAATCTTTGAAAAGCATACTTAAACATTACAAAGTTATGCAAATTTATGCAATATAATTTAAATGAAGTCCATTTTTCACAACTTGAAAAAAATACATGAATAAAATATGAGGATGCCTTTCATCAACAACTTGACTAACTATTAAAATATTATCTTAATATTACAAAGTATTCAGGAGTTTCTGTCTTTCATTTTTCCATTTGACAATTAATTTAATTGGAATTCTTAACAAAATATGGCAAACCATTTAACATAAGTTAAATATACCTTATGTGCCACTTAAGATTCCATTACTTGTTAATAATATGTCTTTGCATCTAAGGTTTTTTGTATTTAGTTAAAGAAACAACATTATCTACATATGTTTTTTCACTGGTTCACAAAAACTAATCTATAAAAGTTTCTATAGCTCCCCTAATTTTGAAGATACAGAAATAAAATTTATAGAGTTTATGCAAAACTTAATAAAAAATCTAATTGTGTATTTTATGTATAACAAATCTAAGTGCTCTGAGACTTTTTTTGCATATAAAAATGTAAGTGTAATTTAAAAAGATATAATATTTCAATAATATGTATAAAATTCAATTTATTTCTGTACTTAATTTTAATATAAGATAAGATATTCATTCATATGTAAAATAGCTGTACAATTAAATATTGTAAAATAAATATATTGTAAATAACGCTTTTACACTTGGTTTCAATAAATAATTTTTGGTCACATATTGCAAACTTATACAGTCGCATTTATATGTACATAAAATAATTAGTGTGTAATGAATATCACAAAAGAATTTATAAATTTTCAATAAAATAAATAAAAAAAAATTACATACCAATAATTTAGCGAGGAATGTTAAATATTCTTCCTCTCTTTATTACAGTCACTTGCTAGTACTTATTCATTAAATCCTTCTTGTTCTCTCTTTTCTTTCCTGTCTCCCTTAGTATCTCTTTCTCACACATATATTTTCTTTCTCCTTTTATTTTACTATTTTGCTTTTTTTTCTCTTTTTTTATACGTTACAGGACATTGTATAGTTTCTCTTTCTTACTTTCCTGCCCATATCTACTATTTTCATTTTTTTTATAATGTTATTCATTCGCATACTTCATTATCTTGACTCATTTTTTTTTCGTTTGCTTGTATGCTTATGCACATTCTTTCTCACTCAGTTATATTCTTGAGTTATTTTCTGCGATACAACAATCTGTTTCCTGAGTCTTTCTTTATCTCATATCTTTCATTATATGTATGTATACACACACATACTTATATTTATGTGAGTATGTGCACACTTCCAGAGTAAATTTCCTAGGGAAAATGGCGGCCAAGGAAAACTGTCTCCACCATCCATAGCGCATAAACATTGACACGCCTAATTCACAAGAATGAATGAATAATAAAGTTTTCTCAAGTAAATATTGTAAAGTAATTAATTTAAAAAGCTTAAAATATTTTGAAAACTTCACTTCTACATGTTCTTTAAAATATATATGTATTTACGCACGCTCTCTCTGAAAATAGTCCCACTGTACCATCTAGCGGCGAGCGATATTATTAATAAAATATAAAAAAGCGTTTCTCCTTATCTAAAAGCGATAGAAACGAAAATAAAAGATATTACATTTCAAAAACTATAAAACAATATACCCATTTAGGAAACCAGTGGCAATAGATTTGAAATCCCACCCTAAGAAATATGTGCCAATCCATCAAAAAGAAGAAGGTTTTGTTGTACCCCCTAGATTTAGAACAATGAATTTAGGACTTATAATTTACACTTGTATGCATTTTTAATACACAATTTTTGGAAATCCTAATAGTACATTTAGCAAGTATTTTTTATGCAAAGAAAAGCACAAAAATCGCTAATGCAATTTTGTATTTTACTAATACTCCCACTTGCCGCTAGATGTCGTTATTGATGCTATTTTTAGAGAAAGCGTGTACAAATATAAATTTGAAAAAAGTGAGGTTTTCAGCTTTTTAAATTAATTACTTTGTAATTAATAAACTATTGTTCATATCTTGTTATAAAGAAGCTAACTTGCTTTTGAAGATAATGATTTACTTCAGAAATTTTTTTTATTTATTGATTCCTGTGAATTGGACATAACGTACGGGTGATATTTTGGATGATCTCTTTCCCTAGATCGTCTTTTTCCCCCATGAAAGCCAAATTTACATTTGAATGTACCTATATATTGTACTATTGCATTTAACAACACAAAACATGTAATATATGAATGTAGTATTGGTATTTTTTAATCACAAGACAAATGTTTTTATGACTCTAAATAAAGTTGTTTGCACAAATAAAATGAAATAAAAATAAATTTACAGACCACACCTAATATGTCTGATTAATACAAGAAGCTTTTCTTAACACCGAGTATAATAGCAAATTTTTTAGTTATGGAAATAGATATAGATTCAAAAAAGATTCAAGTGAGGTAGTATTTGCATTTTAAATGGTTTTAACAAATAATTGTAATAATTTTCTATAGAAATATGTATTGAATTTAGATTCAGTATTATAACATTCATTATTCATCATGAAGATTCATTGCATATTTCTTACAAAAACTGAAGGATACAAATAGAATAGGTTTGTAAATATTAAAATATATTATACATACATATTTGTTTGAATATATATTTAACAATTGCTTTATTTGTTTTTTTAAGGACAGGTTATTTAGTTTGATGTAATAATATGCTATCAAAATGACATCATTAACAGAAAATACAAAAGATAAGGGCCAAGAAGACCCTATTAGATGCATATTTTTTTCAGAATTTCATCCAATTGTTGGCCCGATGATTACATGTCAGGTTAATAAGTATTGCATGTAATTTGTTTTATATTACCTATATTTATTTAATGTTTGTATGTGTTACATATTATAAATGACAATAATAACGTAGTCCTATGTTTTAGGTTCCAGATAACTTTATTTCGAAGGACATTTTTGATAATGTTAGTGTTTATATTATACCCAAAGCACAATTGCAACGAAGTACTATAACAGTGTAAGTTGAAAAATGTTAACATTTATTTCAAGTTAGTTAATTAAATTTTTTGTTTTATTATAGAACATTGAAGGATTATAAAATCTTAGGATTTCCAGTGAAGATTGATGACAAAAAATATGCAAGAAATGCATTTTATTTTAATTTATGTTTTGTCTGTGATGCACAAGCTCGTACTGTTCATTACGAACCCGTTGTGAAGAAGATGTCTGATTTTCTAGTAAGATCTTTATATTTTATTATGTTAGGAAGTATTAATTAGTAAATATAATTAAATTCTTCAGATGGCCCTTGAAGTAGAGAATTGTTTTTTATCTGCTTCTGATGATAAAACTAGATTAGCAGAAATGCTTCAACAAGTAATGCAGGATTTAAACTTACATAAGATGTGTACATTAACAGGTAAGAATAGTTCATAATAAATAACTTTGTATAGTAATATTAAAAATATAAATATTAATATTTTGATAGAAGGGACAATGACATCGAATTTAAAAGTTATAAAGTTAGCACCTGAGCCAAAACCAGTTCTTGATCATCAGGTACCAATATTCTTAGAAGGCCGTGAGGCATTTCAGAGTGATCAATGGGATTTAACTACTCAGCAAGTATTACCTTATATAGATGGATTTAATCATGTTGCAAGAATAGCAGCTGAGGCAGATGTAGAAAATAACTTGGTTAAGAGTTGCGTACAAAACCTTGTGTAAGTGTATTAATACAAAATCTTTTTTTAGATGAATAATTTCTATAGGTATTCTCTTAATTTATTTATAGATATTATGGTGTTGTTACTTTGATTCCAATATTTCAATACAGTAATGTTTATGCTGCAACTTCCAAATTAAAAGAACTTGCAGAAAATCCAAAACTACAAGAACGATGTATAACATATGCTTCAAAATTTCGTAAGTCTTACGTTTTCACTACAAAAGTTTATAAATAAACATAGATAATAGAAGCCTAAAAATTAAGATTTCTGTTACCTGTTATTTTCAGCTAGGCAACCTGCATATCTTAGGGATATATATCGAATGTATGCAAGTATGACACATGGTAGCAGTATGAGGGATCTTTGTCAACGTCTCAACCCTCAGAACTTAAGAATTAATGAAAGACGACTTGTACAATTTGGTCTAATTGAAGGTCTTATTCGTAGAGTATATAAGGTTTGTTAATTTTATTTATGTAATTTACTATACTTTACAATATACTTAATTGTTTTCATCTTCTATTGCAGTATCCAATATATTTGCCAGGATCTCCTTGCAATGAAGAAGCAAAAAACAATCCAATTTATAAGTATTTTACAGGTACATACAGTCTCGACGAGATTTGCTGTAGCACTGGTCAATCAGCTGCACAAATTGAAGATATTGTTGAACGTGATCCAAATGTTGTCATGTTATGGAAATAATATTCAACTTTTTATAATTTTGAAAAGCAAAAAAAAATCTTTTTATGATATGAAGATATGCAGGATATATTTTGAATGATGTATGGACAAGTTACAAACGTATATTTATTATATTTATTTTATGTTATCAATCATTCGTTTTACTTCATTGATATACATTTCAGGTACTTTGTTATTTTTCATTTCATTACATTTCCTTTCCATTGCCTCGCGCAATTTTTTCTTGCGTATTTCAGTTTCTGTACGAATTGCTAAACCTTCCTCAAACATTTTTTGTCTTGCTTCAATACGTTCTCTTTCTTTTTCATTTACCTGAAGAAAACATTGAAATATAAAATTAAGTTGGTGGATGAAAATTAAATTGCTAATGAAATTTTATATGTTTCAAGTATGTAAGAAAAATAAAATCAAAGATATAAATAAATAACAAATTGCATTTTATAAGCATTGAGGATATTATGAAATTTTAGAATATTATTTGAAAATCGAAATTTATATCCGTACTATACATTATCAACAAACCTGTTTTAATATTTCGCTCCTATGAAGTAAAGCTTGTTTCTGTTTTCTCTCAATTTCTTTCTGTTCTCGACAGAAAGCTTCTTTCTGAACTCGTACAATTTTTTCAAATTCACGTCGCTCTCGTTCCAATTCAATTGCTAGCATTATTCGTTTGTTATTTATTTGCTTCTGTCTTTCCTCTACAAGAGCTTTATGAGCTTCCGCTCTTCTTAAAGCTTCTTCCTTCTCTTTTTGTCTCCACTCTCGTTCCACTTCCTCTTGAATTCTAGCAGCATTTAATTCGTCGATTCGCTCCTATTAAAATGAAAATGCTATGACTAAAATTTATATAAAGTACAGAATTTAAAATAATATTTGAAAATTGGTGAATATTAAAGAAATATTAAAGAAATTCAAAATATTGAAATCTAAATTAAAATAAACAAATAGTTAAAAATGTGTGTTTAAGCAAGTGACAAAAAATTGAATAATTTGTTAAAATGTTAGTTTTATTAATTATATGAATAAATACTTGATAATCCCTTGCTTGCAGTGATTGTGTTGCAACTTTTGCCTTGGTCTGTTCTTTCTTTAATTTTTCTAATCTACGTTCCTCCGCCAATTTTGCTTCTCTTTCCTCCTTATATCGCTGATACTCTTGTATCCTATACGTTTAAGATGTATTAGTTAATTAATTATTGATGCAAAATCGAAATAATGACTTGTACCTGAGATCAATGATTTTATTTTCCTGTTCTTCCATAGCTTTCAAGTGTTTCAGCTGCTCATTTACTGTAGCAAGGTCTTGTCGAATTCGTGCATTTTCAGATTCTTTATTGCGTAATTTTGCAATTTGTTCCTGTTGCCAAGCAATATTGCTTAAGTTAATTAATCGGCTTTCTTCTTGTTTCCTTTCAAATTCTAACATCCTATACTCTTCATTGTCTTTTATTTGATCCATTAAACTGTCAGCAAATTTTTGCCTCTTAGCTGCTTCTTCTTGTTCTTTTCTAAATTCTTCTTTAATTGCCCATCTTCTTTCATTTTCCATCATGTCGTTAAGACGTTGTTCTTCTTCTTCTAATTCCTGTTCAATTAATTTTTTTTCTGCTATCTACAAAAAATACAAGATTCGAAATGTTAACATGTTTAACAAAATTATTGAAATAAAGTGTTTCACAGAAATTATTATATCTGTACAGTTTACTGCTTTCTTTACAAG
Organism: Megachile lagopoda; assembly: GCA_036983795.1. Classification (NCBI taxonomy): domain Eukaryota; kingdom Metazoa; phylum Arthropoda; class Insecta; order Hymenoptera; family Megachilidae; genus Megachile; species Megachile lagopoda. The sequence continues at coordinate 2,270,099 of CM072793.1, forward strand.
AAAATGTATTTCAATAATTAAAAAATAATATCCTACTACCTGTGCATCACGGATAGCCCGGCATTTAGTTTCTAAAATAATCCTATTACATTTTTGAATTTCTTCCTCCTGTTCAAGTTTTAAATTTTCTGCTCGTTCAAGTATATGTTTTGCTCTTTTTCTAGCATCTTCTTCAATTTCAATCAGTTTTGCAGTTTTTTCCCTGGGTTTGTCCCTATCTATTCTGCGAAATTCTTCTTTTCTGTCCATACTTTCTTTTATAAGTCTTTGTCTTTCTTCTTCTTTTATTGTGAGAGCTATTCCTTGCTCCTCTTTTGTCGTAGGACATAATTCTTGATATTGATTATATTCTTCTTTTGTTAATACTTTTGGAGGTAGTGTTTTTTTCTTCATAGGAGTTATTGCCAGTCTTCCTGTGTGCTTAATTACTCTTTTATCCCACTATATAATAACATTTATTTTATAAGATATTGAAAATAAAAATATTTCAGTTTATTTAAGAGTTAAGATATAATTTATGTAATTATTAGATATTTATTAGTTGCATATGTACCCAAAATATTGATCTGCATAATATTATCAGAATGTAATTGGGTACTAGAATCATATTATGATATTTAACATCACTAGTAGTAAATTAGAATTAAATATAATATTGCAATATGAATAAGTAGTATGGATATTGTAACATAACATGGAAGCTATTAATAGTAATATAGTACCTGATATAATTACAAAAATATGAATAGGTATTATGAATATAGGAGCACAATATATTGTTTAACATAACACAATGCAACTACTATGTATATGAAAACATTATAGTATTAACAAATACCTCCTTTCCATTGCACGAGCAACAATATTTTGAATGATTTGGTTTATGTTCAGCAGATCGAATACACATCTTCGGCGGCGCACTCGTGCATACTTCATTTTTGAATTTTGGTTTTTCTCCAGGCGACGTTCCACAAACAGTTACCTTTTTCGACGCGTTATTCTCTACTTTACGCACTACCATTTTGCACTTTTAATAATTTTGCTTGTCTTTTACGAGAGTCCTGTATCCTGTGCGTGTATAGTACTGTTTTGTGATTTTATAGAAATTTCTTCATCGGAAGAAACAATCTTCTCTTCATCGAAGATAACAAAATGCCAAACTGCAATGAAATTCTTTTGCACCTTATTTCGATGGAACGGCACTGAAGATATTTACGGATATCGATAAAACAAAAATGAAAACAACCGAACAGAACGGGTGTCGGTGACTAACGTGAAACAGAAGTTTGTCCGTTATTTATAAACGGTAACTAGCAATTGCTTCGTTTGTTCGATAATTATCTAGTGACACGAATATTTAATAAAAAATTAACTTCATTTACTGTTAAACAAAACTGATAATTATTATTTAGTTATTGGAAGAATATAATACGCGGTGCTTATTCAGTCTTCAGTTGATTTACCACGATTTTTTTAACATTGTCCACAGTTTAAAAATGATAAACTTTGAAGTGGAATTTAAATTTGGTAACAGGAAGTTACATAAAGTTACACGGATCAGGCGAGTAGGAGGTACTTGGAACCACTGGAATATCCTTTCTGGTCTAAAATTCGATCAAAGAAATGATCGTGTGATCGGACACGTAGATTTAAGATACAATCAGTAGTCACATATTCAATATTAAATTGTTAATTGAAATTCAATTTATTACTAATCATTTAAACTTTTTATATTCATACATATTCTTACTTTTATCACATTTTCCTCTGTTTTTGACATACAAGGTCAACAGAAAGTTCGAAGTCTATAGAACTAAGGTCATCCAAAAATAGCTATACAATTGATCCGATTTCACGTCAATCCCGTTTCGGATTAATATACGGCGTATATTCTTTAATATTATTCGCCATGTTTTAGGCATTTCTGACAATCAGAAAAAATCAATTTTTGATTCAGTACATATTTAAATATTAAAAATTTTGAAATAAACTTTTTTCAATAAAATATCACGGTTAACTTGATTGTTTAAAATGGTGTCGTATATTTTTTACTTCATATAATTACAGCTAATATTAAAACAAATTCTATGCTTAATACTATGACCTTAAGATAACTTTGAATTAAAAAGTTAGATTTGTTCAACAGAAATGTTAATATTTGCATACGTTTAAAATAAGATTAAGGCTGTCAGACTGATAGATTTATTACAAGAATGTAATTACTGAACAAATTCAAAGAATGTTTTACTTAATACTTTCATATTCACGAAAGAATATTGTTTGATAAATATTCAGGAGAATATTTTGCGTAATATAAGTAGTATAATCAGTTATATTATTCATGATTGCACCTTTTTCTTACTCTTATTTTTTATTGCAACTTATAAACCTAAATTTTTTAATTCAAGGTTATAGTATTGTATGTCGAATTTATGTTAACGTCAACTCATAATATTTTATTTTATTTAAAGAATTTGCAAACTTTTGTAAGATTCATATACGTAGCAAATCAAAAACTAACTTTTATTGAAAACAGTCTTTTTAACAGATTATCACAAATGCGTAAAAAAATGGTCAATAATAAAGAATATATTTTATAAGCCCTCAACTTTAAAAACGAAATTTTATCTAATTTATCTTTGTTAAAAATATATTTACTAATCGAATTTCAGCTATCGAATATTATTTAAATGATATTGAATAATATTGTATACCATGTTAACAGTTGATTCTATTTCTGTTTATTCCGTTATTGTAAGTTTATCGAAAGAATTTTCGAACATATTGAAGATATTTTATTTTATTCCACGGGTGAAAAAGAACCGGGCAGGAGGAACGTAGGGTGATTCACCCCTTTTGCTGGTGCATGCGTATCATCGTCGAGTTTCTCTTTGCCGTCAACTTTCCTCAGGTGGGAAAATGCACATGTGGCTGCTACCCATCGCTCGCCTGCTAAGTGTTCATGTTACGAGCAAACTATACAGTTCATATATTGCAGAATATTCTTATAAAATTGGCTGGAGAGATTCTTGAAAGTTTCTTTAATCCTGAAATAAAACTAATCTGTAATAATAGAAAATATCCCAGAAACAGTATATTATCATGTGTCAACGTTATTTATGCAATATATCGAGAATTTAAATTTCATATAAATTAAGATTTACAAACTTTGAAATATTTATGAAGAATATTATTTATGCAAGACACTTTATCGAAAAGAGTGTGAAGAGATTTATAGAGAATTATAATGCGTTCGGTATAGCGAAATTTTTAGGAGACCACACTATCAATGAAATCCCGAGGGAAATATACGGGACACCGATTATTTGCCGAATCGATTTTGCAAGGGGAACTTTTGCATTTAAGCATTAAACAGCACTCGGAATAATAAAAAAGCGATCGATATCTTCCACGTAAAAGAATCATTTTGCTCTCACGAGTTTGATTTAATTTGAACTGCGTATTAAATTGTTATTGTTCGACAAATAAATTTAGATATGAGATTACATGTAGGGTTTGAATTAAATGAATTATAAATTTTTATTAGATTCTCAGTTACTGGGTTAAATACGGTACATACAGACAGAATAATAGCAGTCAGACTATATATAGTAACTATGTGATTAGTATAGAAGCAACTATAATAGGTACAACGATAAGAAGAGTAATTGCAATAGAATTGAAAACTATGAAATATAATAATATAGTATTATACTATAATGTTTATAGAAAACATGTCATTATAAATACTATACAAGCAATGCAAGTTTTAATTTTTAAATAATAAAATAATGTATCAATAATATTCAAAAAACTATATTTTAATACTTCTTACATGTTACAAAAGAACAGTATTACAAATACAACTAGTAATGCAAATTATTATTAATTAATACTACAAATCTTTTAGACACTAAAAATCAATCACAGATACTGTATTTGAAAAAGTAAATGACAGAACTAAATAGAACTATACTATAATACTGTAAAAATAAAAAATTTCTCTATAAATATTATGTAAATAATACAATTCTTTCTTAAGATACTGAAACAACATTCTACTTAAAAAATTATTATGTCATATAAACATATTATTATACTATAATACTGTAAATAGATTTAACTATAAATACCATGGAAATGGTATAAAACGAATTTATCAATAATGTAACACTAAAAACATACTCAACGAGTAAAAAATGTTTTTTCAGAAAGAAGAGAACAAGATTGTTTTAAGTTACACCAACGATACCACGTATTCTTTATAGAAGAAAAATGAGCAAAATAGAGAAGAAGATGGGAAATAATCCATATTTCCCATGTCCATCAAGTCATCGTGTCTGGCCAATCCACGATGAAAAAGGATAGTAGACAGGCTAAGAATGAAAAAGAACTTAGTATGTAACGTCGAAGGAAACGAATTTATTGTCCTTTTTCCTTGGCTGTCTTGCCGATAAACATTGTATTCCAGAGCTGCGCCAAACGACTGCGTTCTAGTCGGCCAATTGCGAAGGGTTTCCCTAATAAGAACTTTTCTAGAAGTGGGAAACATCGGTATACGTGCAAGATTCTTTGCTTTCGAGCTTCATTTTTCGCGCAACAGCGTCTCGATCTGCTTTGCGGCATGTGCCCGGTCGAAACTTGATGGTTTGATAACAATTAAACATAATTAATTAAACACGTTGGATGTCACGATGAAAACGGTATACTGGAATTATAATTCTCCAGATTTATACATTTATTTTGTAATTTGAATTGGGTACTTGATATGTTGTCTACGTAATGTACATTAATGTGATTAGAAATTTAAATAATTTATTTTTGTCGATTGTTATATTAAATTCTTTGTCATCCCCAAAGCATTTAACGTGTTCTTTTGCATACGTTTATATTTTATTTTCAATTAATATTATAATACTACGAATTTCGAGGAGAGAACTCACCATTTTTTCAATTCAAATTTTGTGTCTGAAAATTTGTATTTTTGATCTTAAAACTAAAACAGACAATTGAAATAGAAATTATTAATTTATAAAATTATAAAAATTTGTTTGCATTATTTCCTACAGTTTAAGTTTATCGATATAATTTTTCTTGTAAATTAAATATCGCTGATGTGAGCAAATATTGTGAATGTTCTAATATTTTGTGGATAGTTGATGAGGTTTTTAGTTAGTGAAATGAAGAAAAAAGCTTTATGATACAATTTTATTGATGGACATCGTGAGTATACGAGTACAGATTTTATAATCTTTTTCATTTTGCAGAAAATGAAAATTGTTTACAATTTATATTGTTTTATAAAGAGAGGAAATAGAAAAAATATGAACATAGATGAAACTGCTATTTCATTTACGAGTATTGTTTTAAACGTACAATTACAAATTTTGAAAAGTTTGAGATTTTCATAAATTATGCAACTTGTTTTTTAATTCTTGACTACAAGGACTAGATATTAGATTTACATAATCTTCTTTGACAACTATTTTCTAATATACAACAGAATGTATTTAATTAAAAAATAAAAACGCGTCAAACTATCCTCAAAAAACAATCGTATTTTGCATGAAGTGCATTGATTTTTACAAAATTGAAATATTTCTTACTTGCAAAGAACTTGCAATATAATTAAATTAATTAAATTATAATTAAATTAATTAAAAAAATACGTAGTTCAAGATAAATACGAGTCAAAATATTTTCCCAACATTTTTTATCATTACATCATAGAACATCAAAAGCCATATCATTTTGAATTGAACATTTTTTCTATACGTTGTACGAGTTTGTAAATATTTACGTTAATATGAACAATCGTAATTTTTTTTAAAAGGATGTTTTCACTCTTACGATCTATTACTGAAAAGGAAACTGACGTCACTATTAACGTAACTGAAGCTACATTTCTGCAAAGTTTCAAATTTTGTTAAATTTTCAAATTGCTTTTCTTTCAGTAAATTTGAACAAGCACTTATTCTAATTCAAATAAGCTCTCCCTTTCGAACTTCGCTTTATTCTATTTTTTAATTAACATATAAACATATAAACCGAATGATACGAATATAATTAAAATTTGAATATTGCACAAGGTTTAAATCATGAAAGAACTCAATGGCTATGAATTGGACGATCCGTCAAAAAAACAAAAAGGAAGAGCAAAGAAACATAAACCATCACTGAAGTTGTTCGCGAAAACCAGTTGGCCAAAGGTGATGATCTCCCGAAACAATTTTATTTGCAAGAAGTCAAAGGATCTACCAGCAACCACATCCTTACCGTATCTCGAGGAATCCTCCAACAAGCTGTTGACCAAAGAAGAAGACTTGTGCTGCGAAGAAAATGGTGAAAACTTCGAAGAAGAGCAAGGTGTTTGTTTGATCAGCAGCTCTAGCGAGATTCCCTGCGAAAGTTTACAGAAACTGAATGAATCGAACCAAGAGAGTAGATTCGTTAGTGTGGCAGAGGAAGGTGTGACCTCGGAGACATCTGGATGTCTAGAAAGACCCATCTTCGTTGATTTAACAGCCGATGAGAGAAGCACGTGGAAACAGACGATTTTCAAACGATTTGACGATCTGAAGACAACGGAAAATGAGAAGAATAATGAAAATCAAAATTTCTCTATGAATGTTCTGTTAGGTATGATATTGTTTGAACTGTTATAATGCATTTGAACTTCTAAAATATTTTATCCCTTGATACAATTATACATTATTCATTTTATAACAACTACTATGAAACATTGGAATTTTGGGACTTCAGAATTTTACAATTTTTGAACTTTGGAACTGGAATTTAAAAAGCTTGGAATTATAAAATGTCAGAACTGTAGGCTTTCAAATTTTTAATCATTGAAAGCGAATCTTTGGAATTACAGAAATTTGAAACTGAGTTTTGAAGATCTGGACTTTTGGTGTTTCGCAAAATATGATCCATAATAAATTCGGCAATGAAATATTTCTATTATATCTCTCAACCTTTAATATCGTAAACTCATACTTATTTTACTTAATGGTCAATTTAGCTCTAAGTGTTCTATATTTTATATTCTATACCAAATGTAGTATTTTACCATTTTAGCTTCTACGCCGCCAAAAGAGTCTTTCTTTTTACATCTTGAGGTGTATAATAGTTTCTTTTAAGGCATATCATTTTATTTACCGAATAATTTTCTGCAAACATTAACTTTTTCAATTAAGGCAAATTTTTAAAGCTGTGAATTTTATTTTTGTCTCAAAATTCAATTTCTCAGAAACTGAGGATGATGAAGGAAAATAGTTTTCATATTCGTAACAAATGCATGAACCATTTATCACGAAACGTAACAAGAGCTCAAATTTGTTACAGTTATTAATTATGGATCGTTTTATTTTAGAGCCACGAATCATGTTAGCAGACAGTTCGAGCAAATCAAACTCCAACGGAGGTGGAAGTTTAGCAACAGCTTTGCGAGATCGTAGTTCCTGTTTGATACCTGTTCAACCTAATCGTTCCTTACCAATTCGTCCAGCACCTTGCGTACCCGCAAGATCTTTACGAAAGGATTGTTCACCATTGCTCGTCCTGTCCAAATCCTCGAGCGTGGATGTGGTCGAAGTGGAACCAATGAAATCGATTAATGTGTCGCCGAACGAAGAAGCTAACAAAGAAGATTTCGATGCTAAAGAGGAACACTCGACCTCGACAGAATTAGATAATTCCGTGGATTATGTTGTTCCTCAAATATCAAGCGTAGAAAGTTTGAGTGCAATGAAAAGAAAAACTGGCGAGGACAATTCGAAAGAGAACAGAAGAAGAAAGAGATCGCAGGAAGCAGATTCCACTCAAAGGGAGGAACGCGTGGAAAGTTCGATCAAGGAATTTTTAAAAAACTTTTGCGGTTCGAACACGAACGAAGGAACGCAAAATTCGTGTACCGACAGATGCTCTCGAATTGTATCTTCTTCGAAAGAAGAGGGGAATAAGGTGCCTCCATTGAGGCTGAAGAAGGTGGTTCGTACAGGTATCAATGGACTTAATGATTCAGGTGTATATAACTAAGAAAAATGTAATAATATTAGTTTATATATAATTTCATGACATAAAAATATCTCAAAATAGTGTTTATGCTACATCAATTTGAAGTCATCTGAATTTCTGTTTCAAAATCGTTCGATATGCAACAATTTAATAAAGCAATAACGTTTATTGTAAAGTGTTAAGATAATTAAACAAATTCTTATTTGCAGAAATGGAAGGATATACATCTAGAACTAATACCGACTCAGAGCACGAATTAAACTATAGAATTGTCACTGGAACGACACCTAGGCCCTCGTCGAGCCCAAATCTCTCCAGCTGGAATAATATGATCTGTGAAAAAGATACCACCTTTTCTCCCTTAAATACCGACAGCTACAAATTAGAGTATCGACGAAACAAGCTGAAACAAAAGCTCAATGAACTGCGTGGGAAAGCTCTAGAGTTGGCCAAACAGATGGCAACTGATTCCAATTCACAGCAGAGTACCACATTGAGGCAGGTGATGAATCGCTATGAGAAGCAGATTGAAAATCTGTCCAAGTTGCATAGCAAATTGTCCGCAGCCCTTCCCGTTTCTAGCGAAGTGATCGACGTGAATGATCACGCAGTAAATTCTTCTGGCGAAGACGACGAGGAGTATCTAGTCATAAGTTTCACCGATACTGATGAGATATCAGTGAAAAATAACTCTCCATCAATGTCGCCAGAACCACCACAGTTGTCACCTCTATCGCCTACCAGTTACGAAAACATATTATCCGAAGAGATCAGAAACAGCCCTCCGATTTTATCAAGAGTAGGTTTGACTATTTCATCGAGTCAGCATCAGGTTGAGGAAGAAGTTCAGATCTCAGACAGGAAAATATGGTCAACAAATGAAGAGTCTGTAAAACAGTCACTTCCTATAAACTCTTTTCAGGATGTAAACAAAACTTCTTCGGATTTTGAAGAGTGCGTGCGAACGAGTCCTCTAAAACAGCTGAGTAATATAAACATTGATATAGAGGATTTTACTTTCAGTGTCAAAAAACAATCTTCAAGTCATCCTAAAAAGATTATTGAGTTTCCTGAGAACAGTCGTACATGTCGTGATAAAAAAGATGAAAGTAGTAAATTGGTGGAAGGGTGTCCACAAAGTAGTTCTGTGGTTCAAGAATCGGAGAAAATCAAGTGTTTTGAGTTTCCTGAACCTAGACCAATAATAAATATCATAAGCAGTGATATGAAAACAGCGAAGAGCGTCCGGAACAGCAAATTGCCTGAATTGAAGTCTGAAAAGCAGATTTCTTTATCAGGAGAACGTGTCTTACAACCTACTACCTTGAAACCTACTTCAGAGAATGTTCCATTAACAAAGAACAGTGAAAGTGTTCAAACTGTGCCAAAGGTTTGTAAAATCAAACATAAACAAGTTTATTCACTGCAAAAGAAATGTAAGATTGAGACATGAAATTTGAAGACTTAGCTATGTTACTTGTAAAATACTTCAAAGTAGGATGACTTTTATGGATTTTTCAGTGATTTATTAATTTTAAATCTAATTACATAAAAGTATAGGACATTTAACATAAACAGAAGCAATTATTATAAAATGTTTTATTGCATTTATTCTAGGTTCCGTTGAAATTAAATCAGTGGAATCAACTTCACACAGCAGGAGCTACATTGAATCAAGAACATCTTACGTATGTTATATAGAAAGATTAATACCTTTTATCATTAAAAGTTTTTGTCTAATCTGTAAATGAATAATAGATTACAGCAAAACTGTAAAGGAGAAGAAACATCAAGCAATGATAATCATACATTGACTGAACAATTTCCAACCCTTGGTAATTGGTTGACTCGAATGTCGAAGAAACATGCTTCAAAAAGCAAACCAAAATTACAATCTACTGGAAATATTCCATTCACATCAACAGAAAATTTTACTCGTGTAAGATTTTTTTGATAGAACTAATTGTTATATAATTTATTTTTTCTCTTTTCTTTTTTTTTATGTACTATATTTAATATTTACGATGTATTATACAGATTTCAGAAGCTGAAATACAAAAAATGGTTGGTTCAAATACAACTAATGATCCAATAAACACAACACCTCAATACAATACAGAAAGATGGCAATACCATCAACAACAGCAACGACAGCAACAATTACTGCAACATGTTGCAGCATCCGTAACTCTTTCACAATCAACTCCAACAATACCACCACTACGTTCTGCTCTCTGTCCACCTATTCCTATGGCTCAATTTTATCCTAACAATTATACTGTAAGTAACATTTATTGTCTTCATTTTATGATAGTCTAAAATGTTTAAACTGCGAATATAGCATAATCCGGTAACATGTTTCTTGATCTGAAAACGATTTATTTCAAAATTATCAAATACTTTTCTAAAGAAAGTCTTAATAATAATGCATAACATTTGCTTGAGTGTTAAATACTTGTTCTACTTATATTTTATTTATTTAAGTTATTCATCGAATGTTGAAACTGATGTACTATTTAACACATTGACTGACACAAAACTTATAAAGGTTCCATTAATATTTTTATATAAGTACAGAATATGAATATTTGTATGTAATAACACACAATACAAGAATTCCTAATAATATGGGTGATGAAAATTCAAGCAAGATCCATGCATAACTAATGTGGCAATCAATGTGTTGAAAATGCTTTATTCAAATGTTATAATTACATACTTATTGAATTACAGATTGATCCCTACAACAGTACTGGCTTAAGTTATCATTCAGCTATCTGTCCTTATGGTACTTATCCATATCATTCTCGATTACACTCAGGCACTTTATCAGGATATCATTTCCCTATGCAAGAATCATTGCGACCACTGCAGCACATAGATAAACGATTTCCTTCAATACAAGACTCAATGGTGAGATATCCTTCCCCATCAACTAACTTGCATCATTCAACTAATATAGATTTTGATCGTATACGTGGAAGTACCAATGTTAGCAATAATGTTGCTGCAGCAACCTGTTTACCATCATTGTTCATATCACCACCATCTTTGTCCTCTTCACATCAAATGCTACCACGCACTCCTTTAGCTGGATATCCAACAAATGGTCAGTTTACTCAAAATAGAATGATTCCCGATGTTGTTGCTGCAGCAGCAGCTGCTGCTGTTGTGGCAGCTGCTTCCATTGATAGACAGCGAGACACATTAACATATAACCGAAATGATCCTAATTCATTGACGTCTTCTGGTATTACAAATGTTATTGATGGAGATACAACTCATCCAAATAAAACAATAACTGGTCGAGACATGACTAACCGAACACGAAACAGCAATTTTGGTGAGGAAACTCGTAACAATAACTCCACGTATCAACACATGCAAAATATTTTATTCGATAGATTAACGCTTGTTAAAACTGCAGATAATTTCACACATACGAATTCATTGATCGATAATGATACTCGAGCAGCAATGACGACCATTGTTTCAACAACACCATATCAGGTGCCTTTAGTTTCAACACATCCACAATTATCAAAAAACTTGCCAGGAAATGAGCTTAGGAATTGTGATACACCACATCTTGGTAAAGTAAGTCGTAGCCCAAACAGTTTGCACAATCTTGTATGCTCAAATTGCAGTAACATTGCGCCAAAATTCAAGTGTCTTGGATGTGAGATGGCTTTTTACTGTGATGAACGATGTCAAGAGAAACACTGGTATGTTCATGTACAAAGGTGTCCAAAAAAAATGCCTAAATTAAAGAAAGTCACTTAAAATCCATATTATTAATTCAGTTAATATAGGGACACACATATGGGGTGATTCACTTAAATTAATTCTTCTAAAGAATTCATTCGTGAAATAATTGTTGAACTGTGTGCTTTATGGAAAAATATTAGTATTGCAAAAATTAGGACTTCGAGAGTAATATTGACTTCTAAAGAAACGAGTGTTAGTTTTGAACTATAAATATACATATATTTACTTCTGTATATGTGTATTTATCAATACTTTAAATGTACCTCCAAGCACAATTAAAACATATGTCCATCGATATAGATGCACCTAAATAAATCAAGGGTATTAAATTTTATTGTAATGAATAATGTGATAATCTGTGCCTCATTTTCTAGAATTTATTATAGTTTTAATTTTTAATTTTGCTAAAAAATATATATATATTTATGAAACAAATATTTATTAACAGTATTTATACAAATTATAAAATTTATAAGATATAAAACATGTATGACATTAATAGCTGTATAATAATATTTATATAATCAGAAATTTTTTAATCATTTTTCATATAACACTGTCATATACATTTTGATATATTGTAATAAATACATACAGAGTTTTTAATACATATGTAACAACAAGAAATAATTGAAGAAAACATTGTACATGTACCTGATATGTAATAAATAAGTTATCTTATATGTAATCAAAGTTTCCAATGATTTTCATTAGACTCCAGATTTGTGTACATGATAAATATGTTATAAGTATATACAATATAGAAAGCTTAATACCTAAATATTGTATATTCATTTCTTTGTGAATTTACTACTGTATAAAAATCACATTTGTATCTGCTTTATTTTGTTAAAAATAATACTGTTGCTTATTAAAAATCCCAGAATCTATTATTCTGGTTTTAATTTTGCAACATTTATCATTTTACAAATTCTAACTTTTATTTATATTTATGTTGCTAAATAAATACTTTAAGTTATGTGTATTATATATACAAGATAATAAATACAATGCAACAAGTATTTAAAACTATTTAACAATAAGTCCTTAATATGTTCTTGCATACATGATTAAGAATAAATGTGTAAAACAGATGAATTATACAGAAAATGCAAAATAAAATACATTTTCTTTTTCTTCTAATCTAGTAAGAATATGTTTTCAATGAAAATATGCATTTGCATAAACATTCAATGTCTGTTTATCATATATAAGATACAACAACAAATTAATTATATGGTAGTTCTTGAAATATTGATTTGAAATTTAGTACATCCACTTCAGATACATTAAACAGATTGGTATGCTGTTAATTAATTTATAACACAGTCTTTTACATTATTAGTTTATTAAATACTATGTTAAATATTAAAATATGATTTAATTTTAATAAAACAATACTTAACTATTAAATTGAATCCATACAAGTGATTGATTACAGATTTAATCGATATTAAAATAAAAAAATACAAGAAAAATTAATACTGATTGCCGTGCTCATACTTTTTACCGTTTTTTGTTATTATTAATGTGATTGCTGTCCTAATCCGCACTGATCCTAGATTACAATTAAAATATCATTCAACGATAACGATTTATCTGTTCAAGATCGCAGAATTTCATGTATGAAAAGATGACAGAGTTTATCTATCGCGTTTAAACAACGACCACGTCCATTTGTGAAATTGGTGACAAATCAGACACTTTAAAGAGTAGAAATTAGTGAAAAACTATTTAAAGATAAAGGCGGACATATAGAACCTTGTGACTAAGAAGTAAGTGGAGACACCACCCGGTACAGAAAAATGGCTGACTGCGAGAAAGAGGAGGCTCACAATCTCGTAAGCTATTTGCCTTTGCTTACCGTTTATCTAATCACTTAGGCGACCTCGTCGTCTCGCGGTTCGCGATGATAGTATACCTTATCTATCATCGAACTAATCAACCTGCTCTCGCTGTTCTCTTTGAAATAAGATTTTTGTGGTTATGTTGTCTTCAGTAAATCATTTTTCTGTCATGTTTACTTCTTATTTAAGTATATTAATGCATGATTTGACAGTTTATTTTCCAAAATTTAGGAATGTTTCTCATATGCAACCAACAGTGTTTGCTCCGAGATAATATTGTTATATTATTTAATTGTTCTCATTCAAAGCAAGGTTTATTATTTAGTATATATAAGATTATCCCATAAATAATTGTTAATAATTAACAAATTTTATCGCAAACAGTTTCACAGTGTGTTTAAATGTGAACTGGCAAATTAAAACGCTTATAATTGTACTTTTTATATTTAAAATTTGAATTATAGTTTTATACTTATCAGAGTATAAGATTATACTATATATAATACATTTTATGTTGTTACTATGAATTACGGTTAATATCTTATATAAATCATTATTTATAGTATATATTTCAAAATTTAACTTTGATACATTATGTAATTACAATATTATATCAAATAAAGAAGTAATGAAACATGTAATATTTTCAGCAAATGGAGTTTGAGTGGGTACTTCATGAAGAAGTTCATTCTTCATTATCACAATTAAGAAATATTTTAATGGTACAGTAAAATTTAATATTTTTTTAAAAATTACAAATAAACTAAATCACAGGATTATTTCTTTGTATATTATATTATAGGAATGTGCGCAAAGATTTCCATTAGCATTATTTGGTAATGATCAACATAATAAAACAGACAGATTTGTATTTGCTGCACCTCATGATCAAGTAAAATGCATAGCAGTTTTAACTGGTGATAGTATTACCAATGCCGTAAGTAGTAGTTATTATTTTTTCTGTTTCCTATTATCTAATAGATTAAGAAATTTTTTTTTAGGAAGTGAATTTTAAAGTACAACGTCAGCAAAATATTAATATGAGAACAAGTATACAAAATGAGCATCCCTGGAAATTGCAACAAATACAGGATGCAGCTAATCATCTACAGCAAGCTATTGCTCATATAGACAATGTTGATCGTCATTATCTTTTTAAGACATCTGATGAAGTTATGCATGTATTAGGAAACATACTTGGTTGCTTGCAACGTAGTCGTACAAGTCTAATTGTTCCTAGGAAAAAAACCATTGATGACCTTATTAAAAGCCGTAATATGGTTAGTAACTATATTTTGACCATAAGCATGTTAATTATATAATTAATTATGCTAATTTGAATATGTTAATATAATTATTATATATTAATAAATATATAAACGAATATTACTTTATTTTTTATAGAAATCTTTAAATCCAAATCTACCTGAAAATTTGGCTATTAGTTTCTACATTCAGAGTTACAAATTGGTTTTGGCAATATACCAGTTGGAAAATGCACATGGTAATGTCAAGTATGAAACACAACAAGCAGAATGTAGTGTTCCTTGGTTGAATGATGCTTTAGTATTGCTTACTATAGCACTACAGCTTTGTCAGCGACTAAAAGACAAGGTTAGTTTAACCTCTGCTGCTTTATATTTCTTTTTCTTATTTAAAATATTTTTCAGATTTGCGTTTTTTCTCAATACAAAGATTTCACAATTAGTAATCATGTTCCTTCTACAGTAAGTTGGTAATCAAAGTGTTTCTAAAACAGCCAAACAATGTTTGGTTGAAAACAACATGATTTTGTTTATGTATAACATGGTATGCCACATTTAATGCTATAGTAGCATTTTTTGATAACTTTTATTTTTAGAAATGAGAATAGATTCTAAAAATTCTAAAACTTGATTTTAAACATTTTAGATGTTTTAAAAATAAATCTTAGAACTTTTAATATACAGAACATTCAAAATTAATGTTTCAATTCATATTTTTATTGATAATGTGTTAAATTTCATATAGCACGAGCATAAAATAACATAATATAAAATTTTCTTGTATATTACTACAAAATCTGAGATTTTAGTTACTTGAAAGTATTTTGTCAATTAGTTGTGTGCCTATGTTTATGATTTATTTTGTTCTATTTAATCTTGTACAAAGATTTTCAATTTAGAAATTAAGAATAATCATATATAATTAGTGAATTAATTAATAGAATAATTAAGCAGTATATTTACTAAACTTCCTGTGATTGTTTGGAATGTTATAAAAATCTGTCTCTTACTAGATTTTAGTGTCCAATTTGTAGAATAATATATGCGAGTTTTAAAGTTGTTAACCACCGTACATAATCAACTATTATTTTAAACATTTTAATTATTTATTTTATTCACCAAAGAGAATAATATTTAATTAATATATATTGCCATTGTATGACGTTCCTTTCATCATACTACATCTACTTATTTAAATGTAGATATCTGAATTATACCACATCGATCATAAACTTAATATTAATATAGTTGTTGTTGATCGATGTTATTGTTATTTATATACATAGTTTAGAAATTAAGAATTAATAAGAATTTAAATATAATTATATTGCATATTTAGAATTGTCCTGCGATAACAATGATAAAAATATAACTTTTGGCATTGAAATCAATCTTGTCTGTTGAGTTAAATGGAAAGGCATCAAACAAATAAAAATATATTTTGATTAAATTTTTATTTAAATGTTATTAAAAGTAATAAAGCAATAAGGTTATTTAAAAATTTCATATAACACAAGCTGAAGTAATAATCCATGCATTTAATTAAACTATTTTTTTACATTTTTTTAATTTACAAATATTCGATTTCCACTTGTTTGCATCTTTAAACGAAATCACAGATTTTAAAATGATGGGGAATTTTTAATTATCATGAAAAAAGCAAAGTATACTAACTTTCCATACAACTCAATATACATAATAAATTACTCTTGCATTGATATCTTGCAGTAAATTTTTTTTGTTATACTAACAAGTCAAAACACTTATTATTCTGTGAATTGAATTTAAGCAATTTAATTATAAAATTTCTTGTAAAAAATTGCAAAAATTATTTTGTTTTTAAAATAGTTATTAAGTTTATTCAGTTTTATGAAAGCAAAAAAATGCAAAGAATTAAATATGTTTATTTTTATTTTAATTATGCTTTTAGAACGTTATAGTTTTACAAGTGCTGTGGTATTAGGATTTTATAGTTCCATTTTATGCATTATTTTTTTCTAGCTTGTATTGTTATGTTGTGTACTTATATATTATATTTTATTGACACTACATAAATTACATTTCTTTTATAGTAATTTGTTACATTGATCTGTTATGTTTTACATAAAATACACAACAGTACTTAAACAGTGATCATTGAAACAATTCAATGCAATGTGCTATTTATTTTATTCAGTTTATATTGCCTAGTATGGAAATAAGTTTGAATATAATTTTTGTGTAAAAGATAATTTATGTTATAATTCAGTTTATAAAAATTAATAAAAGAGAAAAATAATATTTTGAATTGGCTTTTTCATATGAATGATATATTTAATAACAATTAACAATTTATTATCTAGAAACAATATAATATTTACAGTGTTAAATATAATAAATATTGTTCTCATTGCAGGGTAATAATAATAGTTATAGTTAGTTGCATAATTAATAACATTTATACATTTTTAATGATTATGAATCTTTCTAGATATCAAAACTTATTAATTAATTAAATGTTACACTAAAGTTTAGTCTAAATTGAGGTTTAATTCAGAAATTTTTAGTCAGTAAGAAAAATGTTTACACATGTTATTACAATCAGTGCTATTTTTCTTAAAAGGATTCGTTTTTTTGTGTTTAAAAAATTGTTCTTAACTATTAAAATAACAATTTAAAAAGTTATAGTTTCACAATACATAATGAATTGAAATACCAAACAGTAATTATATAATTATTAACAACTTTATAAAGATTATACTGCTAATGCTTACTAATTATATATATATATAATGCTTTAAGAAAAAGAGCACTGCTGTTCTTTAGCAATGAGTACTTTTTCTCATAATATTGAAAGGAAAAAGTTATCAAAAATGACAATAAAAAAACATAAATGCTTTTCTTTACATCATTGTTACACTATCAATATATGCAAAAATAAACATTTTATTGCTAAGAAATTTTCAATTTGTTATTTGTGTTGTGCTCCTCGGGATTTATTAACAGGATCACGGATCTCTTAGTTTCGGGAGCGAATTAGAGTTCACCGATAATTGGAAAAAACAGAATGTTTGATTGAGATAATATGTGTTGCAGAGTTATAGTTACTAAAGCGATCGACAAGACACGTACCGCCGAAATACACGGTGGTCTTACGCTGCAATACTAACCGCTGTATAATGCACCACTATATGTAGTGGTTTTCTCGGATATCATATAACGACGCGCCACTATAGTGGCTCACTCTACTGACTCATTCGCTCACCGTAATCTGCCGTACATACAACTCGCGGAAAATTCAATCGTATCTAAGAGGCTGAATGTACATCCGGGAACAAAATTGTTACTAATCTAAGAGTATATTAATATAATAGTAATATATCAGTTAATTCTTTATTAATAACATGAAATAATGTATATAAATAATTTGCAACAGAAGACATACTTCAAAAAGCTTACAGCATAAAGTTCAAAATAAAATATTATTGCATATCATAATTTATAATATGTAATTCAACAGAACTAAATAACTTTCAATTTATATTATACATAAAAAGAAATAATTTTCATTTACTTACAAGTCTGTTAATGAATTTAACACAAACGATTTAAATATTATTCTTGAATAATTAATAAGGTCAAAAAGAATTTACATCTATAAAGTAGAACATTTATTTATTTATTTGTTCAGTTTTAATAATTCAATTGTAGAAAGTTTAAAGAAAAATAAAGCGCATGCGCAACTATACTCGCGTGTGTAACAACAGATTAAATATGTGTTAGTATTAAATGACGTGAGCGCGCAAATATTCTCACATATTCGTACCAGTGGTAATGACAGCAGAGAGCGATTTACTTTGTTCAAATTATAACGTTGTTAAAATTGAAGTTCTTGCATTTATTTGGCAAAGTTGGATATTATTTGAATCATCGTATCAGTATTGTAAATGAACAAATCACAACTACGCGGAATAGAAGAATAATATCAATGCTAATAGTAACCAGCAGGTCATCGTGAAAGTGTCGAGTGTCCGATATAGCGCCAAGCAAAACATGGAAGTATTGGATCCTAGTGTTACAAGTGACGATCAGCCTCTGTGTCTCAACGACTCTCTAGACAGAGGTCAGTTTCTAATAATTTGTTTATAGCTGAATGTAAATATTTCTTTTTTAATGTACATATGTTCATTGTTATTTTTCGTGCAACCGTGGAAAGGAATTGTTTGGAAACAAAGGATTGACAGAACGCGCTATATACATATATATACACGAGCGTTCCATGCACTATCAGCTGTCAAACTTTCAATTGAATTATATTAATTCAAAGCAATTTCGAATCATTTTTTATGATTTCTTTCTATCTTGGAAAATGTATGTTACGATTGAAAATTTTATGTTTACAAAATATAGAAAATATTTGAATATAATAGTAACAAATAGTAAAAGATATTGGAAATGAGAAAAGACCAAAAGCTATATAAGATATTGCCAGAAGAAACAACAGGTTAACTAAATAGAACTTTATACATTTATAGGAATTACAGTTAGAACTTGTTATTGACAAAGAAAATATTTACAAAAAAAATAATACACTGAAGTTTCTTGATACGTTGCTATAATGTGTTAATACATTATGAAATATATAGATATAGATTTAAAACCGAGGAACTCCATGGAAAAGGGTCATATTTTACAATGCTATAGACTTATCTGAAAACTAGTTTTTTCTTTGCCAAATTATTACAGCTTGTTAATGATATAATAAGCTAAAAGACATAGTTGTAGGATATGTGGTTTTTACTGAGCCTCTCAACTATGTATCAACGAAAGAAAAATAATCTGCTTTACAAGGAGTATAACAAACAATATATTATCATTATTGTGGTTAATTATTCATTATAAAATAAACAAATACTTATTTAGAAATATACAGAATATTCTCATTTTTTCCATTCAAACATTGTCAATATATTTTACAAGTCAAGATAAAAGATATATGTATAAATACATGTCATTGGAAACATTATTAAAGAATGATAACAAACAAACCGTATGCAAAATAAGAAGCAATAAACATACATGTGTCAGGATTAAGAAAATTTATATCTAATATTAGTCAAAAGGTATAATATTTCTACAATTCCAAGTATAATCCCATTTTAAAATGTTCCCAGTTATAATTCCCATTAATAGAACATTGGTAATGATAAAAGATTGAATTTCTTACTCTTCAAAGTTCAGTTTGATTTTGTTTTCATTTGGTAAATGGAGTTATAATTAGAATTGTAAAAGTATTACACTATTTTCTGATTAGTATTATATGTAAGTATTCCTGTTCATATTTTATATTGACTCTGTTTGATTAGGAAAAGACTAAGATATTCTGTATATAGTTAAATCAAATTGTGTGCTGATTATAAAATTTTATTTTCAGTTAATGTATCATCTGAACCAACAGATACAAAATCATGCATAAAAGCAAGGTATACATTGGGTTTTTTAGGATTTATGGGATTTGCTCTTGTGTATGCCATGAGAGTAAACTTATCTGTAGCTATTGTCTCAATGGTTAATCAAACAGCAATATCACATAATGATGAAAACAATACTACTGATGTTTGTCATAATGACAAACCCATTAATGGGACATTCATACCAGTAAGTTTTTAAAAATTTATTTAAAATGAAATACAATTTGTTATAGTGTATACATATAATCAGAGCTGAGTGGAGTACTATTATAGTGCTAAATAGTATATTCTATTTTATTTTAGATTATACATATACTTCTAAAAATAAAATATTTTATTTGTGAGAACAGGCTTTTAAAATAGTATTTTAAAGGATACTGAAATATTGAAATACTTTCAAATATATCAGTTTTGAAAATATCAATGTACATTCAGTACCTTTATTTTTACTATTACAAATAACTTCTTGATGTCTTGGTATTTTCCTTCATAATACTGTTGTCATACACTATTGTATTGTTTAATATATTGGAGTAGACACAAATTTTATTAAGATAACACAAACATGCAAAAATAAAAATACTTCATTTGTTGAAATTTTATTTCCTATTTAAAATACTATTTTTCTTTAATTGCAGAATAACAATTGTTTAAAGTAATATTTGAATTATTTTTCTCATAAATTTTACTCAGCACTGAATGTAATATTGTAATTAATGTTTATTGTTCTTAATAGTATTAATATTTGAATGTATGTATGAAATAACAATATAAGGAAGTTAAATAATGTTACAACCAGTATTTTACTGAAGTTTGTGATATAGTATATTGCAAACTGTTGATACAGATCAAATGTCAGCTTTAGTTGTGTTTTTTATCATATTACTCATGCAGATTTATCACTGATACTATGACCTAAACGAAACATAACATTCATTTACGCCTACATCCCCTGTTTTTATCTTGTATGTCTGTAGATATCTCTCAGCATAAAATATTTTCCTACTACATTTATTGCATTATAAAAAATACTATATATTTTAATATATTATATTCCATTTAATGAAAGACAAATTAGTAGTAATTTTTTTTATGATTTAAAACCATAACTAAATATTAATAAGTGTAATTTATTTTTATTGGTATTAAAAGTAAATTTAAATTTTTAAAGAGTGCAGGGGAGTTTAATTGGGATGAAAAGACGCAAGGTGTTATATTAGGTGCTTTTTTCCTTGGCTATGTAACTACGAATGTCCCAGGTGGTAGAATGGCAGAAAAATTTGGAGGAAAACTAATATATGGATTAGGAGTGTTTCTAACTGCCGTACTCACTGTTATCAGCCCTTTTGCGGCATATGCAGGATTAATACCGTTTTTGGCTGTAAGAGTAGCAGAAGGATTCACAGAGGTAAATTCTTTTTCATAATAAAAAAATATATGTATCATGAGAATCAAGTTAATAAAAATTCATTTTAATAATAGGGTGTTACATTCCCTGCAATGCATAGCATGTTAGCACATTGGGTACCTCCTTTAGAGAGAAGCAAATTTGCTGCAGTAGTATATGCAGGTAATTATCTACTTCTTACGAAATAATTCTTAAAAAATGTGATTCTCCATACTTACTTTGATTTAGGTTCAAATTTTGGAACTGTTATATCTTTACCAGTGAGTGGATGGTTGTGTTCATTAGAACTTTGGGGTGGTTGGCCCCTTGCATTTTATTTATTTGGAGGACTTGGTATTATTTGGTATGCATTTTGGGTCATTTTTGTGTTTGACACACCTGCACAACATACAAAAATCGACCCTCTTGAAAGAGCATTTATTGAGGCTAGTGTGGAAAAGAAAGATGAGGTTTACTTCAAATTTATTTATTTATTATGTATACAACTGGTTTTATCAATTAAAATCTAACTTAGTTTCTTCTTGAACAACAGGATAATGATTTAGGAGTTCCATGGTTATCAATATTTACATCAATGCCTATGTGGGCTATAACAGTGACACAATGTGGACAGGCATGGGCATTTTACACCCTTTTGACAGAATTACCAACATATATGGATAAAATTTTGCATTTCGACGTACAACAGGACGCATTTCTTTCAGCACTTCCTTATTTAAGTTCTTGGTTAGTCGGCCTTGGTATTTCAAGTTTCGCAGATGCCCTTCTTGCCCGTCAGATTTTATCTCCCTTAGCATCATTCAAGTTATGGAACACAGTGGCTTCAGTAGGACCGAGTCTCAGTTTTATTGGTGCTATCTGGGCTGAATGCGATCGCATGACTGTTATGATGATGCTTGCTGGACTAGGATCTCTACAAGGAGCCGTTTATGCAGGGAACCAAATGAATCATATTGCTTTAGCACCTCGATTTGCGGGAACTCTTTATGGGCTTACGAATGCGGCATCAAATGCTTGCGGATTCTTAGCACCATATATTATTGGAAGAATAGTTCAAGGACATGTTAGTAAAACTGAATTTATACTAATAAAATTAAATTTACACGATTTAGTATTATTGACTGAAATAAGAAATATATTTTGAATTTAATGTAAACTCATGTTATAGGAAACGTTGGCTCGTTGGCACACAGTATTTTGGTTAGCAGCAGTAATAAATGTGGCAACTAATTGCTTTTATTTGATCTTCGCATCTGCTACGGAACAACCTTGGAGTAAAGGTAGCAGTTGATGACAAAATTTTATTAGACGTGAAATATTTAACATAGAGAGTAATTCACCATTAGACCGAGTTGCTCTCAGTTCATTTTAATTAATTATTGTCAATTTGGCACAAATTTTGTTTTTAATACTATTTTTAACGAATTAACAACTTCTTATTGATTAAGAGGTCTTAACCTAAGTTTTTTGCAACAGTATTTACTATTACGTTAATTTAGTTCAAATACTGAACTTGTAACATTCCAAAGAAACTGTTCACATGACAATATGACTTTCAATATTTTGTGAAATCTGGAATTTCATTTGATTTTTTAATGACCAAGTTAAAAGAAATAAAATTTTAATGTAACTTAATTTATTTTAATCTTTCTATGAAGAAGTGCAAACTATAGGAAATATTTTTTGTATTTATGTGTGATAAATACTAAAGAAATTTATATTCTTGTTTACACGTAAGAGTTTTATCTGTAAATAAAAACAGTCATTTAAAAATGATTGGCATGAAACAAGAAGATATAATATCTAAATGAACGATTTTATTTTTGTTTGACGATAATAAAAAGTATTAAATACGCACAGGTTTTGTGCGATTAAATTATACAGGATATAAATTTTATGTTAATACTTATCATGAATATAGGTAATAATAAGGTAATACGTAAATTTTAAATAATGCCAAGGATAATGACACAAATTTCTCTCAGAAAATAAGAAGAATGACGGTATCAGTAGTAATTAAGTCGAGGCAACAGAATTTTATAAATGAAATTCTTAGATATCAAATAAAATTGTTACCTTTTTTGTAGGTAACTATTTAATAATTTAGAAACACATTTTAAAATTGTGATTATTGCGTACAACTTATATAATAGAGAATAACTTGAAACAAAAGAGCTTTGTTATGATTTGCTTTACACCTTAAGAATTAAATGGGATTACTTACAAATGATCATACTCTTTCTTTCTCGTCAATATACATTTACTAATTATTCATGAAAGCGTTTCCAAGCAATCAATTTACTAAAAATGAAAAATACTTTTATTTATATTAGTATCATAATTTAAAAAACTATATTTAAATTTCAAAGCAATTATGAAAATGGTACAGTGCAAATGATTGTACAAAAAGTATTTTATAAAAATAAAAAAGTGAATAGTCATATATATTTAATGTATAACAAATGAAGAAAAAACTATAATGGTAATTAGTTTATACAAATACTGGTTTCCGAGCATTTAGTTTTTATTTCTTTTTGTGTTAGAAAATGAGAATGTAAATTGCATGCAAAAGAAAAATATAAAATTTTATGGATTATTTATAGAAATATAAAATTACACTGAATTTTATAAGTGGCAAAAATTGTATTTACAAAATAAAGTATGCAATTAATATTACTGATTTTTTAATGTACATTAATGTACATATGTACGGACAACTTAATTTTCAATAGGTTTTATCACAAATGTAAGAAAAATATGATATAAGTAAAAAATAGTTTCGTAAAATTACTATCAAATTGCTTTGATAATTTGAAAATATGTTTTAGAAAAAGGATGCAACGTTAACTTGTGTTTAAATCCTCCTTTTTCTTGGCAGTAAGTTCGAAAATCATATCTCGCATGCGACTTAAATCCGTTAATTCTGCGCTCATTTTCTTAAGAGCTTCTTCCTTTTCTGCAATATTTTGTTCATATGTATGTACTAATTGCAATAATTGTTGAGTTTCTTGTTTAAGTGCAGAAATATCTTTTTGATTAGATTGAATTTCAGCAGTTTTTTGTTCTATAACCTATTCAGAAGCAAACATTTATTAAAGAATTTGTTGTAATAGTTTTTAAATTATTTAAGCATACCTGTTCCTTTTTATTAAGTTGTTCTTGCATTTTATGGAGAAGCTTGCTTATTTCGTGATTCTTGTTAACCATCTCCGTAATTTTTGCGTTTGAGTTTATACATTCAATTTCTAGTTCTTTTATTTTTTTAGTTAATACTTCAATTCTATTATTACTGCTTTCTAAATCATGCTTATGTTGCACAAGCAATATATTTAGATGATCAATGTTAGCAGATTTTTCTGTTACTATTTTTTTCAGTCCTTCAATTTCCTGTAAATATAATTTTTATTTAAATTGTTTAAATGTTTCTGTCATTATATATTTATCACAAAAATGACACTAACTTGTTTTTTAACAGCAACTGCTTTCTTACTTTGCTCTTCTACTTCAGCAAGTTTCACAGTTAATGTAGATTTCACTCCTTCTAAACATTGTTGCGAATCAAACAGCATTTGATGCAAGCGACTTGATTCAGCTACTACTTGTGCTAATCTGTGTTGTAAGCTGATTCCATGATTGTTTGCTGCCTCCAAACTAGATTGCATTGCACGTTCTGCGTGTCTCATTGCTGCTAACTACATATGTATTATGTTACAGAAAACTGGTAAGTATAAATAACTTTCTATTTGGACGAAAATATGTTATATAAAAATAAATACTTTGTATTCATATAATTCCATTACTGCTGATGTCGTGATGTCACTGATTTGATTTGATTCATAAGCTCTTTGCAATTTTGCTAAAAATGTATCAAGCCGTTCTTCTTGTGCAAAAGAAAAAAGTGGAGCCATTTCTGTATTTGAATTTATGGATATTTTATTTCCAATATTTGGAGCCATCCCAGGAGAACTTTGTATTAATATTATAGGTTCCAGTTGCTTCATACATAACGCCAACGCAGAAACACTTTTCACACAAAAACATGGGATACAATTTGCGTGTGATCGTGAATTTGTCTAGAGTTATTATTAATACCATTATCATTAATACTTAGTAATGAACTATAGCGACATTTTGTTTGAATGAGAACTTTTGCTAAACCCTTTTATATTCTGTAACATGTTTAATATATATGAGTTTAAAATTTACCATTCCTGAGGAAATCCTACAGTTGATGTTAACTGCAAAACTTTCTGTTTAATATCTCCGTCGCCTGTAAACAACGCGTGTGCCATTGTCATTTGAATCTGTTTGTTTCTAAGTAACTCAGAATATGCTGTCAACCATTGTGAATTATTAGTTGCCAAGTCAGCAGTCAAAGCTAATGCATGTATGCACAAATTTGTCGTAGGATTCTGAAACAGTTAAAACTAAAATCATGCCTATCAAAAATTACAATTATTATTTTGTAAGAAAATATAGTACTTGAATAAAATTTCCTGGCCAGTCACCAGTGACACACACTTCAGTATCCATCACTGGACTTAACAATTTATATATCATTTGTTCGTTTAAGAACTGCATTACTTTTGTTCTAAGTGTTGATATTTTGACCATTTCTTGAAATAATTGCATTAATTCTGCTAATCTCATTTCTGTTTCCGAACTTAATTCATGTTTCTCTTGAATTTCTTCATTTACCGAATTTATTATAAGCATTAAAACAGAAGCATCAAGTTCTGCTAATACTTCAGAAAATGTTTTAGTACGTCTTGCATCAATAACTGTGACCCTTATTAAAGATAACGCCTTAGAACATACCTAGTGTTGAAAGAGTTATTTTAGACAGCTATTAAATACTGTTCACTTATATATTCAGGAAATGATTGTTTAACAGAAAGACACACCTGTTCTACAGGAACCCAAGTCATTGCTGTTTTTACACATGAAGGATACAAAGGTACTAAAGCAGACAATTTTAATTTCACTAATGATGACAAAAATTCCATCATAAGAGTAACACATTCTGGGTCCGGTTCATTGTCTTCTAATGTAGCCAATACATTTTCTACATCTTTTCCATAACTAACAGAACCACAAATAAAATAAAATTTGATGTAACACAAATTTAAACAAAACATTATAAAATAACTTACTGTGGGTATGTAAGTAATACAGAATGAGAATGTTCATTGTGCCCAACATCTTGAAAGAAATCTATAATATGTCGAAGTAATAGAACATCCTTTTGTTTCATTGCAGTAACTAGGCTGCTAAATGTAACAGCAGCAAAATCCAAGATATATTTTTCCGAAATGTTTGTATTTGTATGCTCTAATATAATTAAAAGCTTACAACATTGCACACTGGTATTTACACTACAATGCTGTAGTTTTAATAATGTTCGTATAAATGCTTTTGTGTCAATTGTTCTCATTAAGGTATATACAGCTGGAAGGTTTTTGTAACAAAGATTTACTAATACACCTAATGAGAGTGCAATAATGTCTTCTTCTTTGGACTGTGTTACCCATTGTGTCAATATCGATATTAAATAAGGTAAATGAGCTTCTTGCCAAGAAATTTTTATACCATATGTCAATTCTTGAAGTAGTTTTAATACTCGTACTCTTTTTTCACTTGTTAAATTAGCCTAAGAAACATGTACATAGAAACAATATTAGTATGAAAGATATTACAATTAAATTTTAAATTTAATGTAATGTATTGTATAAATTTAATAAATTTATACGTTTGAACAAATTTCCTATGACTTAGATTTGAAAGTGTGCTATCATTACATGTAAATTTACATTAAAAAAAAAAAAAAAGATATACCTCTAATAATCTTGCCAATATGGGAGCAAACTTGTAGGTATGAATCAAAGCTTGTCTTGCACTAGCATTTCGACAGGCATTTTGTAAGACATCAACAGCACTCCAAATCAAAGTTGTTCTAGATGCCAAAGAATTCATAAGTTCATGTAGACTAACATAAAATTCAGCCGCTATACTGGTTCCAGGGTCAAATATACTCAAATCCAATGAGGCACTTATTACCTTTAAATATAATTTTATTAGTAGAATTATAAAACTCAATAATTTCATTATAATTACTTTTTAAGTAATATTTTAAAATAATATTATATTCATAGAATTTTATTTCTATTTTCAAAATAATACATACACCAAGATTTCGTTGCAAAACCGAGACAGTCGTTTCACTTGGATGTTTCGTATATTCCACAACCGCTGTTATGAAAGTTCTCATATGCTGATATTTTTCCATTATTTTTGTTTAATATTTTGGAAGCAATTATAAAAATATGATTTCCAATAAACTGGAATGACAATAAAACTTATAAACACAGTAAACTTGTTTTTCGTAACATATAAACACTCTGACTAAACCTCTTTTAATAAAAAGTTTTTATAAAAAATAAAAATATGTACATATGTGCAAGTATAATATGAATTGCTTTTATCAATGCATTCCAGACATTAAACATAAGCGTTCTTTTGTTGTAAATAAACACAGTCATAAAACAGGAAATAATAAATTCATTTCGCGCAAAAATAATATTTGGCGGCCATTTCTAAACTTCATTTTCAAAATTAACCAATGGAAACAATAGTAATCAGTATAGTTAATAAATGAACATAAAACTTTCCAACTCTTTGAAATTGTGTACACTGTTCACTAAGAAAATCCACTAGACTACGATTTGTGCAACTAGGGAATTCCTAACCACGACGTTTCTTTACTATGTATTTCTGCTTTCATGGACATATACATGGTGGAAAAAAATTAACAAATAATAAGAATCGTCAATGATGTGATAAATGTATAAAAATAGAAAGATATATTCAATTTTTGTAATAGCGTCATAAAATACGTGAGTATAGCACGAAAGGTATTTCACCTTATGAATGGAACATATCACGGTCAATAAAAATTAGAATTTATAAAACTTCCAGTTCGCCTGGTATATATTGTTGGCGTTACAATTATCATAAAAACGCCGGCGCATTGTCATGAATGAAAAAATGTGTAGAACTGAACAGAGTTAATATGCGTAGATTCGTCTGTCTGAGAATGTACTCTCTCGTGGAATAGACAATAGAAAATCACTAAACTTGATTATGAAAATTATATTATAAAATATATATCAGCATTTATTTTGTAAATATTTTCATTGAGTCGTTATTACATGTTTAGTACTTATTAGTTTTTTACTACCTCAGTCATTTTTATGAAAATAACTTTTTAAATGTTAATTTTAATAATTTTGAAAATTATTTATGGTGACTTGAATAAAAATTAAAAACTGTCAGATAATTTGAGAGTAAATTTATAATAAACTAAAAGATAGGAATAATAAAATCCGAATAGAATTATATATATCTATATATACAAATTAACATACTTTGAAAATATTGTGTGAGTTAAAATGATGCTATTGGTCGACAGTGGCGCCGTGCTGCGGCCGCACTCATCAAAATGCACCATTTCCAATTCGAGGAAAAAGAAAACGACATTGAAGAAAGGTACTCTCGAAGGATCCTTCCGAGATCGAAGTTTCCGTCGTTTTTTCCTACTTTCCGAAATTCTAGTTCTTAAATTGACTGATCCGATAATTGATCAGTAGTAAATTCTTACGTGTATCGTGACTTCCAATTTCGACGTTGTAAATGAAAGTGTCGCAGCATTGTGTGTACCGTGTGCGTGATACGGGTCTCAATCTTTATTCTTTTCCAGTGAAATCAATTCTTATTTAAAATCTGGCTGCATTAGGTTAGAGAGACACCAATATTGTCCTATTCATCGAAAAAAGTGCCGATTTGAACAGTTACCGTTTCGGGAGAAGTGGCGAAAGAATATATTCCTCAAACGGGAAAAGGGGAGTGTGAAAAAATCAACAAGCTTCGCAAAGTCGTGTGTCCGCTTGTGTGTACCAACCGGAGCTGTCATAAATGTACACATTCTATATAGATTGCACGATCTATGCTCGGTTAGTGGGCCGATTTACTGGAGACAAGTGATCGTATCTGACGCGCGGCAGTGAATTGACATTAATCATCGTCGCGCGGTGTTGTGCACCCATTGACCGTCTAAACAGCTAGTGCCGCATTTTTGTTCGACGGCGAGCTTCCTCAAGCAGCAGGTTAAGCACTGAAAATTTCAGTTACCCGTCTTGCCAGGTGGTCCCTGTTCTTGCTATTGCCGAAACGCATTTACGATGCCTTTTTTTTTTACAGACCGTCGGTAACGAAATAGTTACGTTCATTAAATAGTGTAATTTGCAACGGTAATGCCAAGTATTCTTCACGTTGTCCCTACATTATTAACGTGTATCCTATTGCACGAACATTGATAAGATCTCGCGTATAATATGCCACGCGATTACTTTTAGATTGTGCATTCTATTTTCTTTCTATTGTGTTTCTTCGACCGATAAGATTTTCTGACTTTTCAGGACGGACTCGATATTTTAGATCTTGCTGACGTTTCACGGGCGGTGACAAGTACTCAGAGCCATAACTATCGTGGCGCATCGCTTACACCCTTTAGTTGCCTCTCTTGTCCTCCCTCTTGCTATCTCGAGAGAAAGAAAGAAAGAACATGAATGGACAAGTACGAGAGAGAAAGATAGTGAAAAAGCAAGCGAGTGGGATATTGTAAATGAATAAGTGCTGAGAGAGATAGAGAGACAGAGGGAGAGAGAGAGAGAGAGAGAGTGTGTGTGAGATAGGTACATAGAGAGAGAGAGAGAGAGAGAGTGATTGAGAGAGAGGGGGATACAGCAGACGAATGAGAGAAACATAGATTAAGCGAATAAACGATTGAGAGCGAAGGAGACGGTATTAAAAGTAAGAGAGAAGGGGCATAAGTAAGTATGTATATGTGTGTGAGAGAGAGATTCGCGCGCGCGTATACAGAACTCTATCTCTCCTTATCGGTTTCTTTCTTTCGTATTCTCTATGCACCGCTTTAACGGTTTCTCGTGATTTTTCGATGATTCCATTTTGTCGAAGGTTATGAGGTGTTTGTTACGCAGATAAGTTTGAAGTGAATCTGGTGGTATGAAACTTTGACGCAGCTTCATTTTGTTAATAACGTGTACGTAAATTGTGCGTGTCATGTTTTTTCATTCGATTCGTTCGTTCTCTCTCTCTCTCTCTCTCTCTCTCTTTCTCCCTTCCTCTTTCTCTTTCTATCGTGGACGTTTTTTTCCTGTCAGCTCGTACCCGGACGGGTTCGAGCAGTGCGGACCTGTTTCCTTTTCGTCGCCGTGAGTTACGCGAATCCCGTGATTGCCGTGAAGTTGCTGTGTTTAGTCATCGTGTTACTGATTCCACTGTTGTTCGTTTCTCATTAAAACGAGCTATACATTATCATTTTGAGTGTCTGTTGTTTGGTTTTATCAGCCATAATATTATCGCGAAGCAACACTGTACTGTTCAATTCGCCAAGACTTACTTCGCGAACTAATTGGATAATGTAATTAACACAGTCCCCGCTTTAATGGGTTAAATCATATACGCTATTATTTTTTCGCCGATTTTACTTATAGTGTTTTTCACTCGTAAGTGACTCATTGAAAAATAATTCTTACAAAATAAGCAATTGTATTTCATACTCATATTTGTAGGTTTTGTCTTTCAAGCATTGTATGTTTTACAGATTGATGATATGATTGTGATTGAATTTTGGTTATTTGTTTGTTTGCATTATGCAGACTTTTGTACATCCTTTCATATTCCTTGTCAATCTGGTTCTCCCAATGAGCTCAAGTTTAAGATTGTATCTATTTTTCTTATCGAACTCTGTATAACTAAAACTTAAAGAAATTACTTACATAATTTGGTAATAATTACCAAATTCGAAAATTGTAAATATAGTATAAGTACAATTTTTATTTTTATAATAATGACTATGTTGCATGTTTATGAAAATTTGCTTTACGTTTTAATATTATTTTTTTGTATTATTATTTATAGTATGTTATTTTATAGATATTTTTTATAAACTATAAATTTATGAACATTTAATTTATCTCTATTACAGAATAAGCTCATGTTAGAACATTTCAATTTTGTTCTTAACGTTACAAGTCCCCTTTTTAGTAGTCAGAGTGAAAAGAAAACATTCTTAACTGTTTTGTTTAATACATTAAAATATCTTAAAGTTCATGAGATGAACTTATTGCACATAATTATCAATTCATTGCATTAAAGTTAAAACATTTGGTTAAACGGTTGATTGCTCTGTATGTAAATGAAACTCTTATCTATTATGCATGGAGTTTAAGTATAAATAGACATTTATCTGTTGATTTAGAGGTTTAGACCAGAATGAAAGTTAAAAATTATTTTATATTCTTCAAATATATAATGTTTATTCAAGTTGTTATCACATTACTGTTATGAACAATGTATAACATCTCAAATACAACTTTTATATAGAATGCAGTCAACAAATATTTGTCATATATAAATTATTTTTCTTCAATTGTGCAAAAATATTTATAATGTTTTAAGAAGTTATATCAAAGAATTGTTTTATTTAATAAATTTAAATATTCTATATAAAATTTATTATATTTTTGAAACTGTCTAAAAAATATTACTGTATCATTATTATTTATTGTTGAACATCTAGAACTTTAATATCTTTCAATGAATAAAATGAAATCAGTGAATAATAAGAAAAATGATATAATTTTAAACGAATCTAACATTTTTCTCCTTTTTTAAATTTAGGTGATCATGGCTAATCGGGGTACAGCCCAGAGGCCAAATGGTTCAACACAAGGGAAGATTTGTCAGTTTAAGTTGGTGCTACTAGGAGAATCTGCAGTGGGAAAATCAAGTCTTGTTTTAAGGTTTGTTAAAGGACAGTTCCATGAGTATCAAGAAAGTACCATTGGAGGTAAGAAGTTTAGATTTGTTAAAAATAATTGTGGTTTATTAAATGAATATAGATTCAATTGAATAATACTTGAATTTAAAACTGTTATTTTGTTCTTTTTAGCTGCATTTTTAACGCAAACTGTATGTCTGGATGACACTACTGTAAAATTTGAAATTTGGGATACAGCTGGACAGGAGCGTTATCACAGTCTTGCACCAATGTATTATCGTGGTGCGCAAGCAGCTATTGTTGTATATGATATAACAAATCAGGCAAGTAAATTTAGGTGGAATTTAATACATAATAATGATTATAAATATGATATTTTTCACGTGCTAAAGATTATATACAATTTTTAAGGTAAATAATCACCTAGTAAAGTATTGAAAGTAAATCATTTTTTCATATTTTTATATATTTACAACGTTTTAAAATTTTGCACTTATATATTTTGAGTTTTATGCTTTTAAAATATATTTCTAATTTGTTTTTAATTATGTTATTTTATTACAAAATATACGAACTAGTTTCTATAGTTTTTAATTATGTAATTTTTAATTAAAAATACAGGACACATTTGTACGTGCCCAAACGTGGGTTAAAGAATTGCAACGGCAAGCCAGTCCAAGTATAGTTATAGCATTAGCTGGAAATAAAGCAGATCTTGCAAATAAGAGAGTTGTAGAATTTGAAGAAGCTCAAACATATGCAGATGAAAATGGCCTTCTTTTCATGGAAACTTCAGCTAAGACAGCGATGAATGTTAATGATATATTTTTGGCAATTGGTAAGACAATTCTCTTATTATGCTGATTATACAAATAATACTTAACAAAATTTTATATTGTTTCTGTAAGAAGTCTTTTAAAACAATTATGTACAAATAATATTGTTATTTACATTC
Source organism: Megachile lagopoda (assembly GCA_036983795.1). Lineage (NCBI taxonomy): Eukaryota > Metazoa > Arthropoda > Insecta > Hymenoptera > Megachilidae > Megachile > Megachile lagopoda. The sequence goes on from CM072793.1 coordinate 2,303,672, forward strand.
CCAACATATTTATTGAAATTCAGATTATTTTATCATTATCAATGTAAAGGCATCTGGGTTTGAAATAGTATCTCTTGTTAAATTACGTACTCTGTAAGCAATATGAAGTATATATTTGTAATATAAAATGAATGTTAATTTGCAATAACTTTAATCATTTTTTATTGATTTTTTATATAAAAAATATCTGTGTGGTACAATATATTCTTGTGTATTTGTATTACAGCTAAAAAGCTTCCAAAGAATGAACAATCAGGGAGTGCAAGTACAAGTGGCCAGGGTCGTCGATTAGTTGAGGCAGAAGGACAAAAGGCAGCAACTGGTAATTGTTGCAAGTGATTATCCAAATCTGTACGTGTCAAATACTATGTTGGTATATATTTTTATATTAGTTGAAACTTGTCACCTTCGTGATCAACAATGGTGGACAGTGTACCATCCATTGAAGATTCACAAAGCAATTGATATGTGCATCAGATAAATTATGAGTCCAATGTTCAGTATAATAGTACATTATGTCTACATATTTTTATATCAAATTGTATAAGGAATAGAAGTTTATGATTTTTTTGCAAGGATAAACAAATTTAATATTAATTAAGTTAAAGATTTACACATTTGTGGACATTTCATTCAAAATTTTGTATTAGTATTATGGGATATTTGAGTAGATGTTGCTGTAGTATATTTCTTGTTATGTTTAATATTTTTATTGCATGTACTCTAGACTTATTTCAGTCCTCGTATTTATTAAGTAAGTAAAAAGGTTACGCGAATATCAAAAGTTAAATTAATGTTTCCTTCTTTTTAAACCTTTATTAGTTATGCAAAATAACTGATATTGAAAAGAACAAAAATTTAAGAAAATTCGCATTTTACACAAAAAATTGTTTTCATACAAAAATTGATAAAATTCTTAAGATGCAGTAAACAAATATATCCTAAGTTCCGTATATACATAAATCTTATCAGAATATAATATCTTTTGAATAATTAAGAAATTACTATTAGCACTACATAGATAATGATTTTTTTTTTAATTTGACAGTTGTCCAAATAAAGTTACTTGTAAATTGTGTTTAATACAATTTCAAGATGAACGTGTACAAATTCCAAATATCTTGGCATTTATTTCTTTTTGTATAAGAAATAATTATTTGTGTAAGAACATGTTTGCTTAATTATTGTATTCTGTATAGTTTCTTAAATCAACTATTATGTTAAAAAATAATGCACAGTCTATATATTTCATATTTCCTTTCTTTTATTTGTGTGTATCTTCAACGAGTCTATATTTTATTTTACCAGTTGTGACATTGTTATGGAAACTTTTATACATATTATTTATACTCTGACCAAAATAATGTGTAACTAACATTGTATGTTAAAATTAAGACAAAATAATTTTTCCCATTTATATTTTATATACGTTGTATTCTGCAAGGTTTTACTACGAAGTAGTGTTGCTTGTAGTATGCTTAAAAATATATACTTTTCTTATTCCCTTTTTTTATCATTTTTATTTGATTAATACTTGCATAACATTTATTTTTATAACATGGATAATGTCGTTAAATGTTAGATACAAAAAAGCAAGAGAAAAATCATGTAATATATTCACAATCTTGTCATGAAATTGCTGCTGTAAATCTTGAAATGATATTAAAGGAAATGTTAATTTCTTATTTGAAAGTTGAGTCTGTTAATTTAATTAATGTAATTGTAAGTACGTGAAAAAACCTTCATTTAAATATTTAATAATTTAATGTTAAAAAATCTTGAATCATTCTTGATTTTATAATGTAAATCTGTTTGTTTTAATTCATTTGTTAAGTATTTATATCCGTTCATAGTAGATACACTTTTTATATTTATTGATTGATAATTTATTTGTAGAGCAAATTAAAATATATAGGTTAATTCTATTATGATATTCATTTTCAATGTGCAAACTGTAGTATGTTAAGTGGGGATAAATTATTGTTCCTAAAATATTTTTACAAATATTTTATTAACTAATATTGTACTTACATAAGCCATTGGATTGTTGATAATTTAATTATGTTAGTTTGTAATAATTGACATATTGCTCTACACAATAATTCTTCGCAGTAATATTTGAAAAGGAATATGAAAAAAATAAAGTAATTAAGTTTAGTATAACGCATTTAATGCAACCCAAATAAATGCATATTGTACATAAGCTGTTTCTGTTAAAAAAAAATATAATGCTGTTAATTCAACTAATGAAATGCTATCGCTTTAATACATATCTTCGATTTTTAAAAGTTATATATACGATTTTTAGAAAATCTTTGTATTAATTCCAGCATGGAATGAAAGGTTTCAGTATTTTAATTAGTAGTTTTAAAGCTATGCAGTTGTATGTATATTAATGAAGAAAACACACGTGTAATAAATTTTATGTTGTTCTTTAATCTTGAAAAACATGTGTCTTTACAGATAAATTTTATGAAGTATTTAATTAAAATTTATATTCTGTAATTACCTTTACGTTAAGTAAAAAAAATCAGTACTGTTTTCGCCGATATAATTTATCCAATGAATTACTGTAGGAGACACACTCTACTTTTTTGCTTACAGATTTGTACCATAATCAACAAATATAAATACACCATGAGTGTGTCTACAATGAATTTGAGTGGAATATAAAACGATGGAAAAAGCCACTATAATGGAATGGGAGGTGAACTGTGGAGGACGAACATTTTTCCTGAGTGATTAATGAAAAAATGCGTGTATCACATTACATTCGACGATATATCATCTATTTTGAGTATCAGATCTATCGAAAAAGCGGAAAAAGAAAGACAGAGACAGATGGTAAAGCTCCCATTTGTAATTCTAATAGTAATGGGTGGTGTTCGTTATAAATAAATAAATAAATAAATAAATGAATAAATAAATAAAATAAATAAATAAATAAATAAATAAATATATAAATATATATAAATCATATACAATAAATATGATTTATGTAATAAGTAAATAATGTTAATGATAATAAGAAACAATGATAATATTAATGGTAACATTAATAAATAATAATATTAATATTAGTTATAATAATATACATTTAAAACATACAATGTATGATGAATTTTTGGCACGCAAAACCTCTTGTAAGATAGTAGGCCATACCTGCTGCTATAACTACCTATGTATTTACTTTCTTAGTTTGTAAACATGTATAACAAATTCTTGCTCTAAAATATATTGTATATTAATTTTATTCGATAATTCATGATAAATTATAAATGATTACACAGGAAAAGAATAAACTTGTGAATATTACTAAACAATTTCGTCGCATTCACCGTTCACTCTCATCTAGAAAGTAATGTTTTGCAAATAATGTCATAGTTATCGTAACGTAAGAAGCAAATTTTTGTGTAAAACAATAACTTTATAGAGCAATTACTTTGTTTAATTACATCGGCGAATTCATTTATTGAATATAATACTCGTTGAGTAAAAAAACCTTATTTTAAAACTTGTATTACTCTGTATACGGAATATTTCAGTCCAGTGTGGTTTCATTCTAGATTTCTATTATTAAATTAAATTATAATTTATATAAACGTTGATTGAACGAATAACTCATCTTTTAACTTATACAGCATTAGTTCTTAATAATAACATAAATAAATATTTTATGAATTATAATTGAATATTACCACTATTTTTTACGTATACTTTTAAATAAAGTTTTCTCGCATTTTAATTTTTGTTAGCTATATTAATTTTGTATTAATTTGTCTAATTGCTATTTTGTGGTACGAAGTCGTTCATAATAATACTTGTATCAATTTATACAAAATGATGTTATTAAAAATAATTACACGAAAGTCTAAGTCTCAGGCTCATCACATTCAAATGCGTATTTTTATATATAGTACATGTAAAATTTATAGATTGTATTAATATTACCATTTCAAATAGTGATCAACTCGGTTTCGTAACCAATTGAATCTATTGAATCTTCATTTTCTTTGTAAATTAATACGCATAAAGTTTAAACCTTCAATAATTCAACAAATTATCATTGTTTCCTTAAAAAAAAACAGTTTCTATAATGTCTACTGAACTCATGGTGGAAGATAACCATATTAAAATTAATGATCAGAATGATCATTTAACACCTATTGTAGATGTTAAGTGTTCAAAGTTGTCGGAACGTGAAATATCTGATATTCAAACTATAATTTTTCGGAGAATCCGTTCGGAAAATAAGATTGAATCTAATGTGAATTATGATGATTTATGCGGATCATGGATTTATCCAGAAAATCCTCTTTATGCTCGATATGTTAAACCGTTAGATCCGAGTTTATGTGTTTGGAAATATTTTACAGAAGAAGATTTAGTGTATTTAAAGAAGCATCAGCAGAACAAGGATGTGATATGTTCCTTCTTTGGTAAATAAATATAAATATTGCTTTGGAAATGTCACTTGTATACATAAAGTTAAATAACATCGTCTTTCTTTTGTAGCAAATAAATTATTTGCTGGAAATGTAGAAAAAAGTAACAATATTCTTACAAAAATACTGTGGGAATTTTTTAAATTTGGAAGGTACTGCGGTATAAGTTTGTGATGAACGCCCTACATTCTTATAGTATAACAAAGAAGTTTTTTTAATTCATTTACTATTTTTATATTTGCCAGACTGCATCAGTTCACTGAGAAAGGCATTTCTGGATTATTGGGAATCGTGTATTCTACACATATATTTTTTCTTTCACATCCATGGCTGAAAGCTAAAGAAGTTTATCAGTTTTTTTATAAAACTGTGTTGTTGCATGTTGTCCTGGTTCGTATTGTTTGTGTTCAATTATTTGATCCAGTATATACTTTAATACTGATTGCTTTTTTATAATTCAAAAAGTACTTTATAATAATATTAAGTACAACTTTATGTTTCATTATTTTTATTAATTATTATAATTATATTATTACTTCTTATAATTATTACAAATTTTATACAGTATCATTTGATAAGGACAATAATAAATGTTTACGAAAAATTTTGCTAAAAAAATAATCCAATAAAATACATTACCAAGGTATTGCATGTAGTCTTAGATGTGAAATCTATAGCTTAGTTTAATTATTTAAAATTTCAACTTTTAATTGAAGAAAAGATATAATTTTACGTTATAACATGTACGATTGCATTGAAATTTGAAGTTTTTATATCAATATTGATAAATGCATTTGTATTTGAAGTAAATCTTCAATAGAACATTAATTATGTATAATTTTTAGGATCCTCCAAAAAGTGTGGAAATATTTACCGTTACTGAATGCAAACTTCTATTTAAAGCATTTCACAAAATGTATATAAAAAATCTTGTACTATTTCATATTTTGTGTCATCCACATTATTATTTTTCTATGAACTTGCATAATTTGACAAGTTCAGTTCAAAATAACGAATAAAATTTATCCAGACAAGCTAATTATCTCTTCAATACATATATTATGTATATATTTATTTATACTCTAAAATCGCTTTATTCATATATGTATCAAAAAGAGATTACACGATGGAGAATAATATGCAGAAAATTCTGATGAATTATTGACTATGTTGTCAGAACTTTCATTATAGAAAATAATAATTTTTGTCAATAATCATGTTCTATGACATTTTCATTTACTAGTAGATGATTGGTAACCGCAGTCCCGACTTTCTTCTAATCCTACATTAGTATTCACTCTGTTATAGCAATTTTCATTATATTCTAGCTTGCTTTTTCTAAGCTCATTTACTAAATATTTCATTTTAGGATGCCATGAAGCATTTCCACCTGCCGATATACGGCGGGCTGTTCTTGTAAGACTTAGTTTCTGGAAAAGATATTTAAATATTATTAAATAAAAAATATTAGGAATCTTACAATTCATATTTATATGTAGAAGGAAAATATCGAGTTCTATGAAATTAAATTTTGTCCTTTTACTGAAGAGTTAATGTATAATAATATAATATAATTATGATATATGAGACGTCTTTTATATAAATTTATGAAGTTTTTTGAATAAAATAATAAAAATAGTAATTGCAAAATCATGAAATGTATATTCGAAAAAAAAATTACCTTTTGTGAGGATGAATATTTAGAATACATTGGGAGATGTATGTCAACAGTTGGTGGTAATATTTGGCATTCTACGCAAACATTCTTAACATTTTTACTACCATGTCTATGTATTTTTTTCCATTTTTGTGTCAGTAAATGATTAATTCGTTTTAACCTTTTTGCTTCTTCCAACAATCCCCTACAAAATCATTTCTGATAACGTCAATATGTACTTAAAAATTTATATTGTTGCAATTCTAAAAGCACTTACTTTTTCTCAAATTCAAGTTGTAATACCTCTTGTTGCTGAGATTTCAATGTCGAATTAAGTTTGTTTACATACTCTCGTTGCTCCTCCATCCAAACTCGAATGCAAGAAACAACATATTGTGATTGATTACACAGTTCTGATCTACTTATGGCTGTTTCTGTTAGTTCTGCAGATATACAAGCTAAAGATTTATTTTTTAGTTGACATTCTCTTTTTAGTTCCAATAAAGATTTATGAGTCTCCTGTAGCTAAAAAATGTCTATATTAGAAACTTGTTTCAAATATACTAGTATTTTTGTTTTATAAACAATGAAATATTCCTTTTACTTCGGAAATGGTTTTGCAATTATTTTGTTCTACTGTAGCTTTTTCTTTAACAAGAATACAATTCTGCTCTCTGCATTCTTGTAACTGTTGTGTCATACAGCAATTTGTCTCTTCTATTTTCTTAACCTTTTCTCGTTCCTTATCAAGCTAAAGAACATGATTGATATGTAAGATTATTATTATTATTAAATTAATTACTATTATTATTTATAGCTGTATTAATAATATTTATTTAAATAATATCTTCAGATTGTTCACATTAGATTAATTCATTTTACCTGCTGCTGTAAAATATCTAATTGTTCTGCATAAGACTTGCAAATATCTTGTAATTTACAATGCTCTCCACTTTTTGATGAATAATTTCTTTGAATTTCTTCTAGTTCGTCCCTCAGTTTATCTAAGCAGTCTATAAGTTTAGCTTTCTCTGTTTCAATATTTGATAGCTTCAAGCAATAATCCTTTTCCTAAAATAATGATATAAAACACATCAAATGAAACAATAAACAAGTCAAATTGTCAACCGTATAAAATATTTTAATATGATAAGTACCATGTTTGTCAAACATTCTTGTAAATCCGCTTCACGTTTCGTCATTTTAATTAATTGTTCTTGTGTTTTATTATAATCTTCTGATACATGATGATAATTTTTTTCAGCTATACATAATTGCACTTGTACGTTGTTTAACTAAAGTAAAATTAAAATCCTTAAATTATTATTGTAGAGTATATATAATTTTTAATCAATTTGTTTCAAAACCTATTAAGACAAGTACCATCATTTGCAATTGATGAATATCTTCTTTTGATTTATTTTCAGTAGAATTACTTTCCATTCGTAATATAGAATTGTCGTTCTGGAATGAAATATTCTTAATAATTTACATATATTCATTAATATACCGGTTACAATCCGAAGGGAACATTGCAATACTTTTATTTACCTTTAACATTTTATTGTCGGCTTGTAATTTTACTAATTCATTTGATTTTTCATTTAGCATGTTCTTTAAAGATTGTATTTGTTTATGTAAGGCTGACATTACTTCGTCCATTTCATTTAATTCAGATGTGTATGCTTCAATTTCTTGATTTTTTACATTTAATTTCTTTTTCAATTCTTCAATGATTTCCGTTTGCCTTTTTATGGTAATTTCATTATTCATAATTTGACTATATAAATTATTAATCTAAATGGATGGAGATTAATATTAATATTCGTATTGTTTATTGTTTCATGAATTTTAAAATCTTTTTAGTTATACCTGCAGTTGCTTATCCTCTAATTTTTTCAATAATTTCTCAAATTTCACATCATTTTCTTTAATATATTGTAATTTTTCCAATAAATCTTCCGTTTTGTTTGTTTGTTTTTTTAAATCTGTTTTAAGTTGCTCATTTTCATATTGCAAACAACACCCTGTATCTCTTAATTTTTGTAATTCGAATAAAATTTGCTGAGTGTATGTATCATTTTCTCTTTCTATTTTCAGTTCCTTATCAATTATGTCAAAATCTAATTTATATTTCTGCAATTGCTTTTTCATATCTTCATTTTCCCTTATTAAAATATTGATTTCTGATTGTAATTCATGCTCATAAGATTCTTTACTATTACATTGTAGACCATAAAACTGAGGCGTATTTTTGGTTACACATTCTTTATCCACAACTTCAACTTTACATTGACATTCTTTATCTTTAGTAAACTTAATCGCTTGCTCTGATGTCAATATTTCTTTCCTACAAAAAGTAATATAAATAATAATTTATTATTATTATAGTACATTGTTTTATTGTTACATTATTAAAATATTGACTTACTTTAATTCTTTTAATTCTTCTTCTGCCTTATGCCATAACTTTTTCATGTGCATATATTCACTTTCCAAACAGCATTTTGATTGTACCAAAACACCAAGCTGCATCGAAAGAAATTAATATTTTGTATTGAAAAATCGAATAAAAGTGTGTATTTTTCTATTTAAGCATACCTTGTCCTTTAGAATTTGCACGTCACTTACACAAGATTCCAGGTGTTCCTAAAAGTAATTTATAACAATTAGTGAATATCAGTAATTTTTAATATTAAGAAAATCGATACTAATTCGTTCTCAATATTACAACTAAATATTACATTATAACAAAACTCTTATTAGGGAAGATATATTTTATTTTTATTACAACGAAAAATATGGGAGAGTTTTAAACAATTATATAAAGTAATCTTCCAGATTCTTCTACCTGTATTGTTTTTAAAAGTGAATAATATTTGATATGGATGAAGATAATTGTTAGATAATTATCCATTTCTGTAGAATTAATTTTTTGTTGTAGATTACGAATTTCATGTCTTTGTAAATCCAATAAAGTATCTTGCTTAGCAGCCTTTATAAACAGAAAAATTGTCATTAATAATTCCATTAGTAAATATAACATAAAAATACATTATTTATAAATGATCTTTTTTTTACTAGTAATTGTGATCAAAGCAGTTTGTAACATACCTCTGAAAAGCATTCATTATACTGACTTTGAGTTTCTTCAACATACACTGTCAGTGAATTGATAGTTTCAGTTTTTTCTTGGAGCTGTAAATCATAAACTGTTCGAATATTTTCCTTTGATTCTTTAAAATAAAAAAATAACATTATATAAGTTATTATACAAACATTATTTTCATAAATCACAACTTACTGACACACTAAACTCACTGAAGTACACTATTATAATCAAAACCACACTGTATTGGAATTCATACAAATATTAATTTAAAATAACTTTAACATTGTTGGTACAGTCAAAATATGAAACACAATACATGCATGTTATTTATTCAATGTTTTTATTACTTCAATAAATATCAACAAACTTTGTTAATAAATTACATACTGTTATAATAATCGTCATTTGCTGTGTACATAAATACATGGTCAATTGCACCAATCTGAAGAGAAAGAACTACAATAACAATAAATGATTTTTATAGTCATTAACAAGTTATTCAACAATTTATAAAAATAAAATTATTAATATTTACAAACATATATAGTTATATAGGATGCGACAGAGAATGTGATCCACATGAATATCTAATGATTCCTAATTTAGAAAGTCAATACCTTAAAACAAATTATCTCTGTTCCAGGTTTTGTTTTTGGATGAAAAAAACCTTGAACAGAAAAAGTTTACTTAAAAATGTTGATTTATTTAACAGGAAATCATCCATATATAATAGGTTTTCCGTCGCACCCCATACGATGTATAAGTTTTATATACAAATTGACTTGATTTCAAAAAATAAAATATCGTAAAAATGTGTAATAAAATGAAAAAGACTAAAACGAAAAAGGTGCAAAATATAAAATATTAAATTATAATGTAACATATGTTCAAAACAATTTAACTTTCAATATTTAAAGATTACGTAATAACATTAAAACTATACGACTATACAACAGATAACTGTATCAATTTAAAAAAGGATTGGAGAAAATGCATTACATTCTACTACTCTATAAAAATAGTTTTAAATGTTATTTGCACACGTTTAACATTTGAAAATCAAAGTTTAAACATCATGCACATTGCCCTGACTATATATTGAAGCTGTAGGCCACTGTTCACTCACATCACTCATAGCTTTATGTCCCATTTGATCTATACATTTCTTAGCTTCTACTACCGCATTTTGTAAGTGACCAATAGTTTGAACTTGAAGTTCATTCTAAAAAGTAAAAAATTTTTTTCATTAGTTGATAAAAAAGATTTTTTACACGATTTATATTATGTATACATTACAATGAACTTTTTATTTGGAAAAATAAAAAATTGTAAAAATTTAATTATTAGTTACCCTCGAAAAGTAGGCTAACACAACTAGAAATTGAAATTTCTTTTATAATCTTCAATAATATAATAAGATAGTACACTAACCTGTTTTATTAATTCTTTTTTCTCCTTTTCATACTGAGAGATTATTTGATCCTGATTATCGATCTAGAAAAATATATTTTACAATTCTAATATTACAACTTCAACATTTATAAGACACATACCTTTGATATTAAAATCTTGATAGTATTTTAATATTCTTGCTCTAATATTTTGTATATAACTTTCACGATAATACAATTCACAATGTAAAATTCGGTTACAGTTTCGATACATATAAAATACAATAAATGATGATATTATAAACTATTATAACAATTATGAAAGCTTCAAACAAATTATATTTTTCATAAAAATTTGTAAATTTTTCCGAGAAATATTTTACAAAAATTTTAACATTATAGCATTTTTAAATATATATTACTAATAACATGAAATGGTTTATTATTATGAATATCTTAAAATTTTATCGAACAAGCTTAATTTATTTTATAAAATAAATATGTGTTTTAACATACCTTTTCCTGCAGCTTCTGATGAAGTTCCTTTAATTCAGCTTGTGTCATCACAATTGAATCCTTTTGAATTCTAATAATTTCATCCATATTTTCCAGCTTAAATAAAGAATGTTTACATTTTATTCAAAATTAAAGAATTTTTAATTCTTTAACGCAATAAAATAATCCTAATATGTATACTTACAAGCTTGTCTTTAGAATATAATGTATTTTTAAGTTTATCAATTTCTTGGGAACAACTATCTAATTCATCTTCATATTTTTGTAACTTGTCCATTAAATTCTTCAAGGATCTTATTGAAGAACTGTAGTTAAATGCATCTTCACACAACTGAAAATTTTGGAAAGTAAATAATTTTTAATAAATAACATTTAAAGCTTTAACTTTTTAAAATATTATCATTTTAATCGTAAATGTTACAATATAAAGTAATGATATTAATACGAACCAATTTTTTCAATTCTGCTTTAAGTTCTTGAAGGCCATATTTTGTTGACTTCATAGTATCTTGGAGTGTTTTGAATAGTTGCGGTACAGTCTATTAAATTTAATTTATTTATTACTCTTAATTTTTTAATTCATTTTAATTTATATATGACAATTAATAAAATTTACCATTGTATCATGTCTAAGTTGGTAACATCCACAGCGTGACAATGCTTCTTCAGTATTATGTTCAGTGTTCTTTATAGTAAGTATGAAAGATATAATTATATTATCAAGCATATATCGTAAGACCAAATTATTTGGTATAATTTAATAAAGTAATTAAATTAATAATAAAATGTTAAACTTACTGAACATGTCAGCAGTTCCTTAGATTTCTTTAATTCGATTTCATTATCACTTAGTTGTTGCCGAAGAGTACATTCGATTTCTTTTTGTAGTTTAAGCTGAAATTCAAACACGTATCGAACAATTACATGTTTGATAGTTAATAAAGTATAATTGGAACTTAATTAATATTTACAGTATTTTCTAATTTTATAATATGTTTCTTTAATTCCATGCTGTCTATAGAATGAGATCGTCTAAAATTTTCTGACTTTACTCGTGCCCTACGAAGTTCTTCTTCCATTGACTCAATACTATTTCTTAGAAAATTATTTGTTTCTACGTTGCACTTTGCCTGAAAAATAGAACATCAATAAATTCAAAATAATTGATTAATAGATTACAACAAGAAACTGTGTAACCATTGTATAAAAAATAAAGGTAAAAATTGTTATTATAATTTCCTAACAATCACAGAACTGATATTATTAATGCTTATATTGTTATTGGAAAATAACATAATATGGAAAATAAAGTGATATTGATTACCTCATGCTGCAGTATTTTAACTTGATCCTGTAAATCAGTTACTCTAGATTTCCATAAACACGTTTTTTCATCACACTCTTGATAAAGTGTTTTCTATAAATCCATTACATATTGAAAGTATTATATTATGTACATTTCTTTAAGGTATAGTGAAAATAATTTATAATTTCCTTACCTGTGAAATTTTATACATTAATTCATCATGCTCCTTCCTTAACTTATATAAATTTTGTTTAGTTTGCAGTATTTCATTTAAAGCCTAAAAAATATTATACAAAATCAATAGATTTATTAATATTACAGTAATTATAGAAGAGTATGAAAAATAAAATACAATATTATAAACCTGTGTATATAGCTGGGACTCTGTAATATTACCATCAGATATCTGTTGTTCAAATCGAAACAATTAAAAATATTATTTTGAATGTATCTTTTCATAACATAAGTAACAAATAAATACCTGCTCATTTGAAGATTTAACTATTTCCAATATGTTTTGTATTTTTAAATGAGTTGTGTCAATCTCTTTTTCTAATTGTTCCAATTTTTGTTCCTTTTGAGAAAATGTTGTTTCAACTGTATTATGTTCTGTTAACTACGAAAAACAAAGTTCAAATAAAATATCAAGTTTCATAAAACAATTGGATAAATATACTTCTAACAATAAAGGTACTAACTGCTTCATCTGCCTTTTCTTGTAAATTCTTTATGGAACAATTAGCTTTATAAAGATGATTCTTTAGTTCCTCAAGATCTGACGTGAAACAGCATCTCTATAGAAATTTACATTACATTTAGTTATTATTAATTTCCAATATGAAATTAATATTAAATATAAAAATTTATTTAATATTGATATACTTGTAAACTGTGCGATGTTTGTTCTATTTCTTCTATCACTGAATATAATAAATCATTACACACACACATTTCTGTATATCCTGTCATAAGACTTTCCTGTAAACATTATAATATTGATATAATATATAATATTTAATTATAATAGAAAATTCAGATTTTGACCAGTACATTATTTCGTATTCCATTAATATGAACCAAAAATCGAGATTGAACATGATTTATTTCATTTTTGATGTCTTTTAATTTAATGTTTCCTGAAGTTATTCTTTGATTATGTCTTGTCCTTTCCTCTTCCTGACACAAACAGAAATTTTAGTTTAATCTTAAAGTAACGACATTAAATATAATTAAATTGAATGTATTTCTTACTTGTAATTGCAGTTGATTGATTGTCTCTGATATTTTTTCTTGAGTTCTTATTAATTGATTTTGTACATCCAGAACTTCTTTGTTTAAATCGGCATACTGTAATATTTTTATGTTATCATTTATGAATTTGATGTTTATAAGTACAAGATCAATATACAAGAAATATAAACTTGCCTTATCATGTTTAAACTTAAATGTAGAAACAATGACGTTCATTTCATCCTTAATATTTTCCATGGTAACTTGTGCTTCACTTGCACATGCTTTAAGTATCTCCATTAATTTAAAGTGTCCATTAAGGTTTATATGTGACTAAAATACATCTTTCTGTTCATTAATACTGTATAGGTGCAAATTGCAATTTATACTAAATATTATTTTACTATTATTTAATAGTTACATATTTTACTTACAAAATTAGTAAGATAATTAATTTACTAACAAATTTACAGTTTCTATGTAAAAAAAGTTACTTTGTATTTTCAATTATATCAATATCAATATTGTATATATAAGGTAAAATTATATTAAAATAAAATTTTGTACTCTTTAAATAATTATGTTTACTACAAAATATTTAAAAGCTATACGTACTAATGACTTAATTACTGCAATTGATTTCTCCTTTCTTGAGTACATTTTATTCACATATTCAATAGTCTTAGTTAGTTTATGCATTATGTCATTCACATCACATTCATGTTCCTGCATAATAAACAAATTATCAATATCATTTCTTTGACGAAAAATATTCATAGCGATAATATTATAGTTAATATATAAAAAAAGGCTAACAAATTGTTTCGCTGTAATTTCACGACTTTTCATGTGTTAACTTTGCGTGCAAGTAACAATATTAAATTAATATCAATATCAATATCAATAAACATTTTCTATCATCAAAATGTGTATGTTAATAACATAAGATTTTTATTTCTCTATATTTTAGTACAATTGAAAAAATGTTCTGCATTTCTTATAATTGTGTTTATTAACTATATGTTGCTACGATTTATATTTTTGTAAATGCAGGAATTCCTTATTGAATTCAATCATTCTTCTTGTGATTTCTTTGTGATATTACAGACAACTGAAAACTGTTTAGTAGTAATAAGATCTTTAACTAATAAGAGTTTAATCATTTTTAAACATTTAAGAAATAGCTTTTTTAACTATTATTTCAATGAATGTGAATCAAGCTTGTGCAATTCTCGTTAAAATAACAATTTGATTAAAATGTAATAAACTATATTAAAGTTACCAACTTCATCTGTTCCACAGCATAATTTTTCAATAGTCTTCTCCAATTCTATTTTTAAGTTGAGAAGATCTTCCTTTTCTTGTTCCATCAACAATTTTACTTTTGTTAAATATGATATTACTTGATTCTAGAAGTTTACATGTATATTAAACGATATATTACAATAAAATATATATTTTTTAATAATGTATATAATAAATACATTACCTGCTGATTTATGGGATTATTTAATATTTTGGTATCCTAAAAAATACCATTACTTAGAATTCTAATACTATATAACTCGATACAAATTAATGTTTCTAGTATTAGTGACGTTATTAAATATAAATTCAAATATAGCTTCAGTTTTTTTAATATTATGTACTTTATAATATTTCATATAAAATAATTGATATAACATAAAAACTATGTTTTATTTTTCACTAACCTGTTGGTATGTTTTCATATCAATGCAGTCATTTGAAGCGATGTATGTTTCCTGAAATTAAATTTCCAATAAACAATAAATAACTTAAGTGTTAACAGATGTATTAAAATTTTAGCTTCATAAAGTAACAACATTTAATTTCAAATATAAGAGGCAATCATGCTGAAATATGTTATAATTATTAAGTGTTTCAAATTTACATAATTATTTTTAGTCACTTCTAATTCTATTGACACTTTTTAAATTGAATGTATATTATGTAGATTAATATTCTCAAATATTAATTTTTGCCATAATTTAGATATACAATTCATATACGAGTTATTAAATATTTAATCTATGTCATATTAGTTGCTTCTGAAGCAACAGGATTTTTGAACTCTTGAAATTCTACATTTTCGTTAAAAGACGGTAATTTGTTGCTGTGCTTTAAAATCTTTTTATCAATATTATGCAAATTTTTATATATGTTTTTATTACACACGGTGCTCTTATGATAGTTTACTGCTTTTGCTATTAAACTGTTAAGTTTTTCATCCATTGCAGGTAAACTGTTTGCCAGTTTATTATGATTTATCACATTATCTATATAACTTTGCAGAAAGGAAATACAATCTTTATGATCTGTAGATGCATATAAGATCTTTGGTGCAATAACGTGTTCATATAATTTATAAGGGAATTCCATTTCGTGACTATTAATAGCAGTTTGATTATAATGAGTGTGTATATACGGAAAAAATTTAGAACATAGACACTGCAAATAAAATATATTATGATTATCTATACAAAAGTAGAGGCATGTTGTTATTTATACCTTGGAAGTTGCTTGTTTCAATTTTTTTCTCATTTCTTTAATGATGCCTTTTTTAAATTGAATCTGTAAATCTGCATAATGAACCTGTTCCTGCAAATTAGCCACTTGTTTTTGCAGACATGTTACTAATTTATCCTTTTCCGTCATTTTAGCTATTAGAACTTCTTGTTTTTTTACACAATCCTAATAATTATATGATTAACATTATGATTAATCATTATAACAAAATAAAAATATATGTTCAACCAAGTAGCACAAACTTTTTGTAGATTAGCCATCTGTTGTTCTATTTCTTGAATTATTTTGCATTTTTCACTTAACTGCATTTTCAAATTATTTATATTTATGTCATTATCGCGAATTATTAATG
The DNA here is from genome assembly GCA_036983795.1 of Megachile lagopoda. Taxonomy (NCBI): domain Eukaryota; kingdom Metazoa; phylum Arthropoda; class Insecta; order Hymenoptera; family Megachilidae; genus Megachile; species Megachile lagopoda. The sequence goes on from CM072793.1 coordinate 2,320,228, forward strand.
TTAAATTAGATTCTACATCGTGCAAACGCCGTTGCAAATCTCTTGTTTCTAAATCTTTTTCTTTCAATAGATTTTCCACAATATCAGCCATTAACATAATCTGAACAGCAACAGTAGTTTTAAAAAAAATTCATATTGTATTTAAATTACTGAAACTTATTTAAATTTTAGAAAATTTCAGCATGATTGCCGTATTAATTATTGATGTGTTTCACTTTCACCCATTTTATTTTGTCCAAAAAGTAATAAATGAAGTATATAAAGCTTTTAGTTCACTAAGTAAATTGAAAAATATTAACTTACATCAAAAGTTTTTTTATTACCAGCCATAAACGAGTTGCATGGACTTTCATCTTCAAATTTTGCTTGTTTTTTAAGATTATCACTAAAATTTTGAAACTGAGAAATGTATTTCGTTATGACATCTTCCTTAGTTTGTAATTTTGTATTGAGATCTATCAATTTGTCTTCCAATTCTTTTTGATATCTAAAAAAATAGAAAATTTGTCAATAACAGAAATATGTTTTATTAATAGTTACTTATTATTCATCACTTACGCAATCATTTTTTTTTCCTTCTCTTGCAACTGTTCAACTTGCACTTTCAAAGATTTCATCTTTCTGTAACTTATCTCTCCCTAGTTTTAGAATTATAAAATTAATTTTAAATTAATGATATTCATAAATATTATAGAAAATTTAAATATAAGAAAAAGAAAATGCGTGTAAAATTACTTTAAATACCCGCCATTTATTCTTTTATAAAAATTTATATACTACTTTTAACAACGAATTTATCAAAAAGAGTGTAGGAAATTAAAATGTAAAATAAACAATTTATATCAATAACATTTAATAAAAAGTAAAAGTTAACTAAAGATTTGCTGAAGGACAGGATTGTAGCATGCAAATACTTCCACCTAAAGGATAATTTGATTTATTGATGAAATTGTTACTAATTTGTATTGACAATTTGAATTTCTTATCAGCATCTATATTTATATTTACCTGGTCACAGGTACAACTGAAAAGATACAAATGTGATTATTCCAGATTCATTAAAAAAAGTAAAACAAATAAATAAATAAAAATAATTAAATATTTACTTCATAGGAGCAGGAATGTCACTAGGTTGTATTTCCAAAAATTTTATGCCATCCAAATTCCACTTGTTTTCTTGTACTGCACGTCGTATTAATTCCAATAGTCCTCTAATGTCACTTTGAAGAAATTCAATTTTCTGCCTCATATATTCTTCATCTTTTTCTAAATCACTGATACGATTTGAAAGTGTATTTATCTTCTACAATATTTTTAAATTAAGTTTACTTTTATTTAAATAATTTTGTATAGAAAGTCAACAAAATTCATCTGTAAAGTACTTGCCTCTTTCGTGTGATTTGATTTTGACATATTATCAGAAACTATTATTGATGATTGCATTAATTTCTGTTCTAATAATTTGACTTTGCTGCAAGCAATTTGTTCTAAATCTTCAACTACTTGCACCAACATGATGTTTTCTTCTCTTAAATTTCTAATCCATTCTTTTGAAATTTCTAACTTCATCTAAAAATATAAATATTTGTTATCATTATAGTACTGTATTTAATTTACACATAAATAATAGGTTTAAATCACTCATTTACTGCAACAATAGTATAGTTTAAAATTTATAGTTTTTATATTATTCATATAAGAATGATTTTTGCTTATATTTTTAGCTGATAAAAAGTGAAATTTTAAAAATAAGCATAAGAGGGGCCATTCTTTTATGTCTATACAAAGTTATAGTATTTTAAAACTTTTAAACTTGTTTTTGTTTCTTAAATCATATCTTATGATCATTGTGATGTAAAAAAATCTTACACAAGCTTGATCAAATTCACTTTTCAGTTCGTGATCAACATTTTTAATACGAGTCTCGTATAATCTTTGTAATTCATCAATAATTTTCAAACTTTCAGTTTCACCACAAAGTTCTCCGGTAATTTCATTAATAGCAGTACAATTGTGGTCTTCATTGTAATGAGTAGAATTGTCTTGAACAGATTCAATCGTTGAATTGAACGAATTCATGGCGTATAAATTGAAAAATATTATAATGGATGAATGAACTGTTTTTTTTATTAAATTAAAAGTCTTCCTACACTCAGTTTAAAAATGACATTAAAATAACCATCAACACACTATCTCGCCATTTTATTTTCTATATTTTTATATAAATACATTATATATTACACATATAAATATAAGTACATATGTGTATAGTTTCTGCAGGAGAGAATGTATATTCTTATTCTTAGCTAAGTTTGCTCTGATTCCTCTGATTGAATGTTAGTAGCGTTGAGCATTTCTATCTGGTAATTCTTTATTTTGTATACTTCCTACATCATTATTTGTTCTTGATATTCATATATTTTGTCCACAGTATATATGTTCCACCAAATAAAAAATATATAGTATATTAAGCGGTGAAGAGCTTACTGAAGTTAGCCAAATTATACGAAGTAATGATAGCCTACTGAGGATACGAATACAAATAGTAACTTCTTTAATAAAGGTTATGTTTATACCACGTGGATTATAGTTTTATTATAATATGCAGTGATTTTTAAATGAATTTTTACATAATTTGAGATACGAATTTTATTACGTTATAATAATAAATACTTATAAAATAATGTTAATCAGTGTCAAATGTAGGATAATCTTACAAATAACATGAGAGATATTATCAATGCAAGTGATTAAAGAAATAATTATTAATAATACATTTAACAATGAATAAAAGAAAACACGAGGAGACTCAAAGCAATGAAGATACTTCAACAGAAATATCAGAAAATAAGCGGGTTTTGGCTCGTTTTAAATCAGATCAGGGTGAAGTACTACCAGGAGGATTGATAGATTTACCCACAAATATTACTGTTGATAAGCTACAAGCAATTTGTAATGCACTTTTACAACATGAAGAACCAATACCTTTCACTTTTTATATTAATGATATTGAGATTATAGACAGTTTGGAAAATAATATTAATGAAAATTTTAGTATCAGTGAAGATGTAGTTGAAATTGTATATCAACCTCAAGCTGTTTTTAAAGTTAGAGCAGTTACAAGATGTACTGGATCATTAGAAGGTATATTGCATATTAAAAATACTATCTTAGGTTTTACGTATGAAAAGTAAAATAATATAACTCATTTTTTAGGACATAAGGAAGCTGTAATATCAGTTGCATTTTCACCAGATGGAACAAGTCTAGCTAGTGGTTCTGGAGATACAACAGTTAGATTTTGGGATATTTATACACAAACACCATATTATACATGTGAGGGTCATAAACATTGGGTTTTATGTATATCATGGTCTCCATGTGGAACAAAACTTGCATCTGCATGTAAAAATGGTACAATTTTATTATGGGATCCAAAAATAGGCAAACAAATAGGTAAAGTTTAATTGAATTTTTATTATCTGTGAAAATATTATTAACATTTTGTTTCTTTGATTTTATTTCGTCTATACTTAATTTTTATGAATATATAGGAAAAGCTATGTTAGGACACAAAATGTGGGTAACTTCTTTATGTTGGGAACCATTTCATAGGAATCCAAAATGTCAATATTTAGTTAGCGCTTCAAAAGATGGTGATTTAAGAATATGGGATACAATGAGAGCACAAACTGTTCGTTCCCTTTGTGGTCACACAAAAAGTGTGACATGTGTTAAGTGGGGAGGTAATGGACTTATTTATTCTGCATCTCAAGACAGAACTATTAAAGTATGGAGAGCTGAAGATGTAAGTTTTATAAATATATCATTGAATTGAAATATATCATAAATATATCATTGAATGTTTCATTAAAATTATTTTATTATAGGGAATTTTATGTAGGACTTTACAAGGTCATGCACATTGGGTGAATACATTAGCATTAAATGTAGACTATGTACTTAGGACTGGTCCTTTCCATCTAGGAAAAAGTCAAGATCAAAATGAAGATGTTATAGAGTATGCAAAGAAACAGTATCAATCTATAGGTGAAGAAATACTTGTTTCTGGTTCTGATGACTTTACATTATTTCTTTGGAAGCCAGAAAAAGAGAAGAAACCTATTGGTATTATTTATTATTGTATAAATATAATAATTATTATAAAATAAAAATATTTATTGCATAAATTATATGTCTGTATTATAGCAAGAATGACTGGCCACCAACAACTAATTAATGATGTAAAATTTTCTCCAAATGGTCGCATGATTGCATCAGCTTCATTTGATAAATCTATAAAATTGTGGGAATCGAATACTGGGAAATATATAACTTCTTTAAGAGGTCATGTACAGGCTGTATATTCAGTTGCATGGAGTGCTGATTCTCGTTTACTTGTTAGTGGAAGCGCAGATTCTACTTTGAAAGGTAAGTAAATTATTTAATATGATAATGCTGAGAACATGAAATTCTAAAATTATTTAATTTTTTATTACAAAATTAATGTAAACGTATATATAATATAAATATTAAGTAAATTTTACAATTTTGTTTCAGTATGGTGTATGAAAACAAAGAAGCTTTGTCAAGATTTACCAGGTCATGCAGATGAAGTTTATGCTGTGGATTGGTCTCCAGATGGATTGCGTGTTGCATCTGGCGGAAAAGATAAAGTCTTAAGGCTTTGGCAAAATTAAATAATGTATATAATAATAAATAATTTTATAATAATTTCTGTTTATTTTAATTTGAACTTAAACATATCAAATGTAAACTTTATACTGAATTACTGAATTATTATTACAGATATCAACAATGAATTTTACTATGTATAATATGTAAGTATTAGTGGAATGTTGATTGTCTTGATTAATATTTAAATTTCTATTTTTTTTTTTTTATTTGATTAATTATATTAAACGAACGTTTTTTCTACTTTCCTTCGAAAAATAATTTAATAATTTTGTCTATTAGATAGGAAGAATACAAAACATGAAAATATAATTGAAAAATTTAAAAGTAAAAGCAATATAATATTAAATGTTATTGAAATATTATAAAATAATCTCACATTTAAAATTACAAATAATTACAAATAATAAAAGATTGTGAAATATAAAAAAAAAATAACGGTAATATAGAAATATAATTTGATATTTTATTTTTCGCGGTATAATAGCAAATCTATAGTATTGCGTGACTATAGTTTGGTCATCCTTTTTGATGGTTGGCTACATTTCTAGTTACAAGATAATGATAAATATTCACGTATATGTATTTACATGAATTGTATACATTTTGTATGTATGAAAAAGTCAAGATATTAAGCATTTATTGCTTTATTGCTTCAAATATGACGTTTGACAACTAAAAGCCTAACCTTGTTTGCTTTGTACATTTATATATTGCATTTATTAATAACAACGTTCTGTGACTATAGCTATCATGGTAGGTAACAATAATAATTATACTTTTTATATTTGCAATTCAAAACATTGTATTATCATGTATTGGTATATATTTTTTGTTCTTTCTACTTGATGTTTAAAGTGGTTTTAAACGAAACTTTTACTGATCAAAAGTTTAACAGTTTAATGTTTTGTAGTTCATATATTCTGTGTATTAGGTTTAATCTGCATGCAATTTAAATTTCAAGTTTAATAATTACTTGAGACAATACCATTTAATCAAACTTATTTGCAAAGAATACATATGTATTACAAATGGTAAAATATAGTATTTTGTATAATACTAGTGCAATATATTTATTTTTTTTCTAAATCTTATAATAAAATTGTAAATATAAATGTTTTTAAAATAGACATTAAATTTATAGGACAATGATGCAGCTGCTCTGCAGAATTTGGAACACCTCATGACTGAGTTCTTCTCACCACAAACAACTAATGAACGAAAACGTACCATTGAACAGAGCTTCCAGGAATTTGCAGGACAAATTGATTCCTGGAGACCTTGTTTACATTTTTTATCTTCTACTAATAATCATCATGTTAGCATGTTTGCTCTATCCACTTTAGAGGTACGTATTAATGTTTCTAATATTATTAATTTGTTTATAAGGAAAAGTAAGTTTAAATATATAATAATATATTATTGGCAGTATAAATATTATTATAGATTACAATTGGAAGGCGATGGCCAATTCTTCCATGGGAAGACAGAGCACTCACAAGATCTACTTTATATACCTTGTCGTTAGAAAGAGGTGTAGTTCCTTTTGTAAGAAATAAGGTAGTCAAATTAGTAGTGGATATTGCAAGGCATGACTGGCCACATTTTTATCCAGATTTTTACTTAAATATTTTACAGGTTTGTAAATCTGCTAATATAAGATTAACATCTTTTATAAATTATTTCTCATTTAAAATTTCATATTTTTCTTGTATGATACAGTTACTGAGCCATAAACATACAAGACTGTTGGGCCTCATTTATCTGAGAACAGCTTCAGAGGAATTAGCAACTCCAAGAGAAGACTTACCGATACAAAGAAAGAACGAGTTGCTTAGGTTTCTTAGTGCTCAAGTACCTTTGACTTTGGAAACTCTTACAAGTAATGCTATCTTTTGTAAAGATTTAGTTTTATTTAAGACAAAATTTTATATTCTAAAATGAAATGACACTCTGATATATAATTTATTTTTTAACAAAACATTATTTCAGTACTTTTAAGAGAAGCAACAAAATTGCAAAGTCGTTCTGGAACAGTCACACCACCTCCATCACCTACCAGTGGTCAAAATGTAGCACCTGCAAGAGCCATTTTAGATGTGGAAGGATTAGCTACAGGAACTAGCGAAGTGTGTATAGCTACATTGGATGTATTAGCTCATTTATTTAGTTGGATTGAATTATCTGAACATATCTCTACCAACTTACTGGATGCCATTTTTACCTGTGCCAGGTATCACGATGCGATGGTAAGGTTTTATGTCGAATATTACAAAATATTGTAATGTAGCTAATAAATATTATAACTAATTATAAGTTTTGTTGGCAGAATGGAAAACAAGTAGAAATGGCTGTGCAAGCTGTTACTACAATAAATGAACTTTTATATAGACCATTGTGTTCTCCTGACGTAACTGACAGATTATTGGTAGAGATATTTCAGAATGGAGTTACATTATTTCAACTTTTAGAACGTTTGGATTCTGTCAATGAAAGGTATTTACTTATTTATTTATTTTTGTATAATGTCCATGTTAAAAATTAATATTTATAAATAAAACATATTGTATTTCTAGTTATATGGAGAAGCTAACAGAATTCTTACAATTATTTGTAACAAATCATCTAAAGAGAATTGAATCATGTCCTAAATTTCCAGTGAATACGTTATTAGAAGTCTTGTGCCATCATACTTTTCAACAATGCTCAACAGTAAACGGATACTTAAGATGCTTAGATGTTTGGACCACTCTTTTAGAAAGTACACAATCTCGGTACTCTCCAGTAGCACTAGCTGTTGCTGAGAGAGTATTGCAAAAGATGAGTTTTAAACTTAATACACGTATATTGAAAGACCTCGATACGGAAAGTTTGGATGAAAATGTAAGTAAATTTTTAAAAGGCGATTTTTTTCATATTTTTCCTCCTTTTTTTTACCGTCATACAAATATTTTGTTATAGGAAGAAACAGAATGGCAGCATTTTTTAAGATGTAATATAGAATGTTTGGCAAAAGTAGCAGATATTTCCCCAATTCCGGTTTTCACATTATTGGTAAAATTACATATAATTATAAACGTATTTAATTTAATTTTGGCTTATTAATTACTTTGAACGTTTCAGTATCGTTCTTGGAGAGAAGGTTTGATAATGTTTGGAGAACTAGGCACCGTTATTGCGAATAATCAAGTAATTTTATTGAATGAGTCAGAAGCTTCAAATGTACATGCACATTTACGAGATTTAGCTTCTACTACTCAAGCATTGGCTCGATTATATTCACTCTTCTTGGGTACGTTTACTTTATAATAACAAAAATAATAATATCACGAGTGTGACTTTTAAAAACATTGTTTATATAATCACAGGAGATAACCAAAGTATTGATCAATCATTAGCTGAAGAAGTAGTGTCTCAAACATTGGATGCATGTAAATTTGCGAAAACCAATCAGTTATATAAAGCATCATTACAACCAGCTGCAATTGTGATAGATCTCATAGAAGTGTAAGTAATGTTTATGAGATAAATCAACCATTGGTATTAAAATGTTTTTAGTACATATTATTATAATAGAATGAATTTTATATTTCTGCTATATTTTTCTGATCAGTCATTCACAGTTGTTAGCATCACTTCAAGCTTGGTGTCATTGGATAGCTAACAGACAAGAAAAAGCAAAAGAGTCACTTTGTCAGCAATGCATTGATTCGTGCATTTCAGCTTTAGATTATACAACATTCTGTGATAATCCTCCACCGGCAAGTTTAACTCATTCCGCGACTCATCTTTTTCAAACTATCACTGCTATTCTAAAACCTGTATTATGGGATGAACCTACATTCAGAAACTTGATTTCCATGGTAACATATCCATTTTTGAAACCTGATACAATAAAGGTACTGCGAAGAGCATTGGTGAATGCTATTGTTTTACCACATGGAGATGGAATTATTAGAGAAAGATTATTAGGTATGCAAACATATTAAGTAAAATACAATAATTTGTATGTATATTGAATAGTAATTAATATTTTATGATTTTCATTTAAATAGTTACCATGATATCAACTTTGTCTGCACCTCTCGGTTCAGAAGGACAACCCGCACCTACAAAATCTACAATTTCAATGACAGTAGTACCATTAACTCAGTTACTAAATGACTGTTCTGCGTCATCTACGACGATAAAAAAAATGTTACACTCATGTTTGGGACCAACGATAAATCGAATATTAGAATTGTTGCCATATATGATAAAGTGTCAAATTATCTGTGAAATGTTGCTTAGTTTTCTACACTCAGTATTTTTAGTATTACAACAACAATTAGGTCCTGAATTTACTCAAAACGCGGTTCAGGGACTGTTGCACATTTATACAAGGTGGATATACTTTTTTAATTATTATTACAGAATTTTATTTCAACAAAGGAAACTAATAAAATCATTTGGTATATTCGTAGAGAAAATATACCTGCTGGACCTGCTCTAGATCAGTTATTGGAAATTTTAATATTAGTCGTATCAGCAACTAGCAGTGCATTTAAAGCATTCGTTCCTTCAGTGACTAATTTATGTTTGGGACAAGTGTGGCCTGTTATTGGAAATGATCTTAGTTCATATCCAGATACTACTCTTGTTTTATTAAAGCTTTTCCATAGGTAATAGAAGAATTGTCTAATATTTTATGACATATTTTAATTATTAACGAAATAATAATTAATATAATTGGTTGTTGTTAGTATACTCATGCATAGATGGCAATACTTTTATAATACTTCTGTATTACTTACTCTTGGTCATTCCGATGAAGAAGAATCGGTTGAACACAAAGAAGAGTTAGTTGCAATTTTAGAAGCGTTTGGCCAAGCCCTTCTCCAGCCAGATGTTAATATATTCCGTCAAAGTTTACAAAGTCTTGAACAGTTAAATATACAATGGAGACTTTATCAACGAGCTATATTCAAAGCTCACTTGCTTGAGAGATTTTTAATGGCATTATTTACGGTTCTATTTCAACAGTTAGTTTAAAATGTTATTACCTATTAATTTAATCGAGGAAACATTCTAATAAGATTTGTTTGTAGGTCCCATAATTTATTAGCAGATGAAATTGCAACCGCAATACATAGTTTAGCTTCAGTTAATATAGCATGGTTCTTTGGACATTTCTTGCCGACATTTTTAGCAAGTTGTGAAGGTGTGGATGACATGCAGAAAGCTACTCTATTAGGAAACTTTGACAAATCTACGGTGAGTTAATATTACAGAAATTTTAATATTATATATTCGCAATCTCTTATAACATTTATGATATATTAACAGGATCAACCAACCTTGACGAGGTCAGTTCTTCGGCTTATTTCTGACCTACGATGTTATCAATTTTGTCGACCCGGTTGAAATAATCTCATTTCAATATAAATATGAAATGAAAAAACTGTATAATACAGTTCGAACAGAAAAAATTGGAGAAAAAATAGCATTTGCAACGAATTTCTCTTTCTATTTTGAAAGGGATAAAATTTTGAATCACAAATGTAAAAAAGACGACAATTTTTTTAAGTTTATGCTGTATAAACCACTGCCGTATCGCATTGTGATGAGGCATTATTGTTACATAATAAAACGCGTTTTTTTATCTTACTTATTACATGTATACATATTTCCTAATTCAATCTATTTTTCAGATTTTTTAAATAAATTCCATTGTAATTGCTTCAAAATGCATATAATAACTGTGAGTCATTCTAATTTTTGAATGCATTAGGGCATTGTCAAAGTCTTGATATGATATTCAACTGTAATTTTATTGGATTTTTGACAGAGAGAAACGCTGATCAATTGATTAAGTAATTTTCAATTTTTTCCTTGTTTCAAAATTTTTAATAATATTTTTATACCTTTGTAATAAAAAATGACGTAGATCTTGTTTCAGGAGCATTCAAAGGATTATTTTTTGTAACGTATTTCTTAAGTATCTTGCATATCATTTTTGGTATTAGAAACTAGTGTAACATAGTATTAAAAATATATCTTTTGTATGCTTCTATTCAATGATAATTTCTGTGATAAAAATACCTTCGTAGTAATTTAATTCTGCTCTTAGGGATCATTTGGAGATGTACTCATCCAATAGTACTAAACCATTTCTAACAGTGTTGTTCTACTGTTGCAAAACTACTGTCATCATTTACAAGCGTATCAAGATTTTTGCAATCATACGTTGGTTGTTTATTGTGCTTATCATATCCCTTCTTCTTTTTCTCGATAAGCGCAGAGTTATTTTGATAACCCTCGGTGGTTTTTAAACAATGCCACGGGGTTCAATGAATTAGTAGTAGACTGACTAGCAGTTGGCAAACAATTAACGATGTTTTCCGTCCTGCTGAAAAACACTGTTTATGTTTCTCAGCCAAAGTTGGCAAGAAACTTAGTGACTGATCCGAAGTATGGGTTTTTGAAACAATTAGGTCTTACGACAGAAAATCCAGGTCTTTATGATGGACGATGGGGAGGTTCAGGCCAGGTATATTTATTTCCATTTAATCATAATTATGTAAGATATTTCACTTCACATTATTATCCCCTATTATTGTTATTTGTAAAGATATATAAAATGTTTGAAAGAAAGTTTTTGTACTTCAGAAGGAAGCTTAAACTTTAAGATAGTGTTTTGGAATATTTTATATGAAAAAGTATCAAGGTAAAATATTTGAAAAGTCTATAGTTAGTAAGCTTTTTTTTATTTTTATCCAGAAGTGATTTGATTACAAAATTTAGAGTATCTCACAAATCACTGATTAGGTAGCATTGTAAAAAAAGTAAACTTGTCTTAACATCAAATTTTATGATATTTCGCAGTGACTATAAATTACTTTTAAATTTTTTGTCTTAATACTATTTTACATAGAATGTTCCAAAGATATATGTAAAATATAAAAAATACATATATCAGTTTTCTGATATATATAAAAATATGAATATATCTTAAAGTACGTTTTTTCAAGATTTCACAATGATCTTTGTTTCTTGATCAGATTACATTTTTTTTAATGATTTGAGATATTCTAAGTATATTACAAACTATTGATTTACAAAAAATCCAATTGTATTAAAGAAATTAACAGTCATTGTGGAATCTTGGAAAGTACAATCATATGTTGACCTTCACCTTTGTAAATTAGTTTTTACCGTGAAATACGATAATTTCTTTCGAAGTTTTTTTATATCTTTACAAATAAGAAAATAATTAAGGATGATAAAGCCAGATGAAATATTCTATATAAACATCCTTAATATCAACAATTATATAAGTATTAATTGTATGAAATTTCAAATTCATTTTAACCGATAAATTATAATTTATTACAAATGAATTCTTATTTCTATAAAATTGTCTTTATGGTGATAAATAATGAATTTGAAAATTTTTTGTAATTAATATTAACTGAACCAATCATAGTCTAATACATACTATAATAATTATGTTAATATGACTAATTTTGTCTTAATACCATTGTGATAGGTCGTAGAATCAGTTTCACCAGCAACTGGTAAAGTAATAGCAAAAGTCCGAACATCATCTCCCCAAGAAGTGAATAATGCTGTTACAGAAGCACGAAAAGCCTGGCCTCAGTGGGCATCTATGCCAATGCCAGCGAGGGGTGAAATAATACGACAAATAGGAAATGAACTTCGAGAAAATTTAAAACCATTAGGACAATTAGTATCTTTAGAAACGGGTAAAATTTATACATTTATAAAATTGTCTTTCATCTGTTTGCTTTACTTTTAATCGCACAATTTCGCAGGAAAAATATTGTCAGAAGGTATTGGAGAAATTCAAGAATACATCGATATTTGTGATTATGCCGTTGGTTTATCTCGAATGTTACCCGGCAAAATAATTCCATCCGAAAGAAAAAATCATGAACTTTTAGAAAAATGGAATCCTCTTGGAGTTGTAGGCGTTATTTCTGCATACAATTTCCCCGCCGCCGTAGGTGTTACTTTAAGCGATCGAATAATATGAGTACAAAATTTGTTTAATAAAATAGATAATATTATCTTAGGTTTATGGCTGGAACAGTGCAATAGCAATGGTTTGTGGAAATTCAATGGTTTGGAAAGGAGCGCTTACTACTCCTTTAATATCTATTGCAACAACAAAACTTTTAGTAAATGTGTTAGAACGAAATGGTATACCAGGTGCGGTCGCGTCTTTAGTATCAGGTGGAGCAGATGTTGGTGAAGCTCTCGTCACTAATACACGGTAAACTAAAAATATTTTATACATTTAACTACTTATATTACATTAATACATTTACTTGCAGTGTACCCCTTGTTTCATTCACTGGAAGTACTACTGTTGGAAAGAAAGTGGCTCTTCAGGTCCAAGAAAGATTTGGAAAATTTTTGTTAGAGTTAGGAGGAAACAATGCAATGTTAGGTAAATTAAAATCCTATTTGACATTATGAATAGGTATTTAACATTAATATTATGAATGTACTCAGACTATTCTTTTCAATAGTTGCTGAGGATGCAGATATAGATATGGCAGTTAAGGCAGCAATGTTTTCTTCTCTGGGAACAGTTGGACAAAGGTGCACAGCTACGAGAAGATTAATTCTTCACAGTAAAATAAAAGATGAATTCGTAGGTAAAAGACTGAACTTTAATTTAAATGTTACCTGAATTTAATATATAAAATAGTGGATAATAATAATAAAAATATTGTAATATGTAAATTTGATAGGAAAATTAAAAGTGGCATATCAGAATGCCTTGCAGAGGATAGGAGATCCTTTGGATGAAAATACTTTGTATGGACCAGTGCATAGTCAACGCACAATAGATGAATACAAGGTACTAATACTATCTGAATTTATGTAATATTAATGTAGTTTCTATGAAAGATTTTTTTAACAATATTTATTGAAAAAAGCTAAAACAAAGCTCAAATACCAAATATAAAAAAAAATAATGTTCGCATTTTCTTTTAATAGAAAGCAATAGAAATCGCCGTAAAAAGCGGAGGAAAAGTTGAATTTGGTGGAAAACAAATAGATAGGCCTGGTTTTTACCTTGAACCAACGATTATTACTGGCCTGTCACCTAATGCTGAGATAGTTCAGAAAGAAACCTTTGCACCAATTCTATACGTTTTTACAGTCAATTCTTTAGAAGAGGCTATTGCAGTCAATAATGATGTGCTACAAGGGTTAAGTAGCGCCCTATTTACTAAAAATCTAGGAAATATATTCCAGGTAATATACGATATAACTGTGTAATTATATTATTGTATTCTATTAATATTATTAAAAACAATGTTTTGCAGTGGATTGGTCCTCATGGCTCTGATTGTGGAATAGTAAATGTTAACGTCGGAACTAGCGGTGCTGAAATAGGTGGTGCATTTGGAGGAGAAAAAGGTTCAGGCTTAGGTCGCGAAAGTGGAAGTGATGCATGGAAATATTACATGCGACGTGCAACTGTAACTATCAATTACGGAAATGATATGCCATTGTCTCAAGGCTTAAAGTTTGAATAATTACAGTACAATTGATTTCGTGAAAATATTTCACTGATTTAATTCAAACCGTATAAAATCTACTTCAACATCCATTGAGGTTTTTTTATGAAACTTATATGCTTTTGGTAAATCATATTTCAATTCAGCAATAACTTTACTTTTGACTCCAAATTGTGCAGCTTTTTGAAGAACATAATTACGTGTACTCGTTTTATGTAAAGAATATACAGTACTTGATGCTAATTTAATAGCAATATCCAGAAATTTCATGTCTATACCTGCATTATGTTTTGTTCCAAATGGTGGATTCATAATTACTGTATCAAAATATTTTTCAAACCTTCCTGTAATATAATATTGTAAAAATATGAATTAATTTTAATAAATAAATTTTATATGTTTGTTTATCTACATTGTGTTTATATATACCTGGTAAATATTGAAGTACATCACACTGTATAGCTTCTACAAATAGTTCTATTTCATTACAATTTCTAGAATGAATTTCAAGTGCATCAGAATCTATTTCAAAGCCAATTACATGACTTGCACCAAGCATCTGTGCTCCAAAGGATAGAACTCCACATCCACAACCTAAATCAGCTATTGTATGCCCTTCTATATCATCAAATTGTGATTGAGCACAGTATAACATGCACGATGCAATGTGAGCACTGGTAGAATATTGTTCAAGTAATATTTTTGGCTTTTCAAATCCATCCAATTGTTGTAAATATTCTTCTAATTTACGAAGTGAGATATTAGCCATTTTCTTAACTTAACTAATTATCAGTTGATATTGTTCTATAGTTTTATTAAAGATATACTTTAAAAAGATATCTAATTCTTATTCAAAATTATTTGATTATACTTATTTACATATTTATTATACAGAATCACTTATCATTTATAATCTCTCATTTAGTATCAAATCTAGGAAGAACTGGTAAAATAAGATTGCCAAAAGAAGAATCTTGTGTCACAAAATATCCTGATGAAGCTGCATGTGCATTATGTAAAGCAGCTCTTTGCGATGCACTCATTGCAACACCATCAGAAGGTTGTGTAGGAGGCTAATGCACAGAGATATGTGAAAAACAAACATATAATAACTTAATTTGCAATTTACATATTAATATTAATATATGAAATGTATATTTACCAAATTAGAAGAACCTGTTGATGTAACAGCTAAGGACGTATTTAATGTTGGAACCACACCTTGCTTTAAAAGCATCTGTTTCTTCAATTGCAATTCTTCCAAGATTTTTCTGTTTTGTACTTCTATAATCAATTCAAAAAACAACTTTATTACACATTAAACAAAACAATATAATTGTATATTACCTCTTGAGTTGGATTGTGAAAAAGCCATCAAAATATAAATTCTTTTTATCCCTAAAGGATAATTCTTATATCTTGTAGAATTTGAAATGATGGACAAATAATTGCAAATAGGTTACATTGCCGGTTCGAAGATGTATCAAATTTATATATTTCATCTATAAATTTTAGCTAAAATGTGTTAAAAAATATTTAACACAAATATATGAAACATATATAAATTTTATTCTTATGTAAACATTCCTTTGATAACAAGAAAATGTTTATGCAGATTCTGAGTTATCTTGCAAGGAACATGTGAAAATGTTTGGAAAGTTGTACAATAATATTTTGTGTAACTATCTGTATTTCAACTAAGGTCGAACCTCTTCTGCGCACATTTGATCCGCTTTACGTCGCTCCACTGATATCAGCTGGCTCCCACTAGATGTTGCTATATTGTTATTCTACCTACATGGTGATCGATAATATATAAATAGAGAGAACAAAAAATAATGTAAATAAACTGTAGAAATTGTAATATACATTTTAGTGCACCATAGACTTTCTCTGATTATAAACTACTGTAGAGAACAAGTTTTTCATCATTTATCTTTGATGTCGGAGGATCAAATATATAAACTTAAAAGTTTTTAAATTTCAAAAACACCACCGAGTATATACAGTCCGCGACATAATCACTGTAAGAACGCTTGCGCGTTCTCATGGTTATGAAGCGTGTTGGAGCCAATTACAATTGAATGCGCAGAATAAGCCAAAATTTGTAATTCGCGAGATCATATCTTAGATAAAATAAATAAAGTGTAAATAATATATCCTAAATACCTATTTATCTTAATTTTAATATAGTTGTTTACAATATCAATAATTTAATTTCAGTGAAATAATATTACGTTTTTTAAAGATTCCCTAGTTTCATTTTAAAAAGATGTAACTAGAATCAAGAAATTTCCTAGTAAGGCGGCTGAAACGTAGGTCTCTCAAGCAGCTAGGAAGAATAGTGGCATCGATATTTCGCACATGCGCAAAGAAGGAAGACTTTCGCAGGCGCCACCTTGTGAGACAGTTCTATCGCAGAAGTTATCTCGAGTAGTCCTTCAGTGGTTGTGTTCGTCCGGTTTTCTCGTGATTTTTTCCGATCTCGAAGAATCTTGGTTGCTACTAATCTGACAAAAAGAGTGAGTATTAAATATCCAATTTGCGAAATTGATTTCTACGGTATATTTATGAGCTAATAAGTCGGTTCGATTGTAAAATCTATAGCAACCAGACGTGACAGGTTCTAGCAAAATGGCCGTGCACGATTTACAACAAACGGTTGTTCCGCGTTCACTCGATAATCTTATAGCAATGCTTTCTGACCAACATGACACTACTTGATATCACGCACTCGATTAAACACTAATTAAGATATCGATCGATGGTTCTTGGTCAATCGTCCAACCGCGTTTCATAGATATTCAACGTACATGTTGCACGTCACTTTGAATTGATTTTTTCGCGAATGACCGTTTGCGTGGTGCGGTAGTACGATCGCTTTGCCGCAACTACCAGGCCACCGAACTTAAACCTTTGTACCGAATTTCGTTGTTTTTCGATTTTGAGAATTATCTTATCTGTCAGAGTGTGAACATTGAGAGTTGATTTCTTTGCACATTTGACAGGCGTTAGCGCGAGTTGCAGTTGAGTCAGCGATCAGCTGTCGAATCTGTCAGCGAATTGAATTTCTAATAATATTCGACGCAGATGTAATAAATGTTTGATTCTCTTTTTGTTTTTAATGGTTATAAATTTCTCATCTTTTTTCGCGAAAACCAGCATCATTGCCAAATGAGTCATTTTATCCTATTTGAACGCGCGAAACAAGTTGATCTTGGTGTGTTTAATGCTGTCGGAGCTGCCAATGATCTCAAGTAACTTCTCGTGTTTGTATGTAAAGAGATTAGTTGAGAAAAGCGAAGCCACAGGTAGATCGCGGTGCGTGAGGTCGAGAAGGCCAAGAGTCGCTCACCTGTACAGACGATCCCGGAAATGGTCGCTGCAAAAAGTCATTGATGATGAATAACATATAGAAACAGGGTTTTAATTTGTAAATTAGAAAGTAATAACAGAGTAGCTTTAATGTCATTGTTAGAGATATTATTTGACTTTTCTTCCTGTTTTATAATCATTACGAAATTTCTTTTAGAAAAATAGTGTCTTCATAAAAAATAATTGAAAATCATCAAAGCATCAATACTTGAAACATATGATTTATTCAAGGAGTGTGCATCTGAATTAAGTGTTGTCAACAAGAAGTTATAATTAAAGTTTGTTGTAAAAGAAAGAGTTTGAAGAAAGTTTGATATATTTTGATGGTGTTCATTAATATGATTAGAGGTAAAGGATTAAAGGAGTCTGTCATGAATATTTGAACGCATTGCAAGGTGAAACGTACACAGCAACGAGGGTGGGCGGACAGCCGGTTTATCGATTACGGCGCATCGCGCCGCTAAGCATCATCATAAAGCGTCGCGACGACGCAGCACGCTTTTGCGATTGTCAAGGTCCTTCCTCTTACAGTATTTTGCTAAAAACGTCATCCTTTCCTTGTGAAGATGACTGAGAAGTCATTTTCCTAAATCTTTTGGTTATTGATTAGACTTGAATATTACCGGGGAAAGATGGCCGCCCGCTATTCGATGATTCTAATTGGCTGATTTCGACTGGCATTCACCAATCAGCGTGGAGCTTTCGGGCCACTGTTCAAATATTGTTGTCCAATCACGATCTCATTTATTTGACGGAAACCCGCGTGTTTTGCCAAATGTTATGTCATTTCACGGATGCACCGAGAGGAGAGTGTTGTTGAATAGGTTAAGAAATGTAATCAATATTTTGGTCCTCGAACATTCTTTATGGTTGAATGAAGCGAATAGCTATTTGAAATGTAAGTAACACGTGTAATTTTTCGATGCATTTGGCGAGGTTGATGAAGATTATGAAATATTTATACGAATAGATGTACAAAGTTGTATATTTGGGTGAAACGTAGACTTCCTTTATCTAAGGATAAATGTAGCGGAAGGGACATTTCAGTATTTTGTATTCCTTTTAGAGGATTAAATGTGTGAATTTGACACTGTTTAATTCCCAATTTTTCAAATTTTTAAGTTTATAAATGGCTAAATTAAAAATTGTATAATTTTGAAAATTTAATGCTCAAAAGTGAACGAATCGTCAATCCTCGTTTCTCGAGGTTACCATTTTTGCTCACCATTAAGCTTTCGGTGTTCGCCACTGTACAATCGCTGGTATTTTACAGAAACATGTTTGTTTAACCTATTTGCATCAGCTACAGTGTGTTTAAGATTTGTTGGTATTGCTCTTAGCATTGCATCACCGCTTCAAAAAAGTAGTCCCGTTTACTTTTTGTATAACATTTAACTTGAAGCGATGACGAGATAGGATATATTTACAATTTCTTTTTTATACAAGTTTTCCCTCGATTTATTACCAGCCGAGATGGTTTACAATCAGTGTCTTTCTAATGATTACATTTTTTTAAGTGGATAACGTGATAACTAGGGTTTAAAGGGAAAGAAATCTTATTCGTCGTTATCAAATTAGTAATAGCATATTCGATAATATGACAGTCCAATAAAATGTTACAATGATCCAAGCTTACTAGGCGTATATATACATGTTCGTAAATAAATAGCTATCTTCTCGGAACGTATATATACTTTTTTTGCAACTAAAGTATTAAAGTATATGCAGATATTCAGTATTTAAATTTGCAGGTATTAAAATGTGCAAATATTTTGTGCCCTGTTAATTAAAATAAAAATGTTTATTCTGCATTTCGTTTGGATTCTTTTACACTATTATGTTTTTAATCTTAATACGTTCTAAAGCGACGTTTTAGTGAAACGAAACTGACGACGTCTTCATTCGTGTTGTTTTTTCATCGATGGAAAGTAAAACAAATCATGGCATTGCTTTCAGTTCAGGGAACATGTTATTGTTCCGATTAAGGATTTCAGGACAAACCGCTCTCACACATTCGTTTGAATTTCCTTTCATGCTCGTATGTTTCCCGCTTTTTATCGGATAAGAAATTATTTCGCTAGAAGCATTTTAAATGGTAAGACTCTAGGTCATGGAAATGTGGGAAACTACGCTGTTTTTTGTTTTGTGTTTGTTAAATAAACTTTGTATAGTATCTCTATACTAAACTTCTTACATTGGAGAAAGAAGTAATTGCGTTTCTATACTATTTAATAAAATGTTGCAAAGTTCTGCATTAAAAACTTTAAGAATATTTCTATGTAAAAAAAAATGTTGTTTTATTGCTTTCCATTTGTATGTACTTTTTTATGAGAGTATTCATGGTTTAAAAAAGAAGTATAAATTAATTCATGATTCCGTGTTAGTATAATGTGTTTTTTAATGTAAGATTACTCTCATATTCCTTCTCTGCGCATTTATATTGGGTTAAAAAAAAGGTGTTATGCTCTGTGTAATTATTTTTTTTTTTATAAATCGACTGATAACATTATCATGTTTAATAACATCAAATTTAATTTCGCGCACAGACATTTCTCTTTCTTCAATAAAAATATCTACTAAACAAGTGATTAAAGTATCTGGAGTAAACAGTTACTCAACTTATGGTAAAATGTCTATAAATTAATTTCAATTTATTACACGTTTATTTACGATTAATAATTAACACATTGTTCATCGGTAATTTTAACAAGATAAACAAATAGAAAAACATTATCGAAAACAGATTACAGAAAATATAAATGTTATGAAGAGCAAGAAAATTTCTTGAGTGTTATTCGTTTCGTAATTTAAAATATTCAAGATCATAATTTGCATACAACTTGCAGTTAGTGTGAAATAAACATGGAGAAGAAATATTGTTACTTTCTCTTCTAATTCAATTCTCTAGTTACCTGTAGCGTACATTTTAAGAATTTCTACTTTAACATGTGGATCATTGTTATTATAAATAAATTATTAAAGATTTTTTAATTTTGTCCGACAGGAGATGTCGATGGCTGGGTACTAAAGGAATCAGGAGCTGACTGGAGAAGAATCTAGTCGCGCTCATTTGAATAACTATTGAGTATCAGCCAGCAAACACACGCGAGGATCATGAAAATGGTGCTGTCTCAACGTCAGAGGGAGGAGTTGTAAGTTTCAAATTTTTGCGTTTTAAAACTCCTCGAAATTTCGGCCGATCTATATTCACAAATCATACATAATTCAAAATAAAATATAAATCATTTTCATAATTACAGTTTAGTCTCGCTATATGGCTCCCTTTTATATGGCCCGTCGGATGAGTTCCCCTACAGACGGATTTTTACGCATACTAATGGTGTTTCCTCATCATCATCAGAGAGATTTAAAAATTTCGAATTCAGAAATGTTCTAATTTAGTATTTTAACAATCTTCAAGTATAGAAATTTAGACACTTACAAATTTAGAAATTTCAAATTTTTAAAAATTAGAAATTTTCAATTTTCAGATTTAGAATATCGAAAATTTTAATTTTCAGCGGCGATCACACGCTGCATGAAAGGAGTGCTGTTTATATGGCCCTTATCACATTTTCGGTTGTTACAGTTTCATCTAGGGCCATATAGCGAGACTCCATTGTATTCCATTTCTGACCTATTTGTGAAAGCTTTTGGTTTAGACTCGTACTCTCCTTTTGAGTATTTTTATTTTTAAAACATATGCGAATTGAAAGTCGACGTATAGTGGGATGTAGTGGGAGAACTGTTTAAACGTGTATCTCATCCCCACTATGCTCACGTCAATGTAATTATATAACTGCAATTTATTTTCTCATCATCGAAATTGTCTGATTCAGAGAATTAATAATTTATTAGTATATGCAAATCGCATTATCACGTAACAAGATTTACCATATTCTTGGAATCAATGTATTATGAGGTATTTTTTTGGTGATTGCTGTATATAAAATCTAATTAACTTTAAAATTTGAGAACAAAGTACTTCATTTATTATTACAAAAATTGACCTAACTATATTATTTAGATATTTGACTGATCACAGGTTAAGAGTTAGAAGAGTCGCAGAACTGAAATTGGTGAACGATTAGCTGTATTGGTAGTTGTGAAACACGTGCTGAAAAGAAGCAGCACACTGCGTGATATTTTTATCGGATGATTACAGCCGGAGCATGTATTGTAACGTGCGATGCATATTAATAAGAAAACAGTAACTGCGGATTACAATAATCGCACGACGAGAATGGGGCGTAGTGCGAGAATGGAGTGAGAATGGACTACTTCCCTGTAGTGTGGGTAATAGAAAGAAGGATCAAATGTTTTCTTTGATACATCGAGTTAGCAGTGGATGTTCGGTGACTTGCTTCAAAACAACGATGACATTATCGGTGGAAACAAATATCTGAAATGGAAAACAGTTTGTTCTTCTTGATTGACTCGTTCATGAAAATATTTTGGCTAGTTTCTAATGTGCCAACATGAGATAATTTTAATGCTCCTTCATTGTGTTGTTGCCAATATGATTTTAAGCAACTTTTTTTTACGCATAATCGACGGAAAATTTTAGTTTTCAAGATAGTGTTATTATTACATTTAATTCTGCGTATACCTACGTGTCGATGGCGGTGTATGAATCAATATGCAGTTGCTGCTGCTCCACTATTTTTATAAATATATCGCAGCGGCCGAATATGTACAACAGATTAGAAACCAAATTTACCTGATTTCAGTTATTCTTAATATAAGAAGATAAGACTTACTTAGTAGATTAAGTTAGATTAAGTCAAAATATACTGGTCGATATGAGAAGTTTGCAATTTAACTCCACTCGTTGTACATATTAATTTTCAGCGGTTGCAATGTCTTTATATAAACAGTAGAGTAATCAAAAATAGTTTATCGCGAATATACCGGAAACTAATATTTTCCGTTGATTATGCTTAAGGAAAAGGTTGCTTAAAGCTATGGTCTCAACATATTAAAGGAATATGAAAATCATTTGATGTTGGTATATTAGAAATACCACAATATTTTATTTGTTTTATGCTACCAGGGTGAAAACTGTGCAAAATAGATGATAGCCATACAGATTGGTCATAAAAAGTGGAATTAAAGAATGGACAGAAATTCTTTCGTGTACTAAAAATAAAAATAATATGCTGAAGTATTATTTTGACTCATTGTAAGCATGAGTTTTTGTCAGATAATTATGGTTTTTGATAAGATGAATATTTGTTTGAAAAATATGTGCATATATTTAACACTCTGAAATCACCGAAAAAATTGGATACATTTATCAGTTTTATGTTATTGAATATACATGGTATAAAAATTGTTTGTGAGAGATGATAATAAATAACAGAAAGGAATTGTTTTTATATAGTAAAAATAAAAGTGTGCTGAGGTAGTATTTCCTCGTGATAAATTGGATAATATTTCTAAATTTCATGCAATAAACGTAAATTGAGAAATCTGTAATGTAACAGAAAATATTGATAAATTTAAAGCAAAAATAAAAATTAAAATATGATAGTATTATACTTTACTAATTTTAGTAAATATGATGGGCAAAAATGGTAACCCAAAAGTGACAGAGTATTTGATAAATTTAAATATCAAATCTTAACAGACTTATGAATTATGAATTTTTTAGCATCTGTGGTAAAGAGGTATCTCTTTATAAAAAGTATGATAGATTATTTTATTCAAATTTGCATTTTGTGTCGATTTAAACAATTCAATGTACAAATAGAAGGATTTTCTGTCAGAAACGATCATTAAAAAACGTAAGAGAAATCTCTCGGTTCCAATAATATGAACGATGGTTTGAAACTTCTCTAATGAGATGTATAAGGTCAATAGTTCAGCGTAAATCAATTCTTATATAGAAGTACAGCGTGCATAATTGTTGGAATCACCGTGAAATTATTTGCGAGAACAGGAAAGGATCAAAGGGATTGCAACGCAACGAAATTTTATTCAGTAAGGTCGCATTAATCTCAGTCGAATACGCGAGAACAAAAGGAGCTATTGCGTACTAGCCAGCTTTCCTTTTCCTTGATTCTAAGCGATAGAGTTTAGGGATGGGTTTAGGAATGTGGTAGAAAATCGGTACTAGAAAATTCTGTGCAAATTGAAGTTTAATACTACAATGATAGTAACGCCATTTGGAAATAAATAGAAGCTGTGAAATTAAAATGTTTGATCAACTACAAATTCCAGTAGGTAATTGCTTAAATGTAGCAAAATAAAATGTAACAAAATCATTAGTAATTGTAACATTTCAGAGAGGAGAAAGAACTTTCACTGTTTCATGCGTGCATTTTTGTAACATGGAAACTTCTCAAGCTACAGATCATCTAATACATGGTGAAAATTTTTAGCAGTGTATTTATATTGCTCATGTAATCACATTCATTCAGTTGTTTTAAATCTGTTACTTCAAATTATCAATATGTTTACATTATTAAAATTTCTGTTAAAATTTTGACGTAGGGGTCAGCGGATCACCGCTGACAATCAGTGCGTTAATTATATTACTGACTCAATAATGAGTCAAAAAAGTAATTAGACACTCTACTAGTGTACATACTTAGGATTTTTAATTCTTAAATACAATTACTTCAATTGCACAAGCCAATATTTCATTATGCTACTGTATAATATAAAATCTATGTATTCTTTTATAGATAAGATATATTACTTCGCGGTCGTTCATTTGTCATTACATATTCATTTACGATCAAGAAATAGCTCAGTTAAGCAGGTTAATGGAACAGCAGTGTTTGTAACGTTGGCGAACCGATACACTAAAGTAACAATTTGAACAAGCCATACAAGAAGATCCTGTGTTATTGTAAAGAACATACGCTCGGGTTATTCAGAAAACAGTTAACATGTTGACTGCTATGGGATTCAGATGACCAACGTGTCAGATTTTGTATATTCAAATAATTATAGTACAAAAAACAAAACAGATCTTTTCTAGTACTAGGCAATAATAACGGAAAGTACCAAACTAGTTCAAATTTAAAAAATAACTGACTGTATTATCAACAATCTTAGCCACATAGACTCTATTCACGAGTTTACCAAAGTTAAAGTGCAGTAACGGTCAACTATTTAAGATTGCTTTATATTTTAAACGATAAATACGATTAAAATTTTGTAAAACTAATTCTTCATATATTAAATTTATAAGTAATACATGATGGACGTTCTGTAATAATATTAACTGTAATAATACTAACATACCTTTAGCCTGAACTAATAATTTGCAAGCATAGCTATTTAAGGTCATATGAAATTAATATTATTAGTACAAACTAAATTAATTAAATACATAATTTAAGAATGGAAGAGGGTGGGCATTATTATTAATGCAGTGTTTTTTTTTTCTACATATATTTAACTTTATTATCTTAATCTAATTGAAGAGAGTCATATTAAAGTTTTTACATATTACTAACTTTAAAATTATTGTATTGTACCAGTTGTACATTTAGGATCGTTATCAGATTGGAAAAGGCAAGAACTTAACACGTAAGCGTATGCATCAGGTTGCATTTAAATATGTCCATTTATAAATATTGGTCTATTTTATATCACATATCTTGCATTGTCATTGCTCCTCGCATAGTTATCGATCTTCCCACCTGTAAGTAGTTCAATTTAGTTTAGTTATCATTTCAAGAACATACTACAACATAATGTTAACGTTATTAACATAACGTTATTACTTACGAAATTTGAGTTTTTTAATGCAAGATTAAATAACTCCTAATTTTTTTTATAAAAAATCTGCTGTTTAAAAATCGTATTCATATTAACTTTTTAAATTTGTTAAAAATATTTTTATTTATTGTGAATTTTTTAGCTATTACTCTGGTTTCACAATCTATTGCTGTAGTTGCATAATCTATTATTCTAGTCGCGCAAACGTTTATAATTGTTTATAGTTTGTTATACATATCACATAATAAATACAATGCAATAGATATTTATTTAATATATTGCATCTTCAAACCTATTTTTTTGGAAAACACTAAAAGTGAACATACAATATTTATGCACTAAGTTACAGATATTTCACAGTCCTAGTTTTAGAAAATGATGTTCATAAATGTTAGTGTGTTTATTGTCAAAATTGTAAAACGATTTTAAGTTGTCCGTCATTGTAATTTTAGAAGTCTTAATGTGGTTGATCTTGCAATATGTCTGATCAAAAATATTTGACAAGATGATAGATATCCAACTTTAATGAATTCATAATTTAATCATTAAACATTTATCAATGAAATGTCTTTGTCGTATAAACAATTAATATTATAATAGAATATTAAATCAAACACTGTAAATTAATTACAACTGTACTTAACTAAAAAATACTTCCATTATTTAAGTCTGAAATATCCAAATTTCCACAAACTGCGCAGAAATTCCGGCGGTAAATGTATATTTTGTTTTCGAAAGAGAAACAAACAAAATTGGATACACAGTGTGCATTTTATGTTCGAGTGCTGAGTACTAAATTTCAATCTGTTCAAACAGCAAAATTGAAGCAGTAAACTACTACAAATTTGAGAAATTTTTTTATGAGCCTTTTACATAAAATATACATTATTTTCGTACACCTAGCTATAAAACTATATATTGCAAATGTAATAGAACATAAAATCTATATTTTCATTTAGATTAAAATATAATGCCAACATGACTAAGAAAAGACAGAGAAGAAATGTTACAATAATATTTAATAATATTTTGGTACTTAAAAATGTATCAGTGTCCTAGGGTTAATTTCTTTTGTTCTCGGTACTTTTTTTAGGTAAAAAAAAGTATATTTACAGCGTTAAATATACAATATAAAAGATGATGTATGTTGGTCTATAAACAACCCTCAAATTATTACTTACTAACGAATACGTTTTAAGTAAAACTTAATGTTCTTCGTGGAGGTATTTATAGATACAAACCTTGTCTAGGCATAGCCATCTTCAATAATTCAACATGAACTTATTTCTTTATATGAAACTATACACTTTTCAGATAAATCAATTCTATGATATATTCTATATAAAAAAGGTATTAGAGTATAATAAAAGAGTAATAATCCGTTAAATGCTCTAAATTCAAAACATTTCACTAAAAAATATTGTGAAATATTTCATAAAATATTGACTATTTTTAGTACTGAACTTTTTAACAAATGAGTGTCTACAAAAATACCTCAAGTTTAATTTTAAATATTTTTGCGAGTAACATTGTATTTATAGATTAAAATACGTCATCCTGTAGAAATAGCACAGGTAGAAAATTTGATGAAATTCATTGACGCAAGAAATAATAAACGTAAAGGCCATTATCTTTGCATACACCTAATATTGCGTGCACTTCGAGTTGCATGACCGAATCGACTAGACGCGAGCTATAATACACACGAGAGCATTCTAGACTTTTTTTAGGAAAATGCTAATGTACGGGAAGAAACCCCTTGTTGTAACATTCTAATATTATCGTGTAATACGTTTATGTGCAATTTACACGAGTAGTGGGGTTCTTACCTTTATACTTTTGAAATTTGAAAATTTGTGGATTTTAGAATTACCTTTAGGGGTTTGAAAAATTTGGAATTTAAGGATTTGGAGATTTTGGAATTTGAGCTTTAAGGATTTGGAGATTTTGGAACTCGCCTTTTAGGAATTTGGAAGTTTGAGAACTTAACATTTAGAGGTTTAGAAATAATTTTTGGAAATTTGGGTACTTTAGTATTTGATCATTAGAGATTTGGTGATTTGGGAGTTGATCTTCAAAGATTTGGGAATTTGGCCCTTGGAGACTTGAGGATTTAGAGATTTGAAGATTTGGAAATTTAGGTATATGGAACTTTGGAGATTATAAGATTGATATTACGAAATTTTGGAATTTGGAAATTTAATCTGGAACGTAGGAACTTGGAAATAAATTTAGAAATTTGAGAATCTGTGAATTTGAAAATGTGAAAATTTGTAATATCCTCTAATTTACACGAATGAAGGTTATATCATCATTTTCTTAAGCCGTGCACCACAATCCTCTATGCCTTCCTCCGCGTCGCCATTTTCCCTAGAGAAGCCTGGCATGTTCGCCACTATCGTTTAATACTTCGGTATAACCTTTCAGTTTTTCTCCATACCATTAGTAGGACAGTAAAGGTATTAAGAACCTTGTTCTTTTTAATTATACAACGGTGTTATGGTCACCGGTGACCCTGGTTGTAATCAACGCCTCCATCCGGGCTTCGGTAAAGATCAATAAGTCAGCTTGACAAAAAAATGCGTGCTGCGTATCTGTGATTCTCCGTTGAGGGTTGGTCGGGGTAAGGTTCGTAACAACCCCTGTCGGTATTAATACTAAAACGGGACATTATCGATTTCGGTGTCGATCGATGCTGACTAATTCTGGTGACGTCAAATCAGTCGTGGATCGACGCGTGTCGTGCGGGGGGAACCAGCCGCAGGAGAGGGCGTCTGTTGAGCACGCGCGAATAGCGGGATCGATAACACGTCGAACCAGCGGACGAAGGAGGAAGAAACGGGGAAACAGGGAAATGCAGACACCAGACACTGTAGGGAGGAGAGGAGCCGGTTAAACGTGTATGCTCCTTGTTCAGACTTTAGCCTTGGTAGCTGAATTTTGGGATGTTTGAACTTCGCAATCTTTCATCTATAACTTGGACTACGGGTTTTAAACCTCCTTTTTAATAACGCGATTGTTGCCAGGATGAGGTTAGCAAATACGACTTTAACGGGGTTTCTTTACAGGATTTCGTATGCATTGTTATCCAAGCTTTAACAAATATTTGTAATTGCTGCAACTAGGTTCATTTTAGGACTAATGTGGGTTCTTAATGTCGTTTACAATCATTTGAAATGAGTCGTGTAATTTTTATTGTACATTTATTGTAACCTGGTCCATTACAAAATATCGAAAATTAAGACAAGTATATAATTTCAATGATTTGTTTTAATGAAATGTTCTAACTACATGGAAGTTTACAAAAATAATAAAAATTTCTTTAAATTTGTTGTACGTTCAGATATCTTCTGGAATTAAAACTTCTTTTATTTCAAATAAACAATGTTATGCAACGTACTATTACAAAATGAATTGTGGACATTGTTGGACAAGTTTATTATTAATCTTGTCACGTTGTAAATATTTATTGAATTTCAGTAACTGTAAATAAAACCATGTGAGGAGTTCATTTTATTTTCAAAGGATTATTGAAACTTTGGGTTTTTTAAAGTTCCCATGCATTTTCAAATTTCTAAATTTC
Organism: Megachile lagopoda; assembly: GCA_036983795.1. Taxonomy (NCBI): domain Eukaryota; kingdom Metazoa; phylum Arthropoda; class Insecta; order Hymenoptera; family Megachilidae; genus Megachile; species Megachile lagopoda. Next base: position 2,349,151 of record CM072793.1, read on the forward strand.
AAATCCCTCTTTCTTCTAAATTTATAAATTTACAAAGTGCAGAATTTCTAAATTCCTGAATGTTTAAATTTGAAAATTTGTTATCCTAGAAATATGTGGAAGGATTTAAGATTACGCATTTTATCTAATTTTCGTGAGATCTGCTAATGGTGCGACGTTTTCTTTTATCGCTATTTTCCCTAGGGAGAAGGATATGAGAATTTCAGTCTCTCTCTAGACAAAAATGCGAGTTGCGCAATAGAAGGTAGCCATCCGAGGAAATCTCGGTATACTTCTTTTGTGTTGTGTACAAATAAAAAACCGATAACAAACGATGTTGAATATCTGCGGCATCATCAGTTTGTTTATTTTAGATACATAACGCCGGAGGCTCATTCCATAAAGCCAGTTTCAAGAATTGGTGGGGACAATCAACTTTCAATATGTATAATGATGACCAACTTTTGTGACTTCGTGGTATCAAGACCTGGTGAAAGATCCTTTTTGCAGTTTTATTTTACTTATGTAGGATTTTACTTGTGAAAGATCTTTACTTGTGTCGGTTTCATGTACAAAATTTAATAATATTAAGGGAAATGCTGAGTTCTGGGTTAAGAAGTTGATATTTTAAATTTTGCATCTCTTCTTGTGTTCCTGAAGTAAGTAGAACAGTCCCCAGGTTCACAAAGCCACTGGGAAGTTGGAAGTTTATAGTCAATTGTTCTGGGTTCTCAGGGAGTAGAGGGTCATAAGTGCAAACTGGACTGTTTTGGTACTTTCACATTATTATGAAAAGAGGATTAACTGTATTTCTTCTTTCTAATTATTTAATTGAAAACATAATGTTACTGTTAAACGTAACATTTATGTTACAATAGCCTTGGAAAAGTAGTTTTGCTAGGTATTATATTTTATTTAGGAGTATAGTTTTATGTTCTCAAAATCCTTGAAACCTGTTTTGTTTGCGTTCTTTCATTTTATAGTTCTAATGTTCAAACTCCAAAATATAGAAATATTTTGTATTGGTTCTCAATAATCTCAGCCTTTGTTGATGACTATCTTTATAGACATTTTTGTAATATTGAGTTGCTAGACAAAATGGAGGTTATAATAATTTGCTTAAATCTGTATATTTTTACAAAAATATTTAGGTGCTATAAAATTTTTGGGAGACCTTAAAAATATAAGGTGATACACCTAACATGGAATTTGTTTCTTTTTAATTAACAATGTTTTTAAGATAAAGTGCCTTATAGTTCCAAAGGAATTTGTACATAATTGTATAATTAAAAAATTTTCCAAAATATGTTCGGTTAGATTTATTACCAACCTTGTGTTTTTAAGTGTCCTCCAAAAGTAACACAAATATTTTTATAATTATATAAAATATATATTTTTTATTACAATACTCACATGTCTATTTGTTTAACGTTTTTGGCAAAGTATTTTCCAAGTTTTCTGAACACCTTTATTGAAGTTTCAAAAAGGAATACTGAAGTTACAGAGTTAAAGTACAGGAACGTGTTTGGAAACAAAGGGGTGAAGGAAAAAATGATGAACGGAGGAAAGTAAAGGGTTTCATTGATCATTACAGGTGGTCTCTTGGAGTATCTGCTCCTCTTACCAGGCTTCTTTTTTTAGAACTATCAAGTGAAATTCGATCTTCATTGTAAAATCGTTCATTAATCCATCTTGATATTTTGTTTGCATTTCGTATTTTGATCGCTACAAAAACAAATTTAAAACTTTTGTGTTTGAGAAATTCGGTTAAAAATAGATGATGAAACCTATAAGTTAGGTTAGGTTAATAATACCTATAAGTTAATAAAAAATTAACCATAGTGTACGAAATGTTAAATTATAGTTAGTAATTTAGTACAATTGATGTAACACTAAATTACAGCTGACAAAATGTTAAACATGTAAATATAGTTCTATACCAAACTATAGCTAATGAAGACACAAATTGCACCTGGTATTTTAGTATAGGTAATAATTTATAAAATATCAAGCTGTCGTTGATATTTAATCATGGTTAAGAAGATACCTATATATAATACCAAATTGTAGTTAATAAAACTTGAGACTATAATTGATATTCTAGTAAAGTTAATGCACTAGAAAGTTATGGTAGAAAGCTATGATTGATGAACTACTAAATTCTGATTGATGTTTAATGTGGTTAATACTGGACTATAATTTTAGTATAGTTAGCCAAACAGTGAAATGTATATAGGCAGTAGAATATTAGTAAATGTACTTTCATGCCAACAGATAATTATAGTAATAAATTCAGGCAGGCAACACAGGAGCGAATGGATTTGGTTCCAAAATGATACAAGTGGTCGAGGATGTCGCTAAAAGAAGCGACTCTAGATTTCTTAACGAGGCAATGAGAAGCCAAGAAGCTGGCAGAAGAAGGTTGTTAACTGTTGAAGAGTGTGCATGAAAGTTGAGGAAGATTGGCCGGCTGCAATGGGACCTTGCAATCGATCGAGCTCCTCCCTGCGTTTGCCAACGTTTCACCCATTCTGTTTCGTTAACGATGTAAGAAAGTGGAAAATAATAGGGGAGAAGGGTGAAAGTGGTATGCAACACGATCGATACGAACCACCATGTAAGGGTTTCAAATGTTTGAAGGGATGGAATGGAAAATTATACCCCCTTACCGACATGTACAGCATTCGAAAAAAATAAACTGTTTTGTTTGGTAGAATATTCACGAGAAAAGGAAGACCGTATTACAATATTTTTTATAACCCCTAACTGATATAATGGGGTTGGGAAGTACCCCATAGGCGCAGGTAACAGACGCTATTGTCTCAGCAACCGTCAATTTGCTTGAGCCTTATAATTTACTAATTACATGCATTGATGGCACTCTTTGTTTGGGAATTAAAAAGGAAAGTCTCAGAATACTGCATCTGAATGTTACGCTTTATTTTTACGGTAGCAATTAAGGATTAAAGCACTGTTGTGTTATAGGAATTAATGGAGGTATATGCAGGTGAACACAGTGATCAATCTTGTCATTTATCAGTTACATAATTTTACTCTGTTCACTTTATTCTGTACTGTTATAGTATACTTTAGTATTATAGTGTACTTCATAGTGAACTTCATAATGAAACCAGTTGCAGTTTTTTCCTTTTTTTGTCTTTCTCTACTGATCACATCTTTTGATAAGAACATGCAATTTTGAAGCTAAGTTTCTTTTTCTGTTTAAAACTACTTTGATCCTTTATTTCTGTGATAAAATTTATACCGAGTATTTATACTTCAGTGTTTTTTTAACTGTATTAAAATACCAATTATAGTATGTGCCTTAGGGTACAAGTTTATATGGAGGATAAAGAATGTGTAATTAGGACATTGCTAATGATAAATTTCCTTTAATGGTCATAGTGGTAAGTTACATTCTGTAATTGGAGGATCATAAAAGTACCTGCTATAACCATAAGAAACTTAAATTCCTTTCGGAAGTGGAGAATTTATAGATATTCTTTTGTCGAATTGAAGGTGAAGGAAACAGGATAAATGAAAAAGTGAAAACACTTTCAGTAGAATTTTTTAAATTTTATATTCTGCTACCTCACTCTTCATTTACAAAACTTAAAACTTCATTCTGCACTTTTATTCGCAGGCAATTTGGGTTACCATCTGATAAAATCCATATTCTCTCATAAAATATTGTCAGTAAAAGCGTGAAGAAGATGAAATCACGAAAACTCCTTCAAGCCGCCATCAAAGTAGAAGAATGAAATCTAATTGCATAAGTTATTTATTATCTGATGTTATAAAATGATTGATATCAGACTCAAGCATTTATTTGCTCACATTTTGAGACACCAGGTATATAATTGCCATACATTATCTAACATTATGACTCACCTTGCAAAGGGTGTTATATCCATGTCCCATATGCATTAAATATTGAAGCAGGAAAGATATTTTTCATTTTACGCCGTTTTAACGGGGAAACAGTTAACTGTTACGCTGTTTTATTATTGCTCTTTTCTTTTTGTATCTTGTCCAAAGAAAGAGAATTGTTTACAAGAGTACTGAGCTCGTTCAAGTGGAAAACTCTCGTTGATCGAAACAAGAATCACTTTCTAAAAGCTGCGCATCTGGCGGTTATTCATACGTTTACGGGATTGCAATTAGAATTGCAATTAACACTTGCCAAGCGGTTTCATAGCAGTGAAATTAATTCGCATATCTCGCGCACTTATACGTGCCCCGTTAAGCGTTAATGACCAATTAATGATATAAACTGTGCCGATTATCTGCTGAAACTTTTTTCTTAAATGTGATAATTGTATTATACGTTTCAAGCGTAAATAGAAAACAATGCATTATAAAAAGTATCATTCTACAATTAAATATTATTTTTATAATAACAATAAAAAAGTTTGAGAACTTTTATCTGTTAAGAAAACTTAAATTATGTGCTATACTTTTTTACACTTGTTACTCAGCCTTTGACCAGTATTGCATTATTTATTATTGACTGTTGAATTTTGTAGAAGTTACACTATCTATTATTCGTTAAAATAATTATTACATATTTTCTTATCTCTGAAAAGATTTTTAAATGGTGTTTATATTATATGCTATAACAAACAAGAAGAAAACTTATTTATAAAAATTATTTATAAGAAAATTTGTTATTAAATTAGTTATTAATGTATTATTAGTTACTCTACATAATGTTGATATAATAATAAATATGCACATAACTAACAATATCATATCATTATAATTGATATTACAAGATCATTATAATTGTACTATAATAGTAGTAATTTCTATTTTTCCTGTCATAAACAAATATTCTTTCAATCGTTCAAATTTAATTTAAAAAAAAATGATAAATGAAAGTTACAAGTGAAAAAGAATCTTCTGTACATTTTTTATTTGTTTTTGTAGATAGAATCACTTTCTTTTCACTCGTATCAATACTGAAACACCCTGTATAAACCTGATAATATTTCCCTATGCAAATTTGATTAATTCAAAAGATACTCCGACAAGTTTCTTATCTGAAGATAGAAGATAAAATATATTTTCCCAACGTTAATTCATTTGAAACAGTCTTCAAGGAAATTCTGCCGATGACTCCAAGTGTAACAGACCAACGAGGTGCGTTTCTGACGGCGATGAGAAACCTTATATCTCGTGTACGTGATACCCGCTGACAGGTGTGCTAAGGTAAATGGAAAAAGAAGATCCGAGGCAAGATGGAAAGGGGATCATCTTCGCATAAAAGACGATCAACAGTAGCGATTCTCGAGCCTTGAAATTCACACAAGGAATAAAATAACATGAAGATGCCACTGCACAGCAATTTCTGGCCCTCCAAAAATATCCAGGACAGCAATTGGATCAGGATATTGCCTGAGGATTGGTGCCGCATGTTCCGAACTTTCTCCATGGAAGATTAATATCGATGCCCAAGCCCAAAACACTTGAATAATTAGCGAAACGTGCAGACTGGTATCGGGAACGAGGAGCATAGTGGTTTTTCGACGTGGATCTGATTTATTCTGTTGTGTCCCGTTCGGTGAAGTGAAAGGTCTTGAATCGCCGAAGGAGGAATCGATCGCGCTTTCCGGCTTCATTCGCTTTGTTTGCCGGCATTTGAACGAAACACGCGCTGATAATTCGCTATGTACTTACTATCATGTGGAAGCAGGTGAACAGGGACGAACGACCGACTTCAGGCCTTTCACCCCGGCATAATTCTGCCCGACTTTCAATCTCTTTTCCCACGTATTCAACCTGCGGCCTCCGTTGTACCTGCCTATACCGTGGGTTGTTTTCGGTCAAATGTCATTCTTTAATTCCTTGATCAAATCAAATAATGTACTCGTACAGATCCCTAAAGACAATATTGTAATAATGTACTCAGTCAATGACATTTGCATTCCTTATAGATGTAATTTTCTGATATTACTAGCAAGAACATATCTTCAGAGTTGGAGGCTGTGCACATGCCATTCTTGGGTTCATCAATTGCATCAAATAATGTGCTCATCAGGATTTTTGAAGATAATACAATAATGTTAGTCATTACTGTTAACGTTAATATCTTAGCGAATGGCATTTCTTTCAGATAGAATAATCTGATATTTCTAGTAAAAGCAAGTCTCTTTTCTTGTGGAGTGTATGCATGTCATTCTTTAAATCTTTAGTGACATCAAACAATATGATTAATTAAATTTGTTAAGGTATTGCTATTGGAATGTGATATAATATTTTGATATTCCCAGTGAAAACATTTACCCAGCCTTGTAATATATATGTATGTAATTCTGTGGTTCTTTAATCGTATCAAACAATGTATTTGCTAAGATTATTGGAGATATTGTAGTAATCTATTTAGCCAATAGTATTTGCATTACATTTGTATATAATTTTCTAATACTCTCAACAAAAGCAGATATCCTAGCTTATGGGATGTGTAAATGTCATTTCTCAATTTTTTAACTGCATTGAATAACATAAGTTAAGATTTTTAAAGATATTGTTGTAGTAATATAAGTAACGAATAGCATTTGCGTTTTGTTTATATGTAATATTTTGATATTCCTATTAAAAGTGTATTCCTTGATAATATATCTTAATAATCTAATAATCTAATATTATAATATATGATATATTATATTATATAATTATAATACATATAATATAATAAAAATATATCATCAGCACTGAGGCAAAGTGTAAATGCCATGAGAAGTGTGTATGCCTCACGATAACTTCAGTACTGTATTCTGTTAAACTGTTTGAAATGTCGCAGGAAGCATTTCATATAATAGTCAATTTTTAAGCACAATTATCACAATGATATAGGTGTGCCAATACTTTCTTGATGTACTTGTATGTAGAGAATGTGTTAAGTGTTTTGCAGAACATTGTCTTGTAGAAAGAATAGAGTCAAGGAAGTGCAAAGAAATTCTCAACTTGTTTCACACGTTGGTGCGATGAAGAAAGTTCGAAAAACGAGGTTCTGTGAAATGAGACCAGCAAACTATGTCCCTATAAAACGTCAACATTTTATTTTACAATTTTTTTATAATGGTAATCGAATAAGTTAAGCAGAGATATTTCTGGTTTTCACAGTTTATATTGTTAACAATAGATTTGAATGTGCGTAAAAATTCATCTATTACTGGAGAACAATCCAGCTAGACCAGTGATAGATTGAAATTTAGGATAGTTGAATATGGAATGTACATTTAACTTTATTGAGGCCATCAAGTTCTATGAAATTAAACTTTTAATGATATTATGGCTGTATTAAAAATGACTGGTATGTAATGTTAAATGTAGGTAGAATATAGATTTTAGGCAATTGGACTTAAACCTAAAAGTGTTTTATATTCAAAGCGATAGTATATGTATGAGAAATATATGTTAATGTTTTGCACTTAATGTAATTACATTGGATGTTACATTTGCTTACAACAGTTTAGTAAATCTGAGGAAATTAAATAACAAATATTTTATACTATTATTACAAATACCTCAAAAGAGATCTTTAAATGTACCATATTTTACATATAACAAGTATTTGTAAGAATGGTAACAAAATGTAGGTACTTGGAATGCCTGCATTAATGTAACAGTATCAAGGTGATGCAAGACGAATCACTTCGAGTCGTCGATTGCTGCAAGACAATTATTGATGAATTATTCGTGTTGATTAAACGAACCTTTCGATTACAAGGTCGTATACAACGAAGCAGTTAGCTGCTTGCCAAAAGTTTGAGTGTATAGTTATGCTATTCTTTCAGAAATAAGGCGATCGCGGACTATCTCAGCACTAACGGCTATCAAGATGCACTCGAGGCGTTCAAGAAGGAAGCCGATATGCCTGGGGAAGTGGAAAGAAAATACGGAGGCCTTCTGGAGAAGAAATGGACATCGGTAATACGCTTGCAGAAGAAGGTAAGAGGATTAACGAATTTAGAATTATATATTTATACAGATAAAAATATTGTCTTGCCACATTGATGCAGCATGCTATCTTCTCAATTTTGTTAAATGTGGGACGTGTATGCAAATATCTTACATTTTCATTAACATATTGACAATAAAGTCTATTTTGTAAGTGTAATTTCTTCATTAAATATGATTTACATTTATTAATTTATTTATTAATTACATTTATTAAAATTATTTGAACTTCCATTTATGAGATTCATAATTTGCTCTAAACTTTGAAAAATCATATCGCCTCAATACTTTGAAAAATATTTGTAGCGTACTGACTAATAATACCTTTATTTGCAATATCAAAGTATATGTATATGAGGCAAAACATTCATCATTACTGTAAGTGAAAAAAGAATGCAGTATGGTAAAGTTGCAGTGTTAATATATTATTTTTTATATTGTAGGTAATGGAATTGGAATCCAAACTCTCAGAAGCAGAGAAAGAATTCATCGAAGGGGCGCCAACACGTAGCAAGAGATCACCATCTGAATGGATACCAAGGCCACCTGAAAAATTTAGCCTTACTGGACACAGAGCTCCCATAAACAGAGTTATTTTCCACCCAGTGTTTAGTCTTATAGTATCTGCCAGTGAAGATGCCACCATTAAGGTAAAATGATAAGCAACCTTAAAGTTGAACATTCTTTGCAAACCAATAGTTATAATTACATTGTTACTACCAGCTACATTGTTACTACCAATTGAATACCAGAGTATTAGAAGCATTATCTCAGTACAAATAAGTAGTGAATATAAAATGTTAAGGATATTAGTAGTTGAATGTAAAATGATGCAGTATTGTTTTTCTCCATAAACATTTAAATGTTAATACTGCTTTCTGCTCCCTGCTTAAAGTTTATTCGATAAACTACTTCACACACTGGTTTTGAAAAAGTAGTCAGTTACTTTCAACTTTCCCCGTTTGTTACTAAGAGTCAACTCTACTAGTTTTTATTGAAACTGGTTTTCTTATTCATGATCGTGTCATCCAGGTATGGGACTTCGAAAGCGGCGAATTTGAAAGAACATTGAAAGGACACACTGACAGTGTACAGGACGTTTCATTTGACGTCTCCGGGAAACTGTTAGTCTCTTGCAGTGCAGACATGTCTATTAAGTTGTGGGACTTTCACCAGTCTTTCGCCTGTGTGAAAACCATGCACGGGCATGATCACAGTGTGAGCTCTGTCGCATTTGTGCCACAAGGGGATTTCGTAGTGAGCGCCTCTAGGGATAAAACCATCAAAATATGGGAAGTGGCGACAGGTTATTGTGTTAAGACATTGACAGGGCACAGAGAATGGGTACGAATGGCCAGGGTTAGCCCCTGTGGAGAATTAATTGCTAGCTGCTCGAACGATCAAACAGTACGAGTATGGCACGTAGCAACAAAAGAAACTAAGGTACTTACCATATAAATATAGAATAAAACAGTCCAGTGCTTACATTTTCTAAATACTCGCACAACTTACTATTACTTGTTTACTTATCTACATTATAAATTTATGTATGTGTTGGAAAATGTACTAAAATGCCTTTATTTGTAGGTGGAGCTGAGAGACCACGATCACGTTGTGGAGTGTATCACATGGGCACCGGATAGTGCAAGAGCATCAATCAACGCTGCAGCAGGGGCAGATAATAAAGGTGCCCATGAAGGACCTTTCCTCGCATCTGGTTCGCGGGACAAGGTAATCCGCGTTTGGGATGTCGGTGCCGGCGTTTGTCTCTTTACTTTATTAGGACACGATAATTGGGTACGTGGCATCGTCTTCCACCCCGGTGGCAAGTTTATCGTCAGTGCGTCTGACGATAAGACCCTGCGAGTCTGGGACACACGCAATAAACGAGCAATGAAAACCCTCGAGGCGCACGTTCATTTTTGCACCTCCGTCGGTAAGTAGAATTGGAAAATCAGCTAAATAGATACAGGTTGCCTCAAAAATAATGAAGAATTAGGATATATCAACACACTTGCTTTCAACCTTCGCAACTTTTGGCAGTTAATAATTTATTCTAGTTTTACAAAATGTTTAAATTTTGTATAGAACATTTAATAATAAAAAGTTATTAATATTTCTTTAGGAACTAAAGATTATATCGTTCTGCCTCATAGATGGATTATAATTCATAAATATATATTCGTGGGATGGAACATACTTATATTATCTTAATTATTATCTAATATTAGCTTATTGTAATATTGCTGTCCCAGTTATATCCCCGTTAAGATTTCTTCAATTATTTTTAGAGCACCCTGTATATACAATTTAATCTAAAAATTCGCAACAGGAGTAGTTACTATCTCTAAGTTTCTCTCATATTTGTTAATAATTCGTATTAAAGTAGTTTTACTCTTGCAGATTTTCACAAAAGCCATCCTTACGTGGTCACCGGTAGTGTTGATCAAACGGTGAAGATCTGGGAGTGCCGCTAGTCACCAAAACATCAGGGTTTCTTTGAACCTTCGTCGAGAAAGAGAGATTGTGAAAAAAAGGCGAACGATGCGCGTCGAATTCGATGGAAACGGCCGAGGGAGTAAGATGCTACAAAAATGTTATCGTACATACTACTATTATTAATATTAATATTATTATACACACATAAACACGTACGATTAAGAGCTCTTTAATTAATTTATAATAAAATACAATTAGTAATTATTAATATTACATATACGTTTTACGGTAACGAACTGCACGATTCGAGGAGAGTCGGTTGAGGTTAGCTCTTTCTCGCGAGGAGGACATTGCCATAATTTCGTCGGCGGTAAATAAAAAGAAAAAAAAAAAATTGTTTCGAGCATCTCAAAATTGTGTCGCAAGAACACTTGCTTTTTAGAAACGGTAAACTATACATCCAAAATGTTTCGCAGCGAAACGCGTAATGGAATGAATCGAATGAACGCAGTGCATTCAAATGCGTCGTCCTCCTCCTCGAACCGCCGACGGTGACCAGAGAATTTCGACTGTGCCGTATCTCCGGAATGTCACGGTCACTCATTCTCGTTTGCTACGCTGACCTCTCTTTGAACGTTCTTGACAATGTAAAATCGGAAAATGACACCGATACGTATGACACGGACGCGCGTATCTACTCGCATACACACATACGTAAGAGAGGAAAATTCGATATGTTAGCAATTATCATGTATTGAGCGTCGTCAATAATTTATTCAACATTGATCGAGTGCGTAGCATGTTCCTGGTACAAAGCAAAATACGATGTAAAGCAAACGAACGTGGCAAACGGGCGGGCAGATTGGCGCTCTACGACGGTATAAAGAAACAGGGCATTAGAGTGAGAATCGAGGAGCGTCCGTTTGGAACGTTTAAGCTACATTGCAAGTTACATGCTGCGTATGTCAGTGTATGTGTGTACTATTAACGTCGAAGAACCATTCGAATCGTTCCCTAAAATGTCGAACAAGCGAACACCTGACGAGATCAGAGACGAACGCAACCCAGAAGAAACTACTGATCAGAATAGATAGAACCGATGAAAAAATAAAAACGAAGAGAAGTAGGACTTCGACAGTGCATGGCGTCCAAACAACGTGCATTATTAACGATAATACTAGAAGAACGAGGGACGGCCGAGTGAAGCGTGCGGATTTGTGAAAACGCAAAAAAATATATACTAATGTGCATTCGTACGGAAGTATTCGAAGGGCGCATAATTAGTTGCGTGGGGTCCTGAGACATGTGAGGTACTAGTTGTATATTTAGCTCTAAACTACTATTAGCCGGTAGTGCAGACGTAGACAAGAAAACCAGAAAAAAGGGAATAATAGAATCAAGCCGCAAGTGAACGATCGGTCGGTACACACATTTACGCAAGGCATATTTCGACAAGATCTCGTGTAATAATTGCTTAATTAAGGCCAATTTTTCCTAACCATTTTTCTTCTTCGTCTATTAATATGCGCCACTTTTCCCTCTGCCCAACTTCCCCAACAGAGCCAGAGACCATTCGACTCGATGTGGTACTAAATTATTTTGATGAACAAATAAAAACGAACTTCTCATTGGAGCCGTGTGACATCGTTATGCTGTATTACCTGTGTGTTTCGTCATCGTTCGTGCATCGTTATTTGCCATTTTTTTTCTTCTTTTCAATCCATTAATAATAAAACCTTGTAGCAATCACGATACTTGGGCGTTCTGTTCTTTTGGGGAACTCCCTGTGTGTGCGTGTTGTTGGCCGGGTTTAAAACTTATGGAAATTCATCCGTTTGGGCAAACTCGTTCCTCCGTCTGTTCCGTTCTTTGTTTTCTTCTCCCGACAGAATTATTATAGCACTCTTGTACAAAAGAAAAAGGTACTTTGGAATCGGAGCGTGGCGAGATCGCGCGAAGCAGAACCAGGCTTTCCTTCTTTCTCAAATGACCGACGTGCTCCTCGATTTCGCTCGCGAGGGTTGCACGGCACTCGCAAGTTTTTCTGTGGACGAGCAATGCGTACGATTTAAGTCACGACTCCGCAGTACACGCATGTCAGTATTTTACATTTATAATAGAGAGAGCGAGAGAGAGAGCGAGAGAGAGAGAAAGTGAGAGAGAGAGAGGGAGAGAAGCTTAATATACGTATACACGGACACGTATACACACGCATATATATATTTATAATACGTATAAATATATATGAACATATACATACACGAATACATACACAAAACATAATATGTATATATACACAATTATGTATATATCTATGTATACACGCAATTGTGTATATATGTATATGTATATATAGACACACACAAATATATAATTGTAATTGAGCAGTGGAAACGAAAAAAAAAAAACACGCGTACCGAACGGATTATGATTGTTCGGTGTTTATACGTAGGATGACGTAATAAAAGTAATGTCGTAGCTGCTTTTCGTAAATTTCGTCGCACTTGCTTTAGTCAACTTTTTTCGCTTTTTCTACCTGCCCTTCGCGAAATGATACTGACACGTTAAATTAGAGTAACAATAAAGTGTTGTCATCATTTGTGATATACATATATATATACATACACGTAATACGTGAATTGAGCTTTCATCGAAACCCTTGCGTTGTGAACTTTAGAAAAATATTAGTGAACCCCATATAATAGAAAGGAAGATGGAGATACACATATTTCACTAAGATGGCCCATTGCAATATGTGCGTCAATTTAAACTAATTTTATTTTATGAATATAACATGGGAACAGCCTGAGCTGTTGAATCTTACGTATACTTATATACTTTTATAAAATTTTTATAAAAGTTTTAAGATTGACGGGTCTACAATTATTTGAGATTATCTTATAATGATAAGTAAGTTCTAGTATCTTATTTAATACTTATTGTTATTACAGAATTATGAGATACTGTTATAGCTGTAACTTTGCGTTTGTTTGGAGTATGGGACCCATGTACTTTTAATTCTTTATAATATAATACTGAATATTTATGTAAATATTACATATTTAAGACAACCGCTCAGACACTTGATTATAATGTTCATGTTAAATTCATAAAATGGGCTAATTAAAATTGATGAATTTAATCCTGTGTGAGGTTTTTGTCAATTGTAAATTCAAATTATTTTACATTTTTTGTCGCAATTTTTCCTCTCAGAATTTTCTGGCAGTTACTAATTAAAAAGTGCAACATTTAAAACTTGATACAAATTGTAAAGAGTATTAAATGTTTATTCCTTTTAGTTTCTTTCATGTTTTGTTATTATGAATAATAATAGTAACTTTATGTTGATTTTTGTATTAAACCGAACGTCTTTATAACTCACAAAATTTTTTTTTAAATAACACTAATTTATTGTTAGTTCAATACAAATGTATCAATTAATAATGATGTATATACTAAGCAGATAGATTTATTTGTTTATTATCTATTTAATTTTATACAGCACAGTAGGAAATAATTTTTTTAAGTTTTTACATATTAGCAAATGCTGTATTAAAAATGGGATAATCTTGTTATTCCAAAACATTTTTATATAATTGTACATTAAAATTTTTGTTTCGACCCATGGGAGCATGAAAAAGGTATCGTTTGTTTTCTATATAAAGGAAGATATTCAGGTTTATGAAATTGTATGCAGAAACATAGTAAGTATTTGTTCCAATAAATTAGTTATTTCTTCACTTTTTTTCAGTGCAATTTGAATTATAAAATTTCATCACCATGTACAACGAGAATCTTCAAACGATGCTAGTAATCATGTGTAGATGTATTTTAAAATAATGAAATTGGATATTTTAAAGTAAAATTTCGTTTATTAAAATATAGTTCATGTAATAATCTGAAATTGCTTTGTTACTCTTTTTACAATTCTTAATTTCATATCGATTCGCGCTTTAGAAACAAAACTGCTAGCGCCACTTTGTGGTGTTCGCTGAAACTAATGAAACAGAAAATTGCTTTTATGTAAAATTTTGCTGTATATTATTTGGATATCGACCAAATTTTGCAAATAAACTCCTTTTCGCAAAAGGAAATATCTGTGAAAACGGTTTTTGGTGACTCGAACAGAAAATTTTTACTATTACAATGTTATTCCCTATATTACCGACGAGACACAGTATAGTGTGCGAACTGTTCTGAACATATCCGCATCTTCGGACCACGGATTATATTGCAAACAGCATTTTCATGCCAGTATATACATTAACAGTATTCAATAAAATTACATGAATTATATGTATATGTACATGTAAAAAAAAAATATTAAAAAATTTCTATTTCCACAATTTTGTTTAATTCGCAGCATCATTTTCAGAATAATCGATCGTCAATAAGGTAGGAAATGACATAGAAAAATTTGACGCGATTTAGAGCATGACGGTTATTTGCATAACAGCCAAAATTAATAAGTTACCGACGCAGTTGACTTTGTACCGAAATTGCACTTTAGGTAAAGAAGAATTCCAGAACTACCGTATCGATTGGAACCGATTTTACATCACGGAACCCTTAATGTTTGAAATTAAAAGTCAAAATACTGGTAGATATTTGTTATTTGAAACAATAAACAGGATGCATACATACATAAAACATGAACAAACTACGTGCAACATGTTTACGCGTATATAAAAAAAATGCGACAGAAGCACGAGTGAAAGTTGAAAAAGAAACATGAATTTCAATACATACAATAATAATTTAACGAACATTTACTCAAAAGTTTAAAATAATATTAGAAGGAATATATAATTTATAATTATCCTTTGATATCATATACAAATGTAATAATGTAACAAAATCTTGTAACCGATGCACGCATAAAGTTAATAAAAATGATATATTTTAATAGTTGTAATAATAGTTTGTTAAATAAATCATTTAAAAATTAAAAGTTTAAATATAAAAATGTCGATATTGCAAATACAGTTACGGATCGACGTAATTGCTTGGTATTGGTGGATTACATGATGGCTGATTGGTCCACAGATCACCTATCATTGATAACTTGAGAAAGGTCATAGGCGTTCAGTATTGTTCAAGCTGCCTGCTATTGGTGCATGACATGATTGGTCCGCGGTTCACCTATCATTCTTACTTTGATAAGTGTCACCGATGTTCAGTATCGTTTAAGCTGTCCAAGTGTTCGGATCGACCGTGACATCTCATACCGGTACGAGTCAAAGTCTTAATTAACCGATCGTGTGTTCATCGCTGTGTTATCTAGTGCTTTAGTACAAGTGTTTAGTGTGTTTTATTAAATATTTTTTAACAAATATGGGGGTGTATTAATAAATTTTATGGTGTGGTTCTACAAGTGTCAGTGACTTTACCAGTGTGTTTTCTTAAGTGATTGTGCATGTGTATACGGATATACTAGTGTGTTTTATGGTGCGGTTATTTAAGTGCTTTATTAATTTTTTAGTGCTTTAGTGTATTTTGTGGAGTGGTTATTTAAGTGTTTTGACAAAGTGTTACTGGTGTTTTAGTGTACTTTATGCAACGGTTATTTAAGTGTATTGGCATACTGTTACTGGTGTTTAAGTGTACTTTATGGACCGGTTATTTAAATGTTTTGACAAAGTGTTACTGGTGCTTTAGTGTACTTTATGCAACGGTTATTTAAATGTTTTGACAAAGTGTTACTGGTGCTTTAGTGTAATTTATGCAACGGTTATTTAAGTGTTTTGACATACTGTTACTGGTGCCTTAGTGTACTTTATGCAACGGTTATTTAAGTGTATTGGCATACTGTTACTGGTGCTTTAGTGTAATTTATGCAACGGTTATTTAAGTGTTTTGACAAAGTGTCATTGGTGTTTTAGTGTACTTTATGTAGTGGTTATTTAAATGTTTTAATAAACTATTACTGGTGTTTTAATGTGTTTTACGGTGTAGTTACCTATGTGTTCCGGTATATTTTTGCAAACGTTCTAACAAGTTCTACAAAGTAATTTTCCAAGTGACATACATTTTCAAGTGTTTTACAATATTTCACGGTGTGACACATTGATAAACGTTTGCAAATTTATAACCGAATTCCATAATGTAGTTGCATGTCTATGTGTTTGTACACCTCAAAATCGTAAAAGCTTATTAAATGTTTGCACGAGTAAATATGTCAAACTTGTATGTTAAACAAAATGAATCAATAAACACAGTTAATTAACCGTTGTGATCCTCTTATGATTACAGAAGGTCAACCGACAAACCGACAAATCCAAATCTGACGAAAGCAGCCAGTCAAGCAGCCAATCTCTAAGATGCAATGCCCCTCAGATGTGCTGTCGCTGCCGGTAAAACGATCGCAGTGATGCAAGTCAGCGATCGGTGAGTCGCATGCTTTACGGTTCCTCCGGTTCCCATCATGTCGTAGGACGAATGGTCCGAAACGACACGGGAACCGGTTGTATTTTTCTATTTTTGAGCGAGCATAGTGACCACGACTGTACGATCGTGTAAAATTCGTACAAACTGTTTATTTCATTTATTAGATCAGGTTAGGGTTTTCTTGTACATTTTTTCAAATTTAAAACTACATAGAAGTCGGATGACCCTCCGATTTCACAGTAGTTCAATTCATTTCAATTTAATTTATTAAAATATTCAATTTATTCAATATTTTCAAATACATATGTACAAGAAAGTTTCGCGGAGAACAGATTTCGATATCAAAGTTAATTATGAATGTTTGAGTCATTTAGAGAATTTACTTTGATATCAAAAATCTGTTAAAAATGAAACATTCGATATACTTAGATTTTTGCAAAGTGTTCTTCCATTTTCCATTTTGAAACTTTAGAGTAAATTTTTTCTGGAAGAGACACTTTATTAGCATGTTACTAATCATGTTTCTTAGCTCAGGATTTTCAGCACACATGAAGAAAGCTGGTAGGTGAAAATATGGTTGGCCGTGTTCATTTTTATGCTCTATACTCATACGCGTGCTTAGATGCTACTCGCATGAGTTAGGGCAGGTGGACACGGTTTAGTTTTAAGATGTTTCGGCGATCGACAATTTGGCAGTGAATTATCGACACAAGTTACACGTGTGTGTGTGGTTAGGTCGTGGACCTTGTGTCGATTACAAACCATATTAATTTATTATAGAAACAATTTTCAAAATTTCAAGATTAAGATCGAATTAGAAATTTATAAAAATAGAGTTAAAACATGCACATATTACATTGAATATTCGAAAGAATTTGATAATGAAATATGTAAATGTTTATTCACTGTCGATTGTCGATCGATTTCAGCAAAAAGGTATGAACTTAGAGTGTGAATGTTGTATTGAACTTGGGTGACGGAGACGTCCCGGGACGTACTCCCTAGGAGTAGGCTTTTTTGCACCCGGGTGGCGTGTGTGAGAATCGTGGAGTGTGTTTTTGTGAGAATGGACTTTGCATTTTTTAAATATAGCGTTAGGCAGGCAGGTAGCTTACTTCTGGTGTGATTGAGTTAGTTTTAAGTAGGTAGGGCCAGAGCAAGCTTTCATGTTTCTCTGTCCTAGGTCAAACACACGTGAGATGCTTGCATCTGGGGGGTTAACGAAAAATCGAGAAGAGAAAATGTAAATTTGAATTTATTCTATTTAATATTCTCTTTGACTCGATTGTTCGTAAGGCCAGGCCTTTTAGTTTGTAAGTCGCAGTCGTGGTACTAGACCCGATTGCAAAAATGAAGTATACAGTGAAGTGAAGTGAAGTGTTTAAATATTCTTCTCGGATATTCTTTTACGGACAGCGCATTCTAAGAATCGCTGGTCGTATAATTTTGAGAATTCTTTTTCTTAATAATTTTTATGATTATAAAATTTTGATTTCGTTGCTGAAACAAATGGATAGTGGTTTCTTTTTATAAAAGGGACTGCTATTTGTTGAGATCAATAGTAAAATTGAAAGCAAAGAATATCCGAGTTACCGTAAAATTTCGCGAGTGATTTTTGTGAGGCTGTGCCGAAGAGAGAAGAGGCTATATGCCGAAGAGCCCCGGCAAAAGTTGCCAAAGAAGAGGGGAACTATTAATGGCTGTCCATCTTAGGATGGAGAGTCATTTTGTCACTATGCTCGCTAGTACTTTTTTTACATGTGTCTTTTTTACGGTACGAAAAGTATCGTTGAACGCGTTTTGCTCGAATTTGAGCACACGATCGGTTCGCGATTTTATTACGATTTTTCAGGTGTTCTTATTGCATTTTCTATTTTTTGAAAGTTCTATGTGGAATAAAGTAATATTTCACTTTTGCATAATTTTCTATGTTAATAAAGTTTTGTATGTTTCAGAGTTTGTTTTTTGGTTAGTTATGTTGTGCTCTCTTCTCGAATCTGCAATTTTCATTGCGTTTTCGGTTTTTCGAAATTCTTGTATGGAATAAAGTTTTGCTTTTCTTCCCACAATTTTCTATGTTAATAAAGTTTTGTCTGTTTCAGAATATCATTTTTGGTAAGTTATTGTTGTTCTATCTTCTCAAATCCGCAATTCTCATTGCGTTTTGTATTTTTCGAATGTTCTGTATCAAATAAAATAAAATTTTTGCTCCTCCTTCCACAACTTCCTATGTTAATAAAGTTTTATCTGTTTCAGAATATCATTTTTGGTAAGTTATTATGTTATTCTTCTGTTCCCACAATTTCATACTTTAATTATGTGTTGTATGTTTTAGTTTCTGATTTTTGGTAAGTTCATGCATTGTTCTCTCTTCTCAAATCCGCAATTTTTATTGCGTTTTGTATTTTTCGAAAGTTTTGTATCAAATAAAATTTCATTCCTTCTCCCACAATGTTACTAAAATTTCGTCTATTTCAGCATTTGATTTTTGGTAAGTTCTTACATTGTTCTCTCTTTTTAAATCCGCAATTGTCATTGCGTTCTGTATTCTTCGAATATTCTGTATGAAATAAAATAAAATTTCAATTCCCTTCCTACAATTTCCTATGTTAATAAAGTTTTGTATGTTTCAGGGTTTGATTTTTGGTAAGTTGTCATATTTAGTGTATTAGTTTTTCAAGTCCGCAATTTTCATTGCGTTTTCTATGTTTCAGAAATTGTATTTCAGATAAAGTAAAATTGCACTCCTTCTCCAACAGCTTCCTATGTTAATAAGATTTAGTATGTTTCAGGATTTGATTTTTAGTTTCATTTTATTTTTTTAATTCCGAGCTTGTGGGAGGAAGGGTGGGCTCGGGCGCAAGTTTTTCGTCACGATACGTGGCGAAAAGCTTGCGCAAATTGTAAGTGCCTCTTATTCTATCTTGCACTTATCTTTGCCACACTTCTTTTAACTTTTTACATATTAGACTGTAGTTATATTTTGTCATTTTTTTCTCAATTTCTCCAAACTTAAAAGAAAGTTCTTCTAACTTTCTTCCCTATCCCCTTGCTTCTGTTTTACAAAATTTTTGATTATACAAGTGCAATTTTAGAATAAGAGGTACATGTAGGGCATTTACAATATGTATTGCAGTATGCGTGAGTGTGTGAATGAAATCCTGTATCCTGTACTCACATTCACATCGCGGGATCATAGGATTTTTCAAACTCCGCATGATTTTATTTTTAGTTTCGAAGTTTTCAAGCCACCTCGTTTTATTTCTTCTTCTGTATTATTTTATTATTTGATTTTTAATATGTGTTGTACCTTCATTTCATTAGTAAATTATAGTTGGAGCTTCGGGGCTTTTGGATCTCCTCGTCACTTTAATTCGGTTTTGAGGTTTTTAACATCTCCAAGATTTTATTTCGGGTTTCAGGTTTTCAAACCTCATCACATTTTATTCTGAGTTTCGAGGTTTTTGAACCTCCTCGTAACTTCATTTCGGATTTTCAGGCTTTCAAACTCGATTTCGATTTTTCAAATTTTGTTTCGAATTAAGAAAGATTTCGTTCGTTGTTCTTCAATTTTCTATCTTAATTATATTTGTATGTTTCAGATTTTTATTTCAAGTAAGTAATTAAATTTTTCATATGTGCCTTAATTATACTTGTATCTTTCTGGTTTTGATTTTAAGTAAGTAATTTAATGTTTCACATGTGTCTTAATTACATTTGTATATTTCAGATTTTTATTTCAAGTAAGTAATTTAATGTTTCACATGTGTCTTAATTACATTTGTAGGTTTCAGGTTTTGATTTCAAGTAAGTAATTTAATGTTTCACATGTGTCTTAACTACATTTGTAGGTTTCAGGTTTTGATTTCAAGTAAGTAATTTAATGTTTCACATGTGTCTTAACTACATTTGTAGGTTTCAGATTTTTATTTCAAGTAAGTAATTTAATGTTTCACATGTGTCTTAACCACATTTGTAGGTTTCAGATTTTTATTTCAAGTAAGTAATTTAATGTTTCACATGTGTCTTAACTACATTTGTATGTTTCAGATTTTTATTTCAAGTAAGTAATTCAATGTTTCACATTTGTCTTAATTACATTTGTAGGTTTCAGATTTTTATTTCAAGTAAGTAATTTAATGTTTCACATGTATCTTAATTACATTTGTATATTTCAGATTTTTATTTCAAGTAAGTAATTTAATATTTCATATGTCTTAATTACATTTGTATGTTTCAGATTTTTATTTCAAGTAAGTAATTCAATGTTTCACATGTGTCTTAACTACATTTGTAGGTTTCAGATTTTTATTTCAAGTAACTAATTTAATGTCTCATATGTCTTAATTACATTTGTATGTTTCAGATTTTTATTTCAAGTAAGTAATTTAATATTTCATATGTCTTAATTACATTTGTATGTTTCAGATTTTTATTTCAAGTAAGTAATTTAATGTTTCACATGTGTCTTAACTACATTTGTATGTTTCAGAATTTTATTTCAAGTAAGTAATTCAATGTTTCACATTTGTCTTAATTACATTTGTATGTTTCAGATTTTTATTTCAAGTAAGTAATTTAATATTTCACATGTGTTTTAATTACATTTGTATGTTTCAGATTTTTATTTCAAGTAAGTAATTTAATGTTTCACATGTGTCTTAACCACATTTGTATGTTTCAGATTTTTATTTCAAGTAAGTAATTTAATGTTTCACATTTGTCTTAATTACATTTGTATGTTTCAGGTTTTGATTTTAAGTAAGTAATTGAATATTTCACACATATATTGTTATTTTATTTGCCCATATTTTTTCGAGTCGACTCGAGTTCTATTTTACTTTTTTCCGAAAATTTTAAACATTCGACTTATTTATCGAATGTTTCGCGAGTGAGTGTTGTGAGTGTTTTACGCGAAGAAAGAAGAAGCTACAACTGAAGCAAATCTACAATCTTCCCACAAGAACGGAAAGTATGAATTATGCATGCCTAAATGAACATACATTATAATGTTACTAATCTTACATTTGCTTCTCTGCATATGTTTTTTATTCCAAACAATTATTGCATAGGTAATCATTGAAGACTGCCTTGGAAGGATTTCATCGACGCATGCGCTAATTTTAAGTTAATTTTAAGTCGCGTACAAGATATTGTAATACTGTAGTATGAATGAGTGCATGTGTGAAATGCGTTTATACGAAACTTGAAGATATCATCGAGGGATCATCGAGGGATGCGTGCGTTAGTTCTAAGTTAATTGTAATCCCGTGGGAGGGTGGGTGGGTTCTTGTAAGTGCCTCTAATTCTAACTTGCACTCATTTTCACAATTCGTGAACTTTCCACGCGTTAGATTGTAGTATACCCAGCTATTTTTCGTGAATTGGTCCAGACCCAAGTGGATCATTGGGGGTTGGTAGTGCTGTGAACACGCGGCAGGGTTGAGCTGCAAACACTGGTGTAGCGCCTGGGACACATCTCTGCGAGGCATTTTGATTGATGTCCCATCTCGATTTGCGGGTATCCTCTCTGCTGTTAGCCTCCCTTTCAACGGGAGCGGGGAGAAATGGGAAACCCTTCGCGGATGTGTCACTCGTTCTTATCAGTGTTTTCGGTTCAATTCGGTCTCGTGGTTCACGTAAGCCACTATTCGACTACCCTTTGACCCATGAAGGCGAGGCCCACTTGACGGAAAATGCTCACCCATTTTTTAGCAGAAAGTTCTTCCAACTTTCTTTCCTTCTTGTAGAAAGTTCTTCTAACTTTCTTTCCTTCTTGTAGAAAGTTCTTCTAACTTTCTTACTCCCCTTGCTTTTTTACTTCGTTATAGATTATTCGAGTGCAAGCTTAGAATAAGAGGTACGCGTGCGGCGTTTAGAATAAGTATGTTAAGCGTGTGCGTATGCGATTGCTGTTTAAAATTGCACTCATTTTAATTAGCAAACTTTTTCCGCGTTAGATCATAGTATAAGTTCCTCTCTTCCTTTCTTTCTCTCTCGTTTAGCGTTTCATTTTACGTAATGCGAGTGCAATTTTATAACAGAGTATGTGGGATCCCACGAAATTAGTATTAAGTTTATAAGTGAGTTGAGCGCTTACAATTCTAATTTGCACCCATTTTCACAGTACGTGAATTTTTTGCGCGTTAGAGTGTAGTATTAATCGGTAATTCTCTGTCAATTGGACCAGACCCAAGTGGATCATTTGGGGTTGGTAGTGCTGTGAACACGCGGCAGGGTTGAGCTTCAAACACTGGTGTAGCGCCAGGGACACATCTCTGCGAGGCATTTTGATTGATGGTCCATCTCGATCTGCCGCTTCACGGCGTGGGTATCCTCTCTGCTGTTAGACTCCCTTTCAACGGGAGCGGGGAGAAATGGGAAACCCTTCGCGGATGTGTCACTCGTTCTTATCAGTGTTTTCGGTTCAATTCGGTCTCGTGGTTCACGTAAGTCACTATTCGACTACCATTTGACCCATGAAGGCGAGGTTCACTTGATAGAGAATGCTGGTCCACCCTTTTGCGAAAGTTCTTCTAACTTTCTTTCCTTCTAGTAGAAAGTTCTTCTAACTTTCTTCCCTTCTAGTAGAAAGTTCTTCTAACTTTCTTCCCTTCTCCCTTTGCTTTTTATACCGTTTTAGATAACACGGGTGCAATCTTAGAATGCGAGCGTTAATTGTATGGTGTGCTATAAGTTAGTTTTAAGAAACTTGCGAGCGATATAAGTTCTTTGCTATATTATGGTAAAGAACTTGTATATTTTTGCGAGCCAACGGGCTAAGTAGAGTCAGTACTCATTTATCCTTCTGATAAATGAGGGAATTGCAAATGGTGGGTGGTTGGGACTTGGAGATAGGGTGGGTCACTGTCGTAGCCACCTCCACGTGGTGTGACCTGGTAATCGATATCGTTTTCTAAATATTTTTCGCGAAATGAACTTTAGAAAACGATATCGAGCTAAGAGCTACGATTTTACTATTTAATTATAATTTCATTTATTCCACATTTTCTTTTACGAAAACTAGTGGAATGCCCCGTGCTATGCACGGGGAATTAATCAGTTGAAATATAAATTTGACTTTGCCCACCATCCACCTCAAGCTCCAATTCCATGATATTAAAACAAATTAAACTTTTAATTAAAAACTTCGTTGTAAACTACATTGTGTTGGTTTGTATCGTTCTAAAAATGCATCAATTTGATTTGTTGCGCAGGATACACTATTATCTTATGAAAGCTTTGACCCCCTGCGCAGTCCGAAACCGCAAGAGATAGACATGCGCAGTACATTTTTTACAAAGAACCTCTACGGAGAAAGGTCGAATGAGGCACTATTAATGATGACGTAATTAGTTTTTATGTATCCCTTAAAAAGTGTCCCTTAATATGGGTTTTACTGTACCATCATTGTAAGAGTACACATATAATATTTTTCTGCCTTGTTTCGAGCATGCGTACAACGTCTCAGTGTAACTCACGGACATGTTTCTGCGGTATAATATGAAGATTCATGCACATTTTTATTCATTGCTGTTCTTTTTTTTTGTTATGTATTATACAGTGTTGTATTTTTGTATTGTAACCGTGCCTACTTCGTATACGCATTCTATATTTGGTCACTGCGCATGCGTGAGGGGTGCGCACGCGCAGTAAACAGGTATAGAATGCGCATGCGTCAACAGCACGCATGCGCATTGGGCATTCGTGCAGTACGCATGCGTGAGTGGCGCGCATGCGCAGTGGGCACTCGTACAGTACGCATGCGTGAGTGGTGCGCATGCGCAGTGGGCACTCGTACAGTGCGCATGCGTCAGTGGTGCGCATGCGCAGTGGGCATTCGTACAGTACGCATGCGTGAGTGGCGCGCATGCGCACTGGGCACTCGTACAGTACGCATGCGTGAGTGGTGCGCATGCGCAGTGGGCACTCGCACAGTGCGCATGCGCGAGTGGTGCGCATGCGCAGTGGGCACTCGTACAGTACGCATGCGCGAGTGGTGCGCATGCGCAGTGGGCACTCGTACAGTACGCATGCGTGAGTGGTGCGCATGCGCAGTGGGCACTCGTACAGTGCGCATGCGTGAATGGTGCGCATGCGTAGTAGGTAGTATTAGGAGCGCAGAAAGTAAAGGAGGTATGCCGAGAAAACGAAATCCCGCGCAAACAGCGCGCATGCGCAATAGAGTTATATAGTAACTCCTTATACACGATGACATGAGAATGAATAAGTATTAATTTCTCATTTTCTGAAAATAATTTATGAACTCGTATGTTCGAAGAATGTCCAGTGATCCTTTAGCTACTTTCTCATATGGCATTTGTTCAGATTTGTATTGTTAATAATTCGTTATTCACTAATATCCGACAGCATGTCAGCGCTACACCCCGTAAAATTTGTTGCCAGGATCCGGGATTACCTAATGAAAACCTTGACCCCCTGCGCAGTCCTAAACCGTAAACAATAGACATGCGCAGTAAATTTTTTACAAAGAGGCTTAACCGAGAAAGGTCAAATGATGCACTTTCAATGATGACGTAATTAGTTTTTAAATTGGAGCAATTTTGAATTGTTCGAAAATTTGTTGCCCAGGATCCGCAATTATCTTTTGAAAACTTTATCCCCCTGCGCAGTCCTAAACCGTTGGAGATAGACATGCGCAGTAAATTTTTTACAAAGAGGCTTAACGCAGAAAGGTCAAATGATGCACTTTCAATGATGACGTAATTAGTTTTTAAATTGGAGCAATTTTGAATTGTTCGAAAATTTGTTGCCCAGGATCCGCAATTATCTTTTGAAAACTTTATCCCCCTGCGCAGTCCTAAACCGTTGGAGATAGACATGCGCAGTAAATTTTTTACAAAGAGGCTTAACCCAGAAAGGTCAAATGATGCACTTTCAATGATGACGTAATTAGTTTTTAAATTGGAGCAATTTTGAATTGTTCGAAAATTTGTTGCCCAGGATCCGCAATTATCTTTTGAGAACTTTGTCCCCCTGCGCAGTCCTAAACCGTTAGAGATAGACATGCGCAGTAAATTTTTTACAAAGAGGCTTAACCCAGAAAGGTCAAATGATGCACTTTCAATGATGACGTAATTAGTTTTTAAATTGGAGCAATTTTGAATTGTTCGAAAATTTGTTGCCCAGGATCCGCAATTATCTTTTGAAAACTTTATCCCCCTGCGCAGTCCTAAACCGTTGGAGATAGACATGCGCAGTAAATTTTTTACAAAGAGGCTTAACCCAGAAAGGTCAAATGATGCACTTTCAATGATGACGTAATTAGTTTTTAAATTGGAGCAATTTTGAATTGTTCGAAAATTTGTTGCCCAGGATCCGCAATTATCTTTTGAGAACTTTGTCCCCCTGCGCAGTCCTAAACCGTTGGAGATAGACATGCGCAGTAAATTTTTTACAAAGAGGCTTAACCCAGAAAGGTCAAATGATGCACTTTCAATGATGACGTAATTAGATTTTAAATTGGAGCAATTTTGAATTGTTCGAAAATTTGTTGCCCAGGATCCGCAATTATCTTTTGAGAACTTTGTCCCCCTGCGCAGTCCTAAACCGTTAGAGATAGACATGCGCAGTAAATTTTTTACAAAGAGGCTTAACCCAGAAAAGTCAAATGGTGCACTTTCAATGATGACGTAATTAGATTTTAAATTGGAGCAATTTTGAATTGTTCGAAAATTTGTTGCCCAGGATCCGCAATTATCTTTTGAGAACTTTGTCCCCCTGCGCAGTCCTAAACCGTTAGAGATAGACATGCGCAGTAAATTTTTTACAAAGAGGCTTAACCGAGAAAGGTCAAATGATGCACTTTCAATGATGACGTAATTAGTTTTTAAATTGGAGCAATTTTGAATTGTTCGAAAATTTGTTGCCCAGGATCCGCAATTATCTTTTGAAAACTTTATCCCCCTGCGCAGTCCTAAACCGTTGGAGATAGACATGCGCAGTAAATTTTTTACAAAGAGGCTTAACCCAGAAAGGTCAAATGATGCACTTTCAATGATGACGTAATTAGTTTTTAAATTGGAGCAATTTTGAATTGTTCGAAAATTTGTTGCCCAGGATCCGCAATTATCTTTTGAGAACTTTGTCCCCCTGCGCAGTCCTAAACCGTTGGAGATAGACATGCGCAGTAAATTTTTTACAAAGAGGCTTAACCCAGAAAGGTCAAATGATGCACTTTCAATGATGACGTAATTAGATTTTAAATTGGAGCAATTTTGAATTGTTCGAAAATTTGTTGCCCAGGATCCGCAATTATCTTTTGAGAACTTTGTCCCCCTGCGCAGTCCTAAACCGTTAGAGATAGACATGCGCAGTAAATTTTTTACAAAGAGGCTTAACCCAGAAAAGTCAAATGGTGCACTTTCAATGATGACGTAATTAGATTTTAAATTGGAGCAATTTTGAATTGTTCGAAAATTTGTTGCCCAGGATCCGCAATTATCTTTTGAGAACTTTGTCCCCCTGCGCAGTCCTAAACCGTTAGAGATAGACATGCGCAGTAAATTTTTTACAAAGAGGCTTAACCGAGAAAGGTCAAATGATGCACTTTCAATGATGACGTAATTAGTTTTTAATTTGGAGCAATTTTGAATTGTTCGAAAATTTGTTGCCCAGGATCCGCAATTATCTTTTGAGAACTTTGTCCCCCTGCGCAGTCCTAAACCGTTAGAGATAGACATGCGCAGTAAATTTTTTACAAAGAGGCTTAACCCAGAAAAGTCAAATGGTGCACTTTCAATGATGACGTAATTAGATTTTAAATTGGAGCAATTTTGAATTGTTCGAAAATTTGTTGCCCAGGATCCGCAATTATCTTTTGAGAACTTTGTCCCCCTGCGCAGTCCTAAACCGTTAGAGATAGACATGCGCAGTAAATTTTTTACAAAGAGGCTTAACCGAGAAAGGTCAAATGATGCACTTTCAATGATGACGTAATTAGTTTTTAATTTGGAGCAATTTTGAATTGTTCGAAAATTTGTTGCCCAGGATCCGCAATTATCTTTTGAGAACTTTGTCCCCCTGCGCAGTCCTAAACCGTTAGAGATAGACATGCGCAGTAAATTTTTTACAAAGAGGCTTAACCCAGAAAAGTCAAATGGTGCACTTTCAATGATGACGTAATTAGATTTTAAATTGGAGCAATTTTGAATTGTTCGAAAATTTGTTGCCCAGGATCCGCAATTATCTTTTGAGAACTTTGTCCCCCTGCGCAGTCCTAAACCGTTAGAGATAGACATGCGCAGTAAATTTTTTACAAAGAGGCTTAACCGAGAAAGGTCAAATGATGCACTTTCAATGATGACGTAATTAGTTTTTAAATTGGAGCAATTTTGAATTGTTCGAAAATTTGTTGCCCAGGATCCGCAATTATCTTTTGAGAACTTTGTCCCCCTGCGCAGTCCTAAACCGTTAGAGATAGACATGCGCAGTAAATTTTTTACAAAGAGGCTTAACCCAGAAAAGTCAAATGGTGCACTTTCAATGATGACGTAATTAGATTTTAAATTGGAGCAATTTTGAATTGTTCGAAAATTTGTTGCCCAGGATCCGCAATTATCTTTTGAGAACTTTGTCCCCCTGCGCAGTCCTAAACCGTTAGAGATAGACATGCGCAGTAAATTTTTTACAAAGAGGCTTAACCGAGAAAGGTCAAATGATGCACTTTCAATGATGACGTAATTAGTTTTTAATTTGGAGCAATTTTGAATTGTTCGAAAATTTGTTGCCCAGGATCCGCAATTATCTTTTGAGAACTTTGTCCCCCTGCGCAGTCCTAAACCGTTAGAGATAGACATGCGCAGTAAATTTTTTACAAAGAGGCTTAACCGAGAAAGGTCAAATGATGCACTTTCAATGATGACGTAATTAGATTTTAAATTGGAGCAATTTTGAATTGTTCGAAAATTTGTTGCCCAGGATCCGCAATTATCTTTTGAGAACTTTGTCCCCCTGCGCAGTCCTAAACCGTTAGAGATAGACATGCGCAGTAAATTTTTTACAAAGAGGCTTAACCGAGAAAGGTCAAATGATGCACTTTCAATGATGACGTAATTAGTTTTTAATTTGGAGCAATTTTGAATTGTTCGAAAATTTGTTGCCCAGGATCCGCAATTATCTTTTGAGAACTTTGTCCCCCTGCGCAGTCCTAAACCGTTAGAGATAGACATGCGCAGTAAATTTTTTACAAAGAGGCTTAACCCAGAAAAGTCAAATGGTGCACTTTCAATGATGACGTAATTAGATTTTAAATTGGAGCAATTTTGAATTGTTCGAAAATTTGTTGCCCAGGATCCGCAATTATCTTTTGAGAACTTTGTCCCCCTGCGCAGTCCTAAACCGTTAGAGATAGACATGCGCAGTAAATTTTTTACAAAGAGGCTTAACCGAGAAAGGTCAAATGATGCACTTTCAATGATGACGTAATTAGTTTTTAATTTGGAGCAATTTTGAATTGTTCGAAAATTTGTTGCCCAGGATCCGCAATTATCTTTTGAGAACTTTGTCCCCCTGCGCAGTCCTAAACCGTTAGAGATAGACATGCGCAGTAAATTTTTTACAAAGAGGCTTAACCCAGAAAAGTCAAATGGTGCACTTTCAATGATGACGTAATTAGATTTTAAATTGGAGCAATTTTGAATTGTTCGAAAATTTGTTGCCCAGGATCCGCAATTATCTTTTGAGAACTTTGTCCCCCTGCGCAGTCCTAAACCGTTAGAGATAGACATGCGCAGTAAATTTTTTACAAAGAGGCTTAACCGAGAAAGGTCAAATGATGCACTTTCAATGATGACGTAATTAGTTTTTAATTTGGAGCAATTTTGAATTGTTCGAAAATTTGTTGCCCAGGATCCGCAATTATCTTTTGAGAACTTTGTCCCCCTGCGCAGTCCTAAACCGTTAGAGATAGACATGCGCAGTAAATTTTTTACAAAGAGGCTTAACCCAGAAAAGTCAAATGGTGCACTTTCAATGATGACGTAATTAGATTTTAAATTGGAGCAATTTTGAATTGTTCGAAAATTTGTTGCCCAGGATCCGCAATTATCTTTTGAGAACTTTGTCCCCCTGCGCAGTCCTAAACCGTTAGAGATAGACATGCGCAGTAAATTTTTTACAAAGAGGCTTAACCCAGAAAAGTCAAATGGTGCACTTTCAATGATGACGTAATTAGATTTTAAATTGGAGCAATTTTGAATTGTTCGAAAATTTGTTGCCCAGGATCCGCAATTATCTTTTGAGAACTTTGTCCCCCTGCGCAGTCCTAAACCGTTAGAGATAGACATGCGCAGTAAATTTTTTACAAAGAGGCTTAACCGAGAAAGGTCAAATGATGCACTTTCAATGATGACGTAATTAGTTTTTAAATTGGAGCAATTTTGAATTGTTCGAAAATTTGTTGCCCAGGATCCGCAATTATCTTTTGAGAACTTTGTCCCCCTGCGCAGTCCTAAACCGTTAGAGATAGACATGCGCAGTAAATTTTTTACAAAGAGGCTTAACCCAGAAAAGTCAAATGGTGCACTTTCAATGATGACGTAATTAGATTTTAAATTGGAGCAATTTTGAATTGTTCGAAAATTTGTTGCCCAGGATCCGCAATTATCTTTTGAGAACTTTGTCCCCCTGCGCAGTCCTAAACCGTTAGAGATAGACATGCGCAGTAAATTTTTTACAAAGAGGCTTAACCGAGAAAGGTCAAATGATGCACTTTCAATGATGACGTAATTAGTTTTTAAATTGGAGCAATTTTGAATTGTTCGAAAATTTGTTGCCCAGGATCCGCAATTATCTTTTGAGAACTTTGTCCCCCTGCGCAGTCCTAAACCGTTAGAGATAGACATGCGCAGTAAATTTTTTACAAAGAGGCTTAACCGAGAAAGGTCAAATGATGCACTTTCAATGATGACGTAATTAGTTTTTAAATTGGAGCAATTTTGAATTGTTCGAAAATTTGTTGCCCAGGATCCGCAATTATCTTTTGAGAACTTTGTCCCCCTGCGCAGTCCTAAACCGTTAGAGATAGACATGCGCAGTAAATTTTTTACAAAGAGGCTTAACCCAGAAAAGTCAAATGGTGCACTTTCAATGATGACGTAATTAGATTTTAAATTGGAGCAATTTTGAATTGTTCGAAAATTTGTTGCCCAGGATCCGCAATTATCTTTTGAGAACTTTGTCCCCCTGCGCAGTCCTAAACCGTTAGAGATAGACATGCGCAGTAAATTTTTTACAAAGAGGCTTAACCGAGAAAGGTCAAATGATGCACTTTCAATGATGACGTAATTAGTTTTTAAATTGGAGCAATTTTGAATTGTTCGAAAATTTGTTGCCCAGGATCCGCAATTATCTTTTGAGAACTTTGTCCCCCTGCGCAGTCCTAAACCGTTAGAGATAGACATGCGCAGTAAATTTTTTACAAAGAGGCTTAACCGAGAAAGGTCAAATGATGCACTTTCAATGATGACGTAATTAGTTTTTAAATTGGAGCAATTTTGAATTGTTCGAAAATTTGTTGCCCAGGATCCGCAATTATCTTTTGAGAACTTTGTCCCCCTGCGCAGTCCTAAACCGTTAGAGATAGACATGCGCAGTAAATTTTTTACAAAGAGGCTTAACCCAGAAAAGTCAAATGGTGCACTTTCAATGATGACGTAATTAGATTTTAAATTGGAGCAATTTTGAATTGTTCGAAAATTTGTTGCCCAGGATCCGCAATTATCTTTTGAGAACTTTGTCCCCCTGCGCAGTCCTAAACCGTTAGAGATAGACATGCGCAGTAAATTTTTTACAAAGAGGCTTAACCGAGAAAGGTCAAATGATGCACTTTCAATGATGACGTAATTAGTTTTTAAATTGGAGCAATTTTGAATTGTTCGAAAATTTGTTGCCCAGGATCCGCAATTATCTTTTGAGAACTTTGTCCCCCTGCGCAGTCCTAAACCGTTAGAGATAGACATGCGCAGTAAATTTTTTACAAAGAGGCTTAACCCAGAAAAGTCAAATGGTGCACTTTCAATGATGACGTAATTAGATTTTAAATTGGAGCAATTTTGAATTGTTCGAAAATTTGTTGCCCAGGATCCGCAATTATCTTTTGAGAACTTTGTCCCCCTGCGCAGTCCTAAACCGTTAGAGATAGACATGCGCAGTAAATTTTTTACAAAGAGGCTTAACCGAGAAAGGTCAAATGATGCACTTTCAATGATGACGTAATTAGTTTTTAAATTGGAGCAATTTTGAATTGTTCGAAAATTTGTTGCCCAGGATCCGCAATTATCTTTTGAGAACTTTGTCCCCCTGCGCAGTCCTAAACCGTTAGAGATAGACATGCGCAGTAAATTTTTTACAAAGAGGCTTAACCCAGAAAAGTCAAATGGTGCACTTTCAATGATGACGTAATTAGATTTTAAATTGGAGCAATTTTGAATTGTTCGAAAATTTGTTGCCCAGGATCCGCAATTATCTTTTGAGAACTTTGTCCCCCTGCGCAGTCCTAAACCGTTAGAGATAGACATGCGCAGTAAATTTTTTACAAAGAGGCTTAACCGAGAAAGGTCAAATGATGCACTTTCAATGATGACGTAATTAGTTTTTAATTTGGAGCAATTTTGAATTGTTCGAAAATTTGTTGCCCAGGATCCGCAATTATCTTTTGAGAACTTTGTCCCCCTGCGCAGTCCTAAACCGTTAGAGATAGACATGCGCAGTAAATTTTTTACAAAGAGGCTTAACCGAGAAAGGTCAAATGATGCACTTTCAATGATGACGTAATTAGTTTTTAATTTGGAGCAATTTTGAATTGTTCGAAAATTTGTTGCCCAGGATCCGCAATTATCTTTTGAGAACTTTGTCCCCCTGCGCAGTCCTAAACCGTTAGAGATAGACATGCGCAGTAAATTTTTTACAAAGAGGCTTAACCGAGAAAGGTCAAATGATGCACTTTCAATGATGACGTAATTAGTTTTTAATTTGGAGCAATTTTGAATTGTTCGAAAATTTGTTGCCCAGGATCCGCAATTATCTTTTGAGAACTTTGTCCCCCTGCGCAGTCCTAAACCGTTAGAGATAGACATGCGCAGTAAATTTTTTACAAAGAGGCTTAACCCAGAAAAGTCAAATGGTGCACTTTCAATGATGACGTAATTAGATTTTAAATTGGAGCAATTTTGAATTGTTCGAAAATTTGTTGCCCAGGATCCGCAATTATCTTTTGAGAACTTTGTCCCCCTGCGCAGTCCTAAACCGTTAGAGATAGACATGCGCAGTAAATTTTTTACAAAGAGGCTTAACCGAGAAAGGTCAAATGATGCACTTTCAATGATGACGTAATTAGTTTTTAATTTGGAGCAATTTTGAATTGTTCGAAAATTTGTTGCCCAGGATCCGCAATTATCTTTTGAGAACTTTGTCCCCCTGCGCAGTCCTAAACCGTTAGAGATAGACATGCGCAGTAAATTTTTTACAAAGAGGCTTAACCGAGAAAGGTCAAATGATGCACTTTCAATGATGACGTAATTAGTTTTTAATTTGGAGCAATTTTGAATTGTTCGAAAATTTGTTGCCCAGGATCCGCAATTATCTTTTGAGAACTTTGTCCCCCTGCGCAGTCCTAAACCGTTAGAGATAGACATGCGCAGTAAATTTTTTACAAAGAGGCTTAACCCAGAAAAGTCAAATGGTGCACTTTCAATGATGACGTAATTAGATTTTAAATTGGAGCAATTTTGAATTGTTCGAAAATTTGTTGCCCAGGATCCGCAATTATCTTTTGAGAACTTTGTCCCCCTGCGCAGTCCTAAACCGTTAGAGATAGACATGCGCAGTAAATTTTTTACAAAGAGGCTTAACCGAGAAAGGTCAAATGATGCACTTTCAATGATGACGTAATTAGTTTTTAAATTGGAGCAATTTTGAATTGTTCGAAAATTTGTTGCCCAGATTTCGGGATTACCCAATGAAAACCTTGACCCCCTGCGCAGTCCTAAACCGTAAAAAATAGACATGCGCAGTACATCTTTTAGAAAGAACCACCACAAGGAAAGGTCAAATGATGCAATCTTTATAATGACGTGATTGGGGTGGATGGTGGGCAAAGTAAAAAATAATGCATTTTCGTTTTCGCTTCGTTTATTTGTGTGCTTTTTTTATTAAAATAATAAAGACATTAGGCCACAGCTGGCCCATAAATCCATATACAATGTTTTATATATTTATAAATATATATGTATAAAATGTACAAAAATACAAAAAATAAAACTCTTAAGACCTAAATAAGTAAGTATACAAAAAAATAAGGAAAAATCTTTGTATTCTCTATCACAGCCTTATGTAAACTTATGTACTGAGATCGTCAAGAGCAATTACATAGAACTAGTTCCTTATATCCTAAGATTATTAAATACTAAAAACTTAGAAATAGCTTTAACAGCCCTCATGTCAGGCCCAATCAGAAAAGTTTCCATTTTAAAAGCTGCCTTCCATCTTAGCATCCGAAGTTCGGTGGTCAAGACAGTTTTACTTCCATTAAATCCCAGACAATGCCACAATATGTGGTACAGATCTTGAAGCCAATAATGCAGTCTATGGATCTAAAAAAACCTAGCCATCTAGCGGTGGACGGCGGAACTAGGTCTATCGAAAATTCCGACTTTCTACACTAGCGCCATCTAGCGGCCGGGTACCAGGATCACAGAAAAGTTAAGAAGGTATGCGGAATAAGAGGTATCCCGGGCAAACGGCGCGCATGCGCGTTAGAGCGCAAGTAGAGCCCCCATGACACACGTGCGCAGTAGATAGGAGGCGGAGCCACGCCTACAGGACTGTGTCGCGCATGCGCAGTGGAACGGGCTTCGGCGGCTTATGCGTATATCGGAAGCTGATATAAAATAATTAATTACTCATTTCCTGAGCGTTATTTATGAAATTTCATGATTGACAAATATAAATAATACATCACTAATCATTCACTAATCATAAAAGTGTACAAATTATATTCAGAATACGTGTAATTATTGTACTAAAAGAGCTCATACCGCTTGGCACCGTGGCTACCCTCAGGATAGTTGTTAATAACAAATTATTTTCAATAAAAAGCGGAACAAGTATGATATCGGAAAGTAGCTAAGGAGTCACTGAACATTCTTTAACAATGAAAATGTATAAATTACATTTAGAAAATGTGTAACTAACAATTTCAAATTAGCTCATAAGTACGGGGTGTAGCGCTGACATGCTGTCGGATATTAGTGAATAACTAATTATTAACAATACAAATCTGAACAAATGCCATATGAGAAAGTAGCTAAAGGATCACTGGACATTCTTCGAACATAAAAGTTCATAAATTATTTTCAGAAAATGAGAAATTAATACTTATTCATACTCATGTCATCGTGTATAAGGAGTTACTATATAACTCTAGTGCGCATGCGCGCTGTTTGCTCTGGATTCCGTTTACTCGGCATACCTCGTTTACTTTCCGCGCTCCTAATACTACCTACTACGCATGCGCACCATTCACGCATGCGTACTGTACGAGTGCCCACTGCGCATGCGCTCCACTCACGCATGCATACTGTACGAGTGCCCACTGCGCATGCGCACCACTCACGCATGCGTACTGTACGATTGCCCACTGCGCATGCGCGCCACTCACGCATGCGTACTGTACGAGTGCCAACTGCGCATGCGCGCCACTCACGCATGCGTACTGTACGATTGCCCACTGCGCATGCGCGCCACTCACGCATGCGTACTGTACGAGTGCCAACTGCGCATGCGCGCCACTCACGCATGCGTACTGTACGAGTGCCCACTGCGCATGCGCACCACTCGCGCATGCGTACTGTACGAGTATCCACTGCGCATGCGCGCCGTTGACGCATGCGCATTCTATACTTGTTTACTGCGCGTGCGCGCTTCCCGCGCATGCGCATTGCCTACATGTCTATTGCGCGTGCGCGATTCTTGCGCATGCGTATTGCATACATGTCTATTGCGCGTGCACACCCCTCACGCATGCGCAGTAAACAGGTATAGAATGCGCATGCGTCAACGGCACGGTACATGTGAAGTAGGCACGGTTACAATACAAAAATACAACACTGTAAATACATGAAAAAAAAAGAACAGCAATGAATAACAATGTGCATGAATCTTCATATTATACCGTAGAAACATGTCCGTGAGTTACGCTGAGACGTTGTACGCATGCTCGAAACAAGGCAGAAATATATTATATGTGTACTCTTACAATGATAGTACAGTAAAACCCTTATTAAGGAACACTTTTTAAGGGATACATAAAAAGTAATTACGTCATCATTATGGGTGCTCCGGCTACATTTTCTTTGATTACTTTTTTTGTAAAAATTTACTGCTCATGGCTATCTCTTACGATTTAGAACTGCACAAGGGTCAACGTTTCCATAAGATAATAGCGGATCCTGCGCAACAAATTTTCCAACAAATCAGATTGATGCATTTTTAGAACTATACAAACCAACACAATGTAGTTTACAACGAAGTTTTTAATTAAAAGTTTAATTTGATTTAATATCATGGAATTGGAGCTTGAGGTGGATGGTGGGCAAAGTCAAATTTATATTTCAACTGATTAATTCCTCGTGCATAGCACAGGGCGTTCCACTAGTTATAATAAATTAAAACGATAAAATCAATGTTAAGTGTATTTCCGCGCGTAGGCGAGTGTCCCATTCTCTCATGGAACGAGCAACAGAATAGACGTGCGCTTCAATTAGAAAAAGTATTCAAACTAACTATTATTTATATCACAGCTTAATAGGTGCGCGATCACATTTCAAAACCAGTTAGTAAACTCACATAGAGGAATAAGACTCTGTTATTAATAAATTGAAAAACGTTTAATTTATATTTTTCCCTTATACGTCGGTACAGTAGAGTTCTGTACAGTGAAGAAGAACTCTACAAAAATGGAACAAGTGGCGCCATCTCTCCGGTGAACTACATATTTTCGAAAACTGTACTTTCATTAGTTCCCACACGCCGCCACGTTATATGTTTCTGTGGTGATCATCAAGCCGTCGGTTAAGAAGAGTTGTGATTTCAAAGCCATCGGTTAAGAAGAGTTCTATTTATTTCTGCGAACAAATAATTAATGTTAAATGCAATCGTCATTTAATCGATTTCAATTTTTAAAATAACAAAGTCATTTATTATTCATTCTGTAACCAAATCTTCATTCAAGAACATATATCAAGAACTTCTATTAAAATTTAATTAAAAATCAATTCCAATAAAATTAGTTATTTTTGCAAAGCTATTAATTATTTGATTATTAAATATAGGAAGACAATTCCTATATTTCGATTCAATTCAAACAATATAGTTGATTTTATAACCAATTTAAATGCCCAAGTCGGAAGGTGCGCATGTGCACAGTGTACAAGTATGCCGATCGAAAAAGAATAGTTTAAACCTGCACGTTCATCAATAATTTATTTGTAATAAATATTTTGTCATATCTCTGTAACACGTTCAGCTGTAATTTCTTGTGATATATAGTTTTTCATTTTCTTATAAGTTATTTGTAATAATCATTTCTGTAATACATATTCTTCAAATATATTTTGTAGAGTAATCATTCTCGTATGTTCTTTTCTTTTTCAACTCTTCAACGTCGTAAAATTGATGCAAATACCTCGGAAGGCAATATTAGTAATATACAGAAAATTTATTACAAATATATTCCAAATTATTAGAGGTTGATCTAAAATTAGATTCATTTGATTTGAATTTCCCGCTTGTTTGCATAACCAATTTAAAGGGACTGGTTTACCTACTCTGTGGTTGGACTTCATGGAGTTGTACAGTAATGATTTTCAAACATGGCTGTCGTAAGAAAAATCGGAGTATTATCAAATAATTTGCTTAGAAACAATGTACCTCTTATTCAGATTACCAGAGGGAATAAAGATTTTCAAAAATTTTTAGAGTTTTATAAACGTGAGTAATTTATTTGTATGGGAATGTTCTTTATGTAATATTTATCATTATCTTCTGAAAGGTTAAATTATTTATTACATAATTGTAATTAAATATGATTTTGTTATTACAATTAACCAATTCACAATATATGACATACTGATATCAAAGATGTACTCGTCATAAGTATGAATGACATATTGATATATTGAACATGTAATGAATATCGATAGCTGCAAACAAATGTATAATTCAAAATAAAAAATACAGTTATTACTTAAATTAATGAAAACTTATTACTTGTATTCAAAAGTTATTGTAATAGTTTATTATATTTTATAATGCAAAAACTATTGTTTTATTCTCTTTCATATCGAAGATTTAGGTCTATGTGAAATGAATACCATTGCAAATGAATTAAACAAATTCAATTAACAAAGCAAGATTAATTACAATGGAACCGATTTATTAGATATTTACTTGCTGTTTCAGCTGCTGGATTTAGGAAGCTTATGCCAGATGATTATCCTGAAACAGAAGAAGAGAGACGTAAATCTGCAGCAAAATATGGATTACATCCTGATGAATATGAACCATACCCCAATGATCATAGATACCATGGAGATTATCCACAGTTACCATGGATAGGTGTTGAAGCTAGAGATCCTTATTACCCTTGGGATTATCCTCTTTTAAGAAGAAATTATGGAGATCCTGTGGGTATTTGATACTGTTGAATACTTCATTAATTTCAATATTATATAATATTGTTCAATACTTTTATATTAAATATAATTATAGATACATCCAGAACAAGATATGATGGGAGATGATCGTTATGATTATGGTGTTAGACAATTGATTAGTGATAACACAGGAGCTCTTCTCTTTATAGCTACAGTGGGTGTATTTTATCTTGCATACCGCTTTTCCTCACACACGTCCTTTCCAAGAGTAAGTATTCCATTCTTATTTGTAATTTTTATATGTAATAATTGAAATATCAATTGCCTGTTTTAGATGGAAAAACAATATTCAAGAAGTGGAGTTCATTATACCTTTGAACCAGCTAAATAATTGTGTAGCAATAAAGTGTACAATTATAAATAGTTATAATAAATAAATCAGTAGACATTAATTACTTTGAACTGTTATTACAGTTATAATAAACATCAGATATTTTAATTTATATTCTAAAGACATTTGAATAAATTAAAAAATGCTTTTTATACACAATGAAAAGTAAAACAAATTCGTTCAGTAGCATCTCTATGTATTTTTTCAGTAATGTAGTGAAATTAACTAACACGGAATTAAAAAAAGTAAATAATTTTTTATTTTTTCGTATACAATTTTTATTTATAATTTATAGTCGATGTTAGATATATCTTATAAGTTCAATAACTTCAGCGTCAGTATGTAAAACTATGTAAATGTCTTGTGTATACCTTACCTTAATTAAAATACGTATGTTGTATACACATATTTCTTTTATTTCGTTAAAAAAATCAGTTTAGGTGTGGAAAGGGAAAGTTTAGGTTTACTGATAAAAATAAGCGACTGTAGTAAACTTGTTTTAAGAAAGTATTTACATTTAAATTATATTTTAAGCAACATTACATAATAATACATATTACATATGCACGTATATAATAAATATTTGCATATGTTATGTATCACAAATTTAAAAAATTGCTGCGCCATCTATTGGTAATTTTATTACTTTAGTGTTATCATTGACTACATTGTAGTCACTTATGTCATTTGCTATATTCAAGCAACATTGGTTGATGCTTTCCTCGTTGTTTTCCTGTCAATTGAACCCTTTTGTTGCAAACATTTAATCCATAATTATGAATTCAGGAAACCAATTGCCGGATCTTGATAAGATATTACGAGAAGATGACGAACCTGACTTTTTACCATCAGCAGGGTATGTTTGCTTTTTAATAAATTATTAATTTTTGGTATTTGTAAGATTATTAACAAAAAAAAGTTCTACATTCATTTAAACTATAATTAATAAACGCAAAAGTTAATTAAAATAATATAGAGGTTATATTGCTAACACCAAACTTGTGTATGTACTACATAATTACTGTGTTTCTGTCAAAAATAACATTTTTTGTTTATAAAATTACTTATAAATTTGTATGGTTCTGTTTTAGTTAAAATAATTTCAAGGCAAACATTGATTTAAATTTGTAAATACTGTTTAGATCCAATTTAGCTGCTATTTTTGGGATGCAAATTAAAACATTGGATGGTTCTTCTTCAAAACAACAAGTTTCTAAGAAACCAAATATATCTCGTACTATAACTCAAACTGTTCAAAATAAACCAGAAGTCATTATAGCTAAAGCTATACATGCATTTAAGTTGTAAGTTTCACTACTTGACTTATTATTTTAGTGACTTGACTTATTATTTTAGATTTATTATTATGTTTTCAGACAAAATGGGATTTATGTATCAATTGGTAAAATGGGTATGGCCCTTACAGGAAATGCAGCAACAAAAGTATATCAAATTATTTTATACAAAAGCAAACAAGAACACATATCAACAGTTACAGTGACACAGGATTTCTTATATGTAATACAACCAAACAACTATTCAAGTTATTATGATAGTAATAAGGAAAATTGGTCGATTTTATTTGAAAGCAGTGATGTTTGCATTGAATTTGCAAGAGAAATAGCATTAGCTCGGTACTTTTCAAAAAATGGAAAAATAGAAAATGTTCTCTATCAAGATCTATCACCAATTAGCAAAGATGTCATTGCTAAAGAAGGAGACAATGTATCTATAAAATATTTTATCAGTACAGAAATAATACAGCCCTTTAAAAGTAATGTTATTACATCTCAAACAATAATGGTAGAAATATCTACAGATGATAATTGGGAGAAAACACTGTTAGGAAGCAGTAAAGGACTAAAAAGAATTTTATTTTTGCCTCCTAGTAAACAGGTTTATATGCAATCTTAACAAGTTTAATTATGTAACATAGGCATAAAAATGTTAAATATAATTGCTTTATAGATCAGTTTAGGACCTGGCTTTCCTAAAGATAAGGATATTATATTAGAAATAGAAATAATAGATATACAAAAACCACAGGAAACTACTAATTTGCATAAGGTTGCAAGTGGTAAAGCTTCTATAATATCACGTATGGCAAAAATGGGACAGTCAATGTTTGTACCAAAACTTCCTACATCTACTACTACCGATTCTGAAGATACTGAGGTATTAGTACAGATACACGAGATATTATGTCATGAATTCATTAAAAAGAATAACAAATTTTGTATACATGTAGGATGATGTGCCACGTAAAACACTTCACCAAAAGAAGGTAAATTTTCTTCACAGAATTAAAGAAAGTTCAAGAATATATAATTATTTGTGTTATAGACAGAACTATCGGAAGGAGAATATCAGAAGAAACGTTTTGCACAAGAATCTAAAGAAGAAATATCAAAAAATGCACACAAAGTGTTGAAACCTAAAAGTGAGACATCTGTAACAAATGCTGCTTGTAAGCCATTTGTTACATCCACACTCACACCTCAGTGGTCTCCTACACAAATACAGGTAAATACATTTAAATACATTAAAAAGTAGACAGTGAAATCTCGATTCATGTTCCGAAAATAATTATTTTCCCATATGTTTTCATAATTCAGTAAGTCCTTACAAAAACGATAAATATAGGTTTCACTGCAATTATGTTTGAAATTTATTATTTGTTAAAATGTATACTATAGCCGAATTTCGTCACTATGGATGGTCAACTGTATTCGTTACAACCGCAAATTGTAACTCCGACGGTATCAACAATGATTGATCCAGGTTTAAACATGTTGTTATCAGAAACTAGAATGACAAATGCAGAACTCAGGATGGGAATGTCTAAAATAGGTGATAATGTGCAGAAATTACTTGATAAGGTAGTTACATACTGAGAAAATCATATATCATTTAAAACAATGCCATTATGTATCATATACAGTTTCATGTCCTTGAACTTCAAAATGCTACATCTCCTGTAAAAGACAGAGCAGATTTGGCTGCTTTGAAAATGTTACTGACTACAACTGCATCTCAAACTGAAGAAAAGAATGAACAGTTACAAACAAATACCAATATTATAGCTACTGATAATTTTGCACAGTTAAATGAGATTAAAGATAGAGTGAGTGCACTAGAAAAAGAACTGAGGGAATCAAAAGGTAATATCAATTTTATATGTTCTATACTAATTATAACTAAAAAACATTTTAATGCATATATTAATGTATAATTGTTAATACAGAATATATTAGCAACCTTGAAGATCAAAAAGAATCTTTAACTCTAGCCAATAAAAATTTATCTAAAAGTATTAAAGAATTGGAAACATCACTGAGTGATACAAATATTGCACTTTTAAAAGCAAAAAAGGAATTAGAAGAATCTAAAGAACTTAATAGCAGACACGAAGAACAAACATTTGCATTAGAAAATAAAGTGCTCAAACTTTCTGAAGCTATAGGTTCTGCGGAAACAAAAGAAGTAATATTTTTCATTTCCTTTAATCCACTTCAATTTAATTGTAATTTCTTTGTACATATTGTTATTAGTAATTATGTCTTTCAGAGTGATAAACATAAGGAAATCAAACATATAATGAATAGGATTTATCATACTTTATTAGATAAATTTGTGGATGAATCATATTCTACAAATTACATAAAAACAGTAATAGCAAATACGATAAAGGTAAGCTATTTATATTTCATTATTTATTTATTATTTTATAATGTAAAAATAATTTTAGAATACAACACTACAAGTTTTGTCTACTGATCATGAAAAGAATAATAGAGAATCAGAATCACTTTCTGCTAAAACGACAGAAACTGATGTTTTAAAAATTGACAATGCAGAGGTAGAAACTTCTCATTCAAGTAATTCTACAAACAAGCCATCAGAACAAACTGAGATTACAGAAACTTCCGAAACTCATGTAATATACTTTACATATGTTTTATTTTATATACTTTACAGCTTACATAGTAATCAAATAATTCTTTTTTTTAGATATCAGTCCTTCAAAATGAACCACCGCCTATTCCCCCTGTTGATATTAGAGATTACAATGATTGGTTACAGTGATAACAGTATATTACAATTTATATTTACATTCTATAATCTAAGAAAAATAATTCTATCATCCAAACATACGAAGATATTTAATAATAATCTTTTATATAAAATAGAAATTTTTTAATATCCAAAGATTTTTTAAAAAATTCTTTAATGCTAATGTACATATTTTTATGTAAATTTCGTAATAAATAGTATTTTGGTAATAATGAACATTTACTTACTGTACATCACATGTGAGTTACAGGTTATTCCTATTTTTTCCAACTCCAAGAATAAAACATATTAATAAGGTGTATTAATTATATACATGAAGAAACTTATGAATTTATTCATGTGAACACTAATAGATTATTTCAATTTTTACTCAATTATTTCAGAATATAAAAAATGAATTCAAAACAAATTACATCAATTGCGCTGTAGTTCACACATTTGTGCTGTTTTAGAAATGGCGCAAAATCATGGTGCACATTTTCTCAACTTTTGGATATAATAAAACGTCACCAAAAAGAAGGAACGCCATGAAAAACATGATAGGACGTAAGTTATGCTGTAAGGATTGGAAAATTAGTAGCGAACACAAAATCCCGTCTGACTTGAGTAATTCTATCTGGCTGTGTTCACGGTTTCATCGTCCTGGCTTCTACCACGCCAATCAAACTGAAATCTAACCTAAAAATTAAGATCTATAAAAACAATGTTTTCTTTCGAATTTACTCATTTTCGGGAAATTTGTTTGGCTAATAGAAATCAAATTAAATAACAATGCGAAACATAATTGCAACAATGTCATTTCATTCATCCCGACACATTCTCATCTATATTTTACATTTAAATGTTTGGATATGCAATATTAGGGATAGTAAACACTGCCATTATTTACCCTAAATTTGAATTTAAATTTGTTTTTATCATCTCCGTTTCAACAAGATGACACAGAAACTATTTGTATATACTGCAATTTTTGTACAATTCTTGTACTTTCCCCAATTAATAAATAATATGTATTTAATTATGAAATAGATTACTAGCTATAACTTTTATAATGGATGTAAATACTCCGGAAGATGAAGATATATCCTTCCATTTGGGGGAAATGTTTGACAGTTATGAAGAATTGGAACATAAATTGGAAAAATTCTCAAAGCGTAGTCTTGTTCACTATTGGAGAAGAGATAGCAGGACAGTTAGTGGTGCTCATATGAAAACTGCTCGTCCAATTAGCGAGCGTTTAAAGTATTATTCTGTGAAATATGCTTGTATCTATGGTGGTCAGAAGTTTTTACCACGTGGAGCTGGCAGGAGACAGTCTCAGTTAGTTCATAAGATTACAAATTGTTAATAATAGATTGTTACATAAAATATTTTGAAATAAATATAGTAAAATGTATTTCTGAATATAATATTTTATACACGTTATCTTTTTACTCAGATCAATAAGAACAAATTGTCCTGCTCATATTATGTTAAGAGCATCAAAAGATGGTACAAAATTAGAGGTAACTAGTGTCAATAATGAACATAATCATGAAATTTCAGAGGTAAATATCAAGAGCAAAGAAATGTTAGGCAAAATGTATACTTAATTTGATTTTGTTTTTATTCCCACATTAGGAATTATTTAAAAATCTTCCACAAGAAAGAAAGTTATGTGGTGAAATTAAGCAGGAAGTACAGGATCTCATGCAATTACACATTGATCGTAAGAGGTTGAAAGAATATGTACGACTGCGAACAAATAAAATACTCAGATCC
Organism: Megachile lagopoda; assembly: GCA_036983795.1. Classification (NCBI taxonomy): domain Eukaryota; kingdom Metazoa; phylum Arthropoda; class Insecta; order Hymenoptera; family Megachilidae; genus Megachile; species Megachile lagopoda. The sequence continues at coordinate 2,393,818 of CM072793.1, forward strand.
AAAGATTTATTTAATATAGCAGCAGCTAACAAACAGAAAAGGAATATAACACCCGAAAGAGCGTATCAGTTGTTTAAAAAAATTCATGACATAGAGAAAATGCAAGGTAGAGATAACGATAGGAAGGTACATTCTGAATCTGAAGATGAAATTGCACAGACAATAAAAAGGATGAAAAAAGAACAGGAATCTCCTTGGGGTCAAGATGTAATATATTTAATATTATAATGCTTCATTTAATAGTATATTTTAATATAAAAGCTGTATTTTTAGGAACTACCTACCGAATTAGAAGTAAGTGAAGGAAATGATGGTGAAGAGTCCTACAGTGGTCAATTAACTCAAGAAGAAGTAGTAGATGAAATTGACACAACTGAAGGTGAACTATTAAGAACAAATAATGATGGTGATATTATAGCAGCAAATGGTGAAATTGTAGGAGAGTTAGTAATGCAAGACGGAGATCCATCTGTAATTGTTGAATCCATTGTAAACGCGGATGGTTCTGTTTTCGTAGATGAAAGAGAATTCAATACTTATTGTAACAATCACTTGTCACATACAGTGGATGGCAGTCAATCTCCTAATACTAGAGGTAATTTTAATTGACTTTAATGAAATGTTTTTTTTTTATTTATACAAGGAACCGGAACTTAATGTGATTTTATGATAGTTTTAGATATTGAAACTATGACACCTGCCACTGATATAGAAAAGATGAAAGGAACTCCTACTTCTCCTAAACAACAGAATAGGCCCATTACACCACAGTCGCAGCAGCCTGTAAAATCACCGAGTGCTTTCGATGAAACTACAGATTCTAGAATTTGGATTATGAAGGAAGCTACAAATCCAGAGACAGACACTGATAATGGACCTGAAAGTGAAGTGAATCGTTCAAATTTAGAAGCGACTACAAAAGCAGACATTGAAGCGCCGGAAGTGATACTATCGGATGAAGCCAGTCATCAATTGCTTCAGGAACAATTAGCTGTGCTTCGCGCAGAAAAAGGAAAGTTATATCACGAAACTGAAATGTTGAAACTTAAGAAGGATAAATTGAAGTTACAGATGAACTGTTACTCCAATGAAATACGGAAGCAAGAAATGGAAAAGGAGAAACTTAGACTCGAAATTAAATTGTTGCAGTCGAAAGTTATGGAAGATTCCAACGATGTTTCTCATTATATTTTTGTGCCTTGAGCGACACAGTGTGGTAAAAGACGAACGATTGTAAAACACGAGTATCGCGTGAACGGATTGTAATGGCTTTTTTATGAGATCATTAAATTATGCTCAAAGCAGTAATTTAATTTTTTTTATACGCGTAACGGTATAACAAAGCAAGGTTGTTTGTTTACTTAGTTTTATTGAACGGAGCCATCGCAGTTTGTAATTTATGTTGATATTTTTCTTATTCTTGTACATACTTAATCGAGTTATTTTAAATCGAAGTAATGTCATTGTCATTATTCAAAAACTAATTTAACAATTTTTAATAGTTAGTGTGCAGTCATTTATGATCAATGTACTTTTTTAAAAATCGATACGTATGTATTTTTAGCTACTACCGAATTTACGTTTAAGAAGGTACATTCAATGGGAGAAGTTATTGTAAGTATTCTTTAAGCGAATAACGCGATAGGACAATTGTATAGTTAATATAATAAATTATTTTGCAAATGAAAACATTTTTTATTGTACGCAAATCTTACGTTTGAAAGTAAATCAAATTTACAAATGTTGCTAATAATACTTCGTTATCTAATTTAAATACTAACCTCCTCTTCCAGCTTTTTCACTTCCGCAATTAATTCTTTTATATCTTTTGCCCTGTAAAAGGTAACGTTTTTAAAGTATATTTAATTAAATATACTAAGTGCATTTATATTTTTACTAAATAATACCAATACATACATGTGTCCAAGGCTGTTTTTAATAGTTTTTTCTTGATCACCTCTAAAAACAATTTTTTTCCTCTTTCCGTTATATTCATTATTTTCTACATAACCAGCCTGCTGTTCTGATTTCTTTTTTAATTCTAATAGTCTGATTTTCATTTCTCCTATCTTCACCTCCATTTTCTTCAATTCTTCAGCCTCTGCTTTTTCAACAGGAGTCATAGAAGGTTCTTTGTAGTTTACTAATCGTAGTACTTCTTTTGCTCTGCAAATTTTTAATATATTCAGTATATAATTATTTAGTATAAAAATATATCACACAATTTATTTCACTGACAAGTGTTTGAAATACTTTGCTCATAAAGGAAATGAATATGACATTGACTTTTGTATGTTAATGTTTACTTTTATTCTATTATTTTATGTTAGAGATAATTCTTGACACAGTTATTTTAATACTTATACCGGGAGACATTTACAAACATTTTTTTATAAACAAAGTATAAAAGACAAAGTTCAGTTCTTCCATTTAGATTATAAAAAGATTTCAACAGTAAACAATGGTTATTACTGAAAGATGATTTGTAAACTCAATGTAAGATTCTTACCTCTGTGCTAGCTTCTCTTGTTCGTCTTTAATGTCCTCGTAACTTTCAGCCAAACGTTCAGCATTTTGTTGCAATTCTTTCTTCGTTTTCATCAAAGTGTCCAGCTCCTTCAGTAAATGAGCTTTCATCACTTTCAAAGCCCGCACCTTTTTACCAATCTCTTCTCTCACATTGTTATGTTTGGCAAAGTGTTCTTTGCGGAAGATGTCCGTCGCGTGATACAAAAGCTATTAACAATAAATATTTTCATTCGTTTTTAACCCGACTGGCGATTTACATCTTTATTTACTTATCCAACCTGCAAGCATTCCCGCGGAGACATGGACTTCGACCCAATTTTTATAAGTGGCTGTGATGTTTCGCGTTTAAGCATCCTCTTTATGTACATATCAAATTCTTCTTTGTTAATCTGCAATTTGTATTTCATTTATAACGTCATAAAGTCATAACAGAGCATTTCTGATTTTAAGAAAATATATATTTTATTCATTTAGAATACAAGTAACATTTCAATTAGAAATTTCTAAAAATGTATAACAGATTGTACAAAATTACTGTTTTCGTATTTTTTCAAATATCTTGCTTGAACGATTTATTTTGTGTTACAAGAGGTCTACGTACTTTTTCTTTTTTGTTAATTATGGGTTCTGGCGGTTCAATCTTCGGAAAATAATGAAGATCGATGATAGAACGAGCAACAACGTCGCCTGTATGTAAAAGAGCCACCAGAACACAAGGCTCTTGAAGAAGTCCAAATCCGAGAATCGGTGTGGCTTCGTTTGCTTCTGTGTGTTTAGTTCTTCTACAAATCAGATACTGTGAATTGGACTGATTCAATAGCGATGGTAGACAGCCAGCATCATTATCTGGAAAAATTTGTACGCAAAAATACATGGGTATTACGGTAATCAAATTAGATGGAACATAAAGTACCCGGGCAGGGGACATTACACGTAAAAATAAGTAGAAAAAAGGAATAACATTTGAAAGTTTCTGAGAAATTTTAGTATGAGAGAAATTAAGTCAGAGAATTTTACTAATTTGTAATAATAAATTAAAGATTAAGCTAAATCTGCAAAGTTCACTGGACCTTCATGTTTAGTATTCATTTAATTTACAGTAAAAACTTTAGAATATTTTTCTACACAGAGATTTCTTTTACCTTCTGACGAGTTGATATATTCTTCCAATTGAGAGACCATTGGTAAGGTGACCATGTGGATACCAGCGTTATGGGAGCAGAAGTATCTGACGAATAAAAGACGTTTAGTTCTTTCATCTTTGTATTTTATAGTAATTGCACAAATTTACCTGGACTTATTGCCTTTGTCCCACTGAAGGTGTATAGGACAGTTGTACTTCTCATCTTTATCCGCGAAAAACAGGCCCAATTCAATTTCAACGCACTCGTAGATGTACAGTGCCTCTTCCGGTGTGTGAAGATCATAAGTGGAACCGTATTGCGACCAAGTCTGAAAGTTATTAATTTCAAATAAATATATAGATTAATTTCAACAAAATACGCATGTACATTAATTAATTTCAACGAAATACACTTGCATATTGATTAATTTTGAGTTAGATCTCTAAACCTTAAAATTCAATATAAGCAGCATGTAGAGTATTATTTAGTTAACATGATCATGTTGTTTTGAAGAAAGTTTCAGCTGAATTATATTAAACTTCTAAAATATTGCATTTGAATCTGTAACCTTGTATCATGATAATAAAGTTTTTACTCCTCAGTTAGACTTACTTTTCTGTCATTATCCTCGTCGTCGTTCAATTCTTCTTTTAACAGAATAGCGTGATAAATTTTTCCTGTACACATGGCGATGACCACTATTGGAGGGGTAGTTTGTATGCACATGATGGAACACGAGTCTACTCCATAATTGTCGTCCGCTGGAGGATACATGGAGAGCGATCCCGATACTATTGGTACTTCATGACTTAACAAAAACAAGTACATGAAAAAACAAAGTTAACCAGAAAGAAAATGTTGAAAATTTCCACAATTTTCTTTGGAAATCAAAACACAAGCAACTGTATTTTTGTATCGATTTGAAGTTTAAAGCTGACTATTACGAACTTTTCCATGTGTCTCAAAAATTATAAACAAAAGATTGTCGTAAAATTTTCACCGAGTGAGAGACATCACATTTTATTATTTTTTTAGATACTTACTTTCTCCAAAAAAAAAATAAAATCGTTTTGTGTAAAAATTAAACAGTTACTCGAAGATTTTACAAGTTTCACGATAAATCAATTTCTCATAAAAAATAATGAAAATTGTCATACCTGTCGTACAAAAAATTGCCCCTAACAATCAGCACCTCTCCGTTTCCTCTAAGAATTAAAATCGGCCACTCAATTTGATTCCAATCGACCACGATATTCTGAAAGTATTACAATTACGAATCTGGTGGCTCGTGTGTGAGATTTTTTAACGTCGTACCTTATTGATGTCTTTGCCAGCGAACATTTCCGGTTTGCGCAAGGTGGGTGTAGCAAAGTCGAAATCCACTGCCGTGTCGCCGAGGGAAGAAAAATCGGGTATTTTTGACGGTGAACCATAAGGTACACGGCCAACTTTCCAAGATTTGAGAAGTCTGGGTGCGTTACCGACCTCGCACTTGTACAAACTATGGTTCAAGATTATATTAATTTTAAGATAGCAATTTTAATCCTTGAAAGCTTACTTTAATTCCCTTTCGAATCACTTAAATCTTGCAAAAGTAAACGGAACGAGAAAAATAAGATTTCTCACAATTTTATCTGAATAACACTATTGTTTTAGGTTTCAATAAATTTTGGGTTTCGAAAATAGTAAAAGTTTTAAAGATAGTAAGAAAATTGAATTTGTAATGATTAATAATTAATACGATTAGAACGTCGTTTTTATTTGTTATCACAAATGGGTTTATTCTACTTTAAAATAAAACTGAAATTTACAGAAAACTTTTGAGGATACTTTAATTTTTGTTATTGCGAACTAAAATTTATTTTGATATAAAAAGAAAATATCAGTCCACAAAAATTAAAATTATTTTTAACTCGTTTCTTTTCTAAACGGAATTTGTATTTTCAAAAACAATATTCCATTACTTATTGTTTACTTATCGTAATATTATAAATTCGAGAATAATTGTCAATGCATCATTTTAATATTTTGCAAAAATTTTATGCAAATATTATATCATTCTTCTTATTAATATTTGGATTATTTCTGCTGTATTATATTATAAAGGTATTTGATAAATACCGAAACGTATTTTCAGATGTTAGAACCAGCAGATGAGAGTCGTTCGTAGATCCAGGGTGCCATCTTACTTTCCGGATCTCCACTGTCGCATCAAAATGGTCGAATTTGTGCACTCTGAAAGCATAAAAGAAGGCTGTTTTAAATAATGCTTATTAATCATCTTCTGCAAGTAATTCTTACACTATTTCTTTTCCGAAATTAATGTTTTCAAATATTACAATGAATGTTACTTAGCGATTTTAAGTATCATAAAAATGTCTAATTAAAATTCAAAAAATAATCGAAGATAATTATAACGTATATCTCAATTATATTTTTGATTTTTAAACTCTTCAAATTTCAAGAATATTATTCTATATTTCCAAATTCTCAAATTTTTAAAAATAAAATTTGTTAATTCCCAAATTCGCAGATGTTTAAACATACAAATTCCTAAATTTCTCCATCTGTAGTATTGTTAGATCTTCAAATTTCCACATCACAAAATTTTTACACTTCTAGATTCCATATTCCTAAATCCCCAAATTCTTGAATGTCTCTAATTTCCAAATTTCTGAAATTCTGAAATTTTCAAGTTTTTCTATTTTCAGTATTCCTAAATTTAATCATTTTTAGGTCTCCAAATTTCTATACAAATAATCCCTAGATTTCACATCCATATATTTTCAAATATCTATGAATCTAAATTTCTAGGGCGTTATGTCTCTACATCCACAAATTTCCAGCTTCTCAAATCCTTAGACTTTCAAACACCAAGATTCCCATATCCTTAAATCCCTAAATGTCAAGATCTGCACATATTTGTATCCCAAAATTTATAATTTCCAATATACCTAGATCTATAAATCTTAAAGCCTTCATATTCCTATGTTACGAAATTCCTGATCTTCTATATCCCTAGATCTATAAATCATAAATTTTACACAAATCTATGTCCCGAAATTCCTAGTTTCCTAAATCCCTAGATTCATAAATCTTAAGATCTACATGTACCTATGTCCTGAAATTAGTCTCCCAAATCCCTAGATCCACAAATCTCAAGATCTACATATACCTATTTCCCGAAATTAATCTCCCAAATCCCTAGATCCACAAATCTCAAGATCCACATGTACCTATGTCCTGAAATCGATTTTCCAAATTCCTAGATTTACAAATCTTAAGATCTACATATACCTATGTCCCGTAATTAGTCTCCCAAATCCCTAGATTTACATATTTCAAGATCTATATACACCTATGTCCCGAAATTAGTCTCCCAAATCCCTAGATTTACAAATCTCAAAATCTGCACCTACGTCACGAAATTCTTGATCTCTCAAATCTATAGATTTACAAATCTTAAGATCTGTAAACACCTATGTCCCAAAATTCATAATATCCCAAGTTCCTAGATCTACAAAGACCTACGTCCCGAAATTCTTAATCTCCCAAGTTCCTAGATCTACAAAGACCTACGTCCCGAAATTCTGAATCTCCCAAGTCCCTAGATCTACAAAGACCTACGTCCCGAAACTAATCTCCCAAATTCCAAAATCTGCACATACCATCTCCCCAAATTCCTGCTCCTCCAAATCCAAAGTTCCCTCGCATCATCCTCAAATTAACAGATTCAAATTTTCAAATCCCCAAAACTTACTAAAAGTCACCGAATGAGTGTGTTCCTAACATTTCTTTAAATACAGCAAATCCGAAGAAGTAACATGAATAATTTCAATCAATAAAAAAAAATAATTACAAGAAACAAAGGGTTGAGAAGCATCACCCTTCGTAGTGTGAAGCAGCCTACATTAATTCGCCAAGTCAGCGGCCCACTTCCTACATCCCGACAATGGAATACTTACTTTATAGTTACAAAACCCAAAAGCACTCAGTCAGCGTTTCAAATACCAAATTGTATGTCACCAGTATATAAACGAAGTCCACTGATATAAAGAATCACTTAGTTTCTGATCAAGACGTTTGTGTACGCGAATTTTCGGACTTTTACGCGTACATGGTCTGTCCGGAAAGTAATGCAATTAGGTACATAAAAAAAAATGTATTTATGTTATTGATATAAATCTTTAAAATTCTTCAAAGTAGTTCCCTTGGGCTTCAACACACTTTTGCCAGCGACTTTTCCATGCACGGTACGCATCCTGGAAGGCGTTAATGGGGACCTCGTTTGACGCCTTCGTCATGGCGGTTTGAATCGCTTCTATGGTTCCAAAATGGAATCCTTTGAGGGCAGACTTGATCTTCGGGAACAGGAAAAAATCTGCTGGAGCCATGTCAGGACTGTAAGAGGGCTGTGGTAACGTTACCAAGCTGTGCTTGGCTAGAAATTCTTGAACGCGCAGAGCGGTATTGCTGGGAGCGTTGTCGTGGTGCAGCTACCACGTAGTGGCGATCTCTTTTCGAGTACAATGTTGTGCACAGTTGTTTTCGATATGTTGAGAGTCTCTGCGATCATTCGAACACTCAGTCGTCGATCACTCTTAAGAAGTTCATGGACACGGGAAACATTTTCGTCAATAGTGGTGCTTGTCGGCCGTCCAGAGCAGAAGTCATCCTCCACGTTTTCCCGACCGTTTTTGAACAAATTTAACCATCTGGAAACTTGAGAATAGGAAAGAGCAGAGTCCCTGTATGCCGTCTTAATCATTTGGTTGGTTTCGGCGAGGCTTTTATTCAGCTTAGCGCAGAATTTAATCGCATAACGTTGTTCGATATTTTTCTCCATTACGCGTCGTGACACGGGCACAAATAATAGGTTTACGTTTACTACGATTCTGACGATTTCGGAGCGTGGTTCAGGTTGAGGTTGCAAAGATATGAAGATAAGAGTCCCTTCCACGTATTCCAACAAGTCCGAACATGTTCGGATCAGGGAAAATGGCGGAAATGAACAAATTGCATTACTTTCCGGACAGACCTTGTATATCAGTAAACCTCTGAGCTGTTTTCGAACCTTATAAATAACAACTAGTTCATTATAAAAATGTAGTACTTCTCCAAAAGAACCTCCTTCTGTGTGTTACGGCATAACAGTAGTAAGGCTTTATATAACTCAAATTACCGTAATCTTTCACGATCGTCATAGCGGCGTACAACGAAGGAACACACCGAAGCGTCGTGTTTGTTTTTCCACGGGACGAACCGGGACGCTGGTCGTCTACATTTCGTATATTTTATTATTACTCTCGCACTTTCCGTGGCTGGACACGGTAACGTTGGCAAAAGGGGGTTGACGGTGGTTAGCCCGTGGCCGTTATTAATGTCCACGGCACGGTGGTCCGCGAAGGGAGGAGGCGAAAGGAGCGCGAGAGAGAGGGCCGGATGGAAAAAGCGGGACGAAGGACCTGACACAAATAGGGGATGAGGGAGGAGGAGAGAAAGAGGCGAAGGTGGAGAAAGAAAAAAAAAGATCAGGGCATATAGGGTATCGCAACGACTGGTTACACCCAGCACAACGACAAGGACGAAAGCAACTTTACCATCACCGGCACCCCATTGCAAAAGCACGCTGGAGTTCTTAATAATTGATAAAAATGTACGCAGGCACGCACGTACGCACAGACTCGGTCGAAAGCCAGACGACGTGGTCAACCCCAGCGCCCAGTTTTCTCCCCCACCTTTTTTCCGTTCTCGTCGGTCCAGAATTTTCTCTCTTTTCACCCCTTGTACGCCCAACCTTTCATGCTTCGTTGACAAAGGCACACGCAACGATTTATTCGCACTTTGCACCACAGCCTCGCGGGGATTTTTCTTCGTTCTGTCACAATTTTAGTATTATCAAAATTTATGGCTAACCATGCGCGTACCCGCCGGACCATACGCCGCCCCTCTACACATCCCTATCTGACTAACCGGTTTGCGCGCTTTCTGGATACGGAATTTCATCGTGTGCATTTGCCTTGTTCTTGTACCTCTAAAGAAGACACTTGAGGCTCGTCATGGGACATCAACGGGATTCTCTAACGTGCTGGGAGCGAAAGGTGCTTAACTCTTTGACGGCCCACTCTAAATTCACGGAAAACCCCTTAGGGTGGTAATCTAATCTATTATTTTTGCCGGAAGTTGTTGAATGCTTGTTTAGTAGGTCTGTGTTTGTTGATGGGAACATTTTTGATATCTGATGATTTTCGAATTTTGACAATAGATTTACACTACCGGCGTAAAATGTGTACTTAACCCTTAACTTAGGACTTTCTCAGCAAGTGCGTCGGACAGGGCGACTTAATTATTGTTGTAACATTAAGACAGACAAAGAATGTTCAAATGTTAGGGACATTTTATATATAGCGATCATTGGTGTAGGGGTAGGAATTAAAATTGAACGCGAAATTTAATCGTGGTGAAAATGTGAGCCAAATTCGTCGCATTTCAACAGTTATGTGTGTCACGTGCGTTACAAGGGGTTAATTTGAGATAAAAAATGAAATAAACAGAAATAAACAAATGACAAAATATAAATTAGTATACACATTAATTCTTTATCTTGATGAAGATCAATGCAGATTTTAGAAGGATCACTTCAAGAAATTGTGTAATTTGTAATAAGAAACTTGTGGAACGGTCATTTGGTAGTTTTAGTGTTAAAATGACGGACATTAGATTTTTCATGTACAATTATGAAAATTATTGATAAGCTTTTGTCAAAATGAGATAAAATGTTCATTGAAATGAAAAATTATAAGCTGGTTTATGTATTATCGATTATTTATTTATTTTTATAGTCACAGTTTAAACATAAGTGGTCGGACGTTCATAAATAGGGTTAATGGCGAAAGTTATGTACGTTTCATCGACAAAATGTGTTTTTGGGTGATGCTTTTTAGAATTAGGCAAGGTTGATGTAATGATTAGTTATTCTTGATTAGTTATAAATAAATGTTATTTATTTAGAAATTGTTTTAATTCTGAAATTCTCAGGTCGCCAAACTCCTGCATTGTGAAATTTCGAGGTCTCCAAATTCTTAGGACCTGAAATAGCAAGATCACCAGCTTCCTAAATCTTGAAACCATAAGATCACTAAATTCCTAAGTTTTGAAGTTCCAGGGTCCCCAAATTCCCATAACACGAAATCCCAAGGTCCTCAATTTCCTAGGTCTCCAAATTTCTAGGTCCCGAAGGACCCCAATTTTCTATGTTCTGAAATTCCAAGGTTTCCAAATTCCTAAATCTTGAAACCCCAAGATCCTTACATTTCATACGTCCTCACATTCCAAGATTTCCAAATTCCCTTAACTCGAAATCCCTAGGTCTCAAAATCGCAACAACTCCAAATTCCTATCTCCCGAAATTCCAAGGTCTCCAAATTCCTAAACCTTGAAACCCTAAGATCCCTAAATTCCTATGTCCCGAAATTCCAAGGTTTCTAAATTTCTAAGTCTCGAAATTCGAAGAACCCCAAATTCCTATGTCCCGAAATCCCAAGGACTCCAAATTCTTATCTCTCGAAATTTCCAAGGTCCCGAAATTCGAAGGTCTCCAAATTCCTAAACCTTGAAACCCTAAGATCCCTAAATTCCTATGTCCCGAAATTCCAAGGTTTCCAAATTTCTAGGTCTCGAAATTCGAAGAACCCCAAATTCCTATGTCCCGAAATCCCAAGGACTCCAAATTCTTATCTCTCGAAATTTCCAAGGTCCCGTAATTCCAAGGTCTCCAAATTCCTAAACCTTGAAACCCTAAGATCCCTAAATTCCTATGTCCCGAAATTCCAAGGTTTCCAAATTTCTAGGTCTCGAAATTCGAAGAACCCCAAATTCCTATGTCCCGAAATCCCAAGGACTCCAAATTCTTATCTCTCGAAATTTCCAAGGTCCCGTAATTCCAAGGTCTCCAAATTCCTAAACCTTGAAACCCTAAGATCCCTAAATTCCTATGTCCCGAAATTCCAAGGTTTCCAAATTTCTAGGTCTCGAAATTCGAAGAACCCCAAATTCCTATGTCCCGAAATCCCAAGGTCTCCAAATTCTTATCTCTCGAAATTTCCAAGGTCCCGTAATTCCAAGGTCTCCAAATTCCTAAACCTTGAAATCCTAAGATCCCTAAATTCCTATGTCCCGAAATTCCAAGGTTTCAAATTTCTAGGTCTCGAAATTCGAAGAACCCCAAATTCCTATGTCCCGAAATCCCAAGGTCTCCAAATTCTTATCTCTCGAAATTTCCAAGGTCCCGAAATTCCAAGGTCTCCAAATTCCTAAACCTTGAAACCCTAAGATCCCTAAATTCCTATGTCCCGAAATTCCAAGGTTTCTAAATTTCTAAGTCTCGAAATTCGAAGAACCCCAAATTCCTATGTCCCGAAATCCCAAGGTCTCCAAATTCTTATCTCTCGAAATTTCCAAGGCCCCGAAATTCCAAGGTCTCCAAATTCCTAAACCTTGAAACCCTAAGATCGCTAAATTCCTACGTCCCAAAATTCCAAGGTCCCCTAATTCGAAGGTTTCCAAATTCCTAAACCTTGAAACTCCAAGATGCCTAAATTCCTACGTCCCAAAATTCCAAGGTCCCCTAATTCCAAGATTTCCAAATTCCTATGTCCCAAAATCTCAAGTTCCCCAAATAGTTACGTCATCCCAACATCTCCAAATCCCTAAAAATCAACAAATGATCAGTAAAAATCTACCATCTGGAACATCCCCCAGATAAGTCACCTTTACTCTCCTAGCAAATTCGACTGCACCCAATACAAATCCCCCGCGTTTCGCAGTATCAAACCAGAAAAATGTCAAACAACGCTGAAAGTTTTCGACGCTAGGCACGCAAAGAGCATACCGCTATGGGAAATTTCTTGACGAAAGAAAAGAAAGCGAGGGGGTCAGGCCAACTGCTTAAATCTAATTAAGAAATTCTTACACGGCAGTGCCGCGTATTCTGCCACACCCCTGCGCGGTGGTTCTGCACTTCTCGTCAGGGGTGGTCTAGGACGAAAACAAAAAGAAGAAGAAGAAAACAAAACTTGAAAATAATTTTTTCCTACGTAAACGTATTAACCCCGGGCGGAACGGTGCTTTTTACGCCGCGCTTTTCTTCCAATTTGTACAAAGAATGGCGCGGACCTGACTTCAAAGCGGATCTTACGGAGTGTCGTATCATTTTGTTCCAGGAAACTTTTCCGCTCGTATTTCTCTTTCGCAGTGCTTAAGTTACCATCGCGGCTTTTCACCAACCCGTTTGAATCTCGGGGCCGCCCGATGATTTACTCGGCTTGTTTGTTCACTTCCTTGCCTTTCTTCTCTGCCATTGTGTTAAGATTTGTTCTTATATTCTGACTAAAATTTCACATTTGTAGAGGTTAGGAAAAATTTTTGCGCTCTTGATTTGCTACCATCATTCCCAAATGCGAATTTGAGGATTCATTCGAGGAATTGGATTATATTAAATAAAGTCTGTGTAATGTGTGTGATTTTACATTCTAGTTTTCAAGATTATTTCATTTTTGGGTTCAGAAGTTTTCGAGAATTAGACTTGGAAGTTTACAAACTTTTATATTTCGAAATTCGTGCATTTACAAATTTTTGAAGCTGGAAATTTTTAAAGTTAGAAATTTCCAAGTTTTCAAATTTATGCATTTATAAATTTAAAAATCACACTTTCAAGTTTAGGAATTTTTGCATTTGAAAATATACAAACTTGAAAATTTGGAAATTTAGAAATTTACAAACTTTCAAATTAACAAATTTAAAACTATTAGCACTAAGAAATTAATTTTAGTTCGGGTAATTAACTGAGATACTTAAAAATTTAGAATACCTGTCTAGTTACTCCCAAATTCAAGTTTTTATTATTGAATAATAGTCTCAGAATAAGAAAAGAAGTTTCTGCTAATTCCATGCGAAATCACAATTTTTTGCGAAAATAAAATGATAGTTTATCTCGGTGAGATCGCGGTCTGAAGGCGAACAAGATATAAGCGAACAAACTCTCTCGCTTTCGTCTTCTCCTTCTTGGCAATAAATTTCGGAGGAAAAACCTATCCGAATCTCCCGCTGGTCTTTTCGCCGCTTAACCTAAAAATTCATTAGATTATAAAGCCATTAATGCTCATCCGCGCGAACGGATTTCTCTTTTGGTTAGCCGGGTTCATAGATCGATAAAACTCGAATAAAACTCCACATTTCGACATTTCGTAGTAAAAATTATTGCAATTAATTTATATTACACTCACCGTAAAGTTGTTTGCAATTTTCCAATTTTTGTTATCTGTCAGTACAAGAATTTATGTAAAGCATTTTTTTCAGTACTTTTTACTAAATTGTTTAATAAAATATTTACTTTCATTTACGTCTTATTAAATTATTTAATCAAATAGTTATTATTAATTTATTTTTATTCAATCATTAACTAAAATATTAATTCTTATTTACTTGTTATTATATCATTAAATGGTAATTGTCTGCTTTATGCAAAATTAGCGAAAAGCAGTTTGTGCTAAAATTTAAAAATCATACTGACAAAAGTAGTAGTAGTATATAAAAGTAGTAGTAATAGTATATCTTGATTTTTGATAATTTTGACCTTTCATGTCTTCAAAAATATTTGAATATTCTTAAATAATTAATATATCAAATTTTAAATATCATACAACATATTAAACATACACACAATATAAACAATATCAAATTTTATATTTCTGTTTTAAAATTTTATTCAAATTAAACTTCATTTGTACGAATTCGTATACAAGTTATAAATTTGATAAAATTATAAATTATATAATTTTTCTCATTTTCATTCGTAAAGACACTAATTTGCCTCATATTTTCTCCTCATTAAAAATGTTTTTATTATGACAATTTTATCTTTTTTAAGGAAAGAACCGCAGAGTATCGAAAGACTCCATCGATAACTCATACGCTTCAGAAAAAGTAATTTACGTTGGAGAAGGGTAATAAAATTCTTGCCGGAAAGTAATTAGAAATATGAGTTGTCAGAGGTAAATGGGGCGTAACACCTAGGATAATCGACTACGCCTTTTACGTACTTTATTTTTTCCCTCAAGTTTCAAACACCAATCTTCCTTTACCTTATCTGACATTCGCGCTTATGGCAGTTCTTGAATAACCGAGATCAGAAAAGGGTACTTACATTTGTAACTAAAGTAATTATAATTATAATGTTTGAATACTTGCTTCATTCATCTACAAGTATTATTTAGCCATCAGTTACCTAGTACAGGGGTCGACAACCTTTCTGGAGTTATGAGCCATTTTTTTCTCGATGTGATAAATTATTTTTTTAAAGAGCCAAATATAAGTACATACATCGGTATGTATTAGAAAAGATAATATAATATCTGCTGTGAAACATGTATTGATTGTGAAATCAAAACTTTCTATTTTGCGTAGTAACAGAACATATAAGTCAACGTATTAAAGAAAACGGAAACACTTTTTGGTTTTGAGTGTGGCGTCGGTGAGTGTGGAGAGCAAGGTCAGCTAAAGCTAGGTTTACATGCATGCGATCTGCCGCGCGTTTTGATGTGTGCGCAGGATTATTATATTTGTTGGGCAATTGCAATATTGCAGTTAATTTTTCAATATGTACTATTAAACTACTTAAGAGCCACAAGTATGATTCTACTCAGCCGCAGGTTGCCGACCCCTGTCCTAGTATAATACTTATGATATGTATTATCATAGTCCCTGACCAAATTTCATAAAAGTGAAATTTGTGTGGTTCTAATTCGACAGGGACTATACACATATGCGCCAATTCGTGGGTTGACATCAGTACATTGTACATCAGTAGGTTAAAATACATGGTCTGTCCGGAAAGTAATGCAATTAGGTACGTAAAAAAAAATGTATTTATGTTATTGATATAAATCTTTAAAATTCTTCAAAGTAGTTCCCTTGGGCTTCAACACACTTTTGCCAGCGACTTTTCCATGCACGGTACGCATCCTGGAAGGCGTTAATGGGGACCTCGTTTGATGCCTTCGTCACGGCGGTTTGAATCGCTTCTATGGTTCCAAAATGGAATCCTTTGAGGGCAGACTTGATCTTCGGGAACAGGAAAAAATCTGCTGGAGCCATGTCAGGACTGTAAGAGGGCTGTGGTAACGTTACCAAGCTGTGTTTGGCTAGAAATTCTTGAACGCGCAGAGCGGTATTGCTGGGAGCGTTGTCGTGGTGCAGCTGCCACGATCGTGGCGATCTCTTTTCGAGTACAATGTTGTGCACAGTTGTTTTCGATATGTTGAGAGTCTCTGCGATCATTCGAACACTCAGTCGTCGATCACTCTTAAGAAGTTCATGGACACGGGAAACATTTTCGTCAATAGTGGTGCTTGTCGGCCGTCCAGAGCAGAAGTCATCCTCCACGTTTTCCCGACCGTTTTTGAACAAATTTAACCATCTGGAAACTTGAGAATAGGAAAGAGCAGAGTCCCCGTATGCCGCCTTAATCATTTGGCTGGTTTCGGCGAGGCTTTTATTCAACTTAGCGCAGAATTTAATCGCATAACGTTGTTCGATATTTTTCTCCATTACGCGTCGTGACACGGGCACAAATAATAGGTTTACGTTTACTACGATTCTGACGATTTCGGAGCGCGGATCAGGTTGAGGTTGCAAAGATATGAAGATAAGAGTCCCCTCCACATATTCCAACAAGTCCGAACATGTTCGGACCAGGAAAAATGGCGGAAATGAACAAATTGCATTACTTTCCGGACAGACCTTGTATGTTTAATTTGTTTCTCTATTCTTCAATCAATGTCACATATATGGATTTTATCATTGTTCTGTTATATTATAAATTCTCTTTGGATTTAGACAACATTTTAATATTCCAATTACAAAAAATAAAGCTGATTTTAGATTTTCTCTTCTTCAAAAATAAAACGCGCGAATTTCACGAATATTCTCTTATTGAATTTTGCGATATTTTTAACTCTAAGCGGGTATATTGGCTAGTTCTATAATATATTAGTTATCAATAACACTGTTAAATAAATTGCTTCGTATGTTTATAAGAAGGAATCTCTTGAGTATAATAATTTGGCCAGCCACTGTAATTCCGCTCGGTGACCCCGTAACGACGTAATATCGTTCAGTTACTCGGAGTATTTTTATTACGTTCTCGCAGCAGCATGACACGTAAAAGAGGGTGGCCGGGGCACCAGCGACAGAACGGTAGTCGAGGGGGCGGTTTACCAACCTTAGGAAGCTATGCTCACGATATAACGAGAGCCATTATGATAAGCGGATGCATAGATTAGACATAACTCGTTAAACCGGCTGTGTACGACGGCTACGACGACAGGCGAAGTATCAGGAATCAAGGGTGCTTCCTGTTTGACAGGAGATTAAACGCGTCGTGTAACACAACACAAAAGTTGCATGACTTCAGTGGGCAAATTATTATTTGGCTTTCATATACATTTTTCCGAATGTCAATTACTTTTCTTCTTTGTTAGCACAAAGATACGAAATTTTATTGGTCAGAATATGGGTTTGTGGCGTCACACTTTTAATTTCTAGTGTGGTCGAATTCTTGCGTTTCTTGTTTCGCTTGTACCAGGTCTGTCGTTCTTTTTTGAGAATTTCGGAATTTAGAGGTGTGGGATTTGGGGATGTCGGAATTTGGGAATCTGGGGACTTGGGGATGAAGGGATTTGGGAACCTGGGGATTTGGGGATGTAGGGATTTGGGGATGTAAGGATTTGAGAATTCGAGAATGCAGGGATTTGGGGATATAAGGATTTGGGGACGTAGGAATTTGGGAACCTGGGGATTTGAGGATATAGGGATTCGAGGATGCAGAAATTTAAGAACCCGAGGATTCGGGGAAGTAAGGATTTGGGGGTATAGGGATTTGAGTATGTAGAGTTTCGAGGATATAATGATCGGGGGATTTAGTGATTTGGAGGTGTAAAGTTCTGGAGAAGTAGTGATTTGAGGATGTAGAAATTTGAGAACCTGGAGATTTACGGATGTACGAATTTGGGAACCTGAGGATTTGCAGATGTAGTGGTCTGGAGATGTAAGGATTTAGGAATGAAAGGACGATTTGGATGCAGGGATTTGGGGATGAAGGGAATTGGGGATGTAGCGACTTGAAGATGTAGAAATTTGGGAACCTGTGGATTTGAGGATGTACAAATTTGGGAACCTGAGGATTTGCAGATGTAGTGATCCGGAGATGTAGGGATATGAGGATGTAGGAATGATTTGGGGATGTGATTTGAGCATCTAGAGTTTTGCGAATGTAGAGATTTGGAGATGTATTTATTTTCTTTCCTTCTTGTCTTCCTTGTCCAACAATGGACCTCCAAGGCTACTAGTACCAGCTACTAGCACAATGTAGATGCGCCTTTAGGAAGGGGAAGTGCACTGACGTAGGGCACATGGCCTTGACTATTCTTCCATTTCTATTTTTCTAACAACAGCAAATAAATTGCTGTATTATTTCATCAAAGATCGTATGAAAACTCTGACGGCATTGCATGCAGACTGCACATAACCATTTCATCAGCAAGTCAGGTATGAACAGGTACAAATATATTATCATATACACCGTAGGTAACACTATCTGTTGTCACTTTTCAAAAAGTCACACGATACGACGTATCGTCAATCACACGACTACCCCCTTAATTTAAAAAATATTTAAAGCTCGGCAAAGAAAGAGGCTCGTAAGATAGTTGGCATCTCGGCTGCGGCTTGTGGATGGGCCGCAGGCGAAGGGGGATACGCGAGCTAGGGTGCGAGGGTGGCCCATAAAATCGGGATGTTACGCAAAATATAACGAGCAACGTTCTGCTGGGCTGGCTGACGCTCCTGTCGTAATTCATCCGGCTCTCGCTTGCGTTCGCCTTCTCGACGACACCTGCGTCGGCAACTAAGCCCGTTAATTCTCGAGGTTGCGTCGCGCTTTCATCGCGGCCATCGGTTTACAGAAGCCGTTCCTTGCTGCTACTTCGCAGCCTTGTCCTGCGTGCCTTGCTTCTCGATCTTCCCGTCCTGGCACATTCCCTGCCAGCCAGTCACACTTGAATCGTAAATCCTTTCCGCGAATCTAAATACTAACTGCGATATTCTTTAACATCCTAACAATTTTCCAGGTGGGTTGATCCAAGAAGGTTAAAATATTATGTCCCTTTTCGGTGATTAGTTCAAGTTGAAGTGCATTGAAAATTCCAGCGAGATTTATCGTAGTTGGAGTAAGTCATGAGTCAGACTAGTTAGAGACCATGTGACGATCAGAGCTATTAGATTTGTAGTAAAATACTGTGAAATAAAAATGTTGAGTATACAGGTTGGTTAACACTATGCAAATCGGTCATTTGACAGGTTTGGTACAATAAATCATCCCTAATCTCGAACTGTTTTAATGTTACGGTGGAAGGACGGTGATGATGGTAGACTCAGCAGACCCTTAAACGCGAGGATATGTTGGACAGGAACTATTTGTGTCAATCTGAGGGTCCATCACTAGCGAGAAAGGTCTCGATGATATGCGCCATCTAGCGACGTATGAATGAGACACTTTATTTCAAATAGGTTTTTGACACATCCCCAAATATCTCACAGAGTGTAAAATTACCACATAATTTAGAGAGGGTCTTTGATCCCCATTCAAACATGAACGGTACAAAGCTCCATGTCCCCGCATTTCCAAAATAAAAATTCCGCGTAGACCGCCCAAGGTTTAAAGCTAATACTTTCTTCAACCCTTTGGCTCGTTACGCAAAAGCCCGCAAGAAATCGCGTAACAGGATACCAAGCATCGCGCACAAAGCAAAAAGAGAAGGTCAATTTAATCCTGGCGGTTCCTCGCGAAAAGCGCACGAGAGCAGCTTCCCGTAAGGAGCAGCATCGAAGATCACGAGCGTGAATAATATGGGGCTAGAATGGGCTTTTTCCCGACTTCCTTCCGGCGGGCTGGCATCCTTTCTTGTCTGGGGGCGCGCATGGGAGACAGCATTCTGCGCGTACAAACGTGCACCAGGAGACAGAGGGCACTTGATGTAGGTCTACGTAAAAAATAAAAAAAAAAAAAACACGCACTTAGGTAATCGCGCTACAGCCGTGAGCACCGGCGAGCAAGCAAGCAAGCAAGCGGTTCTTCTAATCAAAGAATTCCGGCCGTAACGCCGGAGGAAAAATTTAAATACGCGAGACGCATTCTGGTCGTCTGCGTCGTCATTGTCCTGGACGTCGTTGTCGTCGTAACGAAATAAAACCCGACGGTAAAAGAGAGACATCTGTCGGTTCTTTTAATTACCGCGGTACGTGTGCCCAGGCTAGAGGCTACTGCCATGTACCTTACATTTTCCTTCCTCCTTCAGCAACCTTCTGCTCTTCACGGCTCTCTCGTTCTCTCTCTCTGTCTCCTCGTCGACGATGCTGCCCTTTTGTTGCTCGCTTTTTCGTCAGACTCACGTCGCGTCGGTTCGTTCATACTCTATCAGATCTGGCTCGTTTGCATGATTTACGTCACGTTGGAAGAATTGGGAATTTGTTCCGTAGATTCGGGTCGCCGAGGGGATTATGGGAATGTTAATCGGTTCGGTAGGAGAATCGGGATGTAGGAGGTCAATAAGGTGTTTTAGTGACTTCTGTTTTAGAGATTTGTACATTGGTATCCTTGAGATGAGGATGTGTGAACTTGAAAATTCTGAAATTTATAAATTTATCAATTTTCTAGGTTCTCAAATTCTCAGATCATCAAATCTGTAGGTTCCAGATTGTTAGATCCCAGGTGTTCAAATTACTATATTATCAAATCTCTATGTATATTTCCATATCCGCAGATTCCTAAATCCCAGAATGCACCTATGTTCCTAGATTCCTAGATTTCCAAGTTTCTAATCTCCCAAAGCCTTCGACCACCGAATTCTTAGATTTTCAAATCTCATGATGTTCAAACACCCATATATCCCAAATCCCTAGATTTCCAAATTTGTAGGTCATTAAATTTCTAGAGTTCCAAATTCCAAGGCCTCCAAATACCTATATGTGAAACTTTTATGCCATAAATCCCTAGATTTCCATTCTTCTTAAATTTCCAGGTCATCAAATTCCTGAATTGATAAATATCCCTATCAAATCCCTAAATGTTCCATGTCCGTAAACCCTCCAATCTCAATATCTACAAATCCCAAACTGTCCATATTGCTACATCCACATTTCTGTAAAATCGCAACTCATCCTCAGATCTACAAATCCACAAAAATTTCTAAAAATCAACAAGTGAGAGTCCTCTACTCTCTTCGCCGCCATATGTTTCCTACTTATAAGATTTCTTTTTCTATTATTGAGGTTTCAGATTTGCTCTTGAGGTAAACAATACTTGTCTATAATACTTATATAAGCCGAGTTACAATACTTAAATAATAACAAAAATTAAACATTATTATTTCATTTTAATAATGTCAGTTATTCGTACGTCCCTATATTACATTTCAGGTAAAGTTTCATATGTGTTGCGTTACATATGATAGATGCACACAAAGGTGCGTCATGTATGATGGTTTTATAAAAAGGTGCGTCATATACGGTGTCACATGCGTCATAGTGGTGTCACATAAAGGTGCATCACGTATGCTGTCTTCACATACAGGTGTGTTATATATGTTGGCTTCACATACGTGTGTGCCATATATTGTGGTGTTACATAAAGGTGCGTCACATATGTTGGCTTCATATACAGGTGCGTCATATATGGTGGTGTCACATAAAGGTGCGTCATATGTGGCGGTGTCATATAAAGGTGGGTCATATATGGTGGTGTCACGTAAAAGTGCGTCACATATGCTGGTTTCACATACAGGTATGTCATATATTGTGGTGTCACATAAAGGTGCGTCACATATGTTGGCTTCATATACAGGTGCGTCATATATGGGGGTGTCACATAAAGATGCGTCACATATGCTGGCTTCGCATATGTATGTTGGTTTCACATACAGGTGCGTCATATGTGGTGGTGTTACATAAAGGTGCGTTCAAGGTTAAGACACATACTACTGTTAATTTTATGAACATATGCGAATTATAAGAGTGTATTTACAAAATGAGATGACGAATGAATGAGTGCTAGGGGAAATCTATAAAAGAGTGAGAGAAGAAATATGAGAACTGTCGAAGCAAGGTGAAGAAGGTCCCGCAAATGGAAGTTTACTAAAGAAATCGTAATATTACAGTTAGCTATAATAGTTCACTAGAGTTTATTAGAGTAAATAAAGTTATACTTGCAGCTACGAGACTGCTCTCTAAACTAAAACTACTTTTCTTTTCTCAACATTCTATAAAACTGACAAGAAACAGTTGAATCGCATCTATTCCGAAATCCCGCAGCGGTATTTCGTGGCAGTCACAGTCATTACACGGAGTAACATACTTAGGCATGCCAGAACATTCCTGTCGGTCGAATCACTCTGTTCGCAATTAAGCAGCGTCGATTCTCTAATTCCGCTAATCGCCGCTCGTATTTCAGCTCCTTTGTTAACCGCTGATTCGACGAGAAGCGGCTCGGCCGGCAATAAAGTTTCGCCGTTCGCTGATAAAGGGTTGCACACGGGTTTCCTATATATTTTTCTCCTCGGCGACATTTTTCAAAAGGCGCGGATATCATCGGGGACCATCTAAATCATTTGGTGCGCTCCGCAAACACGTCCCTCTCTTTCTGGCTCGACGGCACCCTCGAAAATGCGGGCTGTTGGGTGATTTTCGTTAGTGCTTGCTCATCGAAAAAAAGTTGGAAAAAAGAGGAGTACGAACAGGTCGGGAAACGGGGCCGACCAGTGGGTGGGTGGTGATGCGGAAGTTGTGTGGAGACACGCGCGAGTATGTGGATTACCGGCCTCCGAATGTACGAGTGGACCGCGTGTGGTTCACCGAGATTAGCCTCGGGTTTATATCGGGATTACATATGTAAAACCATTAGGTTAAATCATTTTTTAAATAAACGTATCCTATCCCCTTTCACCGGTGGCCGGCACCGGAATAGATAGGAGAGCTGCAACACAGCCCCTCAGGACCGTGGGCTTCTCGGGCGCCGGTGAAATATTCTGCAGCACGTACGTTTCTGGTACAGACACTGCTATCAATTATTGATGTTTTATTGATATTTGATACGTTCATGTTATCGTGAAGGTATTGTTAGTTTCATTGTTTTTATACACCAAAAACGAACATTAATATTATCGTAGTATCAATATAATATATGTTAACAAAATATATGGTAATAATAATAAAATAATTTTTTATTACGTTGAAATTTTAAATGAAGCTCGTGCTTATCTAAATAAGCTCCTCTTCTAAGAGAGAAATTCAGTAAAAGGATTTTTAAGTTTACTATTTAGATTTTTAATTTCGAAGTTTAGAATATTGAGAAAAAGATGTGAGAAAATGTAGACAGTTATTAGTGTATATCTCCGAAAGCGCTGATTTTGGAAAAAAAAGTTTGAAGCAAAAATTGAAGTTTTTGAAAAGATCTATAAAAAGAGTTATACGCATTTTTTACGTAAATCTATTATTTTGACTGTTATGGCCCCGAAGTAAATTTTACATTTTAAGAGAAAGTTTAGACAATTTTTACTGTATATCTTCGGAAGCGCTGATTTTGGAACAAAAAGTTTCAAGCAAAAATTGAAGTTTTTGAAAAGATCTATAAAAAGAGTTATATACATTTTCTACGTAAATGTATTAGTTCTATTGTTATAGGCCAAAATAAATTTTTACATATTTTTGTTTAATCCTTGCCTTATTAATGTATATGATGAGACTAAATTACACTAAAATTATGCTTTACTTTTTAAAAAAATAAGTACAGTAACAATGTATGAAACATAATACAATATATTTTTGTTCAAACTCAATATTAACATGAACCGAACTAAAACTCTAAACTAAAACTAAATGAACTAAAAATATCAATTTTTAAAAATTTGTTATATTTTTGGGTGATAACAGCAAAAATAAAACATTTACATAAAAAATGTATACAACATCTTTTGTAGTGCATTTTAAAAGTTTCATTTTTGAATTGAAACATTCTTCTCTAAAATCAATATTTTCCAAGATATACACAAATTTTTAAACAAGTTATCATTGCTATGTATATAACATATACATTTATTACGTTTTCGTTTGTGAGTGTGTGGTATAAGACTCTGTATTATATCTCTGCATGTATTAGACTCTGCACTATGTAAGACTCTGTTATAACTCTGTACTATGTAAGACTGTGCTATAATTCTGTACTACGTAAGACTCTGTTATAACTCTGTACTACATAAGACTCTGCATTATAACTCTGTACTGCATAAGACTCTATTATAACTCTGTACTACATAAGACTCTATATTATAACTTTGTACTGCGTAAGACTCTGTACTATAACTTTGTACTGCGTAAGACTCTATTATAATTCTGTACTACATAAGACTCTGTACTATAACTTTGTATTGCATAAGACTCTGCATTATAATTCTGTACTGAATAAGTCTCTATTATAACTCTGTACTACATAAGACTCTGTATTATAACTTTGTACTGCGTAAGACTCTGTACTATAACTTTGTACTGCGTAAGACTCTATTATAATTCTGTACTACATAAGACTCTGTACTATAACATTGTATTGCATAAGACTCTATTACAACTGTGTACTACATAAGACTCTGCATTATAACTTTATACTGCATAAGACTCTATCATAACTGTGTACTACATAAGATGCATTTTAACTGTATACTACATGACTCTGTACTGTAACTCTGTACCACATAAAATTCTGTATTTTAACCGCCTATACTTCCGTTAGATAATCCAAAAGTAAAGGTTACGAACTGGGTAAACTGCCTGCCCCATTAGTTCTTAACGTAGAAAATGAACTTTCCCAAACTGACTCCCAAAAAACCATTTCCAACAGTACCCAAAAACTGCTATCAATTTAACAACCATTTCGAACCCAAATATTTTTCCAAACGTCTCCATCTCACTTCTATGCCTCCCTTAAAAAAATAATCCAGATAATTTTACGTCCAACTGCCGTGTTTTAATACCGCACAAATTACACCGAGATGATCCCCGGCTGCACGACCACAGGCAGCATTTGTATCAGGATTTTTCGCGAGAGCGTCTCAACGAGTGGCGAGGATCAGAAAACTGGAATCAACCCCCTCGAACGAGGACACAGCGCAGGGGGTTTTACGAGGTGAATACTCGAGGGACGATTCGGAAGGAACGTTTGTTGGAAGTGGAGTGGTCGTGTGGTATGGGGTTAGGTAGCACGAGAGGTGAAAATTATTCATAAACGTAGGCCGGCTTGCGACTCTCAGGGATGAGGAGAGGGGCTCTCTGATGGTGCCTCACACAACGAGACCGAAGCTGAAATCTACCGAATATTAAGGTAGGAAAGGTCCTCCCTAGACCGCATAATAAACACATAACGGTAATCCTTAAAACAATAATTAGCCGCGAGAGCCAACCAAGAGAGGCGACGATCTTCCGGCGGTGCAGGAAATAACGTTGGTTTCGTAGTCCGTTGCCGAATTAATACCATGATTCCGCGACACCACGACTTACCTACTCCGATCCAACTTTATACCGTTGAAACTGCACCTTCTTCCTATAACGATTATCCGGTATAACGTTCTAAGGACGGGTAAACTGTTATGGTGGTTCACTTCTACACTCCACTGCGGGAAACCATCACTGATTTGTAGGGTCGCTTAGTCGATCATAGCCGTAATTCGATTTTTCATCTTTATTCTTTGTCCCAGATGTCTAATTCCGATTTTGGGTGTTTGTAGTTTATAATAGTATTATCGTTATAAACTTATCTTTGCACGATTTGTATCAGAGAAAGACAGTTTTTGTACAAACCATATAGCTGTTATCAAATTTCTTGCTTTTATGTAATCACAGATATTTGCAAGTATGTGAAGATAGGTCTGGGACAGTCCTTATATGTGCATTGCTTGAAAGTGATTATACATGCTAAATAAAATAAAGAAACTTTGTAGTGTTCATAATATTGAATCAATAATACACATTAAAAAATAAAAAAATAAAACTGAAAAATGAATTGTATATTTTTAGTAATCCGCAGCATAGTGTCTGACCATATACTTAAATTTTCACTGTGACAGTGAAAATGTGATATTACAGATTGTTACTGGAAATCTAACTTAGATCTAATCTAATATATTAAATTCTATACATTCACGATCCTATGTGATCCAAATTTTTGAAGTCTAGATCGTACTACTTATACAGTGCGAATTTGTCAGTTTTGGTTACTGTTCAAGCATTTTGTACGAACTTGTCGATTTAAGAACTGTAAAATTTGTCAAACAGATCAATATTGTAATATTAACATTTTGACTGCCGCGTCATCATGCAGATGACGCTTAAATTTCCATACAAATCTTATTAAGAGTTCATTTATGTACAAATACTCTAGTTGGAACTGTAAGCTTTTAACTGTAAACTGTTGTATTAAAATATTGGTAAGATTTGTTGAAAATGTCTAAAATTTTTGATAATTAGAAAATATGTATCGAATTTTCAACTGCTCCGGTAGTGAAAGTTCCGATACAAAATCTGACATCGTTTGGACGATGATAAAAATCATGATGAGCAAAGTTAAGATTTAATGTTATAGGAAAAGGTAACTTTCAGTGTTTTAGGTCGTAACGTAATTCGATACAATATTCAGCGTCCTCATCGACCAACAAATTCCAAGCTTCGAAGCGTGGAAAGCGAGTAACCGAGCTTTGGATTAAGCAAATGGCGGCAATAATAGTGATTATTCGGATTATGATATCAGAGAGCGAAGTGGGTTCGCTCGGACTTACCGGCAGTCGGTAACTGCTGCGCCACCAAATCCCGACTTCAAGACACCGGATTAAAACTATTACCACTTCGCGACGCCTTTAGCCTCACACCGCCTCACGTACCCCTTTCTCTTTCTCTGATATTCGTGGCTAGCTTCTTGCACCCTTTTACGGAATTTAAGCATTTTAAACGCAAACGAGGATCTGAAATTTTCGCGGGCTCCGACTGACTTGTTGGTGTCAATACTAATAAGGTCGTCAAGGACACTTTTAACAGAAAGGACGTCAGTAATTTTTAATAAATTGGGTATATGCAGAAATTTGGTGTATATTAGCACTAATGTGTTTATGGACATTTTTTTGTATTTGAGGTTCATACGTTTTTGGATTTTGGGAAATTGGGAATGTGAGACTTTGGGACTTTGAGAATTCGACAGTATTGGACTGTGTTAAATTCCCAAATTTCTGAATCTTCAAATTCTTGAAATAAAAGTACGGAATTTCAAACTTCAAAACTCCCAAATTTTCAACCCTTCAATTTCTCAAATTCACAAATTTCTGTACCTTCAAATTCTCAGGTACTCAAATTCCCAAATTACTAAATCTCTCAATTCAAAAATTTCTAGCTTTAAAATTCCTAAATTTCCAACACCAAAATTCTAAAATTTTCAACTCCTCAACTTCTCAAATTCCCAAATTTCTGAACCTTCAAATTCTCAAATACTCAAATTCTCAAATTACTAAATCTCTCTATTCCAAAATTTCTAACTCTAAAATTCCCAAATTTCCAATACCAAAGCTCCCAAATTTCTAACCCCAAAATTCCTAAATTTCTAACATGAAAACTCTAAAATTTCCAGCTCCTCAACTTCTCAAATTTCTACCCCTAAAATTACCAAATTTTCAACACTAAAACTCCTAAATTTCTCAAATTCTCAAATTTTTTAACCTCCAAATTCTAAAGTACTCAAATTCCCAAATTACTAAATTTCTGAAGTCGCAAATTTCGAACTCTAAAATTCCTAACTTTCCAACATCAAAACTCCCAAATTTTCAACCCCAAAATTCTAAAATTTTCAACTTCTCAAATTCCCAAATTTCTGAACCTTCAAATTCTCAAATACTCAAATTCTCAAATTACTAAATTTCCCAATTCCCAATTTCTACCCCTAAAATTTCAAAATTTCCAACTTCAAATCCCCTAAATTTCCAACCCCTTAACTTCCTAAATTCCTAAATTTTCAAATCTTCAAACGCCCCAATCCCCAAATCTCAAATTACCCCATCTGGCCTAAACGTTAAAAGTTCCACGGGCAATAACGCATAACCCCCATTTTTTCCGTTGTTTAACCCAGTTGGAAAGAGACATTAAATCTCCCAGCTTTCTCTCTAACGGCCGCGACTCTCTTACAAATATATTCAAGTCCGGTTACCTTTCTTATAATTTCTCCTGATTCTGGTTGCTTTGGTCGGAAGCGCAAAGTAGAATCGCTTAAGTGAAATAACGAAAAAAGTTTAGCATAAACTGCCGCTCTTAATTTGACCAGTTTGTTCAGCTTGGAGCCCTTGGTTGCACGGCGGGCTAAACGTTTCGTTCGTTTCCGGAAAAACTTCCGGAATTATGAATTAGCGGGAAAGTCGGCAGGAAGGTAATGCATTTATTCTGGGCTCGACTTACTATGAAATTATAATGCAAAGGACAAGTTGGAGTCTACCCTTTTACCTTGGCGAATTAAGTGGCATCGTTTGCTCGTCATCATGATTCAAACTAATTAGAATTTCACTTTTGCTCGGTGGAACTTTCGTTCGAACACCGATTTAATTTCTCTTTCAGTTTTAACTCTCTCACACCGTGTTCACACTTTTTTTCTTATGGATGAACAAATTTTGATTTTGGGCAGAGCATCCTGTGTGGCAATAACATCCCCTAATTTGCGAATGAAGACCATGTGACTAGAGTACAATATCCAGATCAAAATGATGAATGTTCAAAAAAAGAGTCTACTTTTAATTTATCTAGAATTATAAAAATTCAAGATGAAGCTCCAGAGTACAAATCCTAATTTTTGTGACGGGACATGGGACCCACCATGTACCTTTCTTAGTCTTAATGAAATAATGGTATGTCTCTTAGTTTGTGGACGAAGACCACGATGTGATTGAAGACAATGAGTGCAATGTACAATCTAGAGCAAGGTGATGATTGTCAGAAAAAGATGAGTCCTATAAATATTCAAGATGAGGTTCCAGAGTACCTCAAATCCTAATCTTTGTGATGGGACATGGGACCAAAATTCGAATTACGTCCATGATCAGATCTTCCGATGCGCTATGCACCTTCCTTAGTCTTAATGAAACTATAGAAGAATGTCTGCTAATTTGTGAATGAAGACTACGATGTGACTGAAGACTATGAGTGCAAATATCCAGACCAAGATGATGATTGTCAGAAAAAGATGCGTCCACGTTCAGTCTATCCAGAATTATAAATATTCTAGATGAGATCCCAGAAAACCTCACATCCTAATTTTCCTGATAGAAGATGGGACCAAAATTCGAATTATATCCATGATCAGATCTCCCGACCCACCATGCACCTTTCTTAGACCTAATGAAACTATAGAATAATGTCTCCTAACTTGTGAATGAAGACTACGATGTGACCAAAGACTATGAAATATCCAGACCAAGATGACTGTCCAAAAAAGATGAGTCTTCCATCTGCCTGAAATTCACATTCAAGGAGACCCCCTAGAACCCTCCCATCCCAATTCTAGAGACGGAAGATGTGACAAACCGAATTACGTCCATGATCAGGTCTCCCGACCTTAGCCCGAAAAAAGCTGTAGGAACATAAGGTATAATCTTTAACCACCTGGCTAATTGCGTGATGTTCTAATCACCAGAAAGATTAGACGCGAGGACAAGTAGATGCCGTGACAGAAAGTGAGGAGGATAATGTTACGCGAGGTAGTAGTCTCGGTGGCATGTGTCGTTGATGAGGCGGTTAGTATTCAGCGGTGCTTTCCTGGGCCTGGAACTTTTGAAAACTAACCGAGTAAAGCCACCTTAATTCCATAAGAGGGAGACCAAAGGGGTTCGGGCGTCATCGTAACACCCTCTTAATTACAGGATATTAGGACGCCCACAGGAGCCACGGAGGTGCAGGAAGCCAGATAGCGCGATTTATTATTCGCGGTCTACGTTATCTCGCTTTTTAGCAGCCGGATTTCTTAGCCCGTGAGCTACTGTCTCTACTTCCTCAGATTGATTTCCCTATTTTTAACTCCTTTTAATTCCTTGATTTTTAACCGCGTTTTCAGATTGATTCCCTGATTTTTATCTTTCTCAGATCTCTGCACTTCATCAGGTTGACTCTGTGCTCTTAACTATTTTAACGATTTCGTTGCGACAATTTCGTCAGTCATTTATGGTCATTTACTGTCACTTGTTGCGACTGTTTGTTCTGACTGGTATATGTAACTGATACTTGAGCAACCTAACCCATACAAAATGTGGAGTATCATTTAAAAGTGAAAAGTAATTTAAAACTGTTTCACCCAGAAAAATCCTACAAATACATAAAATGATAGATAAAAATGTGTTGTAAAGAGATGAATGAAGATTTGTTTGGACATGGACTTCAGTCTGATACTTTCAGATGTTATCTGAAGCTATCTGATGTTAGGTCCTACCTTGTACTAGCACTACTTAAGACAGTGGTTATCAATTATAAAATTTGTACGGTGAGTTACTTACACGCAGAGAATTTCTTCCTTCCCGCCCTGGAAAGTGCCATCCTTGCCCCATCGCTTGGGCAGCTCCATCAGAACTACCCCTAAGTTACCCCATAAAGCCAGTTGCGTCCCCGTTTCATTGATTAACAGATTTTTGATATCGAAGATTGGGGGATCGGTGAGTAGAAGTTTCTGGAACATAGAAAGAAATTAGTAGTGATTAGATAACAATGTTCTTTATCTAGAATCTCTGCTAAAATCTGAGCTACGATAAACTCTGCAAATTACATTCTTTCGGTTTTAGTACGAATTAAAAAATAATTAATACTCAAACGACTGAGTAAAGTCAAGAAAAAAATTGAAAACGATTAAAATCAAGAAATATGAGTCACTCTAATAATGCTAGATTAATAATATTTTTAATCACTTCTTATCAGTTAATAAGTAAAATTAAAGAAAGCTTATGTCATTCGAATTTACAATTTTAATTTTCGGACGTAACGAGATATCCCTACAGCCCCTCGGATTCCACTTTTTCCACCCTCGTCGGGCATCGTCTATCGATTAATAAACTTTATAATACGATCCTGCTCCTCGTTTGTTTTCCAGTTTGATTTTTATCACGGCGGTCCGGGAAAAAGGCAGGTGCACGACGAGCCACCCCCTTTCCCCCTTTTTACCGCCCTTCTCTCAATGTCGGGATTTCTCTTTAACATCCCCCTTGCCACGGGTCTAACCCCTCTTTCGCCTCGATATTTAATTTCGAACTAAGTTCGCGAACGCGAACATCATTACAGGCTCGGCATCCCTAAGGTTTGGGGGTATCGGCGCGTATCAAGGAGCAATTATTTTTTTTTGCCTGAGGGTAGGTTTTTTTACCAGGACGATCAACCTGCACCGATGGCAGGAAATGTACTTCCACCTTCTGATAGTAAGCTTGAGAAAAAGACTTGATAGCTTGGAATCATTTGACACGTTGATTTTGATCGGAACATTAATTAATGTTTAGAATCACTGAAATTCAGTTTCTGACGGGAAACTGAAGGAAAAATTTTATAGACGGTTTTTTAAAGAATTGTAGCAAATATTAACTTTATCATTATTTTTTAATTGATATCTCAACAAATTTTGATATATTCTGGTAAAATTTGGAGTTTTGACAATTTTTGATTTTTCAAGGGGTTGAATTATTACTTCGTCAATTTTGTAAGTTAAATTATTGTTTGGTTAATTTCTCAAGGGGTTAAATTATTATTTCATTCATTTTGGAAGTGGTTGAATTATTACTTGATTAATTTTTTAAGGAGTCAAATTATTATTTGGTTAATTTTTTAAGGGGTTAAATTATTATTTCATTAATTTTTCAAGGGGTTGAATTGTTATTTGATTAATGTTTTAAGAGATTCAATTATTATTTTACTAATTTTGCAAGAGGTTAAAATATTATTTGATTAATGTTTTAACAGGTGAAATTATTTCATTAATCTTTAAAGGGGTTAAATTATTTAATCAATTTTTCAAGGGGTTAAAGTATTATTTGATTAATGTTTTAACAGATGAAAATATTATTTCATTAATTTCTCAAGGGGTTAAATTCTTATTTAATTAATTTTTCAAGAAGTTAAATTATTATTCACTTTTCATTTTCATTATAATAAAATAATTTTCTTATGTTAGTTTCAGTGTTATTAATAAAATCTTTTCCTCCTTTTCCATATATTGCATTAACCAACGTCTTTGACCTACGACAGAGAAAATAAATAATTTTCTGTATTAAAACAAGGTATGCTATACTTCATCGCCCTCCATTTTGCATCCTTAACACCGATAAACCCTCCCAATCAAATAATCACCGTAAAGGATCCTCTCCAAACGTATTCGCTCCTTAAAATGAAAAAGTGCGAAGCCAAACGCGCCCTAACATTAAGCAAGAATGGTCTAGTGCGTTTAAAAGTTTTCTTCTCATTAAGACTTATTCCCCAGGGATCTCGGCGGGCACACAACGCGGGCACAAAGAGTGGCGCTGTTCTCCTTCTCCTCTCTAGCAGTTAGAAACACATTTATTAACGGCAGCTCATCTCATCTCGCTGTTAAGTACCAGTAAGAGAGTGCTCTTCCACCCCCTTCCGTTATCCTCTCGCCAACAGTTCTCATTCACTTTGGTAGCTGTCCCGTCCAGGGGAGAAAGAAAAAAGACGTCACATCGTCGACGCCTTATTAATCCGCGTGCCGAGGAAAGAAGGTGTTCGTGGGAGGGTGGCCCTCTGCAGAAATTAAAAGAACAGAGGGTATAATGTGAACACATCCATTCCGTGACCCTCTTTTTCTCTCTCGCTGTCCTCGTCCCTTCTTCGTTAGCCGACACGACACCATTAAACACGCTGTTTCACGCTTTCCCTAAACGTCACTCAGGCTGGACGTCGTCACGGTTTCTTCAAATCCGATGTACACGTTTATTCCCGATTCTCTGTTTCCGTTCTTCTGCGGGAATCCCCTGGACCTTTCATGTTTAATGCCTCTGAAACTGCGCGGGTACTTGCGACCAAATAAATAATGAAAGCTCAAAATGCTGAAATACTGCAGACAATGGAAAGGCATAATTGATCGTTTGAATTTGTTTAAAATTGAGGATCCACGAGATATCGAAGAATATTAAAATATTGGACATTTCAAGGTTTTTTGTATCTTAGATCACTTTGGACACGAAATTTAAAATGCAGTTACATAATAAGGAAAGAAACGATAAAACTTGAGTTAATAGACGCTGATTATCTGGATGAGAATCTGAATTTCAAGAAAACCACAGTAACAAATTTTGTAAATTAAAATAAGCAACTTATCAAGTGGTCATTTGATCGCTTGGATCATTTAGTGATATATGATATACGATATACGATGCATGATATATGGCTTATGGAATATGATCCATGACATGACATGTGATATATGATATATGATACGTGATATGTGATATACAATACATGATATGTGACATGTGATATATGATGTATCATATACAGTATATGATATATGATATACGATGCATGATATATGGCTTATGGAATATAATACATGACATGACATGTGATATATGATATACAATACATGATATATGACATGTGATATATGATATATCATATACAGTATATGATATATTTAGTGTTAAGTTGTTTCGGTACTACAGGAATTGTTAAATTGTTCAAATAACGTATGTCATGAGATTATTAAGTATGTATGTGAGATTATTTATAAGTATATCATACATGTGTATCATAGTAACAGATTTTTTCTACAGACAAAAATGGCCGACCAATCTATTTCAACAGACAAAATAATTTGATAAAACAACCAAAACTAAATAATCTTGAAAAATATTCGAGCTTAGTGGCAAATTATTGATAAAACGCTGCAGTCCGATAAGGGCTAATCTCTTGACTGATATGAATTTAGTGCTACTTTACCGCCAAGTACTTCGATATTTTATTCTATGTCATTAAACTGTCTACATTTGAAAATGTGTCATACGTAGAATACACCGATACGTAAAATCTTAATACGAAAAAATACTGCTTAATAAACATAAATTTTGGTAATTTATGAAAAGTACTGAATGTAATATGCGTGATATTGTATAAATATTTATGACAAAATATATGCATATCTAAAGGTTAATTTATGAACATAAGCATATCTACAAATTTATTTATCATCGCCACTAGACGGCGCATAAAATCGAGACTGACTTTCTCCCTAGTACTGAACGAGCCCTCCGACACAAACCGTCACAAACTTACAGAATTATGTACTGTTGTGTATATACTATGTGCACGCTATTTTCTGATATACTACTGTGATCAAAAAGTAAGGTGAATTTGTTTATAAAATGAAAAATTTATTTATTGCTCTAAATCAATCTCATAACTCTCTAAGTATTCCTCATCCGACACAAAAGATTAACTTATATGCAAAATCGAGTTTACACAATTAATTTTTATTTAACTTTACCTTAATATTTTACATTTAACTTAATAAATTAATGTTAACTAAATAACTCCCTCGCACAAAATAATTTCTCGTAACGAAATTACTCAGAAATGACTAAAAAATTTGAAAGAACGCGTAGCTGGAGCGTAAACGAGAAAGTCGGTAAAACTTTTGTGTTCGATAGAACAAGAAACCGTGAGATTTTGGGTGGGATGAAAAAGGGAAATACGGCAATCCCGGGAAAAGCAAAGGCGAGCGTCGCAGCAAAGATGGCAAACGAGGACGTTAGCCGAATAATGCAAAACAAACCTCATTTGAGATATAGTCCAGCATTTGTCCATATTAAGGTGTGTTGTCGGCATGGCGGCGCTTTCATTTCGTGTGTATGCTGGTACGCTTTTGAAATTATATAGCGAGAGCATCAGTCGTCGTTAGTCAGTTTCCTGCCGCATTCCGGCGTTAACTATGTGTATCTTCAGCACCCGTTACGTAGCCATTTATCAGTGAGCTCCTCCATACGCGTTATTTTCCCGCGTTAAGATGCACAGTTCCGCGGGTAATATTTCAGTTGGCTATGGCGACACATCGTCCGCGAATTTGCTCGTCAACATCTCAACGTATCTTTGCGCTAACCAGATACATACGTTACGCGATTTGTCTCTAAAGTTTCTCCGTTGTGAAAGCAAACGATAGGGTAATTGTACCTAATGCCGCACTCCAACATCTCTACATAAGCACCAAATCTTTCGTTATAAAAAAACTATCATGAATTATTGTTATAAAAATCACATTTGATGTTTAAGTAGATTTTTCTATTATTGATGCCTGATAGAATTCCATTGGTGATGCTGAAACTTTTGGACACGTATTTAAAATGGAGAACCACAATGCAATAGGATAATACGTTCGAAATGTATTAAATTAAATCGGTGAAATTATAAATAATATTGTTTGTTAATAACATTGTACTATTTTGTATAATTATAGGACCAAATTGACGTTAAGGATCAAAATTAAAATATGTGATTTTCGAAATTAAAAAAGTCCTTATTTCTCGTAAGGAATAGCGTGAGCATGTATATAGTGTCCACATGTAGATTTGGATCAAATCTGTACATCATTTAGATTTTAATTGACGTCGTTTAAATGGTGTGAACTGCAGTCTGAGTACAGTAACACGGCATAACTTGTTGAAGACACCTGAAGGATTTGCGAATTTGAAAATCATGCCTAATTGAAATTCTTGGAGAGTAATGATCTAAGTAGTCAAGCGAAGCTGCTTGAACTTATCCAATTTGGTTCTCTCTCGTAGACGATCAACGTCGTAATCGGTGACCCGGTTCGTAGCTGCACAGCAGCAAAACTTGGACCCTTCTAGCGTTACCCTCCCCTTCCCATGATCGTCCTGCCATGGTTGTTGTCTTATTAGTTTAGAACTTAGGCTTAATATAAAGTTGCGTGTGTCGTCCATGATGGAAGTCGGGTCTGGAAGACAACGTCTCCAAGTTTCCCCGCTTGGAAGAATATAGTTACTATTGCGTATTCTAAATTTTATGACACTGTTGTACATTTTTGCTCTTTTACTTCCATGTTATTGCTAGTTTATTAATGTTTCTCCTAATTTGTTACATCGAGATTTTGTTAAAGTTTTGTCTAGTTAGTCTTGGATGTTAGCTAAGTCAGTGCTGAATGTTACTTGAATAATTACACTTAGGACAAAATATAACTTGTGGCGGTTTCACTCATCGCTACTAGACGTCGCATTAGACCGACACTTTCTCGCAAGTACTCAACGAGCCGTTCGACACAAATCGCCACAAACAGTATTATGTACTGTTGTGTACATACTATGTGTACGCTATTATGTGTACTATGTACACACTATTGTGTTACTATGTATACTATGAATAAGTAGTTAAAGAATGGCCATAACTTCCTAAACCCAAATGAATAAAAATGGGGTTGGTTACCCTTAACAATGTAACCTAATATGTTTCACATAATATTTAACATCACTCCACTTTACGGTTCAAATTTGGCGCGCTTCAGTGTTAAGCTATTTATGTCTTCATTTGTATGGTTACATGCATAATTATTACTGTAAAATAATACGTAATTACTAAAATAATACGTTATTACTGTAAAATTATACTTAATCGTATAATCTAAAGAAATTGCGCCACTTTATCATATAACGTGTTGTTGGGATGTGTGGACGATGTACACCATAGACCAAAGAATCCCTAACCAAGACGTCGACATAAGTAAACAGAGACAGTTCATCAGGAACAAAAGCCGATAGCAGGTAACGACCGTTATACGCGTCGTTTTGCAGCGAGAAAGAGGTGGAGGGAGGCCCGTTAGGTGGTCGACGTCGGGTGTAAATTTGCATTGAACGAAATGAGGCGCTATGGGGCATTCCAGTCCGAAGTTAATAGCTTTCCAACGATTAACTGTATCTCCCCATCCACCAGGTTCACCCTGTTCCTCTCTTTCCCCTGGGTCGTTCATTCGACGCGTCATGCTTCGTTCGTTGTCCCGTTCCCGCCGACTTTGCTCCTCTCTTTCTCTCCTCCCCCTTCGTCACTTACCTATATCGTTCTAATAATATATGTTCGGAAGGTCGCGAAATAACTGACTTTCCGTGTCAGAAACGACGACACGGCGATCGCGTTGTTCAACAATCGATGTCACCATAATTTGGCAGAGGATTTTGCGTCGGGACACCAACACACGAAGTTCAATGCCAACACGGAGCAAAGGGATCGCGTGCAGTTAGGTGCAAAAGGCGACGCCTACCGTGGCCGCAGCCAATAGTTTCCAGGCACGGAAAGGCGCCACGGGGGTTATAGGGCATAATTTAGTGGACAGTTTGATATACAAACAATCTTTAATGAAATTCTTGGTGTTCATTAATAACGCATTACAGCCTCGCGCCGGTGTCGGCATCGGTACCCCGGAATCCCATACCCTCATCCCCTACTTTTACCCCTACGCCTTCCTCTCTAACCCTCCATCGTGACGTTCTCCGACAACCTTTATCGTCCCCGCTTTACACTAACTCTTTTACTCTCTCTTCTGCGAAAATTTTGCCACGTCTCGTCGACGAGAGCCGCTTAACTCGCCATTCTACATTCACGTTATGACTGCCCGTTTCCGTTCCGCCTCTTGTTTGGTCTGATGGAACTGAGAAATTGAAGTGCACGAAATTGTTAAAAATGATATCGTTCTTTTTCATCGTATAGTATTTATTTCACAGCTTTCTTTTGCAATTTTGTTCATGCAAGTTTAGGGGGTTAGTTCGACTATTATTCGGTGGATGCTCAGATACTTGCTGTGATGCAAGATGATTGCTATGATGTTGGGTGATGAAAGGTAAAATGGTTGGTTTGCATTTGGTGATCTTTAACTACATGAATTATTGTTAGACAGAGTTTACTAAGTTGCTACGTTCACTAAGTTTATTAAAAATGTAAGGAAGATTTGATATAAACTGCGAGTGCGTCACGAGGGTAGCTCATTATGGGAGAAAGTGGTACATTAAATTTTCTTTTGAAATATTTTTTACACGTATTTGGACAATTTTGTATCTGCCATATTTTAAGAATTTTTTTATCAATTTTTTATTAATTTGAAGTTTTGTATCTATTACAGTTTCAGAATTTTGTATTTATTATATTTGAGAAATTTTGTATCTATGAAATTTTTCAGTTAAGAATCACTCATTTGAATTTGACATGAGTTATCATAAGGATGACTGATAAAATGATGATTATTCGATAAAACATGATTTCCAGTATCTTTTTTTAGGAGTACCCTGTGAGTGTTGATGTTATTTCTTAATATATTTTATTAGATAGTAAGAATAGCTTATCAGGTATTCAATTTTGTGTTTTTCAAGAGAAACAATGCAATTTTCTCTATTAGACGAATTATAATATTTGAAATACGTGTATTTAAAATAGAAATAATATTACAAAGTAAATTTGTGAATGAACAGTTGTCGAGAATAGACAGTGCATATTTATAAAAATGAAATTTCCAAATGATGCCATTAGGGTAAGTAAATCTAATCTTTATGCGAGGATATTTGTGACGAAATCACTTTACTAATAGAAAATATTTTCTTCGTCGTTGATATGTACTTTATTGAATGTTCGAAATTTAAGAATTTGTTGGTTTACATAATCGAGGATATGCACATTTGATAATTTAGGAATTTAGGAATTGAAAAAATTGACAATTAAGGTATTCAGATTTTTGGAGGTTTAGAAACTTGACCATGTGACAATTTAGAAATATGGAATTTAGATTCGGAAATTAAAAGTTTGGAAATTTAAGAACTTGAAATTTTGCAAACTTGTGTTTGCAAAAAATAATTTTGAATCTGGTCATTTAATAATTTGAAAATTTAAAAAATAAAAAATTTGGGAATGTGTTAATTTTCAAATTTAGGAATTTGACAATTGAACAGCTAAACATTATTTCATGTTCAAATTTAAAAATATAGAAACATAAAAATTTACTAAAATTATAAAAAATAATGAAAACTGTCATAAAATAAATTACTAATCCAATATTGAATTTAAATAAGGACTCAACAAAAACTGTATTAAATCGTAAGAAAATCACATTCACAAACATGCTACAAAAATGTATTCTTCAACAAGAAAATACTTCACAAAAGTAAACAAAATATTGTGTTGAGATTTCATCAACAATAATACATAAAAAGTTATTTTTCACAACAGCAAATGGACGTTCTAAAGCTGGTCTTATCACGGGATTTAAATATTACTTAGAGCTGTTGAGAGATCTGATAAGAACCGTGTGTGGTGAAGACAGATATCTTAATAACATTAATGATTAAAATATGTACAAATAACGAGCATTACAAAACTTACACAAAACGAAAAATAATAAATTTTATAAAGAAATATCAATACACTTTTAATTTTTTAACCACTTTAATATCGCTTTTTTAAAACACTGTACTATATTTTTAATTTTTAAACTATTTTTTATTATCACTTCTTTTAATTAAAAGACTGCTATATTTTCAACCACTTCTTTACTATGATTTTTTTCATTTAAAACACTATATTATATTTCTAACCTCTTAGTTTATCAATTTTTAATTTATTAATAATTTTAATATAATTATTTTCATTTAAAAAAATGTACTATATATTTAACCATTAGATATAAAATTTTAATCTATTCAGAACAACTTTTTGTCGTTCGCAATAACAGCTCATTGTTATTAATTAATAAAATTATTTCCCTAATATTTGTAATATTATCACGCTAATAATTACCGAAAGACATGTAACAATCTCAAAAACCTGAAAAACATTGAATTCGAAATATTTAAAAAGCAGTTATACAAATCATTTTGTTGCGGACTGTACTAACTTTCCAAGCCACACTCCGGTCACTCCCATTCGCTTAAACGATATCTTAACGACGTTATCGATATATCGTTAAGTATCAACAAGATATAGATAACTTATCGATAATTGATACCAGTACTATTTCATAGTCGCTATAAATACTCACAGTAGTTGAAACGAAACGTTAATCGTAACACCGTTGTGAATCAAATATGTCGCGTAAGACACGAGTGAAACGTAGCAGTGTGTGGTTGTACTTCACCGACTGCAGCGAAGATTTCGACATCAAGACAGCCAAATGCAACGTGTGCGAGAAGGTGGTACCCTATTCCGGCAACACGTCGAATTTGTGGTCGCACATTCGCATATATCACGCGAACGTCGTTCACAATTCTGAAGAATCGAACGCAGAACCGAACGTTTCGGAATGCGAGAGGATACGAACGATGTCGAACATCGACACAATTTTAGAAGCAGGACCCTCCAGAAACGAGTATCCAAAACGCAAGTGCAACGAGGACTCCGACACGTATCCGGACACGAAACGGGCGAAGGACATAAACGAATCTCTCATCCTGATGATCAGCAAAGACTGCCATCCATTTTCGATTCTCCACGACCCAGGATTCGTTCACTTTGTCCACACGTTGAATCCATCGTACGAAATTCCGGAGAAAAACGTGTTGATCGACCAGTATCTCCCTCGGCTCTACGAGACAAAGTGCCAGGAAATACAACGGAGACTGTCGTGCGCTAACGACGTTCACTTAACGGTCGATCTGTGGACCGACAGCGATCGACAGGTGTCGTTTCTGCAAACGACCGCGCATTATTTATGGTCCGCAAGATTGTGCCACAATGTCTTGCAAACTGTACACTTCGGGGAACACTCTACGAAAAATTTCAGGGACGCGTTAACACGGGCGATAAAAACCTGGGACATTTCGTTGAAAACGAAAGTGGTCGTCAGCGACGACGGCAGTGTCGTAGCGGCGATAAATAAGACGAACCTGCGACACATCTTTTGCTTCGGTCGCAAACTTAACCTCATCGTTCTGAACGCGTTGAGAACGGTTTCTGGGATTTTGACAAAGTGTCGCGACATCGTTCGCGTGTTCAAGAGCAACGACGCGACGGAGTTGCTGCTGAATTTACAGATACGAGAAGGAGCTGCAAGGCCCGTTGGCATGAAAATAGACGTTCCGACGATGTGGACATCGATTTATTTGATGTTAAGTCGGTTTTTGGAGCTGCAGAACGTTTTACGCATGGCTCTCACGGAGATAAACGAAACGTCGCAGATCGAGAATGAAGAATGGAAAATAATTGCTGGCATCGTCGCCATCTTGAAACCGCTGTACGAAGCGACGAAGGAAATGGCGGACGAAGATTACGTAACTGTTTCGAAGGTTATTCCTATCATCCGTTGTATTGAATTTGCTTTGAAGAACCTTGCAGATTTACCGGGACCCGCTAAAGAACTGCAATCGGTTTTATTGAGGGAAATAAATGCAAGTTTCTCGAGTATCGAAGAAACTTCGATTTATGGCATTGCGACGCTGTTGGATCCTCGATATAAGCACGTTCCCTTCGAGTCTGATAACTGCGTGAAGAAGATTCAGAACGAAATATTGCTGGAATGTCACGATGCGGATACGGATGGGATTGATTTAGAAAACAGCGAGTTAGTTTCGTATGAAACTAATTCCTTGTGGGCACATTTCGATGAAAAGGTTAAGAAGGTCGGAGAGAACGATCCTTCCTCCTCGGCTAAACTCGAGTTAGAAAGGTTTCTACAGTCGAAGATACTCAACAGGAGGTGTGATCCTATTGCTTGGTGGAATACGGAGGGAAACAAGTTTCCGAAACTTAGGAAAATGGCGCTGGAATATTTGTGCATACCGGCTACGGCTGTACCCACCGAAAGGATTTTTCGAAAAGCTGGGCTAACTTTTTTGAACAGAAGAATGCGGTTACAAGCAAAATATGTTGATATGCTAACTGTTCTCAGCTCGAGTTAAAATTTAAATAAATCTTTTTTGAAGGACTGTTGTATTATGTTATTTAAATAGTAAAATTATTGGTGATTTAGGTAAAAATTTCTTAACTTTAATTCTTAATGATCTTGTTTGTATTTTTTTTAACTAGAAATTATTTATATTTAATTGAAGTGATTTAAGTGATTTTGGAAGGTTAAATTTGTGTTATTTTTGTTAATTATTAGTCGAATCTTGTTAATTATTTTATACTGAAAAGATATTATTTTATAGGAAATGTTTAGTAAACTGAAGATCATTTTTATCATTGCTGAATATTTTGGGTTAAATAATTTAGTAAGAATACAATTTTTTATGAATGTTATATATTTTGATAAATTTATAACTTTTATAGTTTGCTAAATCACAATTTATAATTTTTATATTTTGCTAAATCATAATTTATCACTTTTATATTTTTGCTTGTTATTGCCTAATTTCTATTTAAAATTAAAAATGAATAAAATTTTATTTATTAACATTATAATTTTTAAATCTCCATTTATTAATATTTTATTATTTTTAAATTTTTAGTTATTATTCTAGCATTTTAAATTTTTATTTATTAATATTTCTATCAAATATTAGCATAGGCCTAAATAATCAAATTTGATGAATCATTTACGTATAAGAAACAAAAATTAAGTGCGTTTATTAAAAAAGACGAATACAAGAAAATTGAGTATTAGCAAAGTAACTTATTAATTTTTGAAAGATTTCAATAATTTCGTAGCGCGATCACATATTTCTAGATCCACACCTGTACCTAATCGCACTTTGCTCCATATAATTCGGATTATCGATACTTCTATGACATTATCGGTATGTTTGTTATTTTCGATAATTTATCGAAAATCGATAGTAGTATCTCTATCTGCGTTATCGATTCTGCTAAGGTCATAATATCGAGCGTATTAAAAAGACACGTGTATTGAACGCAGGTATTATTTCATGTATTAACGTATCTTTTTCTTGACTTCTGTAATTTTTAATGCATCGATATTTGAGGACTTAAGTATATTGTACATACTTTGAGAAACAGAAATATCGTTCCGAATATATATATTAAAAATGTGAATAATTATAAAAACTCCAATTTCCTCAAGAGTGTCCTCAAAAGTTCCCTTCATTCGCTTTTCATATAAATAATTAATTTAACTAAAATTTGCAGCGCCGTCACATATGTCACATATCAGATAAGAACAAGTGTACTTAATCTCACAATCTCATCTCCTAATCTATTAGTTTTTCTAATTGTTTCGATACTAAGAGTCCTCAAAAGTTCCTTTCTTTTGCTTTTTCTTTAAATAAGTAATTTAATCGAACGTGAAATGTTGTTCACATACGTCACATATGAGATAAGAACAAGGATACTTAATCTTACAATCTCATCTCTTAATTTATTAGTTCATATAATTAATACTAAGAGTTCTCAAAAGTTCCTTTCATTTGCTTTTCCCTTAAATAATTAATTTAACCGAATTTCTAACGTCGTTCACATATGTCACATATGAGACAAGAACAAGGATACTTAATCCTTTAATTTCCTGTCAGCATATATCGATATCTCAGCATTAAGATCCCTTGAAAGTACCATTCGATTGCTTTTCCCATAAATAATTTAACCACATACGATCGTTCACATACGTTACATATGACATAAGAACAAGGATACTTAATTTTTATTTCTACTCAATTTGCAGAATATGACCAGCATTTGTATTAATAATTATACTTTGTTAAAGTAACATATGTCACATACGAGAAACGCTATTCGAAACATGTAAGGAAGAGGAAAGTTCAAAATGACAAACGATTAAATCGTAATATCCAATACGATATCACATGTGACATAAGAATAAGAGTAATTAATTTCAATTTTTACTGAATTTGCAGCTGACATATGACCACCATTTGTATCAATAATTATATTTTGTTAAAAATAAACAACACATGTCACATACGAGAACGATATTCGAAGCATGTGAGAAAGAGAAAAGTCGAAAGTGTCAAACGATTAGCTCTTGGTGTTAGATGCATCACATATGACCTTGGTTAACGCATTAATTATTACACCTTGTTAAAAATAAATAATGCACATGAAAAACAATATTGGGGACATGTAAGGAGTAGGAAAATTCAAACAAAGTGACAAACGATTAATTTGTGGTATTCGATGTGACGTCACATATGACCTTGGTTAACGCATTAATTATTACACCTTATTAAAAATAAATAAAGCATATGAGAAACAATATTGGGGACATGTAAGGAAAATCCAAACAGAGTGACAAACGATTAATTCGTGGTGTCCGATGTAACAAGGGACGAAAGCTAATAGGCTTTCCGGTGCAACGTTGAAACAGCAGTTCGTTTTAGGGTGGACGATACCGGTGGCTACGGTTAATGAATCGACGTAATCAGGGGTGTGTGTGAGGGGGTGGTGTTCAAGCGACGAATGACAATCGAGTTTTGTATTAATGTCCGTCCATGCCGCACCCATGGTCCCTGA
The DNA here is from genome assembly GCA_036983795.1 of Megachile lagopoda. Lineage (NCBI taxonomy): Eukaryota > Metazoa > Arthropoda > Insecta > Hymenoptera > Megachilidae > Megachile > Megachile lagopoda. The sequence goes on from CM072793.1 coordinate 2,438,043, forward strand.
CGCGTTGCGTACGACAGTCACCATCAGCCTGATCGTTCGTTTAATCAAGCGAGCCGCTAACACGATTAACTTATTGCGTATTCCCGTCATTCCGTACGCGTGAGACACGAATCAACGATACACAAACGTAATACCCATTACGGTCATTCTATTGTATATCATTCTCTATCCGGCTTTTGTTTCTTCCTCTCTGTTTACCCACCTGTCGCGTTACATGCCCGGTGTCTTTTCGACGAATCATTTGGGTGCGCTCCACGATTTGATCAAGGCAATTTACCTATTTTTTTTAATTAAACGATCCATAACACTGGCGTTTTCCTTTTTATCGTCCGTGACGTTCGAACTGTCGGGACACTTCTATAGGGTGTCTCACGAAAGTTTCTGTTATAAGCAATTGCAAACCATGAACTTTTTATCAACTTCTATCGGATCGAAAATTCTTAATTCTTAGGTTATTCAGGTGACTGGGTCAAATTTGCAAAAAGGACGTCAAAATGTTACACTACTAACATGTGATCTTTGCAAGAAAGTATGTTCCGAAATTTGTAAAAAGGACATCACTATGTAACCCTCGTAAAAATTCGGATTTCGTTGCTCCTATACACTTACAAGCTTCTTACGTGTTACAACCCCAAAGCATAATTCGAGGCCCCTCGGCGCCAAGTCCACATATGCTCATAAACGAGACTGTCCACATCCGGTCACCCCAAGACATAAAACTCAGTAGACAAGAAGGCGATAAACACCCAGATCTAGAAAAACCTCCCAGGTGCAAAAAGAGCACCCATCATCCCTTTAGTTAGAAACGAGTGCAACTCACGACGGGTCATTATCGTTATACGGACGCTTCAATCTTTTGTTCCCGCAAACTGCATTTTGAGGTGTATCTTTTGAAGACGGTCGGTTTATGCCGCAGGACGGAAGTGTCCGGAGGCGCCAATGTCCGCATGCATGAGCGATGCAAGCGCATAAACTGCGTACAATGTGAAAGATCGGTTAGGCGGAAAGGTTATGAAAGAGAAACGAAAGAACAGAGAGGAATGATATCATCGGTGTCGGTATGGGGAGGGACGATATAGAATTTTAATATAGTGCTTTACGAGCGCGATTGTCCGCCATTTTATGGCCGCTATAGGGCGGCTATTTGAATTCTTAGATCTGCATACTTTGCGGAATTGCGTAGTCCGGCTGGCACGACGATGAGTGAATCCTGGCGAGCCTGGACAGCCTCATCAAGCGTGTCCTGCTTCTGCCGTTCGTTGGACTCCTCTGTGGGGTGGGAAGAACTTAAGGATTAATTGAACGGAATACATTATTGCTTTGATCTGATTCATAACCTACAACTTACCATAACTTACAATTAGTTGCGTCATTCGCAGCTGACTGGTCTAATGTTAATATTTCTGCATAATGACTGCAGAATTAGGTACTTTTTATTCAGAAAGCCTTGATTTTGCAGATTACAATTAGTATTGAATCCTAAATTGAATTGCGGCGAAAATACGAGTGTGGGTTTGTTTCGAACTGTAGTGCGTCACGGGTGACGCGATATTATGGGGCAAGGGGTTAGGCGATATTCGGGTGAGGCTAAAGGTCACGTATCGGAGAGACAATATAAAATTTATGTTGTAGAGGTTTCTGCAAATGGCTGAGGAATATAGGTGGTTAAATTATTATATTCAGATAATAATTAATATTTAAATTATATTCAAACTTTGATGGATAGATATTTTAATGTTGTATACTATTTTTAATATAATGTATGTAATTATAGTATAATATTTTTACAATATAACATACACATATTGTATAATATATTTAATTACAATATTGAATATATTATCCAAAAATATATTTCACTGAATATAAAAGTAATTATTAAAAAGATCAATATTTATTTGTAAATGCACCTAGTGTTCTAAATGTACCTTGTGTGGAATTCATATGAAACCCCATAGAAGTGCCATTTGATTACCATAGAATTCGAGTTTCCTCAAAGGGATTATTAATTTTTTTCCTCTCACGTTTCCCGAGTTTTCAGCATAATCGATTCGAGAACGGGAACAGCGCTCTTTATTAGCGTGAAAGTGACTTACGATTGTTATTGCCATACCAAACGGTCTCGTTGGATCATTTCACTGCAAGATAAACGCCATTGTAGTCACAGGGAGGATAACGAATATGCTCCCTTTATTGATACCAGATACATGGAATTTTATTGCGTCATTACCGGCAGAATTATGGGCACATTTAAATTCTGAATCTCCTTCGTTAGCTTATTAGAATCATTACTGGCACGACTTATTGCACACTGGCGATATTTTATCGCCCGGACCGAAGGAAGTTTCCCTACTAGCACTTAAAGCATTCAATTTTCCACCATGGGAAAATCCATGATAAAAATGATATTTAATACTGTTCACGCTAAATTACCGATACCAAGTTGCTTCAAAATTAATTAGGACTTTGTCAAACTTTTTTAAAAAGTATGGACCACATTTTATTTTGAATGCTTAACATTTCTGATTATGTTCAACAATTTTCATTTTTTTATTACTTCCAAGATATCTTGTAATATAGGAGAAAAAGTTAAAAATCTTGGTAAAAATGGAATTTGCAATATAATTTGTGAAGGGCGACCATAGATTAAGTTTTGTACTTTGCTACCAAGATAAAAATTTTTCTTAAAGGGTTCCTGTATTTATGGATCTCCTGAAAATTAGTTTTCATGCAAATCAGCTGAATATTTACAACACGCCAAATTAACGTTAATACGAATTATTTAAAGAATGTTGCCCATAACTTTCAGCCGTATACATCGGAACAAGTTACTAGACATCAAGAATATACCAACACGATATCAAGAATATAGCAACACGATATCAAGAATATACCAAGAGACAGGAGATAGCAAGAGTTTAAAGATGAAATAAAAGTGTCGAATTGAAGCGTGTTTTAATTGATCAAGAGATTCAGATTATCCGGAACAAGTGAGGAGAACGAAGGAGGTACGGAGGATCCCGAAGGATGAGTAGAAAGTAGTCGAAAGGAGGGGAGGGGCTCTCACGATATAAGCCGTATCAGTTATAATTTACAATGTTATGGCGATTTTATGTATATCTTGCCAGAGCTGTTCTCCCCCGCGCTGAGAAGTATTATTTAAATTAAACGGGGCTAAACTAAGCGAACCGTCGGCATCGAAGTGGCGGAGAGAGAGAGGTGCCGCGGTGGTATGCAAATTATTATCGCGGGGCGATAATTTAAATGCATATTTCGCCTCCTATATCATTTTATTATTGCCAGCCAAGTTAAGTTCAGTTCGTGGGCGAGCGTTTACGAGAACCGCCACGTCCTGTAACCACCGCCGCCACCATCACAACGGTACAGCTTGTATTAGAAACGCTATCGAAGCGTTTTCCCTTATATAATCCTCATTGTTACTGCCTGCGGGACCATAATATCCTGTCGGGTAACGGCTACCGGCCAGGATTAATACCCCAACGACTAATTGTATACCGCAGGAAGTGCCAGCTCATCCACCTTTGCTTCTGTCTTCAAGATATCCTTCTGGTCTGCCTATGCTGTGTCACTTTTGCGCCTAATGACTCACTCGATTAATGATATTTGCTGTCTTATTCGACGGACAGATGTGATCGATCGAGGGGATTCGTTTGCTGGGTTATTGGAGGGTCATTCTTCAGCAATTGCAAGTACTTCTGCATCTATTACAATCGATATGGAATTTGGTCTGCTAACGGGAGCAGGTCTCTCAAACTTTTAGGTCCTCAATTTTCTAGATTTTCTAGAGCTCCAAGTACCGGGGTCCTCAAGTTTTTACGTTCCTAAATCACTAAATTTCTCAATTTTTATGTCTCAAAACGCCAAGGTCCTCATTCCTAGATTTCCATATCTCAAGATTTGAAAGTACTATGATCTCCAATTTCGTAGATCTATAGATCTCTAAACCTCCAAATTCCTAGATTCCTAAATCCCCAACTCAGTAAATTTGTAGATCTCCAAATTTCTAGGCTGATTGCTAAATCACCAAATTCCTAAATCTCCATATCTCAGTATCTTCACACACCAAAGTCTCAAAATTTCTAGGTTTCTAGATCCTAACTCCTCAAATTCCTAAGTCTTCATATTTGAAGATCCTCACATACCAAGGTCCCCCAATTTGTAGGTTTTTGGATCTTTAAATCACCAAATTCCTAAATCTCCATACATCAGCATCTCCACATGCCAAAGTCCCCTAATTTCTACGTTCTTAGATTGTTCTCCATATTTGAAGGTCTCCACATACCAAAGTCCCCAAATTTGTAGGTTTTTGGATCTCTAAATCTCCATACATCAGCATCTCCACATATCAAAGTCTCCTAATTTCTATGTTCTTAGATCCCTAACTCTCCAAATTCCTAAGTCTCCACATCTCAAGATCTCCACATATCAAAGTCTCAAAAATTCTAGGTTTCCAGATCCCTAACTTCTCAAATTCCTAAATCTCCATATTTGATGATCTCCACATACGAAGGTCCCCAAATTTCTATGTTTTTGGATCTCTAAATCTCCATACATCAGCATCTCCACATGCCAAAGTCCCTTAATTTTTACGTTCTTAGATCCCAATATCACCAAATTCCTAGATCTCCAATGTCTTCAAACTCCTATGTTCATCGATGTCTAAATCGCAAAATTCTTGCATTTCCACACTCCTAGATCTCCAAATACTAAGGTCCTCAAATTCCCAAGTTCTTAGATCCCTTTCCAAGTTCCTAGATTTTAACGTTGCTAGATCTGCAAATACCAAGGTCCCGAAACTTCTATATCCATATCCCTGTGTCCCCAAATTATCAACCCACGCCTAAATCCTCAAATATCCTAAGTATCTTGGCCATACTTTCCACCTGGAGGTCTCGTTCTCCCGCTGATTGCTCTCGCAACCAATTAGCACCGTGAATGTTCTCCCACGTGGCGCATTTAGTCCGGATTTCTATTTCGAGGTGCAGCAACGTTAAGTCGCGAGTTGCCAGAAACGAGATCAGACAGAGGAACTCAGTCATATCCATAGCCGCGTATCTCGAACCACGAAGAAGGGTTAAAACCTGGCTCGGGTAGTATTTTAATTCCTGACCGTTATCGTTCCGGTAGCCAGGGTCAGTAGCGAAAGATACATGTAAGTTGACCCCGCCCTCGAGACCTCTCCTGGACGCTTATGAATATTAATTTCACCCCGTTGCCCCCGCTTCACAACCCCCTAACCGAAAACAGACCCGACGGGAACAAATTAGATCTTTCCTTCCATACATTTCCCTTTTATTTCTACGGCTTCTCCTGGATCCCTGTTATCCCCTTTGCTTTCTTCATCATTCGAACCTGCGTATCTCTGGTTTCACGCTTCCGACTATTATTTAATAACAATTGTTAATTTTGTGGGTATATCGAACATTCTATATATCAAGAATTATAATAATCAAGATATATTGACATAGGGTGATTAATGACGTCCTAGCAGAAAATTGTGGATTGAAAAGATAGGTTAGGGCCGATGGTGGCAGATGTTACAAGATTTCAAGCTTGAGTTCAGTTTAGTTTCTTATTTCAGTATTTAATACAATTTTTAAGTAATTTGCTAGCAAAGTAGGCTAAATAGCAAAGTAGGCTCTTAGCAAAAATTGTGAAGTACAGTTCTATTTTAAATACAAGGTCGCAATCAGTGCAACACTTAAAATCCCACATTCGTCCTCAATACGTTTTGGTAAAAATGTATCGTTCCGTAATTAGCCTTTGCTCATACTCCCAGTAGGGTGATTACCCCTAAATTTATCAGAGAAGCATATATGTCTGAGTACATAAGTTTCATCGCACTTGTCAGAGGAACAAAAGTTGATGTGGACGTCGATGTGAACGATAAAAGGTGAAGACAATCTGGTGATTCATAAAATAGAACTCTTTTCCAGGGTGCATAGAAACATTGCCGAAGTTTCCTCACCAGTTGGCACAGTATTTAATCCGAGTGTGCGCTATCTAGCTAACGCACCATTCATCCGCGAGTACACGAAGCCGGCTACAGTTAACTACGCAGGGCCATACAACGAGTTTATCTTCAGTATCTTTCGGATGTCAGACGACCCTTGGTATTTCTTGCAGTTAGTTTCCAGGCCGCGACTCCGTGTGATTTCGAAGGGTGCGTGTTTCCAGGCCCAGGTTTCCTTGTACTACACGCTCAGGTAGGCTACCAGTACGCGTGCATTCTCATAAACACCGACGTGTACACGTACGACCAGATAGAGTTCCCTCTGAATCTGGCAATCTCATAACAGGGAGTTAAAACCACAGCACGAATGTCGTATCTTAGGCTGTCCTGACTCCCTTACGAGACTTTCTCTCGCTTTCCAACCGCCATGGATATTATTATCAGTACAAGTTTCATTTCGGATAGGAGTCTCCTCAGGCGTACCCACCAACGTGCAAATTTCACTCGCCACATTCAAATTTGAACTATGAAATTCGTTTCCTTCGGAATGCTGATTACATAGAACGCTGAACTTCACAATTTTTGCCTGTCTTTTGTTTAGGTTGCCTACGTAGATAGGTTAAGTAGATAGATCAGATTAGAAGGTAGATACGTTCAGTAGGAAGGATAGATACGTAGGTTATGTACATAGGTTAAGTAAGAGGGACAGATAGACTAGGCAGTAGATTAACTGTGTGAGTCTGATTAGTTATGAAGGTAGTCTAGGTAGGTAGATAGGTAGGTTATGTAGATAGGCTAGGTAAGTAGGATAGATACGCAGTAGATTAGTAAGTGTGCGAGTCTGATTAGTTAGGAAGGTAGGCTAGGAAGGTAGATAGGTTATGTAGATATGTTAAGTAAGTAGGATAGATAGACTAGACAGTAGATTAGTAACTGTATAAGTCTGATTAGTTAGGAAGGTAGGCTAGATAGGTAAATAGGTCAAGTAGGGAAAATAGATAGGCTAGGTAAGTAGGACAAATAGATAGACCAGATAGGTAAATTAGTAAGTGAGTTTGATTAGTTAGGGAGGTACGCTGAATAGGACAAGTAGGTAGGTGAGGTAACTTAGATATGTTTGATAGATCAGATAGGTAGATATGTTAAGTAGATGGGCCATATAGGTTAAGAATGTGATAAGCACGTTATGTAGGTAGATTAGATAGGTAGGTTAAGTAGATAGGTCAGAGAGGTACATTAGATAGATACATTAAGTGAATAGGTCAGATAGATAGATTAGGTAGATACATGAAGTGGATAGGTCAGATAGGTACATTAGGTAGATACATTAAGTGAATAGGTCAGATAGATACATTAGGTAGATACATGAAGTGGATAGGTCAGATAGGTACATTAGGTAGATACATGAAGTAAATAGATCAGACATTAGGTTGATCACACATGCAATTGATGTTAAAAATTTGAAATTGAAGTGTATTATAAAACTTGAGAAAGAGGTTTATATCGAGAGTGTAATCGACGATATAATCCGTGCGGAATGCAGGAAGCCGATGCAGCTAGACTCGTAACGTGGTAGTGAACCACAAAATGGGATTCGCAAGGGCGTTCGTCCTGGCTCGAAATAAATAAATAAATAACGCGGGTTACACGGGGCGTGTTTTCAACCAACCCGAGGCGGGACTTGCCTTACTACGTGGACGAAGAGGAAACCCGTACAACTTCGCAAGAACTTCTCGTCGCATCCTGAATTTCCTACAGTTGCGCATTCACACGTACACGAGAAGTCGGGCCTCCCGTGCACGACGTTGTTTCGGTTTGCCTTAATGGATTTCGCAGTAATTGTAAAATATCTCGCGAGTTACGCGCATGTGCATTTACAAGCGGACACGCGCGAGTATCCTTAATTGTTTGGCCCCACCGGTAATACCGGAAGTACGTATAACACGTAAGTTTTTGAGCTATATCACTGGTACGAATCTTGGTGAGGAAACGAGACTGAAAGATGTTTTATTGTGTCAGATGTACTGACACAGGGGAAGCTTCTGATACAGGGGAGGTTTATAATTTTTCATACTTAGAAATTTGGTAATTTTTATGTTTCAATATTGTTTAATTTTATGAAGTTTTCAAATTTTTTGTTACATATATGAATTCGGAAATTTCCACGTTTGCAAATTTGATACTAAATTTCTAAACTTGCAGATTTCAAGTTCATAAACTCCTACAATCTGGAATTTCCAAATTGTAAATTTCAAAATTATGAATTTCCAAATTGCAAATATCCAAAATTTCTAAATACCAAATTTCCATAATTTTCAAATTGCCAAATTTTCAGATTTCAAATTTTTAAATTCAAAAATTTCAAGTTTCCAGATTTCTAAATTTCCAAATTCCTAATTTCTAAATACCAAATTCGAAAATTCCAAATTTCCATAATTTTCAAATTCCAAATTTTCAGATTTCAAATTTTTAAATTCAAAAATTTCAAGTTCCCAGATTTCTAAATTTCCAAATTCCTAATTTCTTAAATTCCAAATTCCAAAATTTCAAATTTCCAAATTCCAAATTTTCAGATTTCAAATTTTTAAATTCCAAAACCCATAATTTCTAAAATTCTAAAATTTCAAGTTTGCAGACTTCCAAACTTTTAAATTGCAATTTTCTAAATTTCAAAAGTGCAAAATTTCTCAGTTTCCAAAATATCAAATTTCAGATTCTCCCGTTTTCAAGAAACCAAATTCTAAATGTCCAAATTCCAAAATTCCCAAATTCACAATCAAATGTACACAATCCACAAAATCCTATTAATATTTCAGTATTCCCAATAAATACTAAAAACCTTCAGACATTAACACATACACACTAATCATCTACGATCTGAATCACATATCCTACATCAATATTACATTAGAACAGTTATTATCAGTTCAACATCTACCAGTATCACACTATCAACAGATACGCCCATCTCCCATACTTCACTTCGGCGACAGATCATCTTAAAACAACCTTGAAACAAAAAAGTAACGCACAAATAAACTTGAATTTTCGGCTACGAGCACCCTCGCGTCATCCCCAATTTCGTACAAAGGATCGTTCCAACCGATGACATCCTTCTTGTACGACGAGTGACCATCGTGAATGCACGCGATGCATGTTGCACCATGAAAAATCGTTGTCCACGTAAACGCACGGTCCCGTTAAGTACAGCCTGGGCTGAAAAATAACCTGGCAAATTGAATGGAGGCGAGGTAGTTCTGGCTGCAAGGGATGGGTGGGTCTGCCAGACGATGTAAAGAGGGTGAGTTCTGTGATGGTCGGAATAAAAATTCGGCGAGACATTGTACTTGTCACCCCTCCAACATTTTGGGGGCTTTTATAAACGGTCCGGAGGCTTTTGTGACAAAAAAGATACGTTTTGTTACTTGCTGATCGAATCTTTTTCTGCTTCTTCAGATCGTAATTGTTTTATTATTGACCCTTAACGAGGGATTTTTATGGACTGATTTATGATTATGGATTTTTAGTGGAATTTAATTATGAAGGGACATTTTTGGAAGTTGAGAGGGGACTTTATTATTCGTAATGTTACTACCAATTTTCAAATTATATATTCTCAGATATTCAAATATTTTAGTCTCTGAAATTTCTAAATATAAATTTTCAAATTTTTGAACTACAAATTTTCTAATCTTCAAATTTCCAAAAACTAAAATTTTTAAATTATAGATTTCCAAATTATACATTTCTAAATCTCTAAATTTTTAAATTACAAATTTCCAAATTTCTAAATTCCGAAATTGAAAGTTTCTATATTTCCAAATTTTTCAATTTCAAATTTCCAAATTTTTAAATTCCCAAATACTCAAATTTGCAAAATACAAACTTACAAATCTCTAAATTTCCAAATACTCAAATTTGCAAATTTTCTAATTTTCTAAAACGCCAAATTTCCAAAAACTAAAATTTTTAAATTATAGATTTCCAAATTATACATTTCTAAATCTCTAAATTTTTAAATTACAAACTTCCAAATTTCTAAATTCTCAAATTGAAAATTTCTATACATCCAGATTTTTAAATTTCAAATTTCCAAATTTTTAAATTCCCAAATACTCAAATTTGTAAATTTCCAAATTTTCAAAATACAAACTTACAAATCTCTAAATTTCCAAATTACAAATTTTCCAATTTCTGTTTTCTAAATTATAAATTGTCAAATTTCTAAATTTCCAAATTACAAATTTTCTAGTTTGTATCTCCCTAATTATAAATTTTCAAAATACAAAATTTCCAAATACTCAAATTTGCAAATTTTCTAATTTTCTAAAACGCCAAATTTCCAAAAACTAAAATTTTTAAATTATAGATTTCCAAATTATACATTTCTAAATCTCTAAATTTTTAAATGACAAATTTCCAAATTTCTAAATTCTGAAATTGAAAATTTCTATATTTCCAAATTTTTCAATTTCAAATTTCCAAATTTTTAAATTCCCAAATACTCAAATTTGCAAATTTTCAAAATACAAACTTACAAATCTCTAAATGTCCAAATTACAAATTTTCCAATTTCTGTTTTCTAAATTATAAATTTTCAAATTTCTAAATTTCCAAATTACAAATTTTCTAGTTTGTATCTCCCTAATTATAAATTTTCAAAATACAAAATTTCCAAATACTCAAATTTGCAAATTTTCTAATTTTCTAAAACGCCAAATTTCCAAAAACTAAAATTTTTAAATTATAGATTTCCAAATTATACATTTCTAAATCTCTAAATTTTTAAATGACAAATTTCCAAATTTCTAAATTCTGAAATTGAAAGTTTCTATACTTCCAGATTTTTAAATTTCAAATTTCCAAATTTTTAAATTCCCAAATACTCAAATTTGTAAATTTCCAAATTTTCAAAATACAAACTTACAAATCTCTACATTTCCAAATTACAAATTTTCCAGTTTCTATCTCCCAAATTATAAATTTTCAAATTACAAAATTTCCAAATACTCAAATTTTCAAATTACAAAATTTCCAAATACTCAAATTTTCAAATTACAAAATTTCCAAATACTCAAATTTTCAAATTACAAAATTTCCAAATACTCAAATTTTCAAATCTTCAAATTGTCAAAATACAAATTTCCAAGTCCCTAAATTTCCAAATTCTAAATTTTCCAATTTCTATCTTGCAAATTATAAATTTTCGAATTTGAAATTTTCAAATTTCTGAATTCCCAAATACTCAAATTTCCAAATTACAAGTTTTCAAATTACTAATTTTCAAAATACAAATTTCCAAATTTCTAAATTAGAAATCCCCAAATCTCCAAATTCCAAATGTCTAAAAGTCAATTTCCAGCTTCTATATTTCTACATTTAAACCCAAAATCATCGTTTCCATCACACATTACAATATCACTGTATTTAAAACCAACTTACCTTACCTCAAAAAAAAAATGGTTAAAATCAGATAAATCCAACCTCGCTCAAGTATCTCTCATTTCGTTCTGATTTTTCATCCTTATGAAACATTTATGATGGCTTCCGCCCGAGTTGAACCAACTTTCATCTTTAAATGTTCTTTATACATTTTCCTCCTCCCGTACCTCGATATATTCTACGTGGAGCAACTTCACCTCTGTCGTATCCGTCTTCTTCTTCCTCCTTTTTTTTCGCCTTGATTATAAGAGTTTTACCGAGGTTACAGCACGGTAGAATTCGTTACGGGGACTGATTAAAAGTTGTCACCGGTATAAGCTGCTTGAGAACAAGTTTTGCAAACATTTACATAGGAAAACTCCAGGCCAGTCAATTAGTTGGGAGCAAGTTAATGCAGTTACCTCGTGTTGTCTGTCTTTGTTCATCATGCTACTTAAATTACCAATGCCCTTGTTATCAATGAATCGAGTCTGAACATTTTAAGATTTGATGAGTATCTTATATCTCTAAATTCCTTCAAATCTCTAGGTTATATTTTAAATTTGGTTCCTTTTCCAGATCATCAAATCTATGGTTCCCAAACTTCTAGATCCTCAAACTCCTTCGTACCGAAATATCCAGGTTCACAAATCACATGGGTCCCAAACTTCCAGATCCCCAAACTCTTATTATCTAAACTTCCAGATGTCCAAACTCCCATGTATCCAAACGTTCATGTCTACAAATTTGCATCCAAATTACCAGGCTCGCAATCTCCCATGTATTCAAACCTCTAGGTCCTCAAATTTCCACGTATTCAAACTTCCACATCCTCAAACTCCCATATATCCAAATCGCCAGGTTCACAAATTTGCATCCAAATTACCAGACTCCCAAACTCCCATGTATCCAATCCTCTAGATCCCTAAATTCCCATGTAGCCAAACTTCCAGATCCCAAACTCCCATGTATCCAAACCTCCACATACCCAAACTCCCATGTATCCAAACGTCCAGGTCCTCAAATTCCCATGTATCCAAAACTCTAGGTCCCTAAACTCTCATGTATCCAAAACTCTAGGTCCCCAAATTCCCATGTATCCAAACCTCCAGGTCCCCAAATTCCCATGTATCCAAACCTCCAGGTCCCTAAACTCTCATGTATCCAAACCTCCAAATTCCCAACCACCCACGTATCCAAACTTCCAGATCCCCAAACTCCTATGTATCAAAATTTCTAGGTCTTCAAATTCCTATGTATCAAAATTTCGATATGGAAGTTCTTCCTCATCCAAATTTGAGTTCTTGAAATTTTAATGAAAGCAAGACTATACGCAGAACCCTGCAACGACACATCCTTTGTTGCTCCTTCCACAAATCCCAATATTCCACAAAACGAATCATCCTGTAACATCCTCTCTCAGTAACAAGCCCCAATATATCACAAAACAACGTTAAATTCCGTAGAAATCGTGTACTATTGAAAGCAAGACTATTAAACGAATGATCCTGCGACATCCTTCCCGGCAATCCGAAATCTAAACACAAAAGGGGATGCGCGTAAGGGAGATTGTGTGTCGCGTGTATATGTCAAGGGTGTTAAAGGGAAACGACGACGTCAAACATTAAGCATAATGCCCCTCGACAAGAATGTCCCAACGGTGGTCGCCGGCGTTAAAGTGGCTATTTATTACGTTATTACATACATCTGATGCGGACGCATGGCGGCATGCATTCTCTTCTGGCCGGCAGAGAAAACGTCTGAACGCGAGCTCCTAATGCGACTCGATTTAAAATATAAATTCTCGGCGATATGTAATCTCAGGCTGGCTCGTTTACCGTTGGATTCCACGAACAAGGTTGAAGGCATGTCACCGTAGACCCGGGAAGAGGGTGTCTTTCCTTCGGGGGGTTCGCCCTGTTGTGCTCGGAAGAGACTGATATATCATTGGTTTACCGGGAAACGTAATATCCCGTTGACGGATGGAACCTTATCGGACGGCAAAATTCTGCGCACCCTGGACTCGTATTTAAATACGAGATGTATGGCTTCGAGGATTTGAATAACGCTTTCAACGTTTACGACAATACCTATTGCGTGTATGACAGCAAGAAAATTGCTCCTACAAATACAAATCAAAACAGGGTAACTAATATAGTATTATGAGTATTATAATACAGCATAACAGTTTTACCATACACATAGTATCATGGTATAATACTATTTTTGTTTTGCTTCTTTATGCACATAATAGTTACACGCTTTTGTTCTATTTCCTTCATTAGTATTAAGTTCAGTATATCACAGTTATTATTCAACCAAATACATGTTACGTAAACTACAGATATATATAAGTACTATAATCGTCTCTAAATTCTTATTTACATCGACGGTCCTCGAAATCAGCCCACTCTCGCCGTAACTGAGCGCGCCCAAACTCAAACGCACAGTTAACGCGACTACACCGCTCGGACCGAGCCAAAGAGAATTCTATATTTCATAGTTAAACGATTAATTTCCAAGCTGCCGGCAGTTTGAGGACGAATTGGTAACGGAAGGGGGTGAACGAAGGGTAGACACGATCGTCATGCAGCTAATAAATAGAAGCCATTCATAATATCGTGGCCGGTGAAATCGTTTGACTGGCGACAGTGGCGCCCTGCGTCCTAGCGGATGCGCTGCCTGTGCTTTTTGCTATTGATAATAAATTACCCAACGTGATATTTCTTATTGTTAGCGGGGTGCTACCGAGTGCGTCTGAGGGCTTTGATCGGTATGTACTTTCTCTCTCTCTATATATATCTGGTGTCGTGGTCGTTAATCAAAGACATATCCCAACTTCGGCTGCAACCCCCGTCGGGGGGTTCGCAGACTGCTCCCCCGTGGCGGACTTTACCCACCCTTCTTTTCTTATCGATATTCGGAACTCGTCTTTTCTTATCGATATTCGGCGCTCGTCTTTCATTATCGATATTCGGACCTTGATACAGTATCATTTTCTATCGAAGTGGTCAAAGTTTAAGTAGTAGAGATCCATAATATTACTCATTCAGTGAAGAAGGTCAACGATATGCTCCACACATCTTATTGTTAGTATTCTAAACTGCAATTACTATTAAAAATTGATCAATTATTACTTCAATATTACTTAAAAATAATTTTTAGTAAATTTAGTCGTTATAGCAGTAATAATGTTATTATCATTATTTTCACTACTACTGTTATTATAATTTAAGAATGACTATATGAATAAGAAATATTTTACATAACTGAAATTGGACAAAATTTAAGAGTCATAAACCATAAATTACTGTATAAAAATTTGTAAGTAAAATTACTACAAGTTACAAAATGATAATAACATTATCATGATATTACTTTGAACATGTTTACTGATGAACATTATTATGATATTATTATCATTATGTAATGATAATGATAATGTTATTATCATTATATTCGTAACTAATGTTATTATTCTTATTATTAACAATGACTGTGAGGACGAAAAACATTTTATACAACTAAAATTCCCAAAAATTTAAGAGCCATTTTGTTACAAAATTATAACATAAAAATTTGTAAGTAAAATTATTACAACCCAAGGTCAATACTTCTAATTACAACAAAAATAATTATAGAATAAAGCTAATAATGTTCATGAATCGTGTACAAACCTCTTGAAACTTGAGTGACTCAACTCTGAAAGCGATTCATGATTTATGAAAGCTGGCATTAAGAAAACCATTATGTCCTGGCGGAAATCATGTCGTTATAGGCTACGGAAAGATGGCCGCATTTTCCGAGCCATAAAGATCGGATATTGCGAGAATTATTCAGGATAATTTAAATTGAGACTCTAGGTGGGCGCAGATTTTCCCGGGAACGCGGCAAGAAAACAAGGATATAAATTATGTACAAACAGCCCGCGTAATTTAAATTGGACCCCTTTTTCGATATCTCAATTCCTGAATCCGTTCGTAGGCGTCGTAAAATTTAAATCGTTTTCATCTATCATTCTGACGAAAGTGGCTTAAAGATATGTAGAAGTACATTTTCGAAGTAAATTTTAGTGTCACAATATATTTAAAAATTGTAAGGTTCAATTTATGATAAGAGAAGTTTTGAAAGTGTATAAATATTACACTTGTAAAAGTTTATGAATAAAATATTAAGTGTAGTTTATATTGGTGTTTTTTGTAAAGCTGGTTTTGGACATTTTTTCATTTTTGAAGATATTTGAATTTGTAGGATTTGAACGTAATAAATTTTGAGGTTTTCAAATTCGAAAAATTTCTCTAAAATCTTAGGTAATCTCTAAATTTCAAAATCCTCAATTTCTAAATTCCAATTTCTAAAGTTTGTACATTTTAATATTTTCAAGTTCCAAAATTTGCACATTTCTAAATTTCCAAATTTTACATATCCTAAATTTTTAATTTTAAAAATTAAAATTTTTAAATTCTCAATTGTCAGAACACAATTTTCCAGATATCTCAGTTCTCAAATACATTTTCTAACTTTCCAAGTCCCGCAACTTCCAAAGCCAAAAACTGTGAATAAACAAAGTGCAAAGTTTCGAATACTCGAGTATTTCGAGAATTCGTCCCTAAGATATCTAAAACATCCCTAGAAATCTATCCATCCACGTATGGCGGTACAATATGAGAATCGGATCCGACATCAGCCATGATGAATGGTGGCTGACAAGATACACTCTCGCCGAACGTCTTCCTCCTTTTTCCTCCTTCCTTTTGTCTTTCTCAGTATCAGTTTCGGTTGTCCGTCTCATCTCCCTGTTTCCCTGGAATTTCGTGCTCCGTATATTGATGCTTGCCAAAAACCTTGCTCCCCTAACCGTACGAAAACGTATAAACACGTGCGGCTGCAGAAAAATGTTCCCCAGGCCAACGTGTCAGTCGGCTTAACCGAGGTCCCTTAAGTTCTTCCATTTCGAGACATTTCTTTCTTGTTCGTGGAGGTCCTTTGATAAATCGAATGAATCGAGATGCTAGACGATTTAAGGACGATCGGTTGCATGGCAGAGTAGAATTGCTGATGGTTGTTAGATAAACGACAAGGTTTATTTTGATTGCGGTGAACTCCAGGAGTGATGATAATAGGCTATGAAGTTGTTAACGGTTGCTGATAATTTGTAAGGTTTATGCTTTATACAACTGTCTGAAGATTGCTGGTAACTTACAAGGGCTTGTAATCTATATACTAGTTAATGATTACAGCTAACATACAAGGTTTATGCTAACGATCGATAAAACAGTTAATGGTTGCTGCTAGTGTATGAAGACCATGGTAAAAATCTATATAACTGTTTGAAGGTTGCTGATAATTTACAAGGTTCATTCTAATAACTTCCGAAATTTTTAGTGATTGCTGCTAACTTACAAGGTTTATGCTAATGATCTATAAAACAGTTAATGGTTGCTGCTAGTGTGTGAAGTTTATGCTAATAATCTATAAAATTGTTAATGGTTGCTGCTAACTTGCAAGGTTCATGCTAATAACTAATGAAATTTTTAGTGATTGTTGCTAATTTACAAGGTTTATGCTAATGATCTATAAAACAGTTAATGGTTGCTGCTAATATGTGAAGTTCATGCTAATAATCTATAAAATTGTTAATGGTTGCTGCTAACTTACAAGGTTCATGCTAATAACTATTGAAATTTTTAGTGATTGTTGCTAATTTACAAGGTTTATGCTAATGATCTATAAAACAGTTAATGGTTGCTGCTAGTGTGTGAAGTTTATGCTAATAATCTATAAAATTGTTAATGGTTGCTGTTAACTTACAAGGTTCATGCTAATAACTATTGAAATTTTTAGTGATTGCTGCTAACTTACAAGGTTTATGCTAATGATCTATAAAACAGTTAATGGTTGCTGCTAATATGTGAAGTTTA
This sequence comes from Megachile lagopoda, assembly GCA_036983795.1. Taxonomy (NCBI): domain Eukaryota; kingdom Metazoa; phylum Arthropoda; class Insecta; order Hymenoptera; family Megachilidae; genus Megachile; species Megachile lagopoda. The sequence goes on from CM072793.1 coordinate 2,455,359, forward strand.
TGCTAATAATCTATAAAATTGTTAATGGTTGCTGTTAACTTACAAGGTTCATGCTAATAACTAATGAAATTTTTAGTGATTGTTGCTAATTTACAAGGTTTATGCTAATGATCTATAAAATTCATCTTTGTTGCTAATGTACAAGTTTTGTGCTCATGATCTACTATAAAATAGTACAAGTTTGTTGCTAATGTACAATGTTTATATTAATAATATATGTAATTGTGTAATTGTAGTTAACCTGCAAGGTTTATGTTAATAATCTATAAAACAGTTAATGATTGCTGCAGTGGAACAATGTTTATGTTAATGATCTATAAAATTGTTAATGATTGTTGCTAAGCTACAAGGTTTATGCTCATAAACTATTAAATAGTTAATGGTTTCTACTAACGTACAAAGTCTATGTTAATAACCCATATAATAATGTATAGTTGGTAGTAATCTAGTTTATGTTAATAATCTATGAAACTAATGGTTGGTATTAACCTTCAAAACAGGCTACAAAATTGCAAATGGCTGCTATTAACCTATAAAGTCTATATTAATCTGTGAAATTGCTGATGGTTGCTTTTAACCTTCAAAACTGAAGTTAATATTCTACAAAATTGCTAATGGTTGCTCCAAAACTGATGCTGGCAATTAATAAAATTGTTAATGGTTGCTACTAACCTTCAAAAGACTAATAGGCTACAAAATTGCAAATGGCTGCTGTTAACCTACAAAGTCAATATTAATCTGTAAAATTGCTGATGGTTGCTTTTAACCTTCAAAACTGAAGTTAATATTCTACAAAATTGCTAATGGTTGCTCCAAAACTGATGCTGGCAATTAATAAAATTGTTAATGGTTGCTACTAACCTTCAAAAGACTAATAGGCTATAAAATTGCAAATGGCGGCTGTTAACCTATAAAGTCTATATTAATCTATAAAATTGCTGATGGTTGCTTTTAACCTTCAAAACTGAAGTTAATATTCTACAAAATTGCTCATGGTTGCTCCAAAACTGATGCTGGCAATTAATAAAATTGTTAATGGTTGCTACTAACCTTCAAAAGACTAATAGGCTACAAAATTGCAAATGGCTGCTGTTAACCTATAAAGTCTATATTAATCTGTGAAATTGCTGATGGTTGCTTTTAACCTTCAAAACTGAAGTTAATATTCTACAAAATTGGTAATGGTTGCTCCAAAACTGATGCTGGCAATTAATAAAATTGTTAATGGTTGCTACTAACCTTCAAAAGACTAATAGGCTATAAAATTGCAAATGACTGCATTTAACCTATAAAGACTACAGTAATCTATAAAATTGCTGATGGTTGCTTTTAACCTTCAAAACTGAAGCTAATATTCTACAAAATTGCTAATGATTGCTACTAGTCTCCAAAACTGATGCTGGCAATTAAAATTGGCAATAAAATTGCTAATAGTTGCTACTCACCTCCAAAACTGAAATTAATATTCTACAAAATTGCAAATGGCTGCTTCTAACCTATAAAGTTTATGCCAGTAATCTAGAAAATTGGTAAAAGCGCTAACTCATAAAATTGACGCTTGAGAATGAAATAAAAGAGCAGCATAAAACAACAGATACTTATATACAAAATCAATGTGTAAATGAAACATATGATACGTATGTTGATTTTGTTATAAAGTTATATATGTTGTTGCTGTTATTACAACAGCACTGACGTTGCTGTCAATAAAAAAAGTTAAAATCAGTGACCTACACCTTCGACAGGAACGATTAGGAGAAGAAATGGAGAATCAGATTGTTGGAGGGGGTGATTTATGCTCGCCGGAGTCGAGGGTCGTTTCCCGAAGTCTGTTTCCGATACGCGAGCGAGTCATTAATATTTTAATGCGGCTGCCATTGGGAAAAGAGAACCGAGATATCCTTGCAAAATCGAGATCTCAATAATTACGTCAGCCACAGGCCCGTCCTGCTTTTGATTCATAACACAACAAGATCCTGGAACCGACATAGGGGGACTAAGGGAACCGTCTTTGGATAATCGGAATTCAATTAAACCGTTTAGCATCTGCCAGCAGGAGAGAACAGGGAGAGATTTAAGGTGTATTACACACTCTACTACGTTTCATTTAAATTTAACTGACTGTAAATAATTTAAGCAATCTTAATTTGCACCTTGTTACAATATGTGAGTTTATTTTGGAAACATGGCAAGTTCATTTCTGAAAAAAATTAATATAGACAAAGTTTTGTATATTTTCATCTGTAAGCAATCTACAGTGAAAATAATTCAAATTCCTTAATATTTGGGCGATGGAAGCTGATTAATGGTAAGAAAGATGGAAGATCTTTCATGGAAAAACGTTTACTTTCAAAATGGTGCAAACTTATGTTGAAATTATTTTTAGCCTTTAAATAACTTAAATTTAATTTTTTTAAATAACTTAGAAATTATTTTTATATTACGGTACAATTTAGGTCCGTAAATTTTAGTAGTACTGATAATACCGTGAAAAACTAAAAATCGTATAATATTGGCATAACTTCAATAGCGAGGATCTGTAGGTCTGGTAACACTGCTGATTTCTATTACCCTGCAAGTTCCAGTTCAGTTTCTAATAAATACTCCACAAACACGGTTCTCGTTTCAGTATCCCCTCAACGATTTCCCTATTTGAAAATTAATTACAAACTATTTTAAAAAAAATATGGCTCAGAATGATTTCAACGTGGATAACGTACGTTATGAACGTACAGAAATACCTTGAAGTGTCTTATTGTAAATTATTCGCAGTTTCAAAGGAGATTAGCCACGATGCAAGGTGACGTTCGAACAAGTTGGATCTTTCGTTTCATGTTCCTCTTTCGAATCTTATCGTTTCCATCTTTAATTCAAACGGGTCCTCGATCTTGTCTTCGGGGGTGGCTACAAAGGGTTGGTGTTTTTGACGTAGACCGATGGCTGAAGCAATTGAAAGCAGCCTCGTCAAGATCGGGGAAGAATCACGGAGGGACTGATAAAGATAATTGTGATGGTAGATACCAGGGAAGATGGACGATTTTTGAAACCATTGTAATCTCTTCTATCGATCGATACGTTAATTATGTTACAAGTCAAGACAGTGTTAATTTAGGAAAATTTACAAAATCACAAATTAATTTCTGAGGTATTCAAATTCTTGGAACGAACATTTTTTTGTAAGTTATACACTAAATTTTATAATAGTTAAATGCATTTGCAAATTACAAATGCTTGAATTTACGTATTCTTGCGTTTAGAAATTTATAAGTTTTCAAACTAAGAAATTTACAAATTCGAAATTTTCAAATTTAGGTACTTGTAGGTTCAGAAATTTACAAATTCGAAATTTTCAAATTTAGGTACTTTTAGGCTCAGAAATTTACAAATTTACAAAGTAAAAAATTTAGATTTAGAAATTTACAAACTCCAAATCTTCAAATTCAGGTACTTTTAGATTTGGAAATTTACAAACTTCCAAACTAAGAAATTTAGATTTAGAAATTTACAAACTTCCAAACTAAGAAATTTAGATTTGGAAATTTACAAACTTCCAAACTAAGAAATTTAGATTTAGAAATTTAGAAATTTTCAAACTAAGAAATTTAAATTTAGAAATTTAGAAATTTAGAAATTTCAAATTTAAGTATTTTTAGATTTAGAAATTTACAAACTTCCAAACTAAGAAATTTAAATTTACAAATTTACAAATTTCAAATTAAAGTATTTTTAGATTTAGAAATTTACAAACTTCCAAACTAAGAAATTTAGATTTGGAAATTTACAAACTTCCAAACTAAGAAATTTAGATTTAGAAATTTAGAAATTTTCAAACTAAGAAATTTAGATTTAGAAATTTAGAAATTTCAAATTTAAGTATTTTTAGATTTAGAAATTTACAAACTTCCAAACTAAGAAATTTAAATTTACAAATTTACAAATTTCAAATTTAAGTATTTTTAGATTCAGAAATTGACAAACTTCCAAACTAAGAAATTTAGATTTAGAAATTTACAAACTTCTAAACTAAAATTTTACAAATCCCCAAATTTTTCTAGTCAATTTTTAGTTTAGAAATTTACAAACTTTAAAATTCAAAAATTTACAAACTTCGAAATTCAGAAACTTAGTTACCCAAATTTTCAAACTTAAAAATTTCAAAATTTGCTACAAGTTTTCCAAATTTCCAAATTCCACAAGTATTACCTTGTCTTATGATTCATATGTCAGGTGCGTCAACCAAAACAAAACAGAGAAAAAAAGTTAAAATATTACGTCAATTTTGTATTCAATTCTTGACTATGCAAATAATAGTTAGACTTAAGCTCCAAATTGAAATTTGGAACTTTTGAAAAATTCAATTTGGTCAAATTAATCCTTTGCACTCCTATGTTGACTGTGGCTCAACTTCACATTTCTCTTAGATCTTACAAACAATTCAGATAAATAGATTAATAGAATATGTATATTGTCATTTATTTACAGTCTGCTCTACAAGAGCGTGGACATGATATCTACGAAATTTGATACTCAATACAGTAAAAATTGCGTTAGTCCAAACATACAATGTCTTCTCTAATATAGCTCTTCAATTCTCTTAGTATCATTTCTGTCACTGAAAAGTTTAAGTCATTTCGAGATATACGGTAAACGTATTCTTGTGCCAACACCTGAAAGGGCCAAAAATGAGGGTTAGAAATGCAGCCAAATATCTGTACAAGTCTCGCGAATTTGTGAATAAGTGTATGCAACGTTATAAAGAGGCAAATTGTGTCGATGATCTCCCTGATCGAGGTTCGAAGCTACGGAACTTAGTGCGGCGGGGTTTCGGAACTTTATGCGTCTTTCCGGATAATTTAAATGCTCGGAAGATGATTAAACTGTACCAAAGGATCTCTTAGTATCGTAACATTGATTTAAAAGAACCAGAGACCATTGGATACTTCAAGAGGACGACTCCAAACGAAGCCGCCTTTGTACGGAATGGAAAACGAATGGTGGCAACGTATTGGATTGGCCATCTCAGTCCCCCGATGCCAATCCAATCGAAAATGTTTGGTCTCTCATGAAGTACAAACTCCGAGGAAAGCGTATTTTAAAATTGAAGACGCTAGTTTGTATTCGAGAAATATGTCTTCCTGTCTCACACGCTGCATGGTTGAAAGTATACCCAGGAATAATCGCTAATGGTGGTGATTGGACACATTATTAAATGCGTATTAGTTCTTTAAATTTCGACCTATACAACCTTTTTACAGAAAAGATTTTCTTGCACTCAGATATCCACGCTCTTATGGAACAGACTGTATTACTTGTAATAAAGAAAAATGTATTTGTCGCATACTCCACCCTGTTGCAAGACATTCAGAACCCCTTTCTTGATCTATTTTGCAAACTAAGGAAGGTAAATTAAGGAGAAAGGATTAAAATGTGTCACAATTGAAGCCTGAGTGCATCACATATGAGTGTCACATGTGGAAGATACCGCAAGACAAGGGGTTGAAAAATGCAAGCATAAATTTGCATAAAATAAATCCGACGTGTGTATACGTGTCGCATATTTCGTAGCTCTCAATGTGAATTGAAAACACGAGTTCCCCTGCATGCAAAAAAGTGGAAATTACCAGGAATATAGGGAGTGCGAATTGGTCGTTGGTGAGAGCTATCGAGGAGGCGATGCAACACGGCATATGGGGCCGATATCGAGAAAGGATCACCTGTTGCATCCGGAATGATGGGGTTGGGACCATGAGGGTTAACGGTTCGAAGGCTATTCAGAAGTTCGGGGGTAGAAACGACCCTCGATCGGTCGTGTAGTGGCCAGCGAGTGGCTATATCTCTTCGAACGTCCCGTAATCGGGCTACCTTTGCCTTGCCTTCTGTTAAGACACCACAATTGCTTTAAAGGGGAACTCCTTTTGAAGCCTCGGCTCCCTTTATTGTCACCCTCTATTAGAAACAAAGGCGGTTTGTTTCTGACCAATTATACCTTTCCTTTGCTTCGGTGTCACGCAATTAGATGAATTTGCAGACTGTTAATCCTTATTTTTATTTTATTTATTCGCAGGCTTGTCAAGATATTTAGTGAAGGTTTTCTTCATTTGTGATTTTAGGCAAGTACGCAGCCATATTTTTATTTTATTTATTCGCAGGGTTGTCAAGATATTTAGTGAAGGTTTTCTTCATTTGTGATTTTAGGCAAGTACGCAGCCATATTTTTATTTTATTTATTTGCAGGGTTGTCAAGATATTTAGGGAAGGTTTTCTTCATTTGTGATTTTAGGCAAGAACGGTTTATTGTAATATTAAGAGAGCAATGTTAGAGATATTTTGCATGTGGATCGTTAGGTTAGGAAATAGAATTAATCTTGAAATTCAATCGTGGTCATGAACCAAATTTGTCGCATTTCAATTTTGTCGTCGTGCTTCTTAAGTAAACAAATATTATGGGTTACATAACTGTTTTCAAGTGTTTTATAATTATCTCTCATATTGTTAAGGATTTAATATTTTTTCGAAGGAAATTATATTTAGATTTCCTAAGCACCGATTGTTATTCTGCAAAATATTGTACGAAACGAGCATATAAATATTTAACAGCATTGCACAAAACTTGATTTGCAAACGTCGCATAAATATACCACCCTTGAATCTTGTCATCCATCGAGCTTCATAAATTCATTATTACCTTCATAGCTCCACTGTCTATTATTAATTTAGCTCCACAGTCATTAAACTTCGACTTCAAGACATTCAAACATAGCGAAACATAGACAAAAGTAGTTGCAATCAATAATAAATAGAATGTCTCAAACTACAGAACCAAGATAAAAGATACTGTACGTGATATTTGAATTTAGCGCTCTAAGGTCACGTGGTGTCCAGGGCCTCCATCTTGGCCACCCAGATTTTTGCTGTCAACAACAAAGGTTCAAGTACAAAATCCCTCATTAATTGATTTTTAGAATCATCAGCGACTGCTGTGGCCTCTAATCATTTTATGGACCGAAATACAATTTCATATATGGCATATTTAACCGTACTCGAGTGATACAGGAAATTGCCAACGGAAAAAAGAGGATACTGCTGAAATGGAGCATTCGGTAGCGTCGATCTCGAGGCAGGTCTTTTGTCGACAGAGGGGCAAACAAGAAAGGCAACGGGGGTGGATTCCTGTGGGATTGTCGGAACGATGCTGGAATGCTTTATGAGGGACTGACCAACGTCTTACGGTCGGGGCAATGATCCATTATTCCGCAAACTGAATTACCATGTTGCGACGAACATCTCTTTTCTAGCCGTCGGCACTTTCGATACGAATACTTTTCAATTTACTTTTATTATCTTAAACTTTGATACTTATCTTGAAACTAATACATCTGTTAAATGTTACGTACTAATAATATCTGTTAAATCTTCATTCACATTAGACTTCATTGTGATAAACAAATGGTACTGAATAATTCTTCATCTTGATAAAACGTTAAAAATATGAACACTTCAGCAATAAAATTCTAAAATTCGTCATCTTACAGTAAGATATTTGTTCTAAAGTATGAAATATTTACTCTATAAAAACACTCTGTAAACATCTTACCTTTCTTCATTTTCTTACAAGCAGACTTTTACTCCGTAGGAATAAACGTAACCTGAAGATATTCTCACATTTGATCAATTTCTCCAAAAAATGTATACAATTCAAATCCTTCCCCATAAGGAAGCTAAATAAATCGAATTCTTTGGGGCTATTATTACCCTGAACCGTCGAAGAATTCTCCTTTCTCCATTATTAATAGGACGATTGATCAACCTAATTCTTCAGAGATTCGGCGCGAACAAGGGCAGAGAAGAACGAACGGGAATAACTGCAGACAGGAAAGAAATTCCAATAAGAGGGTGGAGACAGGGCCGAGAAAGAAATGAGCCCATTTTGATAATGGGTTTCTACATGGAAGCCAACGTTAGCTGAGAAATTCTATAGGGATTTGGCGAGCCATCGTCGCCGGATCACCAAGAAAGTATGGATATCCATCCGTGTGTACGTACACACGAATTGATACGTCTTGTAGCTCCCAGTCTGGCTGCTTTGAATTATCGACTCTGGGATTCAAGCGAGAAAAATGATTCGCTAAGCCGTCTTTTCCCACCTTCTTCAATCTCATTCGACCTCTTCCTACAGATCGATTCTCGTGGAAAATTCTTGCGAAAAAATTTCATGAAGTCTGAGAACCTGAATATTCTCTATTTGAAAATTTGTGAATCTGCAAGGTTCTGATACCTGTTCATTTCTAAAATTTGAACCTGTAAATTTATAAAGTTTGCTAAAATTTAAACTTGCTGATTTATAAAATTTTAATTTGCAAATTCCTACAGTTTGAATTTGCAGATCTCTGCATTTGAAGACTCGTGTGTAATTCAGTAATTCTTAACCCTTGGAGATTTATATTGACATTGAAAACGTTCAGAAAGGACAACCGAGTGCAAAGGGTTAAGTTTGAAAAATTTGGAGAGCAAAATAATTTAAATTTGCGAATTCCTACAGTTTAAATTTGCAGATCTCTGCATTTGAAGACTCGTGTGTAATTCAGTAATTCTTAACCCTTGGAGATTTATATTGACATTGAAAACGTTCAGAAAGGACAACCGAGTGCAAAGGGTTAAGTTTGAAAAATTTGGAGAGCAAAATAATTTAAATTTGCGAATTCCTACAGTTTAAATTTGCAGATCTCTGCATTTGAAGACTCGTGTGTAATTCAGTAATTCTTAACCCTTGGAGATTTATATTGACATTGAAAACGTTCAGAAAGGACAACCGAGTGCAAAGGGTTAAGTTTGAAAAATTTGGAGAGCAAAGAAAATTTAAACTTAGAATTTGCAGATCTCTCAATTTGAAGACTTGTAGTTCGGTAATTCTTAACACTTGGAGATTTATATTGCCATTCAGAATGTTCAGAGAGGCAAAGGGTTAACTTTGAAAAATTTTTCGAGCTAAGTCTGATTTGGAGTAAACGTAAAAATAGCGAAGTTTACATACTCCAAGCCTATGTTGCAGGCGAGTACACATAGTCACGGATCTTTGATAAGAAACTGCATTGTGATTCCAGTCGCCTGTCGTCTGCTAACGATCCTCGACTAACACCGAACGAGACCCTTTTGCCGTCTCTGTTGTCGTTAGCCATGCTCGAGTGTTCGGTCTCTTTCTCTAGAACCCTCGTTCTCATTTCTCTCGACTTCTTAGCCAATACCCCACAATTAGCTTATCCTGTTAAACTCCGACCTCTCTTGCCTCGTTAAATTCGTTAAAATTAACCTTTCTGGCAGACACCAGGTTCGACGTAAACCGCAACGACGTTCCGGGCTGGCTCTTATTTCGTCTCTGGTCTCGGAAAAGAGTGCTAACGACTAGAGCCGCTAAGTGAAAAGGGTTATCCTCCGAAACTTCTGGGCACCCTGCTTTTTTCAGGTGTTAAATTATTGTCCTTTATTTTGAGGACAAGTGCATTTTGCACAAGAATAATAGATCAAATTTTTAGCTCTTAGAATGCATATTACAGCGAGAGTAGTTTCTTTCACATTTGTAGTTCCAAAGCAATTCTTTACCCATAGCAGCAATAAGACCCTTGGTCACATTAGTTAGTCACATCTGGACCCTTAATCTTACCACTGAAGTTTTTCGTTTGCAGTTTTCTATTCAGGTCGAAGGTTTTATTACTTTGGGACACTTCATACATCTCTCCACTCGAATTTCAGCTAAACCAGAAAATCAGAAACTTTCCTAATGTCACAAAAATGTACATTAGGAGTCAAGTACATAAAGTATATCAAGTAGAAAATAAACTCCTTAGAGTCCATATCCACTTGTCAATCCTAACGATTCACTTGTCACTACATTTTTATCTGAGAGCGATCTATAGTAAAAATAATTCGTCTTAAAAATAAAATGGAAGCAACCCCAATCGTCGCTTTATACCGGAGGCTTAGATTAAGTCCGGTAAGAAAAATCTATCCTTCAAGGTGGAAAAAGAAAGCCAGCAATATGGTCGTTGTCCTGGGTCGAATCTCTCGCGATATCCAGCTTTTTCGCCGAAGGGTCGAAAAAGGAAACGAAATGAAGCGACGAGAAGGGGAAGGTTCTTCCCATACGTAGCTAACTCAATTTAGATCGAGTGGCGGACATTTGTTACCCGGCCTCCAGACTCTACGGTTCATCCTGTCCCGAGGCACCGGCCGTTTTTATTTCCTATTATTTATCTGGATAAATAAGTCAGTTCCCCCTTCCGCTTTTCTCCATGGTTCTAACGTTGTCCATTATCGGTGTCGGATTCTAACCGGGACTTATCAATGAATTATTAGTGGATTTCTCGGGAAAGGTGAGGTCCATGTGTGGACTTGCGTGGTTTATTTGTTGAAAATGGAAGTTGGTAGGAAGCCTTGATAGAGGTATGCGAAAATAAATTGATTTTTGGGAAGGATGAAAATGAAGAGTTTGATTCAAATATTTTTTGTGATATAGAGTAGTGATAGAGAGATTGTTTTTTGTAATGGAAAAATGGAGATCAAATGAAACTTATAAATTTAAAACTTGAGACATTTGGAAATTTAGTATATTTGTTATGAACTAACTCAGGTAACTTATATTTTAGAAATAAATTTTGAAATATGGAAATTTCAAAATGTAAAATTTGTAGACAGAAATTTAGAAATTTGGACATAGCGAATTTTCAAGTTTAGGAATTTCAAAATGTTTGAGTTCAGAAATATAAAAATAAAAAAATGACAAATTTCAAGTTTGAAAATTTAAAATGACCAAATTTCAAGTTTGAAAATTTAAAACAACCAAATTTGTAATAAATGAAATTTAAAGATTGATAAATTTAAAATTAAGAGAAATTACAAATTTTCTGGTATACAAGTTTATAAATTTGATAATTTGGGAATTTAAAATTTTATAAATCTTTACTTTTATAAATCTTTATTTTAAAAATCATAAAATTTTCAAATTTATAAATTGATAAATTCAGAAATTTGGAGATTTTGAAATGTTAAATTTATAAATCCAGAATTTTTAAAATTTGATAATTTCGAGAGTTAGATATTAATCTATAAATTTGGCAATATAATAATTTAGCAATTTATTAATATAAACTTGTAATTTGATAAGTTGGAAATTTAGTAACATAATTTCGTAATTTGGACATTTCAAAATGTAGGAATACAGAGATCACAGGTTCTAAAATTTAAATTTCAAATTTATAACATAATTTTATCATATTCTATATTTATGTATTTATACTAACATAGTAAATAATACTAATAACATTAATAATTGATAGTAAAAATAAAATAATAGTAAAATTATTATAAACCAATGATTTCATTCATTTATATTTTTTAAAAACTCCAAAACAGTTCTAACGTTCACCAAAAAATTAACAAATATTTTACACCTCTCCACTTTATTTTCTCTCCACAAATAAAAATTAAACGTTCCACGAAACAAAAAACTATCACTTAACAAAATACCGCATTGTTCCGTACAATTTATCGAAATCGATTATACAAAACTTTGTTGTCCGCTCAACAAAACGCGTGTACAATGTCTACACAGCAATATCCGCGAATGCGAACGAGGATGAAGGCGTCGGGCATGAGTTACACGGGTATAATAATCATTACGAGCCACAAATGTCCGGGGCTCTAGATCCAACGTATGTACAAGCTATACAGAGGTGTTACGATAATACCTAGAGGGAGAAAGTGTGCGAGGTAGAGAACAGGAGAGAGAAAGAGAGAGAGAGAGAGAGAGAAGGGAAGAGCTGCATATTTGCCAAGAATTAATGCAACCGCGAAATGTTGATGCAGTTTACAATCAACTCAATATGTTCCATGTTCGTGACTTCGCACTTTAACAGAGTAATTAATGTATCGCCGCTACTAATTTCTACTCTTGCGAACTTTTAATTTATGGGTGACATAAAAACTTTAGTGCGTTTAGTGAAAGTATTCTTCAATATTTAATATTATTCGATAGTGCGTGATAGGAGTTGGTAATTATTTATTATTTATGTGATAATATTGTGCAATTAATTATGTTGCACTGTTATTCGTTGTTTTATAATAATAATATTGTGCAATTATTATTACATAATATTTTTCAATTATTTATTATTTACCATTATTATTATTTATTAAATAATAATATTATGCAATTATTCATCATTGCTAAATAACACGGTGCAATTATTCCATACTGTACAATAATATTCACCATATGTGGATGAGTGTAAAGAATGAGTTTATTTTGAAACACCTTGCATTATACAACCCTCCAATATTCATTAAAGATCAGTATTATTGACGTATATTGTGTACCAACTACCATAATATTGATCACTTGTATTATATCCAGAGGTATAATATTAAAAACATAGTCTAATACAGTTTCCCCTGACCTAACCTTTCTTCACCTAACCTAACCATTTCACAGAAAAGTGAAAAATGAGTTACGGTGTAAATCAGTCTTTTCCACAAGTCCTCCATCCGCGTATATTATCCATCAGTTTGTACAGGATTGTTAAGGAATGAGCACACTTCTTTTGGAACACTGTTATACGATCTTCTAATATTCGTCGAATATTGCAAAATATTGAATCTTGACGATTAAAAATATTTGAAGATGCGATACTTGACGCAATATTCGTACGAGATGGCAAGAGCGTGAGTCTCGATTCTCGAAAAAGTTCGTTCCCGAAGACCGGAAGGCCCTCGATGGGCAAAGGGCCGGGAACAGAAAAGGGGCAGCCTCATTGTTTCCACGGTGTAAAAGGTGGGCTAACAGCTAGCAGTCCCGGTGGCATAGGAAACAAGTAGTAGAACGACAGGAGAGGGATGTCGGGCGGTTAAAAAAGGGGGTGGAGGGGGGAGGTAGGGTGAAATGCGGAAGGGGCCTCGAGCGATTCAGGGTGTTCCGCAAGTGTAAATGCCAAGTGAACAGTTCGAGTGAACAGCCCTTCAGTACTCGCGGTGGCTCTCGACCTTTATAATCCGAGCATAATTACTGGGCGGCCAGTATAGCGCCTCCTCCGCGTTTCCACCACACCACCACCACCATCGTCGTCTACCACCATCGCCAGAACCACCCAGGCCACTGCTGCCATACACGAGAGATTAATTGTTATTAATTATTTTCCCGCGGCGGGTAATTGCGTCATCGCCGGCAGCGCTGCTAACCGACGGTAACTAGCAACGACGTCGGCTTCGCCGTTTAACAATGAAGCCAACCGCGTCCTTTTCAGGCTTGGCCGGAAGCGGACGCTTGAAAACTGCAACCCGCACCAACCTGCATGCGCTCCCTACGTTACGTACTTCCGGTTAGATTCTTTCAACGCTGCACTCTCGGACAACGACGGTTCAACCCTTGTTCACTCACTCGTTTTTCATCTTATTCCCTCGACAACTACCTCTACCCACGAATCTTATCCCGGGACCTTTCAAACTTCGCATCACCCGAGACTTCGCACTTCGTGTAGTCTTTGGTCATTATGGCAATTTTGTTTGCGTCATTGGCAACGACTGTCTTATGTGGAAGTTCAAGTCTAAATTGGGTATAACTGGTCGGACTTGGTCTAACAGGTTTAACCTGCTGCAACTGGTTTAATTGGTCTAACTGGACTACTGTGGTCCAACTGGTATAATTTTATTCAAGTAGTCCAACTAGCCTAACTAGTCTACTCTGGTCCAAGTAGTTTAATCTGATTCAACTGATGTCATCTCATCCAAGTAGTCCAACTAGTCTAATTTGGTTCAAGTAGTTTAATCTGATCCAACTGATGTCATCTGATCCAAGTATTCAACTAGTCTAACCGGACTGATCTGGTCCAAGTAGTTTAATCTGATGCAAGTGATGTCATCTGATCCAAGTATTCAACTAGTCTAACCGGACTGATCTGGTCCAAGTAGTTTAATCTGATGCAAGTGATGTCATCTGATCCAGGTAGTCCAATTAGTCTAATCTGGTCCAAGTAGTTTAACCTGATCCAACTGATGTCATCTGATCCAGGTAGTTCAACTAGTCTAATCTAGTCCAAGTAGTTTAACCTGATCCAACTGATGTCATCTGATCCAAGTAGTCCAACTAGTCTAATCTAGTCCAAGTAGTTTAACCTGATCCAAGTGGTTCAACTTGTCTAACCGGACTGATCTGGCTCAAGTTGTTTAATCTGGCCCAACTGATATAATCTGGTCCAAGTAGTCCAACTGATCTAAGTAGTCTAATCCGATTGAAGTAGTCCAAGTGGTCCAACTAGACTAGCTGATCTAACTGATCCAATCTAGTTTAAGTGATCAACAGGTCCAACTGAATTAATTTGATCCCAATAGTCCAACTAGTCTAACTGATATATCTGGTCCAAGTGGTCCAACTGATCTAAGGAGTTAAATCTAGTCCAAATAACATAACACAGTTGAACTAGTCTAACTTGATCCAACTGATCTAAGCTGGTTGTCTAATCTAATTTGGTCCAAGTGGTCTACCTGGTCTAACTAGCCTAATTTGGTCTTACTAGTTTAACTGGTATCACTGATACAATCTAACTAGTCTAACTGGCCTAGTATGGTTAAACTAGTTAAACTGGTCCAATATGGTCAAACAAAGTTTAACTGGTCCAACTAATCCGATTTTCCTGGTCAAATTGTAACTGCGTTAATCTGATCCTAGTGGTCATACAGCTTCTTGGACTTCTAACATCAATCGGGTCGATACAGAGGTGCTATCGCTAGTTTCTGAAGGACATTCAAGGGAGCGAAAAAGAAGAGGGTGCCACACGTGAGGGGAGGCTTATTTGCGAGTGCATCGGGTACCATATCCTCAACATAACCAGTGAATTGCTGGTCCTCGCATCGTCGTAAAGGGAACGCGCAGAAAATTTAAGAGTACTCAGGGCATTGTACCTAACAGTTAACTTTCATTACGGCCTTATCGTTTGTCTCGGCGAGTACGATCACGAAACGTTTTCGTTACCGAAAGCGGACGAGGTCAGGGAAAACATGGCCGGTGACATCGATTCATTTACACATCGCTTGATTCGTGTACAAAAGAGGCTGTCTGTTTTCCCGCACGCTCGTCCAGGCAGATCCTGCCACCTAGGCAGGCGTGCGTAAGCTTAAGCCCGTACGTAAATGCGCGTAGAAGTTTAACACAGGGGATGGGGTGGAATTTGCTCTGTGGAACGAACGGGAGAGAAGGAGAGACACAAAGAGAGAGGCAGATCGTTGAGAGTCACATACATGGGCCGAAGAAAGAGCGGGGAACCAGACCAGGGGTAGGGGTTGGTCGACCGAGGCTGTCCGCAATTAAAATAATTCCCTTTCTGCTTGCAGCCGAGCGGAAAGAACTTACCAGCACCCTCTGGTGGGTACCCCCGGGGTGCTACCCTCTTCCTCTTTCTTCCTCTGTCTGTATCCACTTGCTCTTATTCCCTCCGCCCCAACCCTTGCGCTGGTAAGCATAGCTATTTTAATTGTGTCGTCCTCTGGTAGGATGACCAGTCCACACGGGACGGTGTGGAATGAACGCACCCTCTCGCGGACCCGCAGCTCGAAAACCTCGAGTATGTGGCCGCGTTACTATGCTTTACTTGTGAGAATTACTGGTAGAGGCAGAGGTGATTGCATCGGGGGGGAAAATGGACAATGAAAGACCGTCGCAATCTTCCTAGCGAGCTAGGAAAGAGCGGTCGAATACTTTGTACCGCCGTATCGTTGCTCAGATTGGCGGATAATGAAATCACGTTTCAACGAACAAAGATTTTTTGTAAGATCGTAATTAATAGAGAGAGCGCGGGAGTAAACGGACAGTGTAAGTCGACGTTATTGCCATTAGACGACTTATTCCAGCATCGTCAACTGCTTCTTTGAAAGCGAGCTCGCATTTTACGCCACTTAACTTCGTTACGTTATCACTTGACTTCAACGAACGATAGCAACCCCAACAGACACCGAGGGATTAAGTTGCTCCGACAGTTGTCTTTGAAGGGACACAGAGTGAAAGTACTCGAAAGACAATGTCACGCATCATAGAATGATCAAAAAACTGGCTTGAATTGAACAGTGGTACTCAACTGCCTTCACTCTTTACTGTTCAAACTTAGAGCAGAAGTAAATTATTTCAAAATTTGATCATACTTTGAATGCTAATGATTCATGATATGATGGTTGTAAAATAACTTTGGTTAGACTTTGAAGGATGTGTGACAATACCAGGGTTTGGAAGATGCACTATAATAAGGCAAGTAACAGTTTACTAATAAGTCAAGTTTAGTAATATCAGAAACCGTAAGGTATCCAGGTACCAAGGCCTAATGGACGAGAGTTACTTGTACAGAGTTCACCTTGTATATTCAGAACCGTTTTGACAAGAGGATTCTAACCCAATAGAAGGTCCCTAATTGGAACATCTCTGATTTCATATAAGGTTGACTATGCTGTGTAGCTAAGTCCTTGTGATCGTTTTATCAAAAGGTATTCTAATAAAATAAAAGAAGACAAAAACTGCAAAATATCAAAGTTGCAAGTGTCATCCAAAAGAAGTGTTTATTACACCAAAGTGTAGAAGCAGCGGCATTAATGTCAGTATCACCGATAGTCCTTTATAACCTGTCGCCAGATTAAGGCGACCTAACGAGTGCACGCGCGAGCGTTATTACAAAATGTATCTCGTTTCCAAGGAACATTCCCCCAGAAAACGAGACAACGGTTATGCTCAAAAGAGTAACCTGGACGCGAAAGAAGCGTGAACACGAGACGGTGGTCTGGTTGGTGGCTATAGACGGGGTTGAGCGATGCGCGAAAGGTTTATCGCTCGGGCGGCTGTTACGAACGTCCGCCATGGTTGAAATTAATCCGAGCGAGGACCTCGGTTAACCTTCTCAAAAGCAAGCCGCAAACGTTGGCTCGCGTTTCACAACAGGGCATTTCATTCACCGGCCCTGCTTACCGAGAGGATCATCGCGACGCACGTCGTATCGCGGCTCCTCGTGTTTCTTCGTCTTCGCAACGCTGACGAGATCAACGAAGCGGTGCTCTCTCCTTGTGTCGAGAAGGAGAGGATGAAGCCAACCGGATATATTATGGCAGGCCTCGCATTCAGTGGCTTCTTCGGGCTGAAAGAAGAGCGTGATTTTCGACGCGACAGAAAATCCTTCTGTGGAACCAACCACCGGAGCAGACGTCAGTCTGGTCTTGGGCCCCGTTGTCGCGTGGCGAGAACATAATAGGCCACGACTTCCGCTCTGCGAGCTCGTAATCGCGCTGCCAAGTGCCCCCGCAAAGCCACTGAACTTCCCGCCACTTCCTTACGCCAATTACGTAATAATAAGCGATTTAGACTTAATCCTTTCAGTCGCGCTCTTAATTATTCTTTCTTTGCCTTCTTTGATTGTTGCCTTATGGCGCAAGACTGTGGGTCCGCCTGTCGATATGTGACGTTCTTCATGAATTTTTATCATTTTTTAGTTATTGTGACTATGCAAATATGGACTAAGGAGACAAGGATAGAATAAGGATTAAAAGCATAAAATACTGTTTAGGTATGCCGATGTCTAGACTGCTGCTAGGTGATGCTTTTGTAGGTATTTATTGAGATCTCTTTATGGAGATGTCTTTCATGAAAAAATATGGTTTTTACATGTAGACTGAATTCTAGATATACCAGCTTAAATTCTATCTTTGAACTTAAAAGCTTAAGTTGGAGAGTTATATATGCATATAGTTAATGTGGTTGGGTAGAAAAGCTCCAGATGAAGAAAATAATTCTAACGTAACAAAGTTAAATCTGTGGTGTGTCACAACTCATTGAACACTATGATCATTAGTGGTTGATACTACAAGTTAAATATTTCATAATCAAAACAAAAAGATTAAAGAAAATTACACATGTACGATTCCATTGCGGAAGTTATCGTGTTAATTTTTTAATTTACAACCTCGCTATATTCACCTATCGCCCTGAATGTCGCCCACGTAACATTTCGATGACCGCGTTTGGTAAATTTAATTCATATAATTTGACATGTTATTTGCTATAATTAATAGAGATTACGAATTATGTTTGGCATCATGTAATGCTAAAGTGACTAAAGTTTATACAATTAGCATTTGAAAATAAATAAAAATGAAAAGGAATAGCGTCTCAATCAATAACGTCTCAATAGCGTCTCAAAATCACAAATATGTACAAACAGCACAGCATCCGAATGCAATCAGATTAACACTGCCACCTTCATATTAATAATATACGTAAATTTTATTATAGACAACCTTCGAGACAACCTTAAAATTTCAAATGAAAATCTGAAAAATGATAACCAAATGTCTTGCAATAACGAGTTCACGCACTCGCAAATCTTCCTTAAATTTTTACACTCCAGATTTCAGTTTACTAATTCTAATTGGCGCAGTTAAATGCACTATAGATGACATTACGACTTTCTTGCAATTAATACAGTAGTGAATAATTATTTATATTTGATCGTATAAATCGTGCAAATTCTCATGACCCAAATAGATATTCAGAGACCCGCGTGATAGCTTGAATATTATGCATAATTAAAAAATAAACGAAGGATCCGTAGAGTAGAACCTAAACGATTGAAGGAAAATATACTCCCACGATCCGCCACTTGTGTTTCCCATTTACTTCCAGCAGACAGCATAAAGTCGATCATCCTGGCATGAAATCGCCGCTCGTTTTCGCGTCGAATCCTCAAAGTATAATCTTGCCACGGCATTGTGGCCTCAGCATACGGCGCGCGAATTGAAGAGAGTCCCTGCCGGCTCGTTACGCACCAATTAAATGTGCGCAGCGTGGCTGCCAAAGATATTAGAGTCATCCGAGCGAGTGGCTGGTCGAGCAAAAATAAGTAATTAGAAATACCGCATGGATAATATACGCTGCAATTAAGGCCGAAAGAGGGCCACCTAGCCGCCGCGAAAGGCAGCTCTGCCTCCACCCCCGGTTTCTCTGCTCTCCCACCCCTGGATCTCTTGCAGAGGCTGGTGGTGTGCCGTGCAAAAGGGGGGTGGAGCCTCAACCGGATGCGGATTCATAATTAAACACGCCCTTAAAACAAAATCATTACGGCTGTGTCGACTCGGTGCGGCTTCCACCCCCTCCCTCTTCCGCTCATCCCCTTATTGCCTGTCTCTATCTTTTCTTCCCTTTGTTCGTCTGCCCGTCCTCGTCCGCGCACCCTTTTGACGCTCTTCCCGTTGTAGGTGAACGAGTAGAATGGCTGAGACAACCGGGGGTAAGGGTAGGAGGCAAAGGGAGACGTTTCGTCGATGTCCTCTCTGCATCCAGCTTCCGTCCACGTAAAAACGCGCTTATACAATCGTACATGACAACGAAGATTGCATTCGCGTAACTAGGATCTCGCTTACTTTGCCCACCTTTCGCAAAACGACCAGCCTATATATCACTTCTCCCCTGCAATCTCGCCGACCTAACCGTTCCTTTTCAAGCGCATCGTTGGGGGAGGCCCGTTGTACTTACGAGAGGTACACGCCTTTAGATTACGAACCTAATTCGGAATATACGTTCCTCACGAGCCTCTCCGGGCTACATTCGTTCCCGGATTTACCCTGACAAAAGACATTTTCTGATTAATCCTGAAAGCGTCAAAGTCAAAGGAAATCGGTCAAGCAGCAACATAGCAAATTTTTCCCACCAGGGGCTCAAGCAAGTGGATTCAGCGAGTCGTACAAAACGCCGGACCCGAGTTCCGTCTTGGCAACAGCGAGGATCGAAGAGAAACGGAGGACATCGTTGGTGGAGGCACTCTCCCGGTCCGGTGGCACACTCAGAGGGTGGAAGCTAGTTCCACACACCTCCACAACGACAGAGGATGGGAGGTTGGGCATGCGAACCTACCGAGGCATCCCGGGATTCGAATTGGTACCACCCACAAAGTCCATCGCGCCGGTCCGGCCGCCCCGCGAGGAGCTTTTGCTATTTTCTCATACCAACTATAACCGGCAGAAATCCACCCCCTCCACCCTTCGGCGCATCATCCTCCACCAACGGCATCGGCCAGTCATCGAGTGGCTCCCCTGGATTCGTTAAGGAATTAAGGATACATGCGCAGCGACTTTGGTACACAGCCTCCTCCAGCTATGGTCAGCATTGCGGATACCTGGCGTTCCTTGTGTATTATTTCTGCCCCGACATGAAATATATGTGTTATGCGGGTATTTGCTATTCATTGCTGCAGAGATAACAATAGCTACCCGGGAACGAATCTCAGACCCTGTTTTCTTGGTATCAACTAACATCTGGGATTTCAGATTATATGGGACACGATGAATTTTCGTGTTTAAACGGATTGGTAGGATGTACTTCTGCTGGTATCAAGTTTATGTGGATTGTAATTGTTATTAATTGTCTTGTCAGTACAAGTTGACACTAGATGTTTCTCTATAATATGGGGACACAATCGTTCGAATAGGACTTCACTGCCCTATAATGTGAATAGGATAGGACTTCACTGATATTTCGGTTCAAGTTTAATTATCTGTACAAGCAACTAAACGAAAAATATGCTTGACATTTCAACCTTTATTTAGCCTTAATCTTAACCCTTTCCCGTGCCATTTATTTATCACATGCGCCAGTCAAGACTAACTATTCAGGGCTATAACATTAAAACGAACAAAATATTGTGAGTATTTTATATTCAGGGATCCTTGATAATGCAACTTATAGTTGGATCTAAATTTCAAGTTAAAGAGTATTCAAAATTTGAGTAACGTTTGTCACATGTGAGTTGTAAGTGCGTCACGAGTGAGACTCTCCAAAGTACGGGAAGGGGTTAATGTTGTAACAGTAAGTGGTAAATGATACAACTAGAAGGTTGTAAAGGAGTATCGTACCAATGATACTAACTGTTAGCTAGCTTTGAATGCCATCCAACTCAAAATCATCTAACAATGCATCGAAATCATTTAATCTTTTTAATAATTATATACTTTGCAACATATCCGTATATTTATGAAACGCTCGATAAAGGTTTTATGTGACGCACCTTAATTTTGATTAATTGCTCAGATCTATGGGTGCGGACTGTTGTAGCCCCACGTCAATTTTCTCTTACATAATTTATTCTTTATTCTCTATAAATTAGTATATAAGAATACTGATTTGCTACTAAAAGTTCATATCATTGAAGACATGATTTGGTACATTTATGCAGTACTATTGCTACCAAGGTGCAGAAGGTATTTTGGTCCGTTCTCAAACTGCGCGATATTTTTCGAAGTTGATGATCAAGGTGAGCTTAATTAAATTTCGGATGAATTTTCAGGAAATTGCCCGGCTATTTAATTACTGTCGCGCCAAAGGTGTAGGCAAGTGGCCAGGCTACGAAACGAAGCAAGCCGTCCGTAATTTCGCAAGTTTCCCCGGTGTCACGTCGTCCATTTGTTACTCAACTTATCGTCAGACCGAAGGAAAGAAACAAAAGCACAATAAGACCGCGAAGTCGCCAACGGAAGTCAGAAGTGGCCGACGAGAAAAAGACGAAGACTAAGGAAATGAAACGTTCGCAAACGAGTCACGATCCCCTAATTAGGTGGGGCTAAATACCGCTGACGTTTTTTGCCGTTGCAATATTATCATATTTAGTATGCGCACTTAGGAAGCCGGCTTAAATAAGCCCTGGGACCTCCGGAATGCGGAAGCTCCGGGTTGAGAGCACGAAGTCTAATAAGTTCCACTGGTCGAGCTGCTGGCGGACTGCAAATCGTATTTCTGCGAGGATATTAACCTGTCTTTTTCCTGTGTCTACCGTTTTCGATACCTGTGTACCGATCTGAACTACCAACGTAGTTTCAGATATTTAAATATCTAGATCGAGCAAAGATGTCAGTTAACCATGTTACTCGTGACAGGTTATTTAAATAAATATTTGAAAATTTTATTTAACTTTGGTAACTGGTTAATTTTTGAACGGTGACTGTAACTGATTAACTGTTAAATGATGACTGATTAATTTTTAATCGGTAATAAAGTAGTATGTAATAAAGGGAAGAGAATTGCAACAGTTAAGTTAGTATACGATTAATTTTTAATTTATGGTTAAAGAGCTGTAAAATATGGAGAGTGCAAAGATAGTGCGAAGAAAGAGGTTATATTTTATCGCATTAATCGAGAAAATGATCAGATTGAGAGAGGGCGCTTGAAAGGGCTGCGGTGGTGGGAGCCACCCCTTTGCATTGGCTTTCGATTCATACTTCACCGGCATTGAAATCTCCTATCTGTCTCGGTTGTTTGTACACTTTCCGCGAAACAAGGGTGAATGATTAAAATTCCTAATGATTAAAATAAAAGGGATGAGGTAAAATATGTGTATCTCAAAACTGTCGATAAAGACTGCGAGAAATAAGATTATTGAAAAATGATTGATAAAATTCAAATTATTTAACGGAAGACATAAGTTTAAATTTTGAAGAATGTCTGTTTACTTATTTAATATAAATATTATTTACTTATGTTAAATAACGTATTAGTATAATATTTATTTATATTAAATATACCTTAATTGTATTTTGAAATTGTCAGTGTTAGTGTTAGAGAGGTTAGACTAGTCTAACACTAGTTAGACGTAACTTTAACACCATTATAAATTTCAAGAATTTAGGTGGTTCAAGTGAGTTTAGATGAATTCTAAATATTAATACTATGTCAAAAAGCATAAGTGTATCTAATGGAAGGACCGTGTCAAATGTTTGTTCATAACTAAATAATTTATGGTGCAAACAACAACAAAATTTTGTATTCGTTTATATCAGCACCATCGTTAAAAAACAATATTAAAAATATTGTAACAGATTAAATAATATTACCTCACCGCAAACTGAACAAAATGGAGAATGAGACTTTTTCAATATTTAAAAAATGCTGGTATACTTTAAAGTGAATACCTTAGTACTAATTTAATAATAGTATTATAATGACAATTATTCGTTACTATTATTTTAATAGTACAATTGTATACTATTAATATAATAATAATTTAATTAATTTTTGAAATACTAAAAAATTGTATAAATATTTCAGATCACACACCCCATATATTTTCTATCCAATTTGGCTGAATATTCTTACTATTTGATCAAATTAATATTAAATGTTTGAATCCATCTGACAAAAATAATTAAATTTAATATTCTTGCTTATTTGTAATTGTAACAAATTTATTAAGAAATATAGTCTGAAAAAAAAAATCAATATTGATAACTTTTCACTTGATTCTTTTATACAGACTTAAAGAGTGACAACCATTTTTAATACATAAGTAATTAAAATCGAATTATATGAAGATTTTTATAATGAAAAATGAAGGAGAATAGGGAAGATACAAAGGTAAATTCAATGTTTCATGAATTACATAATTATTAACGAAAGAATTATTTTTTAATTTAAACGTTCAAAATTCCTATTGTAGATCATATGTATATTTACTCGATTAATAATAATTTATTGATAATTTTATAATTCACTGCGTTCATTTGAATAGTATTCAATTATTGATTGTTACTATTATTGTTGATTATATCATAATTCAATTGTTAATTATATTACAATTTAATCAAAAATTTTCATAATACAAATCAAAACCGATGAAATAAAAATATAAATTACATATTCCACGAATTAAGCTTCTTTCTTACCACTCAACTTAAACAATTTAAGTTAAACCGATTAAAATTTATGGATATTACTACAATTATAATAAATGTATTGATCATACCGCAGTTTAACAGAATAAAATAAAGATTACGTAATCATGGATTTAATCATCAGCATATATTCCCAGGAAAGTATGACCGTGGTAAGGGTAGTTAGAGGGGTGATTTGGTGGTGCAAAGGTGGGTAAAAGTTTTATCTCGGTGAGAGAAGAGAACGAGGAATAACGAAAAAGATGAATAAGGAAGAAGCATCCTAAGAGAGGCTCTAATTTTACCAGGACGCAAGGACTTTGCAGTCTGAGACTGAAGCTAACTGCTAATTTAAGGGTTAATTCCTTAGGAGACAAGTTGGCAGAGTTACGACGAAAATATTCATGGCATTATGCATACGCTTAGGTAGCCGGTGAGTGTCGCTAATAAAAATTAAAAAGTCTAATTGCGAAAAGGAGGAGACTTCTATCGATTTCCTTCACCACGTCTCCGCGTATTATTTTCAATCGTAATTATAATTTAGCGATAATTACATGCTTCGAATCGTTTCGAATATTTTTCAACGTTCTACAATAATAATTTTGTTATTAAATGCAAGAGAATGAGCATTTTTGCGTTACCGAAAGACTTGTATCAAAGTTTATGTTTTAACTTATGAACGATTAATTGTGATTTAGTTTTATAAAATTTACAACAGTATATTGACAAAAATTAAGCACACAAGTTTTTAAATAAATTGCTTGAAGACATGCTATGAGATTACAAAATAGGGATGAAAGTGAGATTAAAATGAAATCGTACATAGACATTAACGACGTAGGTCCATTAATTGAAGGATAGTTATTTAAGGGACCTGGAATATTGTTATTAAAATAATAAATAATACGAACAGTTACTAAAATAAGAGACAATGTGTACAGTTACTGAGGTAAGAGACAATGTGAACAGTTACTAAAATAAGGGTCAATGTGAACACTTACTGAGGTAAGAAACAATGTGAACAGTTACTAAAATAAGAGACAACATGAACAGTTACTGAGGTAAGAGACAACATGAACAGTTATTAATATAAGAGACAATATGAACAGTTACTAAGGTAAGAAACAATATGGACAGTTACTGAAATAAGAAACTTGGGAATAATTTCTTTTCAAGTCAACTGCAATATACATGGTGTATATAATATTAAAATGTTCACATAGATGAATAATCTTGAACATAAAAGTAATCCATCATCTTAAACATAAAAACGACAGATGATCTTAAACATAAAAATGACAGATAAATATAAAAATGAAAGATAATCTTAAATACAAAATGAACATAACTTAATTCAAACGTCGAATACAACTAACTGTGAGTACCTTAAAAACGTGAAACAAAGAGTAGCTATCTATCAATAACGATACTGAAACAAATAATCTCGCAAATAATAATAAGAAAAATATCTCTACATCTGAAAAGGTATCTCAAACAAATTCACAGCGCGTTTGTCTCGAATAGAAACCAATATTGATAAAACAGCCCTTAAATCAGTGGCACGTCTCAACCCCGATGCTTAAATGGTCCTACAGCCAGTTCGTAGCTTCCTTAATTCGATTTCCCTTCGAAAGACATCGGCCATTGCAATCTTCTCGATATCTGATTCGTTCGGATATTGAATTCCCTCGACTGGCATACACGGAAACGGAAACGACGAAACCGTCTCGTGCGTAGCTACAAACGGCACGCTAGGGTGGTGTTACGATGAAATATGTTCACCCCTTCTGTGCCAACACGATCTGCACTTTCTACTTCCAACCCTTGGGAACACAGCTCATGAAAAACTGAATGGTATCCAAATCGACTTAAAGGGACGAAACATCCCGATTTTATGAAAATCACCTTTATTCTCATCGCTTCAATTACAAATGTGTTCCAATTATGTAACCAGTTAATCGGTGTGTATGTTGTGAACATGTGAGATTAGAGCTTTGATGATGTAGGAATTTGGGGTAGATATTTGACGATCTGGGAATTTAGGGACCTAGAGATTTGAGGACCTAGAGATTTGAGAATCTAGGAATTTGGGAACCATGAGATGTGAGAATCCAGGAATATGGGAATTTAGGGACTTAGGGGTTCATCAACTTAAGGACCTAAAAGTTTGACGATCTGGGAATTTGGGAATCTAGACATTTTGGGACATAGAGATTTGAGGATCTAGGAATTTGGGAACCATGAGATATGAGGATCTAGGAACATGGGAATTTTAAGACATAGGGGTTCATCAACTTAAGGACCTAAAAGTTTGACGACCTGGGAATTTGGAGACATAGAGATTTGACGATCTGTGAATTTGGACACATAGAAATATGGATATACCAGAATTTGAGGACCTAGGAATTTTGAAATGAGTGTTTTGCATCTAGGAATACAGAAATCTAGTGATTTGGGGATCTAGCAATTTGGGGACTTAGAAATTTGTTTATCTAAGAATTTGGAGACCTAGAGATTTGGAAACCATGAGATTTTTTGATCTAGGGATATGGGAATTTAGTGATTTGGAGATCTATCAATTTGGGGGCATATGGGTAAACAAAAATCTGAAGACCTAGGAATTTGAAAACCATGAGATTTTGGATCTAGGGATATGGGAATTTAGTGATTTGGGGATCTAGCAATTTGGGGGACTTAGAAATTTAATTATCTTTGAATTTGGAGACCCAGAAATTGGGATATACAACAATTTGAGAACCATGGGACTTGAGGATCTAGAAATTTGGAAACCATGAGATTTGAGGAACTAGGGTCATAGAAGGGATTTAGAGGTCTGCCTATTTGGGAACCTAGGAATTTGACAATCTGGGAATATGGAGACCCAAAAATTTGGACATACTAGAATTTGAGAACCACAGGATTTGAGAACAATGAGATTCGATCTAGGGATATGGGAATCTAGAGATTTGGAGTCTATCAGTTTGGGGACCAAGAAATTTGATTATATAAGAATTTGGGGACCTAAAAATTTGACGATCTGAAAATTTGGCAACCTTGAAATTGGAGGATTTGAGAACGTAGGTGTTCAAATAATTTGGTAATGGCAAATTCTTCCATACAAGAACTACTAGAGTTAAATGCACACTTACCCTAGATTTGCGGACACTCGACTTGCAACTAAAAATAAATAGTGAATAATACGCAAACCAGCCTATACAATGATTCTTTGTACGAGCCTCCCTAACTTATTGACTAAAGTTAACACATAGTTTGACGAAAGCTTAACAATTTTCATAATTTAAAGAAATCTAAAATTTCGTGATAAATTCGTGAGACTATAATCTGTATGTACTGAAAAAGACACCTCAAGTCAAAGTCACTGAGATTATCTTTTCATGCGAAACTTGAAAAAGTTAAGCAAATTTAATGCAAATCATCCTAGAACTTCGTCCACCTGTGTTCGTACAAGATTAAAATCCGTGCTTAAAAGGTTAAATCACGTAATTGAATAGAATTTCTCAGATATTTTTTCAACATTATCCGACGGCGAAGTTTAGAGGTACGTGGAAAATTACTTTTTAAGTACACGTGGTGAGTTTAAAGACCGGCTGACGACATTTGCACTTGGTAACTTCCAGCAAGGCTGTAGATGTCAGGGCTTGAGCGTTTGTGACGAGCAGGAAAGCCGTGCGAGGGTGGAACACCCTGACAGCAGGCTGACAGTCAGATTTGTACATTTTAAGTACCGAGTCCTCTACCTTTGGCCCCCTCATTTCGCGCGATAAATAAGGCTGTGTAACTTCGCCTGGGAGAGTGATAATTAAATTGAGACGCTTCAGGCGTCCGGTCGGGGCTCTTTTTGCTACCTGAATAAAATTGAACCTCTCGGGAAGTTTCTTAAGGAACGCTCAAGTTTACCATGATTTTCAACAAACGAATTCGTTAGGCAAGAGTTTCTTGTTTTTCCATTGATGATGCAAATATATAAACGGAAAAAAATTGATCAAATCACGAGCTACTCGTGACGCACTCGCAATGTAAGCATACGAGCTACTCATGACGCACTTGCAATTCGAGCATAATAAACTTCTCATATTTTCAGTATGAGTCTACTTCAGAAAAGACTATTCAATCTTACTGAATCTTTACTTCAGTATATACTTCAAACTATTGAATCTTTACTTCAATAGTTCAGATCCACAGTTTGCACAATCAATGATCAGAGAATATAGTATTCCAACTTTATCCGTCCATGATTCGTTACATGTGACCTTTCACACGATTTGCCTTTGATCTTTTCTGAGACAAAAGTAACTAAGATTGCAGAAAAAAGTGACTGTAAAGGGTTAACAGTCGCGTAGACACGTGCGAGGGTAATTCACGAAGGCCAATCCTTTGCTGGCAGCAATAAGTCGGCGGCGAAATCGTAGTCGTTAAAAGTGTACGAGCAACGGTATTCCCAGCTCTGCTATCCAGCTGAAGGGGATCACGTTCGTCCGAGTTAGGGAGCTTGTAAAAATAAAGGAAATTTATTCGCGTAATTTGAGTGGGTGCCGGGAGAGCGTATGTTCGGTGTCCCGTTTGAAACAAGCATCGGATGCTGAAGCCGGCTGGATTGCACCGTTGAAGAGTGGCAATATAGTTTCCCTTAATGGCGCTTAAAAAAAATGTTAGAAAGACGATATTAAGGATGTGACTACGGGAAAGAAGCCGAGGGAAGAACTCAAGGTGGAGAGGCTCCGGGAGTGGACGAGAAGGAAAAGTACATGACGAGGGTGAGAGCAGGTTTCACAGGGGGTGGATAGGTCGAGAGATGTACTTCAGGGGAGGGTAGTACCCGGTTAATCGCCGTAAGACAACCGGAGAAATGAGCGAACAGTAACGCGGGGTTGGTTCCTTCTTCTGTTAGATGGGGGAGGGGGCTGCGACGGAATTTAAAGGAGTGTCGAGTGTCGGGAGGAGGGTAAAAAACGCGAAGAAATTAAAGATGAACCTTCAGTGAAATGGGGCGTGAGTTTATAAGAACCCTCCGTTTTCGAGACACCGCTCCTTCTCCTTCGTGTTTTATGCCCGGGCGCCCAAGCGTCCTCGCGTCGGCTCAATCGTACCCGCTCGGAAATAAAATGGCCGTTTGGATTGCTGCACGCGTGGATTATGCCGGAATTTCGGATAATGTTTCGGGTCAACTGAATAAAGCTTGTAGTTTCAAGGAATTATCCTGGCGCTTGACAAAGTGCTGAACATCTGAAATACTTTAGTTAACGCGTTTAATAGCGTGGGTTTCGCAAATGGACCGTGAATGCATCATCGGCCATTCTTTGTTTCTTGCATGTTTTATTTTTGTAGGTTTAATATATTAGGGGTATACCTATTTTATACGTATCCTTTTTTTCTTCTTGTGTTTTTTACAGAAATTTTTGTCAAATTCAATAAGTGTTCCAATATTGTTAAAAGACCTAAGGCTCAAGGTGTTTTCACTTTAAAATGATCAATAATTGTAGGTTTAATATATTAGGGGTATATCTATTTTATACGTATCCTTTTTTTCTTCTTGTGTTTTTTATAGAAATTTTTGTCAAATTCAATAAGTGTTCCAATATCGTTAAAAGACCTAAGGCTCAAGATGTTTTCACTTTAAAATGATCAATAATTGTAGGTTTAATATATTAGGGGTATATCTATTTTATACGTATCCTTTTTTTCTTCTTGTGTTTTTTATAGAAATTTTTGTCAAATTCAATAAGTGTTCCAATATCGTTAAAAGACCTAAGGCTCAAGGTGTTTTCACTTTAAAATGATCAATAATTGTAGGTTTAATATATTAGGGGTATATCTATTTTATACGTATCCTTTTTTTCTTCTTGTGTTTTTTACAGAAATTTTTGTCAAATTCAATAAGTGTTCCAATATCGTTAAAAGACCTAAGGCTCAAGATGTTTTCACTTTAAAATGATCAATAATTGTAGGTTTAATATATTAGGGGTATATCTATTTTATACGTATCCTTTTTTTCTTCTTGTGTTTTTTACAGAAATTTTTGTCAAATTCAATAAGTGTTCCAATATCGTTAAAAGACCTAAGGCTCAAGGTGTTTTCACTTTAAAATGATCAATAGTTGGAACACTTTCTGGAATAAATAAAATTATTGAAATACGAATGGACTCGTTAATTGTCACATTTATGAATTCAAACTGTTAGTTCCAATCAAACGACCCAAATGCTACCTCTTGGCAGTATTTACCAGGGTTAGTGGGGGATGCAGCTTCCTCTTGAATACAAAATATCAATCAGCTTTAGGGGGAAGAAACGGGCGAGAAAAATATTCGGTAATTACGACAAGCTCCCTGTGCCATCAGACGACCCCAATCACCGTCATCTCGATTACTCTTCAAGGATGAAGATTTCGATTTCCCTTAAAAGTTTCTGTCCCATTAGCACCGGTAATGTCTTATTTCGTTAAACGTCCCTTTAAATAGAAAAATAAGGTAATAACTCTGAAATAATTATTCGACAGAATTCGTTGGTAATGAGATTTTTGGAGAGAGGTCTTGCAAGTTTCCTTGCAGATGCTTTTGCAAGTTAATACAATGTAATTCTGTCGTATTAAAATAATATATGCAAGTATTTTATTTGTGCGTATTCAAATAGAAGATTGAGATAAAAAGGAAAAAATTAAACAATACAATGAAATTGTATTAGATTCGAGAATTTGATGTCTCAAGTTTTAGTCCTTTAAGAACCTATTTTCAAATCTCAAGGAACGAAAAAATTAGAAACTTAAAATTTGTAAGGTTGAAAATTTCACTAAATTGTTCAAAGTTCATTACTATTTCAGAGAAACTTTTGTTTACCTCAACATATCAAATCCACAGTAGTTGCATATCATCATCGCCGACATCAATATACACACCTACACCTTCATAGACCTCTACTTCATATACCACTTCCTGTCACCAAAAATTCCCCAAAACGAATAGTATAGAGGTAAAAGAGTAAACTCATTGCTAATCATCTACAAAACTTCTATATCACAAAATTTATCGCCAGCGACACCTTACTCCACATCCCACCATTTCCTAAATTTCATCCTCAAAACGTATACATAAACAAAAGAGTAACCTCATTTTTAATCGTCCACACCTCTACATCAAATTCTACTAACAGGTTATTCAAAATCAATTACTAATTCAGAGAAACTATATCTATATTCACCTCAACATATTCGCACTTGCATATCATCATCGCTAAATAGTTATCTCTACTTCACATACCAGCACCAAAAATTCGCCAAAATAGTATACAAAGGAGAGAACTCGTTTCTAATGCACAACACTATATCAACATACCTAACGACACCCATAGTTTGTACGTCATATGTCACCTAAAAGTCCCGAAAGCGAATAGTAGACAAAAAGAAAGAGTAAACTCATTTCCAAGGCATCGTTCATTCCGGGAAGCATAGAATATTCCGGCAATAAGCTTTGCAGCCCATTCTCCTTCCACGCATCCTGGTCGTCCTCTTTGAGGTCAGAAAATCCACGTTCCAAGCTCGGGCACAAGAGGGGAACGCGGTATTATAACGAATCCTCGCGGAAATTAAAGGAAGGACCTTTATGTATTCTCTCGGGAATTCATACGTAGCCGGTTAATTACGAAATTCAAATTAACAGAAAAAATGGGAGATCTGGAGGGGGGTTGGCCGACGTTTTTTAAGGATCTCCCCCTTTTTAAGGCCACGGACTTCGTCTACTTATTACGTTTCTCCGGTGGCGGTCTGGCAGTCGGTTATTTACCTACTCGAGGTTTTAATTACCTAACCCTTCTCCCCCTCCTTCTCTTCCTAGCTCTCCAAGCCGGACAGAAAAGTAATCTTGGAAGTATGTGAAAAGCGAGCACAGAATTTACGTAACGGACGTTAGAAACAAAGTAGGTATATATTGGCCTTAGCCAAGCACTTTTGCTTTGTTAGCATGAAATAACGACTGTAGAAATAATACGGAATAACAATTCCGCTGGTATTATCCTATTCCGTAGCAGCTGTTCTAATTTCGTGTTTCCCTTTTCTTTAGACTCATACAATTCGTGTATTTCGACTGGGGTCTCATAAAATCACCTTGACTTCATATTATATTTTCATTATAATTAATATAACTTTAATAATATATCATCAATAATATCATACTATATAATATAATAAAATATTATAAAATATAATCATATTATATTGACTATAATAATTATAATCAAATTACATGGCAATTTAAATATTTTTAAAAAAGTAGCAGTGTTATTGAAACGATTTCTGCGGGTGCAGCAAGACCTAATTTTTCATTTCAAATAAAGTATTATTTTTTTGCATCGAACAATATAAAACTTGCATATCAACTTTACAGTGCAATCATTCTAAAAATTTTCTTATTAACAAAATTTCCATATAATTTAATTGAACGTGACTTGATATTATACTTTTATTATAATTAATACAATTTTAATGATATATGATCAATATTATCATATTATATAATATAATAAAATCTAATAAAATATGCTATATAATAATATATAACATAATATAATAAAATATAATCATATTATAATGACTATAATAATTATAATCAAATAACCTAGCAATTATAAATATTTAAAAAAAAAGTGTTATTCTATTGAAACGATTTCTTCAGATACAGCAAGACCTAATTTTTATTTCAAATAAAGTATTATTTTTTTGCATCGAACTAAATAAAACTTTTACTTAAACTTCACAGTGCAACAATTCTAAAAATTTGTTTAACAAAATTTGCTTATGATTTAATTGAACGAGAATTATATGAAATATTTTTACATTTTTTTTAAGCAAAAAGTAAATACAATTTGATTTCCGCGTAAATGCCGTCCATTTAAACCTGTTTCAGTCTACCAAGCACCATAAAGAATTGCAATGCTGTACACAACGGCGTTACGTTTCTCTTTTCGCTTTATCGTTTATGATACGAAATCGAGCCGATGATCGCGGTAACATCCTCTGAATGGGCCAGTTTCGACCCCTGCCGAAATGCCAGACGCATCGAAACCAAAACGTACGGTTCATAAACGAGTTTCGTGTCGACGTTACGAGCCTCGTAAAAAGTTATAGTTACATTATAATAAGCCGTGAGAAAACAGTGGGTGTTTGTAATAAGAAAAACGAAGATGGCCGAACGCGAATTCCTCAGGAGGGTGTGAACGGGGGAGAAGTCAACGATTTATTGCGATGTAAAGAAGAAAATCCTGATTATTGACAGGTTTAAAGGCTCGTAACCGAGAAATGATGGCGAAATTATGACTTCTCCGATCCCTCGAAGCTGTTTGACGGGAACGTTTTGTTTTGTAATAACATACCAGATAACATTCAGTAGGGTAAATTTGAAGTAGACGTAGGAAGTTTCATCAGTTTAGAGCTGGGGTCGGCAACCTGCGGCTCAGTAGAATCATACTTGTGGCTCTTAAGTAGTTTAATAGTACATATTGAAAAATTAACTGCAATATTGCAATTGCCAAACAAATATAATAATCCTGCGCACACATCAAACTGCACGGCAGATCGCATGCATGTAAACCTAGCTTTAGCTAACCTCGCTCTCCACACTCACCGACGCCACACTCAAAACCAAAAAGTGTTTCCGTTTTCTTTAATACGTTGACTTATATGTTCTGTTACTACGCAAAATAGAATGTTTTGATTTCACAATCAATACATGTTTCACAGCAGATATTATATTATTTTTTCTAATACATACCGATGTATGTACTTATATTTGGCTCTTTAAAAAAATAATTTATCATATCGGGAAAAAAATGGCTCTTAACTCCAGAAAGGTTGCCGATCCCTGGTTTAGAGTGTTAGTATAGAGTTACCGTATATGTTAGTATAGAGTTAACACTATTTTTACCACAATTTTGTGTATACCTACTTCGACCTAAATGTATCTTTTAACACCCTTTTGTTTGAATGCAAATAATTACCAAAACTGTTGGGATTTCAAATTATCAGTAGATAATTTGAGGAATATATTTATTGATACATTGATGTTTTATTAGAGATTATGTAATAAGGTTGTTTGACAAAACATGTCCTCGTCTAATATTTGTTTTGAACCAACCTTGCATAATAGGGGTGGAATAAAAAATGTCAAATCTTACAAAATATTTTCAGTGTTTATCACTCACAGTTCCAAACAGTACTATTTCTACTTCTTTCATATTACCTTCTCAAATTTTTAATAATATAGTTGATTCATATGGAAATTTAAACGTCATCCATGGTGGTAAAAAAGGGTGTATCTGACATTTCGATCATTTTTATCAGAATGTACAATTTGATCTTTAACAAACGCGCTAATAATTTAATCCCTTATCTTACAACTTTCTAGGCAGTTGACATTATAATTGCTATAATGTTAAAACAAAAAAGTTTAAAATATTAAACACATCCTGGATTGTACATAATCAGAATCCCTGTAATTACAATGAAAATACAGGAGTTGGCACATTTGGACCAAAGTGCCACAAATATAACATATTACTAATATTAAGATATATTAACCTCTTAACCCACCATTTTCTAGACAGTAACGTCATGCACAAATAACTACTGCTACAACGTTGAAACAATTAAAGAAAGTTAAAATGTTAGGTACATAGCAATCCTTGATTACACAGATTACAATCAGAATAGAACATAAAATTCAATTACAGTGAAAATACGAGTCTGGTTTATCACATTCGTGTGCGTCACGAGTGTGACACTCGTTAAGAACCAAGGGGTAACTTTTGCACCATAAAAATTATGTGGCACACCAAACATGATCGTAGAAATTTCAGTTACCAGCACAAATTACAACAAATATTAAATCATGCAAAATGAAACCTATAAAAAACTATTTAAAACAGTAATAAAAATCGTTACGTTTCCATAATCTCTGTTAATCCAAGAAATGCGAAACATAAACACGATTCGATGGAAATAACGATGTCGTTTAATATTCGCGCCATAATATCGACGCGTAGCATCGTTAGCCAATGAAAACCAGCCTTAACGAGCACGATAAGGAAAACACGGGCGCGGGTTCCTGTTCGCCAATGGCGGAGCTTATAGCGTATAATATAAAGGCCAGTTCGGCGAGACGAAGTCGGAATAAACGGAAATTACCGGGGCCATCTTGTAATTATACGGCTAATAGGAAGGTAATTTAGTGTCTCGAACTCGAGTTACCAGCGCAGCCGGAGACGTCTGTAGGAACGGTTGGTAGCCCGTGTTGGCATGGCCTTCGCGGAAAATTAAAATAATAAACGGCATCGTTAGGATTCATCATCTGATTTTAATTTCCATTCCGAAATGATTGCGCATTATCTCCGGGTCGACCCGTAACACCGTTTCTGGATTTACTGCTCGAGGGCCAAGCCAGACGTTGCTCACCCGTTACTCCGTCCCTTTACCCTGTTTTTACTTCGTTCTTTTCAATTTTATCTTCTTCCATTTGGATTGTTTATCTAGAAATTACTAGATTCCGATTCTTTTCGTAGATACTGATTCACTTTTTTTACGCAGCTTTTAAGTCTGACAATTTACTACTGTGTAAAAAATAAGGGGAATTTTTCATTTAAGCTTCGCGGGTACTGTAAAATCATGAAATTATTTTTGTGTGGATTAGTAGTACTGTCTTTATATCATTTAACACGTTCATCGACAAACCCGATTTGGATGACGTATATTTAAGTTAATCACTAACAAACAATTCTAATTGTCCAATGTTGAATGATATTATTCAACACATTATTCAACATAGTATACCTAGTAAAAATAAATATTGCCAAAGCAACCGACCAGGTTCTCGACCCCCTCGCAGTACAGTCCCTAGCTATTGAATTCCACTTCAGCATTTTTCATGTTTTTAAAATTAAAAGACAAATGATATAATTTATTAGCTACATGATACACTACTACTGTACATAACATTAATGATAATATCTTGTATTTCCATCTTTCGCTTTGGTTAAAGCTTGTATCCAAGCTATACATTGATCATATTATATCTTCATTATTTTCCCAAATATCTGTAATTCTTTTCAACTCAGATAATGTTGGAGAGTTGTAAACTAGTCTTGGGCTCCAGACATTTTCTACGGCATTCACCAAATTTCGCCCCACGCTATCGATACTCCTAACGTAAACGGCCCTTAATCACCCACCACACAATTTATCACGATAGTAACAAATTGCTATGTATACTACTGTGATAAAAAAATAAGGTGAATTTTTCATTTAAACTTCGCGTGTACTATAAAATCATGAAATTATTTTTTGTGTGAATTAGTAGTACTGTCTTTGATATCTATGCATAGTTTTATGACAATATATTCAATTGCTGCAGAGCTACACGTGCTTTTCTAAACATAGACAAGTTTTTCGATTTTTACTATGACTGATTTTGTTGAGCAAAGAATTTGCATCAAATTTTGTTTACGGAATGAATATTCTGCCGCGGTAACGTTGTGGATGTTGCAGAAGGCCTTTGGTGACAAGGCTGTGTCGCAAAAAAATATTTACAAGTGGTACAAACATTTCAAAAAAGGTCGAGTCCGAGTTCAAGACAAATAGCGCTCCGGACGAACCATCAACATGTACTGATGAATGCCACGTGAAGGAAATCAAAGATTTGGTGCTTGGAAATCGTCGATTGACAATTAGAGATCTTGTTGATGCTGCGGACATCTCATTTGGATCAATCGAAACCATTTTAAAAGATGTTTTGTCAAATTCGTCAATTCCGCGTGGGACGATACTGCGCCGTCCCACACTGCATTGGTTCTTCGCGTACATTTCACCAAAAAATCGACCCATATCGTTCCACAACCACCGTATTCGCCTAATTTAGCACCGTGCGACTTCTGGCTGTTTAACAAACTCAAAAGACCGTGTCTGGGTCACCGTTTCAAATCGACTGATGAGATAAAAGCCAAATCGAAGAAAGTATTGAAGGCCATCCCGGAAAAGGACTTGTTTGACTGTTTCGAGGATTGGAAGAAACGTTGGCATAAGTGCATTGTGTCGGATGGGGAATGCTTTGAAAGTGATAAGATTGATATAGAGGAATAAATAATGATTTTTCATTTTATAACATTCACCTTACTTTTTGATCACAGTAATATATCGTTATCAACGTATTTAATAATAATTTTGCATGACCTAAGACAATTTTCTATATCTTACGTAATATGGCCGAAGTAGTGAAATTTTCGTACGTAACGAGGGGCTGTAGTAATCTTAAATGAATTCGGCAAACTTTTTAGCCAAAAAGTTTTAAGGTTGATATCTAACAGCAGAAATATTTTTGGGTGCTAAGGATTGAACGTGTCAATTGTCTAATATTGCTGAATTCTATCGATTTTATTCATTATTTCATGTATTGAGAACAGTATCGTATGTTGCGTGCTAAAGTGATAATTTGAAAGTTAGAACATTGATGAATTTGATGAATGAAATAATTGTGGCGAATATTTTCAAATATTAAGTATGTAACATTTAACATAATGGTGATGTAAAGTATGTGAAACACTGAGCTATAAAAAATGTGAAATAAAATTTTAATCGCAGGTTTTCGGACAAAATATGAACGATTTTGATCTGTTACAGAATTGCATTTACACAAGAAATGAGAAATAACTTTTCTTAAATTAAGGACAGCTATTCTTGTTAAATAAATTAGCTATTAGTTTAACAGCCATTCTTCATAATATTACTGACATACTATCCAAGCTTGTCATCGCATACATACCTAATTATATAAAATAAAAAAACTTTTCTATTTGCTTTTATGAAACTATAAGTGTCGGCATGTTTCAAAAAACATACTACTAAATTCAGTGTAACACTAATAAATTCAGTGAGTCACATAAATTGTGTGTTTATTTCAAACTACACAGCCAGATTTTAGAAAAATAGTCGCGTCACCAAGTTCTCGTACGTAAGATTATGTCTGACGGCCGTAAAAGTCGGTTTAAATTTGACCAACAGTATAACAACCGCAACTGCAACAAAGTCGACAAAGTTGTTCTCTTTATCGGGACCGTTTTATTGAAAAGTCAAACGTTACGACACGGTAGCTTTTATTAGAAATCTGCGACACCCTGTAAATCTTTCAATTCCAACCTTTATCGTACTTTTATCGTTGGTATACGCTAATTTATGACGATTTCAGAAAACTTATCCACATTTCTACAATGGTTTTTTATACGGTTGATGATTTTCTATAACAATGGACTTAAACGACCTTAAATGATGCTGAATGACTTTAAACGAACTTTAACAAGTTTAAACAGGCTTGAATGACCTTAAACAGCCTTGAAGGACCTTAAACAACCATCAATAACCTTAAACGACCTTCAACAACCTTAAATAGGCTTGAATGACCTTAAACAGCCTCGAATGGCCTTGTACAAGCATCAATGACCTTAAACAGCCATCAATGACCTTAAACAATCATCAATGACCTTAAACAGCCTCGAGTAGCCTTAAACAACCATCAATAACCTTAAACAGCCATCAATGACCTTAAACAGCCATCAATGACCTTAAACAGCCATCAATGACCTTAAACAGCCATCAATGACCTTAAACAACCATCAATGACCTTAAACGACCATGAACGTCCTTAAATAACTTTGAATGACATTAAACAATCTTGAATGAGCTTCAACAACCTTCAAAAACCTTGTATGATTTTGAACGACGATTATAGTTAAATGAATTCATGGTGGGTTACAAATTCATTAAACAAAAACAAAGCTCCGCTTAAAAAAGCAAAGATTATCTAGATCTCAAAAGCATCCCCACTTAAACGGAATCGATGGTCATAGGATGTTTCTCTTGAAATAAACAAGATTTGAAACACTTGTTCCAATATTATTTATTGAACTATGTTCTAAATCAAACATAAAAAATAATTATGTGGATATTTGTATATTTATACAAATATATATTTATTTGACTCGTAAGTGTGACAGTATTCTAGTGAATATTAACGCAACATCGATTACATATTTTCTTATCGTTCTTCGCAAGCTCACTGCATGCCTTCTCTCTGAACACACGGCGAAAAAACCTCTATTTAATTTTCAGTTCATTGCATTTCAACATCTACACACGGGTTAGGAGTATTGGTGGACATATTCCCGAAAAAATATCGTCTCATATTCAGTGAATCAATAAAACTTGCGACCGTTTTCAGTGTACGCTCCAAGTCGTTATTCTTCCGTGGTTGTCCATCCATTAGCGTTTCATCGATATCGGAGGATCTCTGTCATACGTTGGACGGCATGAAATTTTATCAGCCGGTTCGGTTAGAAAACAGGAATCTCGTTGAAACAGCGTATCCTCCTTGTTTTTCCCCAACTGTTCGAGTGATGTATCGGTACAGAAGGTCGTAGATTTTGTCCTGCAATGCGCTCCCATCATCGCGTATTCGCCGACACGTTGAGCCGGGCAGGCGTCATAAAAATTACGTCGAAATCTACGAGCAACGACGTAATACTTTTCACATTTTTCGAGCGGACAAGCCATTATGTGGAGTGCTGCGAGGCCACGAAGGCGATAAACTTTATTTTCCAAAATCGTCGGCAACGTGCGGCTCCGATGCGTGCCTCGTCGCCGCCACCGCTCTCCCTCGTCGTTACGATCGCGATAACACGCGTCAGTAGAAACGTACGAGGGATGTGGCGGAGGATTCCGAAAAAAAAAAATTGTCGAGCACATATTTTTTGGCCGCGAGGGGAATGCACCGGGGAGCTTTCGTCGCTCTTCGTAAAAACCGTGTCTAAATGTCCACTACCCGCTCGCTGCGACGTAATGACGGCACATAATTCGCGCATTCGACAAGAGTATTCGACACTCTCACGATTTAAACGAGTATTTTCCCTGTGTCGCTAATAAATTGAGTGTTTCACCGTTATGGAGAATAAAATGTACTCGGTTTTTTTATCTGAGGCAGTTCCTCAGGGACAAAGTATTTTCATACTAGTGTGGCGGTTTCACTCCTACGCCACTAGACGGCGTATAAGATCGACTTTCTCGCTAGTACAGATCACAGGATGCATTACTGAGTCCACAAGCAGGTCCCGGACGAAACACTCTCACCCTCTCCTTCATTTTTCCCAGCCCGCCAAAGAAGAATAAGAAAATGCTACATGCTAATTAAGATTGTAAGAGTACCAAGAGATCGTAGTACGTGCTCATGAATATGTTCAATCACAAGGAAACCCATTGGTTGACAGTGACCAGCCGAAAGTAATCCTTCAGTTCAGACAGCCTTAAAGATAGGAAACTTTGAAATACCTCGAAATGGAGGTCTGATTGTCTACGGATGCACGGTTAGGTAAATGGCTAATTAACATTACAACTACCCTCTAGGAATTTCTCGGCGTGGTGGCAGCATTGCTGATGTTCCGGTCGCGTTCTCAACGGTAGCGACGTTGTTCGTAGCCGCGTAATTTAAGTGTGCCACCGAAGACACGGTTTCGCCATGCGACGCCAGGCATTATCATGGTAATTTGTTAGAAACAAACATTATAATTCCAAGAGGAGGAGACGAAAGCCGGAGAGGGAGAACGCACGGTGTGGTCTCCTTTGGGTGGTTGAAGGAAGGTCGGTTTGTAGAGGTGGCAAGACTGAAGAAAAGTGGTAGGAGGGGGTTGCTCCGGTAGAAACGGGCAAGGGTTAAGACTTGGTGCCCAAGTTAAAGGCGTAAGATCCACCGTGTTTTGGACAGTGTCCATTGTCTTGGGGTTATTTATTAGAGACAGCGCCGCTGCCTTCGCGAAGACCAAGCTAAGATGGTGCTCTATGCCACATAACGGTGCCGGGATTTATATCTCGGTTCACAACCAAAACGCCATTATGTTCTCGCAAGGCCGGAACCCTTTCTCGCCCCGGGAATCTTCCTTGTACGTGATTTTGGAGTGATTAAGTCAGTCGAACGGGGTTCAAGTTTTCCGTTTTCGTGAATATACGAGATGGGCGTACTAGTGTTAAAAGTACATTCAACATTATACAGGCTTTTTCAGAAAGAAGTCATTACTTATGTGGTACAAGGGGTTGCGAGCTTCAGTTCTCAAGTTCCAGAGTTTCCAAGTTTTCAAGTTCCTAATTTCCTGAGATTATAAATTCGCTACTTTCTGCATCTCCATCTCTCAAATTCATCGATTTTCCAGATCATCAAATCCTCAAATTTATCAATTTTCCAAGTCCACGAATTCGTCAATTTTTCAAATACCCAAATTCTCAAGTTCCCAAATCCTCAAATGGAAATTTTTCCCCTATCAATGTTAGATATGACATGTGGGGCAATTTGATCACAGGTGCAATTAAACTGATCCAAAGCATGGCTTGAAGTGAGCGATAAAGAGTGCGGTTCGTTGCTGTCTGAAAATCCTCAGAAAATCCTTATCCTGAAGAAGGAGATGAAGATGGGGGACTCGAGGGGTTCGAAAAGAGGGTGCGAGAAAGAGGTCGAACGTGCGCCTTCAAGCCGAGAAGTAGTAGGGGGATGAACTCGAGCAACCACCACTAAAATCCGTGCTGTGTGCCACTTCCTGCGCGAGGTAGAACCGTGGAATTATTAGATATGCAACCGCGACGGTTGGCCTCCTACCGGCATTATTAAACTTAGTTATGAATGCCCATTAAAACTGTAAAGGAAATGCATTAGCCTGCCAAGGTATTCCTAGGCTGACAAAGCTACCCCCCGGTGAAACGCGAGCCACTTCGACTCACCCTCGACCATAAAGATCATCCGATACTTGGGGACGATTAACGTTCTATTATTGGTATGATTCACGGCGACAACTTATGATTTTCGAAAAAATCAGGAACTAGTGATGAGCTACTTGTGATTCACTTTAGGCTCACTCTGTTTAAGGTCCATTTGATCTTGGGAGAATGTAGGAAACAACTACCTAGTTGTAGATACCTACCTACTTGTGATATCTATCTACTTGTGATACCTATCTACTTGTGATATGTTAGATCCTAAAAGATACTAGAAAACATGTAAATAGTGGTTGATCGTAGTAGATATTAGAAAACATTTAACTAGTGGTAGATCCTAGTGGATGCTACGAAACATCTAACTAGTGGTACCTAGCAGATACTAGAAGACTACTGATAGATTCTAGTAGATATTAGAAAACATTTAGCTAGTGATAGATCCTAATAGACACTAGGTAACGTCTAACTAGTGGTAGCTCCTGACAAATACTAGAAGCCAACTACTGGTAGATCCTAGTAGGTAGGAGATCCTGTCCTAGAGTATTACTAACGAAGATTAATCAGAGTTAGGTGAAGATAGACGATCTGCTAGATATTTATGAAAGACAAGGTGCATTTGATGTATGTTAAGATGTCAGTTCTTCTCTTTCATCATAAACTTGACCTACAAAAACTTGAATCTCCATACTATATCTGCAAAAGACACGATAGCACATTCCTCCAAATAAATACAGCATATACTTCTCCAAATAATATTCTCCAGAAGCATTTTTATATCCTTGCAATTAACAAAATAAAAATGGTATATGTGGTTCTGCATATTTCTGAAAAATCATGTACCCAAGTGCATACGTTCAATCTTACGTTTGGACTAAAGTGACTGACCTTGAATTTATGTTATTAAAATTAATTAGCGAATGATTACAACTATTTTGCAAGAAGTTTCCTTTATGGGTGACGTGGAAGTAGTCCGAGAAAACACTAATTTTTGCGTGGGGGATAGGCTGGTAACTGTAGAAAGCCTCCTTAAGGGGTTATTAACGCGGAATTATTGCCATTGTGGGAGTTGCATCCCTTTCTCCACTTATAGGCTATACAAGCGACGATAATAGAGAAGGTGCGGGGTAAGGGATGTCGTGTACACGCTTAGTACCTTCCAAG
This sequence comes from Megachile lagopoda, assembly GCA_036983795.1. Classification (NCBI taxonomy): domain Eukaryota; kingdom Metazoa; phylum Arthropoda; class Insecta; order Hymenoptera; family Megachilidae; genus Megachile; species Megachile lagopoda. The sequence continues at coordinate 2,498,029 of CM072793.1, forward strand.
AGGTGGGGTGTTTTGTATTTCAACGGGAAGATTTGACAACCGACCACATTGTTCTAGTATACGACTTCCAGAAAGAGATAAAGACACTGGTTCTTGGACGAAAATTACATCTGTATATACATCCCTTTCCCTATTATCTTCAATGATTTTCCTTCAAATTTACTTGCTATTGCGGCCCGTAAAATTCAATTGTAAACCGTAAATGTATTGTAATAATCTATAAATTATTTATAATAGAATTTCAAAAAATGTTGATCTAATGTTCCCATTAGAAACTTAGGATCAAGGTGTACTGGATGTGATCAATATAAGTTTAAATACATGTCATGATAATAAGAATTCAGAATTGCAGTACATAAAAATACCCGTAAGCAATTAACATACCAGCTTTTTATCAAAAGAATGAACAGCTAAATCGAGAAAGATTTCGTGCCCGTAGCTTCAAAATGGTGCCCTTTTACTACTTGCGTGCGCAGGTCGCTACTTTCAATGCACGATGAAGAGAAAAAGCATCATACGAGAGAAAATGTATCTGCAGTCGTGGTAGGACAAAATACGCATGCCAGAGGGGAAAGAAGTATGAGTTGGTTCATGTCTACCACAAAAGCCATTGTCCGCCACTTACTGAATTCGTCGAGGCTCCCCCTTACCCTGACACCCTTGTCCACAAAGCACACACAGGCTACCGATGTAAAACACTTCCCGTGAATTTTATTGCTGTAGGTACCTCATCGTATACTTTCGCGTGCTGGACCTAACCTGTGTCCAGAAAGCGACGGGACCAGCCCCCTAGTTTGCTTATATGCTTGGGTGCGAACTTGACCACAGGACGGTAGAACAACTAACGTAATATAACCGAGAAACGTTGCTCTGATTATGCTTTTCAAATTAAAGAACTCTTTCAGAGGATCATCCCCCGAGGGGCACTGATCGATGAGACTTAATCCGAATAGTTTGCTCGGTCCTTTTTTCGCGGATTAAGCTTTAAGAATAACTAGAATGTCGTAACAGGGAGATTTGAAAATACCTCCAGCGAATGAAAAGCAGAGAATAATCTGATAAAACCTGGACATTCAGTTTTTTTCATATCCCGTGCAAGTCTCCGCGTGTGTAGTTATTACCCGCGGTGTACACGGGTGTCCGAGTATTTACCCCCCTCCCCAGCAAGGAAGGCAGCGTTGTAGGTACAAATGTCGCCGTAAAATTGCTTTTTAATTATCGTCGAGAGGATTTTGCTTATTACGTGATATTCCATTCTTTCGACCGCCTGAGACGGGATTTCCTGTTTTGTTTGAACCTTAGGACGAAGTTCCGCGAGGCGGTGCTTTTAATTTAGATAAAACGCTCCCTTCACGCAGGCCGGCATATAGAAAAGCTCACGTAGAACGGCCGAATTGCTACTGCGCCATAAATCGGGAAGATCTGTCATCTTTTTTCGGAGGAAATATATCGCAGTTTCGTGAGGGTTCGCAAATTATACCAGCGCAAACAAGATGTTAGGTATCTATTAATCCCAGATCGGTACCAACGGTTATCTTAACCGATCTGAGCTTATCGTACAGGTAAGAATCAAAAGTTGGTGCGGGCAAGCGTTCTAGAAGAAGGCTTGTTATCTCCCCGGCGAGGATGGGACGCGCAATTCGTTAGAGAAGCGGTAAATTCGCGAATTAAAGAACTTATTCCATTTGGGCAGCCAAAGGGGTGTGAACGTTTCCTCGTTCGTATTATCTCGCATCGAGCGAGAAGAACAAAAAGGGTGTGCAGGAGGAGGGGTGTCGGCGGCAGCAGAAAGGCGAGGACGAGGAGAGGGACATAACCAGTACGGACAGGGAAGGAAGGCGAAGGGAGAGAAAGGGACAGAGAGGACGCGTTTAGACGTTCGTTCCGCTGGTAACAAAGATAACTCTATGCAATAAAAATGATTCAAAGTTTCCCGCGGCGGATGGTGGTTCCGATGGCGGAGCGGTTGACAATAGCGCGTCTTTGTCTCCGCCCCATACCCTGATGCTGCCCCGCTGCCTCTTTTGCCCACCTCATCGCCCCCCTTCTACTCTGCCTCGTCCGTATCCTGCGACACCTATCTTCCGGTTTAAAGTCCCGCCGTGCGCGCCAGGGAGGAACCTCGCTAACTTTTATTATTTACGACCGATATTTCTGTCGGCCAACGCGCATGCACCTAGCGGACATAAAGTGGCCCTTGGGAGCCGCGACGATTGTTCAATTCAATTGACTCTTAGAAAAAGAAAGAAGTTGGGGTTGCAGGAGGTGCGAGCTTCTTTCGATAAGAGGGAAGAATGAGTACTTACTTTTGTGCTATCTCTTACTTTCATGAGCTGAAGAGGGTGTCTCGAGACGGACAAAGCATTTTGTGTGGGAGTAAATATGACTCACAAGTAATATAGAATGGAACGTGTAATTAGGATCATATAAATTTGTCTTTTTGTACAAAGAAAGCTCTCAGATTACTACTATTCCAATACACGTCTGAATAAAATAGATATCTAATGTCCAATCGAATTTTTGTTCAAGGTGATTCTTTAACCTTGCTAGATTTATTCGTCAGGTGCGTCAAGACTATTTATTGCTATGATATTGAAACGTATAAAACAGATTTACCCAACTATCCTTCATGACTTAAACTTCACATTGAAACGTATTAAAAATTCGAGTGGGATTCATCGTATTTAAACTGTGAGTCACGAGTCAAACTAGTTCAAGTACAGCAAGGGTTAATGATATTTTAAGATCTCTCCGGATTTTTTAAACAGTACTATATTTTTATAGTAAGGTCGCGTTAACTGATCGCTAAAATACCTTCGTAAATGAACATTGGCTATCCTGAAATTGGTTTTGAGGAGCTGTCGACGAGAACGAACAAACATGTGTTCTTGATTACTGTAACTCAGAACCATTTATACATTTATAATATCTGTAGTGTAACACATATATAGCATATAGTACATATATAGTATAACTAACTATTTGTACGTAGTGTACAGCTTTGTAGCTAAATCATAAATCATAATGGTACGCTTCTCGAAATCAACCAACTCACTGTAACTGAGCGCGTATAGACCCATACAGCGATCAGTTAAGGCGACTTTACTACTCTGTGGAAGATATAAGCTGGAATATTTAAAAAGTGTCAATAGTATACTATTAAAATCTGTAATTTCTGTAATTTTTGTATGAGTTTTTGCTTTATTATATGAAATACTTCATTTTCAAATCTCAAACAGAATTTGTGTTTAAAAGAAACCAACCATGTTTGCATAATACAATATTCAACAAACTTTCAACGTAGATTTATTCAATGTTTCAACAGCAATATCCCTCTTAATTTTCAATATAATTCTTACATAAATATGGATTCCATTTATTAGATAAAGATCCAATCTCTTTTATTATTCATCCTCCCCTTCTTTCAAGAATACAGAGAATACAGTAGTACTAAACAGAGCTATTTCTTAACCAAAATTCACACAGTTCTGAAAGTATTTAAATTTTAACTGCTGATACAGCCTGGAGGAAAACTCTTGAACAAGTGAGATGACTCCTCAGGATTTTCCCTTATCAAATCAACGGGTGAACGAGCGATGATCGGTCCCTGAACGGTGAGGGTATAACCGGAAAGGACCCTCCCCGAGACTTCTCTATTCCACCCCTTCTCCGCGTACTCTTTATCTACCTAGCTACGAATACCCATACGTAACCCGGTGAAGGGTCTGAATTTGCATTTTATTCGCAGTTGTGGACCGCGGGTTCGTGGGTTAACGTTCCTCCGCGGTACAGACATTTATTTTAATTAAATTACTCCGGAGCGTCGAACAACCCATTTCCTATAAATTATCCCCTCACCGGTCCTTTGGTCTGTGGTGGTCGGTGGTGGCGCTCGCGAGCGCCCAGGCATTAATGTACCCGCTGATCCCACGGTGCCATTGAAATGAAATAAAAGCACAGGCGAGAACGAAACGTTCTGCCCATTCTCGGTGTGCACGAGTCCGCCATGCCGCTTCCCTTTCATTTACCACGTAATCATTTTCCGCTAGTGCGCGTATGTACGTACACCGATTAACCCGCGGGACACGCGTGTACGGACACGCGCCTCCTGCGGCTGTATATTGGTATCGCGGACCATAATTTAGCCGGAGCTTAATCGTTCCGAATCAAAAGTTCGCCGGAGAAAACGCTTTCGCGGTAATCGTCGTGTAAGCGGACACACCGAACCGCGGTAATGGTCCCCGGTTATCGAGGAACGTCTACTTAACGAAGGTCCGAACGTCACCGACGTTTTCACGGGACCATTAATCTCTTGAGCGCTAAGCGCGTCTCGATTCTTCTAATTCCTTTCGACCGTTCGGGAATTTCAACGGAATTTTAGGTAACTGGGAACTAGGTTTAATAATTGAACTTTAGCTTCGAAATTTGATTTGAAAATTAAATTCAGAATTATATTCAAAAATTGAATTTTAGGTAACTGGGAACTAGGTTTAATAATTGAACTTTAGGTTCGAAATTTGATTTGAAAATTAAATTCAGAATTATATTCAAAAATTGAATTTTAGGTAACTGGGAACTAGGTTTAATAATTGAACTTTAGCTTCGAAATTTGATTTGAAAATTAAATTGAGAATTATATTCAAAAATTGAATTTTAGGTTACTGGGAACTAGGTTTAATAATTGAACTTTAGGTTCGAAATTTGATTTGAAAATTAAATTGAGAATTATATTCAAAAATTGAATTTTAGGTCACTGGGAACTAGGTTTAATAATTGAACTTTAGGTTAGATTTGAAAATTAAATTGAGAATTATATTCAAAAATTGAATTTTAGGTAACTGAGAATTATGTTTGAAAATTGTATTTTAGGTAATTGGGAATTATGTCTACAAAATGAACTTGACGTGACTAGGAATTATGTTCAAAAGTTGAATTTTAGACAACTGGGAATTTTGTTTAAAAATTGAATTTTGGATAACTGAGAATTATGTAGAGATTTTAGGTAATTGGCAATTACGTTTAAAAATTGATGGTACTATTAAAGGATAGTGTTGATTTATCGATTCAAATATTATATATTGATTTTTCCTTATTGTAAATTAATTATACACTTTGAATACAAATTGAGTAAATAGAAATAATATAGCACAAATGTAATCTAGATAATTTGGAAGTATCGGTTAACAGTAGGTAGTGTAATTGGATGCGGAACTGTATGGAAATTAAAATGTTGCATGTGACTATAAGCAAAGTTCATTCAGACAATGTATTAATTAATAAAGTATAAAGTAACAAGTATAAAATCTTTTACAGTTTAAATAGTATACCATAAAAGTATACTACATAATCTAATACCAATATTAATTGAAAGTATATATTATTGTTGAATGCGAAAGTATATGAAGATTGAAGTATTTCATGTGAATTGTGTGAAATATTTCATGTGATTTTTCTGTCTTATTGTGCTGACTATTGTTCAAATAAGAACAATGTTGATATTAATTTAATTTTATGAGTGAACTTGTTCTTTACAATTATGTCTACTACATGCAGCTTGATTAATGCGTTAATGTATAAAATGTTCATATTTAGATTCATAAATATCACATACTAAAGTATGTTTTTTAAGAATTAATTGAACTGAATTGATTGCAGAGTCAAATTATGATTGCTTATTTTAGTAATAATTTCAGATAAGTGATATCAGGACTACTGATGTTTGGTGCACTTATATTTCAATTGAAAATAAAGTAAAAAAATAAATAAAAATAAACATCTTTACTGTTAATTTAACAAGATTGATTAATAAAAATATGTTTATAGATGTCAACAATTCAGTGGAAAATCATCTAACAGTATCTAATGTAATCTACTAAAATTTATCTTCGACTGAATACATTCATGTTAAAAGAAAGATTAGAAATTGATTATGTAAGTTTAGTTCAAAGTATAGCTTCTCACACAGAATTTTTATGTCAGTCGTTTGAAAACTAATTTCTTATTTGATAGATTGTAAGATTTGATTGACGACGCAGAAAATCAAAAGTCGACATAGATGTAATATATCATCAATGATCACTAAGTCTCTCAATTCTAAAGCCTGAATGAAAGTAAAATAATAAGGAAAAACATTATTTTCCAAATCCTTAAAATTCTTTTCCACAGTCGTAATACAAATACATTTCAATAATGTAAACTAATTTACAAAGCAAAGCATAGTGAAACGTAGCATTAACGTAATGTTGATCCTTCGTAACTTTAATATAAGAGAAGAAGAATAACTATCAAATACAAATCAGTATAGTTATAGTTATCAGTATACTTATCAAAGTATAAAATTTTTGAATTGTTATATGACTATAAGTATATAATAGAAATTGAAATTACAAACTTTCAAGTAATAAAAGAAACTTGAATAGTAACATTCTTCTTTATCGTTTCACATATTTAAATACGAGTAACGCAATCATGCGTTTGCGCGGTTTCTCGTGTAACGTGTTGTAGAGGTTAAGTGTACCCACAACAAAACATAGCGCAAAATACGTTGTGCCACGATTTCCAATTCATTTATTATAAAATATGCATTATTTAAGTCAGCTACAAAATAATCACTTACCTGATAAAATGCGTCTTCTTCATTTTCTCCGCGCGTTGTTGCAACGTTTAATGTCATCACACAAAAATCCTTGGCATTCCACACGTATAACACATTGTCACGAATTTCTAAAATATTTCGCGTGTCCTTTAAATTTTTCGGCAAATTATTTTTCAACTCCCGAAACAACCGTTTTTCGTTTAATCGAAGCGGATCCGTACACGAACTCATTTTTGCGGGAAACGAGGTTATAACGCACGCGACGCATTAAACGACAACAACGAAGTTCCTTGTTTGAAATAACTGTCGAGCAAGACTACCAACTATGGAAGACAAAAACAATATGGCGACACTGTTCCGTGAAGCAGTTTCTGATTTCAATTTCAATCTCTGAAATCGCGCTCCTTTATTCGTAATTAAGTTTTTAATTCAGTGACAAAATGTTGTGTATCGATCCTGATCATTCTCTGGTAAGTCAATATACCAAAGTAATCTATTTTTTGTCTATTTCATAGTGTTTATTTTCATGTACAATTATATTTACCATAAATGTGAATGAATGCTTCAAATGTTCCACTTATATCTATGCTATGTAATATAACCTTGATTATTCAGTTATTATTAATTAGTTATTATTGCATTCCTTATACACAGGATATTATTTCCAGCCATTCGTTTCCGTTCACTTATTCTTGTTACGTTGTACATAATTTTTCTTTCATTGTAAGTAAAATTCTATTTAGAGACATCCTGTCAAATATTTGGCATTGAATAGTAATTAATACTTTTGTTATTGAGTATAAACAAAAGAGCTATCAATTCTCAAGCAGTCTTGAATGAAATTATTATTACATAAATTAAATATATAAAATAACGTGTTTGTATGGAAAAAATTAATGAGGGAATCGATTTAGATTCGCTTCAAGGCCCCGGAGGGATTCGAACCCTCGATCTCCTGTTTACTAGACAGGCGCTTTAACCAACTAAGCCACGGCGCCGGTGAAGTATCGTGTTGAATTTGCAGTATTTCATTACACCAGTCACAATATGATATTTTTATTTTTAATAAACACTCCAAAATATTTATATTCTCCTTACATTTATTGGCATAGCAAGAACAAATCATTGAAAATGTCTTGCACATTTTGATTTCAATGTTCCAATATATGTATTTTGCAATTTATGCTACATGTTATTATACTATAATTTCAAAATGTGATCGTTTTCGTAGCAGTACGATATCATTTATAATTAAATATTAAATACCGATAGAATGTGAGTATAACAGTTAATTGTTACTGTTAGTACTTTGTCATTTTATTTGTAATATTTTTACACAAAATCATGAGAATAATAAAATTGATCGAAGAAACGGAAAACTGCACGTGCTATTAATTTACATAACAAATGATTGATTCTTAAATATTTACATAATTATTCGAAGTGCATTAGTAAATATGTAGTTTTATATATTGGTATAAAAATATTTTTGCTAAATGAAGAACAAAAGCAAAAATAACACGCCCCCGGGTGGGCTCGAACCACCAACCTTTCGGTTAACAGCCGAACGCGCTAGCCGATTGCGCCACGGAGGCTTCTTGGTTCGTCTTTTTTTTTCAACAAACTAGGGCTATTTTAGTTTTTCTTCTAGTATACACCTCATTCCTTCATCTTCATTGGTGTTACATGAAGTGAACATCAAGTATTACAAAATGAACATACAGTTTGTCTTTAAACTTAACCCAATACTGTTTGTATTAACCCTTGAACGGAGAATGCTGGGTCATTTCAGACCCGACTTTAAATATATTTTATATTAAGATTGTTATTCTTATATATTTATAGAATGATTTGAAAAGAAACTTGATATTATAAGTATAATAATTCAATATACAATAGTTCAATTATATAATAAATATACATTTATTTTTAAGTTAGTATATATGAAGATTAAAACATAAAAATATAAAATATAATGACTTTGATGTGTATGATTATTTTTAACATTTGTAATTTTGAAACAGTCAATGTAACATGAACTTTAGTTCTGTTCATTTATCTCTTAAATTATATAATAAACTTAGACAAATTTTATCAATTTTTGTTTTTAAATTATCTTCGTTTGATAGTATTATTTTATAAACGATAATATGACGTTGATAATTTTATCTGAAAGAAAATATAACCTTGATCAGAATACGAGTTACAAATCTAAAACATATAGTGCAATAGAAAAATGTTTAATGCAATAAATTTGTTAGTTTTATAAACGTAGTAATCGAAATTATATTATTGTGCAATGAATGTAAGTTACAAAAAAAAACATTTTGTTACTTTGAGAAAGGAACTTGAAGACACGTATTTCTAATTCTTTTAATTTATTTACTTCTAAAGTTTACAAAACACAAGTATGTATCTACAGTTATCTTATCTTATCTTTAAATTTATCACGTTCTAAATAATGTTGCACATTTAAACGTTTCATTCAGAAGGTTATGATCTGTTGAGAAGATACAGTGCACCACAATCATGCAATATTATCACATGTTTTTATCTATACGCCTTAACCTCGTTAATAATACGTCTGCCACTTCATTTATCATCATTAGACTGGAAATATATGTACACGTTTATTACAATAGATTAACTAATTAGATTAAATAATTAGAACTTTGACGATCTTTCTATAATCATAAGTTTTATAATTCTTTTCGTTTAATCTGCATACCACGCATTACATAAATATTTCAAAAAATCAATTCTAAAACGAAAATCGAACAGATGCTCTTGAAATCCGCTAGGAGAGTTCATAAAACGAAAGAAGGACAACGCATGGTGTGTTAACCGAGAAATAGTCTGGCAGTTGCGTCGAAACTATATACAGTTAATTAAATGGGGTTGGCTCATTAGTAACTGTCTATATGCAAGGCGATGGCCGAGATGCGATTGGAGGGTGGTCCCAAGGTGATTTATCCGTCACGATGGATCGCAGATGTTCGACTGGTACGTGGCATGGGTCGTCACAATGCTGTAATTAGGAGCGTGTTTCGTTTATACGCATGCATAATAAAATCCTCTTCTTTATTCACGTGATCGATCGATGATCGTTACGAGCCGCCACATGCACCGATCGGTGACATCCAGGTTATGTCTTCCACCCTTAAAACTTGTAAATACAAGATTGTTGCAAGTTCCTCCGATTATTCGTTACGTAAGACGATCCAATTGATCCTAGCATTAAGCCAGAACACTTACCTACCGGGAGGAGACACTTTGGTTTGGGCACGCTGACATTAACGGCTCGTTTAAATTGTGCGTTTAATTACAAGTAAGAGACAGTCACCGTGAAAATTTATCGGTCACTGTTACTGTCCCCTTCGTTCCTAATCTACGAACCAGATACCCGCCGCTAAACACGAGAGAAACAAGTACTTCGCACAGCAAGATGCTTCCCGTTTTTAGTACCTAGGTCGATGTATAAAAGCGTTTCACGATTTATTTGCTATCTTTTCTCAGTGCATCACTTCATTGGCATATTGGACGTGATGCATGACAGTGCAGGAATGTTCCTTATTAGATAGAAATTTGTGTCCATAAATCTAAATGGTTCCGTTGAGACGCTTCTGCCGAAAGTTTGCAGCATCGTTCTCTGTCCTCGTCTCTCCGTTGTCTCTCCTTCTCTTTCGTTCAGTATTTCTATCGGTTTACACCTCGAAAACCCGGCCCGAAAGCAAGGGGTACTTTGCAAGCCACGGCGGATGTCTATGATGAAGGTGAGCACAGGCTGTAACGATGTAACGGGTGAACATTGCTCACGAAATCATGACGAATTCATTCGAACTGCGAATTACCTTCCGGTCGACGGAGTTTCGCTAAATGTCCGGAAGAGGGTACGTATGCAAAACGCGTGATCATCAATATTCCATCGCGGTAAACCTGGCCCAGGTATCTGGAAATTCTGTCTTGCCCCCAGTGTTTGCTTACTTCGCCGGATAAATTAGAAACCGTCGATTAATCAGCAATTCTGGTTCGTTAACCACGCAGTGCTTCTCTTCTTCGATGTCTATTTTGCAAGTATTTTACATCCCTCCTTTGGTACAATATTTTCACGTGTATGTTTTACTACACCGCTGTTTCATCGATTTATTAAACTGGTTAAATTGCGAAATGTAGTAATCGGATGGTTAATGTACACTTTCAAATTGTCGATAATGTGCGTTGTTCTGAATAGGAGGTACAGGAGATATTTGGGAATCGATGTATGATGTGAGAACAAATTTAGAATAAATATAGGGTGAATATAAGATAAATATAAGGGTAAATATAAAAACAAATATAGCAATAATATAGGAATAAATGTAAGATAAATAAATATAGGATTAATATAACAATAAATATTGAAATAAATATAGGAAATTTATCTGAGAATAAAGACTTTTAATTGTGAACTTATTCTCATCATACTTCAACTTCAAAGTTTTTAAGTGTCAGATTTTAAATCACGTGTAAATAATAATATTAAAGTCATGCAAAATAATCTTTATTCATCTCAGAAGTAATATAATTTTGATTGCAATATTTATATTAATTATAATTGAGTAATGTAACGCTGCACATCATTGAGAGACACACTTGGAGCGTTAAGGGTTAATTCGACATTTTTAAATTCACATGGAACTTTAAATCTAAACATGCATTGAAAGTATTTCTTCGTTGTTGTATTTAAAGTATTTTTTTTATATAAATACTTCAATATAATAATTTAAATTTCTTTAACATAAATCATTCCTTATATATTATAATGTAGAGTAATATTATTACATTATTCAGTGCACTGAATCTATAACAATTTACTGATCAGTGAAAGTTATACATTTCAAACAGCGCGCTGTAACATATCCTCACATGCAGCGATGCAGCCATATGCCACATGGTGGTTGATCTATCCTAAAATTTACACCTTGCAATTTATTTTTACACAGGCTGTTAATAACTGCTACAACAGTACATTTTCATTAAACGTTTGACTAAAATTTCTAACAAAAACTTGTCAAATATGTTTACCCCCCCATAGTTTAAGAACCTAGAACCTAGTTTTATAGAGAACTGTTATCTAAACAAAAGTAATGGTTCTGTATCCGACTAGTGTACTAAGGATCTAATTGGTTCCTCGGATCTTTCACATCGTCTTTCTCGACTCATCGATCACCTAATGCTTGTCAGAGCCCGTGCGTATGACAGAGCGAACAACGAACACCCGTTAGACAATACGTCTTAACACTCGTAGGTTATTGTGGCGTTGAAAGGGAGTAACTTATAGGGGCATTGGGAATTACCAGTTTATTATTAGGGAGATAGCATAGAGGGCCAAGATCAGGGGTTGCTGTTAATTCTCCTAACACTTGGCTCCCCGGAGAGAACACGCCGCCGTCTTAAGACTTCCACCTTCTCAACCCATTCCGTCGTGCAGTGCCGACATCTTGAATCGTTGCCGTGTTAATTAGTACGACTTTAAACGCGCCCGCATGTGGTGGCAATCAGGATTCCCTGAAATGATTTCGCTCGTCGCCCACGGAAAGATGTAATCTGTATTAATAACACCGTCTGAGCAACGGGTTCAACGTTTGCAATTGAAAAATCAGAGCAGCTAAAGATAAGGCCACTTAAGGGAAAAATTGTCCTTAACAGTGCAAGCGTGTTTCGCGTTTCTAAATTACTTATTGAGAAACGTACGCCAAGAGATTTTCAGAATAACTGGAATTTTCGAGCCGCTTTTCTTTTCACGTGTGCTGCAGCCTATACACTGATAAGTGAAATGAATATCATTTGTGAACATTTCTCTGCAGCGTTTGTGCTCATACAGTTAGGTTTTCAACTCTTTTAGAAAATACCACTCTCACGAAATTTTTGGGATATGAATCATTTAGGTTTGATATTTTTTGGGGGTTATGGTGGCAATAACTGATCTTCAGGGCATTTAACAATTTAATGTTCGAGTTCATGGTTTCAGTGGAATGGAAATACCACCCTTAATTTAAAATAGATTTAAAGTAAAATAAATAAAGTACAAAACGTAAATTAGCATTAGTTTCGTTAAAAATGGACAGAGATTTCAAGAAACTGCAGCAGTTGATTTACCACCAAAAATATTTAGCAGCAAAATATGGAACGTTGACCTGTTTACTTTTGAGTATTTAATAACTGTTTGAATTTATGAAGTTTTACTGAAGTAGTTTGATAGTGTCTTGTCCAGATTTATAAACGAGCGACCATTAAGGAAGATGGAGAAAATCGAATTTCCTCAATGTCCAAATGAATGGAACCAATTGATAAATCGAAAAGAGCCGGAGTAATCTACCATAAGAAGGATGTAGCCTGGTCAATGGATGGTTCCCAGATGCTTGTACCATTTATACAAGGCGACGTAGAATTGTAGAACGAAAAGGATTCGACGATGGTGAAAGGCAAGGGAAGACGAATCGACGACACCACCGTACAAACCCACTCGACGTCTTCCATACGTCAAATCCACGCCAACTCATCTTCCCGGCTTCCGAAAATGTTTCGCCTCTAAGGTTGGATTAACACGTTCCCTGCCACTTAAATCTTTCTTGATCAATCTTCCGGTAATTTAATTTATACCGGTTGTTTGGAGAAAAACGCGGCCCCGAAAGTATATTTCGAACACTATTCGATTTGAACAGGTTCCTTAAAAAATACGTACATTCGTTGACATTAGTATCAAAATATATTATTTATGTTACTAGTATAATTTTAGTACACCACAAATTCGTATACTTCGTTGAAAAATGGCGGCAATGTTTGATTCCACTATTTCGTGACTGTGATCGAGGCTTAAAATTCTATCGTAAGTCCAATAAATTAAGCTACACCTTAATAAAAGCTAATTGCAGATTTATCAGAAAATATCGCTATCAATCAACTACCCTTGAACAGCGGTTGTATAATTAAACATCGTTCTGCAATTAGGTAATTGTTTCGAAACTATCACGTCGAATACATCAGGAGGCACTTTACAGGCCACCCAATTGGATTGCGTATTAAAGTTTGATTTGTCGCGTGACATTTGAAAAGTTTGGAATATAACAGGGTCTAAACGGGCGCACGTTTTTAATTCGATTCAAACGTATGACAGATTGTTGGTTCTCCCCATTCGTCGCAAATGGAACTCATCTTTCCCGTACGGCATTTCTTTGCAGAAGAAAGGACGGCGTTGTGGATTTCCATATAGGATTGAATATATGTACACGCGAATTCGTTGGAATTTCGTCAGGATGAAACGAAACGAAACGTAGGGGAAGGCCGTCAGACAGACGTGCTGCAGCCAGATAGCGGAAGTAGTAGACGACAACTTCCGATGGACTGCATTGTGTACGAGTCGCATGTAAAGTGTGCAGAAATCAAATGCGAACTCGCTCTGACACGTAGTTTCCGTGGATTTTCGTTTCTTTCGATCGGCTTCCGTGTAATCGCGGAAGAACAGTCGCCGTATAACTTTTATCCCGCGATTTTAATCCTGGAACACCGGAAATTTTCTGTGTCCCTCGAGTGAAAGCGTAAAAACTGAAATTTATTCGAGGAACTCGTCTTTAATCCTCGGTTTGATAAAATTGAAAGAAATTTAGTTTTTCATATTATGTAAAATTTGGAAGATTTTTTTTCCCACATTTTTAACAATTTATAAATTAAAATTTATATTTTTAAGCGATGATTTTTGAGGATACATTTCCTGATATTTATTGTTTATATTATCGTTATTTATGCATACATTAACATTATGAACTCTCATTATATATTAACGTTATTATTGTTATGTTAATTATTAATATTAAGTGTGTCACTTAAGTGTTAATTGTCAACAATATTTTGTTATAAAATTACAGAAAATCAAGTATACTCTCGTGCAGTAAAATCCCTATACACATAATACAACCAGAAAAACATTGCCTATAAACAATTAGAATTTAATGAATTTGACGAATAATGAATGGAGTATTAATAAATATTAAAAAATTACAAAACAACGTAATTTATTAATTTGCCAAGATCCAAACTGTGATGACAATCATTCTTGCATCTCCACAAAATCGCAAGCATTTAATTTCGAAATATAAGAATATTTCAGTGGTAGAATATTCCTGAAGCTCTTGGAAATTCGTGTTTACACAATTTATAATGTCCATGGCAGCGAAACGCCACCGTGTGTCGGATTTTTACCGTGCTTGCAGAAGACAGTTTGCCCAAAGTCGACCACATGCAATGTCGGATAACGCCGGGTATGGACGGTAGGTGATTCTTTAAGCGTGAAATAAATAACCGGGGAGGGCTCGACCGAAAACGTGACAGGAACGTTTCTGACCCTCGGTCGTAGGCACATTGCGTTAACGAGAGAGAAAAAAGAATAAAGAAGCTTGAAGGGTGAGCACATTTTAACGTCAACAATTACAAATATTCTACATATATTATCACGATGCTCTCTTGACCATTAACTTTGTCTTTACTCCTCCTTTATCATCGCAAGTTTACTTCAACCATATTGTCTGGGAATTAATATGGTCCCTAATGCCATTTATTTACCGTTTGGGGGAAAATGAACCAACAATGGATTTAACATATTCAAAAAGTTCTTTATATTAGGACTCTATTTAATTAACTTCTCACAAACTGGAATATTGGTATCAGTTAAAATCGAATTTTCCTTCAATTTTATTTTCTGGATATGGAGCTTCTCGTCTATTTTATTCTTGATTAATTCAAAACAGCTTCTATTTTTCTATTAATTTGCCATATCACCCATATATGTGTGACCCTTAAATTTCGATACGGATCTAATAATTGTATTATCAACAAAATTTTATGAAAATATTCGGTAAGTTATGTTGCAAGTAAAAATACTAATAAAATTTTCAACTGCTTCAACATGGCAGTGTTAATAATTTCAAATAATTGTAAAGGCAGAAGAATTCAGAAATGGACATATTTATAAATGTTGAAAAGTGCGTTAATTCAGAAGTGTGGCAGACGCGTTGCAACAACAAAGTTCACGAGCTCCCAGCTGGATCGTCAATCTTGAAGTCGGCCTTGCCTAAATGACTTCTTCACATTTCACGTTTAGAGTAATTACATCCATCAGTAATTACACCGAACCGTTGTCGTGTGGTTCTATGACGAATGCAAGAATAGCGTGCATGTTTAAACGATATACGAGCTCTCGGACTTCAGTTCGCATGACAAACGATCTGGGGAAGGGTCGATCAAGTATTGGCACGGTACACGTTGAACGATATAAATGAATACAACGTATAAATGAATATCGGGTCCCTAACTCTCATATCTTATGGGGGAATATGAAACATTAATGGACAGATGCATTTTCGCCAACGGAAACGAATGGCTCGTGGCTGTCCGTCGATTTATTTCCCGTCGAACGATTCTGTCAACGTGGACTCACGAAAGACACGCACACGACGCCATTATTGCCCGGAACCTGCAAGAAAACGCTTAAGACATTTTCTTGGGAAACATTCTGGTAATTGATTTCTAGATTTGACAGATGAATCGAAATCGTGTAGTGCGTGTCTTCTAAATGAAACGATAGAGATAATTTGTTCTTTTCATTATTTTTTGTTTCTGAATACAATTGTTGATTATTGTTTACTTCGCATTACAGCGAAGATTTTTTAAATATGCCCTCTCGTAATCTTTTGAATACGTTTTCCCTTAAACGATCGCTATTTTTTTATCTTCCCCTACATCTCGACCATTATCGGTGCTCAGACCCTGATGAAGCTATCTGTAATGTTTGTTGAAGATGGGAACATAAAGAGACTTGCGCTCAAACTGATCAAATATCGTTATAGAAATTCATTGTAAAAGCTTTAGAATGTTATTAAAAGTTTGATGGGTTTCTCCATCATCATTTCAGATTTCAAAATAAATGTTGCATGTTTTAAAATAAATAGCAGACACAGACATTTTTATTTTGCATAAAATACAAGTTAACATTAGAATTTAAAATAAAGTATTAAAATTTCTTTGGCAAAATAGAACCTGGGTGATCAGTGTTATGGCTCAACGAAACACAGAAGATATTGTGCACATGTATAAAGAATAAATTGTCTAAAAAAATAGAATAAGTGGAGATTGTTGATCTCGGGAACCAAAGATTGCTTTATTTTTAAAATTAACTTTCTGACATATATAATTTTAATTTAGAACGGATTCCGATATTTTTTGCGGACTTCGATTTTCTTTCGGACTCTAAACGTTCTTTCGGACACTGTTTTTCTCTCTTTTGAGTGTCTTTGATCGGCTGACTTGTGCTTGAGTCGGTACGGTAGATATCGTCGATGGAAGGTTAAGGGGTCGCTAGTCGACCGCCTTCTTATCGACTGGAAACACGATGCAAAACGGCTCCGTGATTCTCCGATAGAAAGGGGTAGCTGCGAACTGGCGTTGCGTCATTATAAAGTCCCCAAGACACATTCTGAGTAAAGGGTTGATTTTATCTACCACAGTAAAGCTTCGATGTAAGCAAATTCAGCTCTTTCGCTTATATCATGTAGTTTCTAAATTAATCGGTCAACGAAAAACGTACGCACCGAATGTAAAACCGAATCTTAATGCAAGAGTAAAACTTTTTCAATTTTTATTTTTTATTACGAAACTTTCTGTGGTATTTTTTTTATTAAAATGAGATCAAACACGGAACGTTTTTATTTATGACTTCAAGTCTTTCGCTTGTATCGAAAATGTCACAAATAAGTTGGGAAAAGTTATATCGAAAAGGACTGAAAATAAAAAAGTTAGCAATTGTAAACAATATAGGTTATTGTCGACTGCCACAATCGCTACCCTTCTCCAAACCTTGTCTATTAAACCAGTAAATACAGTCCAAACTACAAAGTATTTGCTTCCATTTTAATCAGAAAAATTCCAAAATCTATTGGTAAAAGTTTGACAACGAAATAGTTGTATGCTTGTATCGACGTTGTTTTGCAGTAAACCTCTTGTATCACGTTTTTTCGACGAGCGATCTCTCTTGAGAGATTTGAAAAGAATTTGTTTCATAGACTTTGTATCAGCAGCTATGACCATAAATTTTGAATAAAAATACTCTCGTAAAAGTTTCACCGACAGTTTGCTAAAACAGCAATATATCAACCCCATAAAGATAGGGAACCGTATTATACAAAGTTATCAGTATTTTGCAATTGAAATCCATATAAAGGTTTGAGATTAATGAATATTATAGTTGAAAGAATACTGATATACCTTGCTTGATAATACCAAAAGAATCGCAAGAATTTCGCCGTTTTTCGTGCAAGATTGCAGTTTGGCGTGACCGAGGTTCTTCAACGGCACTCGTATATTCGTCGTCGCTTAAAAAGTGTGATTTGCATAGCGAGCGTGTATCATTTTGGTCTCGTTTTGAGGAACACCAATGTACGCAGTCTTCTTGACTTTTCTCACATTCGAATTTAACTGGTCAATTTATAAATAGGATTTTTCTAACTTGCTTGGTTTCTTTTCAACGTCGCGCACCCCTCACCCGGGACGCACAGTCCATTATAAACCAAATAAGATAAACCAAACTCGTCTTTTCACTCCTAATTGTAATCTTCACAATCAAGGATCGTTGAAAACATTACTAACTTTTTAACTTTCTTTATTCTTCACATTGCAATAATTAGTTATCTGTGACGCAACTGCCTGGAAAATTGCAGGTTAAGGGATGAAGCGAAATGAACCTTCTAACAAGATAAATCATTTTCACTTCAAATGTACTGATAATCCTCTCTTAAGTTAAACATTTCTATTGGACTTAACAGAATTTCATTATATTTTGTCGAATTTTATACTGTTTTAACAAATGTGAACGAAGAAACTAGCATTAAATCCCTTGCAAATATAATTGCAGAAATGGAACTATTAATGGAAAATTTCCTAAAACAAAATTTTCTATATTATCGTATCAGTAAAATATTTACATAGGAAAGATAAAAAATTTATGGAGAATAATTTTCTTTAATATATAATTCAAGTTATACTAGATATAAAATGATTGTCAAATATTGGTAAAATAATTTATGTTAGGTATTTTTTGTTACGCATACTACTGTGATCAAGAAGTAAGGTGAATTTGTTTATAAAATGAAAAATCTTTATTTATTCCTCTAAATCAGTCTCCCATTTTACCCGCGAAGCTTAAATGTAAAATTCACCTTATTTTTTGATCATAGTAGTATTTTAGTATCTGTGACTTGGATAGTAAAATAATTAGGTTTTGTCACATATTTTTTACTGTATGATTTAATAAAATCTAATAAAATTAACTCCTATTATGCGACACAACGCATGCAAAAATGTAACTGTACGAGAAGCAAAAGGACTTACGCAATTATCTTCAATCAGCGTTGACCAACCGGAAAATTTTCGGACAAATCTGCGCTTTTCCTGAGGAGGGAACGTGCATAGGCGTTTTCTTTTGTCTGGGTCTCCCCTGTGAGTTATGGCCAACCAATAGAGGGAGAGCCACGGACGGTATATTGGATTCGCGATACGCATTTCGCGTGCTTCGCGATACTCAAATTTCACTCGGTAAATCACCAGTGCCTTGTTCGCCGCTTCGAGAAGGTCGACAGAAATCGACGATTTCATTCGAAGGTGAAAATGAAATGCTTTCGATTGAATCTTGGATCGTTTTGTCCCGAAAGTTGTATAAACATAATTCTACGTCCACGATGACATCCATAGCACAATTTGTTATATTGTAGTACTCGTGAAAAGCAGAAATGATTTCTGATTTTATACGATAAATTATCATATTTGAAATAATGAGTAATTTGATGAGATTTTTTGTCGAGATACATTTGAATTAAGAGTAAAAGAATTGCAAATGTAGAAGTACAAAAATGATTTTAAAACAGATAAATGACTTCTTTTCGAGGTACAGAGTATGGAATGCTGTGCACGTTTCACTCGATTCGGATCTAGGTAAACGATAAACGTAACGTTTTAATTTTCTTTCTTTGATACAAAGTTGCGGCAATGTAGTAACTTTATCACACGCAATCGTTCCGAAAATCATAAGGCAAGGGTTCAAGAAGGATCTATCAAAGAAATCAAAGGGTGTGCAGCGGTGAATTATTGATCAGGATGAAATTAAAAAAAAAAAAGAAAGGGGGAGCGTTGTTGCGTTCACGTGTATTGTAGATTATATCAGCGCCACCCTATCAATTTCCACCCTTGAACAATATCTGGCAAACGGGAAGATATCGAGTGGCATGGAGGGGGTGGATCCCTTATGTGTCTTGTCGTATTATAAAATATTGACATGCATACTTCGTTCACGGTGGATATTTTAGGTGACGCAGAACTTCTATGCCAAGGTGGATGGGGACAGCTTTAATAATGTAGCAGACGATTTTCAGGTTTTCCCTGAATGTTTTTCATTCCGCCTCTCTTGTGCTCGCGGGTGCCACCCCTCAACTATTCCTTCCGCTGTTCGACCTTTACACGAAATGTATCGCTATTCTTTATCTCAGTATCTGAATATTCGAAGCTTCTTTAATAATTTATTCATCGAACATAAATTATTAGATTTTTCAATTCTAAATTATTATATTAACAAATTATTAGATTTTTCAATTTTAAATTATTATATTAACAAATTATTAGATTTTTCAATTTTAAATTATTCTATCAATAAGTCATTAAATTTTCAAATTTTCAAAATTACAAATAGCAGAAATTCTAAATTCCTTCACTTCAAACTTAACAATTTCAAAATTTCCAAATTAAAGCTTACAAATGACTGCATTCTCGAACCCTTGAATCCACAAATTCCAAAATTTTCAGACCATATATGCAAACTTACCGACGGGTTTGCAGACTGATGATAAATTCGCAAATTTCTAAGTTCATCCATATAATTATAACATGGAATTTCTTGCATAAGATAGTAATAAATCAATAAATATAAAAAAATTCTGTTACTACATATTTAACACTAGGTTTACGGACGTTGATGGTCACTTGTATTTAAATTTGAACTAAAGTAGAAAAATGAATAAATTGGGGATGATATGTGAACTGTCTACGATTCTTTAGTTTGACGAAAGTTGACATATATTTGTACAAAAATTTCTTAATAAATTTATCATTTAAAATAAGAGATCTATGATCCGTCATTTTGACGGGTTCCGTAAATGTGTTAAAGACTTCACCTCTTCGTACCAACCAGATAGATATATCTACCCTACATCTTAACCGTTGGTGGTTCTGGTGTCAAAACATTTTTTAGGGCGTATGCAATAAAAAGCGTGGTAGGATATTTCGGCGATATTATCCGCGAGTAGGTCATAGAGGCAGCTCGTTAAGCCAATTCTCGGCCAGGCAATTTAGCCGGGGTATAAGATGTCCCAAAGAAAAATGGCTTCTTATATCGAGTGAGGACCAACGACGGCATCGTTGCGGTATCGGCCAGTCGGGTCCCTTCAATAACCTCGATACAAAATTCTTTTCACCGTTGGCCTGAATGCCTATAGGAAATATGTGAAAGGCCGTCTGATTCAGACGGTCCAGTGTTGGCTCAGGCCTTTCTGTGCCTGTACGGAACGGTCGGCGTTTGCAAGGCGTCTATAAGCCACGGGCTGCCGTAATGAAACATAAATTATTCAATCGAAATCAGCCGCGTGCAGTGGCTACCAGGCGGCCCAGTGTTTTTTCCGCCGAAAACGGCCTTTAAACCGAACCCCTACAAGCTTCTGGCCAGAAGAGAAAAAGGGGGCCGAGGCAACAGCCGGCCTCCTCTCTCTCGGATCTTTTTCTTTTCTGCATCGCTGCAGACTACTCGTTCTGAACGATTTTACGTTTTCATGGGCCACGTGCCGTCTCTCGTGTTTGCGCTCGTTTCCCACTGCCGCGTAACGAATCGAAAGAGTGCGCTTTTTTTTTACTTTTTCTCTTTCTTCTCTCTCTTTTTTTTATTACGAACCGGTTTGATTGAGCTTCCGCTTTCCTCGTTGCCTCGCGAATACACCACGCAGACGCGAGTTCGGTTTTTAATTCGAGGGCCAGGCTTAATTACGGTTAGATGAGCCAAGCTTTTTTTCACGGCGAGCTACGCGTTTATCATGCAACTGAGTGACAGGCGACTGGATGAACGCAAAAGTTACCGGTTCTAGTTTTTTTCGCTTCACGATATTTGGTGCTCTGACAATGTGTATTATTGAATCTGGGTTAATTCTTACGTGTTTTCTCAAAAATAATAATTAAACTTGCAAACAAGGTTCGACGCATGATTACTTGAGGCCATCTGTCAAAAAAAGTTTGCACACTTTTCTTAAACACATGTACAATAACTTTGTAGCAATCGAGCGACGATTATAAGAGAAAATTACTAGGGACCTATATGTCAAGGTACATATGTCAAGGTACATATGTCAAGGTCAATATCGACTTTACACATCATACAGATATAAAAAATACCTCAACTTCTATTAATCTGGTGAGTCACCAAAAAGGTTAAATCTAGTTTTATCGAAAATTACGAAATTCCATATACATTTTTCGTAAGGAATTACGCATGTATTACGTGTCCATATTAGGAACCTGCAGAATTTATCAAGAAACCTTGGGAATGTGATATACAATCTGCGTTTAAGCTGTCGTTTACATGAAACACCTTTCACCCTATACTTCCGCATCGAAGGTACCCTTTAAAATTGAATATGAGCCTCGATTCCGGGTGTGTCGACACGCGTGTCGACGCCGACAGGGAATGGAAGACGCTTAGGTGGGGCTCTCGAATAAAACACATGCATCGTGCGCTAGGGGAATCGGCCTGAAACTTTCTGATGCTTCTACACGCATTGTGTCTTCTCTTGTCAGTTGCTATCTTCAACACCCACGTCGTTTCTAATGTACTGAATATTTCTATTTGGGGAAAGTGCGGTGCAATTAACACCAGGTTTATGGACTACGTCAAAACACATCGTCCTTTATCTTAAATTACAGAAATTATGATCATGTGCATAAGAGAATGAATATTATACTGTATCATCTGCACGAGAAAAATATTTTTAAAGTAAAAATAACCAATGGTTGAAAATTTGATCACATATTTTCAATTTAATATTCTCATATGTTATAATTAGATATGAATATTTTATAGTTATTTCTAATTAGGTTAAATTCTGAATGTAGATACAAAGTAGAAAAGAATGTGGTACAAAATGTCAAGAAAGTCTGTATCGTTTATCACCGATTGTTGTCTGGAGTCCATGTACTCTCCGCAATTAATCCTCATACTCTCGGACAAAACGTCTTTGTCCTTATCTCGCTGCGTTCGGTATAATCTTTACGCGACGGCATGTTCGTTCCATAAAACACACGGTGTCTCATCGCTCGGAGCGCGCAATATGACTTACCGAGGACACGTATATAGATTTTTATGCAAATTCTATTGATATCCGATCGTAGCTGACGATAGC
Organism: Megachile lagopoda; assembly: GCA_036983795.1. Classification (NCBI taxonomy): domain Eukaryota; kingdom Metazoa; phylum Arthropoda; class Insecta; order Hymenoptera; family Megachilidae; genus Megachile; species Megachile lagopoda. Next base: position 2,521,141 of record CM072793.1, read on the forward strand.
GCACGGAACCTACACGTCCGCTGTGGCCGGTAGAAAATCGGGTGCACCACGAGACAGTACCACGTGATAGCGTCGCTATCACGTGGTATCGCTATCTTCAACGCTATTGGACGTTGCCGGTCGAATGGTCGCCCCGATTGGCCGAGCGAGATCACGATTAACTACACGGCAGCCTTTTATCAAGCGTATGTGTTTTAGAAATTATACGTACCGTTGAATTTATCGAACGATACGCGGTGAAAACGAATGGCTGGCAATTCCTGAACCATTTCAACTCTCTGTCGGTACGGGTTACTCAAATGTACCGTGCCGATTCAATAAATCCCCTTTAAGTGCGGTTGTTATTCAAATACAAAGAATTTAATGTCTCGCTGTACCGTGATATCGCTGTTTAAACGTATACCTTGGTTGTTACCTGGTGGTCGCACGTGCAAAACGATTTTTCTTCTTTCGGCGACGGCAGGTGCGTGACCCAAGGTGTGCGATTACCAGGCTGGCGCGAAACTCGGACCAATTTGAAATATAACCCCCTCGTTATTAATAAAATTTGCATTTACAAGGGCGAGAAAGTGTCACGGGACGACACGCGGACCGCCCCGATAGGCTTAAGTAGGTTTCCCGTGATTACGCTCGCGATCCGTAACTAACGACCTCGAAAGATACAACTGTTTAACAAATTTCTTTACTTATTTTTTTTTTACCGAGGGTGTACATCTTGCATTCGAAATAAATGAATTATGTATCTGGGTACAATGATTTTCATGAATATTGAGATGTTTTATGCATATCTGAACTAGGTGTGATGTTATTCGAACATTAATTGTTGATCGAGATTAATGGAAAGGAATTTTGCGTTCAGAAGTTCATATATAAATTTATACAACGCTATTATATCAGATTCTACCTCAAATCTAACTTAGAATTAGTTTTGAGCGATATCTCAGCGAATTTTAAATAAATATAGTGTCTGGATAGTGTTAAATTAGTTTTGAGTTATGTTTGAGTGAATTTTCAGTTTGAATTGTGTTCAATTAGTTGTAGGGTATGTTTGAGTGAACTTTAGATTATTTTTGAGTTTGACCAGTGTTAAGTTAGCTATATTTGAATGAATTTCAGATTAGCTCTGAATTTGAGTAGTGTTTTAGTTGAGAATTGTGTTTGAGTGAATTTTAGATCAAGTTTGAGTTTGAATTGTGTTCAATTAGTTGTAGGTTATGTTTGAGTGAACTTTAGATTATTTTTGAGTTTGACCAGTATTAAATTAGCTTGGAGCTATATTTGAGAGAATTTCAGATTAGTTTTGAGTTCGACTAGTGTTAAATTAGTTAAGAATTGTGTTTGAGTGAATTTTAGATCAAGTTTGAGTTTGAATCGTGTTAAATTAGTTGTAGGTTAAGTTTGGGTAAATTCTAAATTGATTTTGAGTTTGAATAGCCTTAAATTAGTTTGCAGGTTATATTTGGGTGAATTTCAGATTAATTTAAGACTATCCTCTCATCTAAAGCTAATTTATACTTAATTTAAATTTAAAAACTAACAAAACCTAATCTGCAACTAGAACAAATCTAACCAAACTTATATAGAGACCAATGGTCAAATTAACGTGATTTTGTTTGTACATCTCCAAGCAAGCAAGATTTTAGAATACGTTGATTTTTAATCCGATCAAAATTTTAATTATAATTACTAAATAAGGAGACATCACAGTTGATGTGACGTATCTTAGCAAAATTTTATTATAATAGTGAAGGACATATAACAAGACGCATTAAAACACCAATTACTGAAAGTACAATTACATTATACATTCAATAGTACGTTATATGTACAAAGTTTGTTTTCTAATTATTTGACTATACAAAATTTCAGATGTATCAATATTCCTCATAGCCATCAACCTGTTAATCCAATAGATAATTATCAAGTACAAGTGTGATTACAACATAATTTGAAAAACTAATTTAACCACTAGTTTATTCAAATTGTTGCGTGATGAATGTTCATAATTGCAAATTTTTACCTTCACTGTTACCTTTTCTTCAAATAAACTATAGTGCTTAACAATTTTTCTAATTTTTATCAAACTACTTTTATAGTGTCTACATTTCACAAATTTTATATTCATAGAGAGTCTCCATATTTACCAAGCTTTCTATGTTCATAGAGATTTTCTATATTCACCAAATTCTCTATGTTCATATATTATATATTTAACAAACTCTCTATGTTCATATGGAGTCTCTAAATTGAACAAATTCCCTATGTTCATAGAGTCTCTATATTTAACAAACTCTCTATGTTTAGAGTCTCTGAATTTAACAAAACCCCTATGTTCATAGAGTCTCTATATTTAACAAACTCTCTATGTTTAGAGTCTCTAAATTGAACAAATTCCCTATGTTCATAGAGTCTCTGTATTTAACAAACTCTCTATGTTTAGAGTCTCTAAATTTAACAAAACCTCTATGTTCATAGAGTCTCTATATTTAACAAACTCTCTATATTTAGAGCCTCTAAATTTAACAAAATCCCTATATTTATCTCTATATTTATAAAGCCTCCATAATATCCAAACTATGTTCATACGGAGTATTACGCTCCAAGTAATTTGAAGAAATCTCGTTAAAACTTGCACCCTGAACGAGTCGAAATCATAAACATCATTTACGGCTTAAGCTCGACGAATGAACTCACAATTGTGTTGGATGTCTTTGAAGGCGAGGCTGACGTTGACCATAGACCGAGCCGGTTGAACGTAAAGGCTGTTGGGGTTTGATTACTCGTTATCGAGGTAACTCTACCGTCGTCTGGCATCTGATAAAGGCTCGCGAGTAATTATTAATCATAGACCGGGCCGTATAACGATCCATCCGACTCTTATCTCGCTGTCGAGTGATGTATGCAAGTGGCCGAGGCCCTGGTGCCACGGCAGAAGAGGGAGGTGGTGCACACCCGTTGACCGGGGGGTTGTGCGGTGTTCCTGGTCGCGTTGCTGGTTGCTACTTGGTCGCTGGGGGTTGCAATACTTCACCAAGATAACAACTAATAATCGATAGTGGCATTGCCAGGTACGCAGCCAGGTACATGTACATAAGTGCGGTCTCGAAAAGACCTTACACCCCTTCCCCGTGCAAGTTGCATCGGTGGGTAGTCTTGCCTTTTAGCCACCCACAACCGCCCAATGGCTGCATGCAAGACGCTCGTAGGTCAAAGGTTGCGCGGTTAACTACTTCGTAAATTATAGTAAGGTTAACGGTAACTCCGCTGGCGCAGTTACGAATGAATAAGTCAGACACTGCGTATTCCTCCACCGGGAAAATTGACGATATCGTTTGTGACGGGATTACATGTTGGATAAAAACAAGAGCTCTTGATACTCAACATCTTATCTTGAACACATTAAAATTAATCGTTCTAAGACACAATCTAAAATTAAGGTTCAAAACACGTGGAACACATTTGGCAGAACTTTCAGTTTCACTTTATTTACAGCATTAAATTAGTTTTGATTTATGTTTAAGTGAATACGGTGAATTTTAGATTCTTTTATGTCCTACTTAGAGTACTATAAGTATACAATTATTTCTGTGTACAATAACAAATACTGCAGAATACGTTGCAAAACAATTGATTCGAAATGTGCATTACGGTAATTTATCATTCGAATCGAGTAGGCTTCTTCTGACATAATCGTATCGTGCACACGTCTCTAGGAAGCAGCTGTCGCTTGTTGCACGGGGTGATCGAACGATAGAACGAAAACGTGAAGCACACGATTCAGAGATCGTGGAACTGGCTGGCGATGCCATTAGGCAGCGAAAGATAATGCATTGTAATCGAACGCACGCAATAATGGCCTATCGCCGTTGGTCGATCGGCAATAAAATGTAAAATTTATAACGGCAATTATCTCGTGTCGTGTATCTAGGTGACGGTGTTTGCGAGATCTGCTTTCTTTCCTCCATCCTTCTGTTGTTTTATGGGGTAACTGCCCCCGGTCATCGGCCAACCGTTCAATAATTAATACATCGGTCTGCTGTTGCCAGGTAATCAAAACGCTAAACGCTATTTCACCATTGTAAACAAATCGTTTTATGTAACGTTTAATCTGTATGTAGTTATACTTTCACCTTGTAATATCGTGCCACATATGTGACGCACATTACGTGACACTCGTGACGTATTACAGTTCAGATACAACAATATTTACAGCATGAGTATGAAATTTAATATCGATTACAGTTTGCATAAGGATTCTTGGATCCAAAATACAACAAACATTTTTACTTTCATTATTTATGCAGCAATTATTAGTTAGCTTTGACTGCTGAAGATACCATGGGTCAAGGGGTTAATGTTTGTTTATTTAGAAGTCGTTAATTATCTTTATTAAAACTATGTATTAGAGATTTTACTTTGTAATATAGTATGAAACTATTATGACACAGATTATGGTTTTATAGTGCTTTGAGAGATGGCGGAAAGGGTGTAGGGAGAATGTTTCATATTAAGCTTGCAAAATGGAGCCACTATACAAGAAAATAATCTAGTATATCGTTATTTAGTACAGTTACTAGTAAGTAGAGATCACTTACTATTTAATAAAGTTACTAGCAGCACACAGACATCACCAACCTAATTACTAGCAATACACAGAAAAAATACCCATTCAGTAAAGTTACTAGTAGTACATAGAAACCACCTACCATTCAGTATAATTACTAGTAATACACAGAAAAAATACCTATTCAATAAAGTTACTAGTGGTACATAGAAATTACCTATTATTCAGTATAATTACTAGTAATACACAGAAAAAATACCTATTCAATAAAGTTACTAGTAGTACATAGAAATCACCTATTATTCAGTATAATTACTAGCAGTACACAGAGAAAATACCTATTCAGTAAAGTTACTAGTAGTAGACAGAAACCACCAACTACACTTTGTGCCTAAATACAAAAGTACAAAAATTCGCTTACTTCAATGAATATAAAAATTTGCTCGAAAAATATGCATTACTCTTTTCCAATACAAAACTGAAATAATTGTAAGATTACTGATCGTTGAAGAATAATTTTAAGATTACTGATAGTTGAAGAATAATTTTAAGATTACACAAGAATAATAATTCCAGAATAATTTGAAGGTTATAAAAAATGTTGAAACTGTATAATCCAAGGATTCCAGTCTACAACGTAAAGTTAGATCCCGATATATCAGCAAGTTCCAACCACGTCCTTGTAGAGGCTGAAAGATAATTACTAAATATACTTACGATACTCCTCGAAACGTCGTTATCATTATCGCGCCGAACGAACAGTGGTATCTCGCGATACAAACTTCTCCGTTCTATCTGTACTGTGCAAACGATGATAATGAACTGCGCTTAGGAGGGTAATCGTAATATTCGTACGCCTTCTCGAAACGCGTCCTTTCGAGTTTCATGCTCTTAAGAACGTTGAAACATCCTTGGGGTCCCGTGGGGTGGTTCTACTTTACGATCCGCTTGTCCGCGTACTTTGCAGTCGGCACAAAGGACTACGCCACCTCGTTACGGAGGGAACAGTTAGAATAAAGTGTGATTAGGAAGATAGTTATGACATTTTGTATTATAATTCCGCGAGGGTAAAGTCCCGTCTTCACTTTCTCTCACCTTTCTCCCCTTTCGTTTCTTTCCCTCTTCCCGCTTTCTCGTTCTCCCAGAAGACTCGTTAAGATCCGTGTAAGTTCTTTGCGAAAGCGAAACGTCTCAGATTTCCTCGATCGAACAAAGTTGATCAACTTCGAGAACCGTTGGTCACCCGTATTTGATTGTTTAATTAGCAAGAGATGACCGGGTCCTTTCAGGGTCGGCAAAGGAGACGGTAAGGGGATACAAACACGCGTACAGTCGAAGAAACAGAAGGAGATACAAGGTGGGTATCGAGTCGGTGACAGAGACAAACAGAAAGCTAGCAGGGGAGAGCAAATGTGTCCTCCTTCCAACGAGAGATACACTCCGAGGAAGTCTGAGAAGAGCGGGCTAGCTGGATTTCCGCTGTATAGGGGTATTAATCCCTGCCCTCAATTACCCTTTGTCTTGGGCGCAGCTTGGTCCACTTGTTAAGACACCGCCACTGTTTGTCTTGAGGAGCAGGTAAGGGAAGCGGTCGTGGAGGTCTGGGGTCTGTTTCGGTCGGTGCTTTACATACGTCCGTAAACCGGAGACGAACTGCTACCGGGAAGGACTACTGATCGTTGCGGTCTCGGCTGTGTTCTTGATAGAAGTTTCCGAGCAAAGTTCCTTGCCTGCATCGCGACTGCCTTGGGGAGCCTCCTTGTGCCGGCTTGATGCGCCGTCTCTACGTTAAATCGATTTCGTTCCCGAAGGAATCCGCCTGTAGTACACTGGATTTGTTGCGTTACACTTCGACAGTTTTCTCAGACCTTAACCTTTTGAATCCGCGGGATAGTTGTGTACTCATGAGACGAAAGTTATGAAGATTGAGTAGTCTGGTAAAAACGTTCTGGTGCTCTCCGGACAGACAGCACAAAGTAGCACTCCGCTACTCGGTAGATTTCTGTCCTTTTTTATAGTACGATTTAAATCCGTACTTAGAAGTATATCGCGAGGAATATACAAAGGATAATGCATTTGTTGCATATGGAATTCAGAATCATATGTATACAATAAACTTTGTACTTGAAATCTTTAAATATTTCGCTAAAATAATCTTGATCCAGAAATTGATTTGTTGAATTTGTGTAAAATTATTGAATAGACCTATTCGAAAGATACTACATACACAAAAATGTGATAGTTCTGATCATGGCGAAAGGTGATAAAATATAACAAATATTAGACGTTTAGTGTTAGAAAGAAGGGTAAGGTCGAGGGAGTTTCTGAAATTATTGCCTCTGGGTTCCATTCAGCGTTGTGGGCGTAGAGCACCAGTTGCTCAGGCCAGGTCCACAATTATAAGCCTTAACAATTTGCGGTTCTATGTCCAGTGTAACTAGACAACCATTTTACCCTAATTGGTCTTAGATTTTATTTTAGTAGATCAGAGATTTTATCAGATAGATAGATATTCAATCTTGTATCAATCGATACCTTTCAACACATATTGATACTTTCTAAGAACTTCACTATCAAGTTAAATATTATTAATATTTAATATCAATGAAAATCAATTATATTCAATATTGATCTTGTATCAATCGATACCTCTCAACACATATTGATACTTTCTAAGAACTTCACTATCAAATTAAATATTATTAATATTCAATATTGATCTTGTATCGATCGATACCTTTCAACACATATTGATACTTTCTACGAACTTCACAATCAAATAAAATATTATTAATATTCAGTATCAATGAAAATCGATTGGTATCTACTCACTACTGTAAAGTCATACAGCTCAACGTATTAACCGAGTAGTTCCCCATAGTATTTCATAATTCGAAAGAAGTTGATGAGGAGATTAGATAATCGATATAAAGGGTGTTCCATTGAAGGGTCGATCAAGGCATCGAAATTTCTTGGAGCAGCGAAGCCGAAGAGTCAGGTAGCTCGCGGGTGCGAGCGGAAAGAGCGAAAGACGTAGGAGGGGCGGCCCGTGCAAATCCCGTGTAAACATTTACAATGGATTTGCGAGCTATTCAAACGGTTAAATTCTCTTAAGAATTTAGTTTGTACAGGGGTGGTGTGCCACAGGCGGCACCCTCCTTTCGCTACCCCACGTTACTCTCTCTCTATATAGAAACGTTGGTGGTTCTTCCTTACCCCAAACTACTCCTCTCTCCTTTTTCTGCTCGTCTTCGTCGCTCTATCTCGTCGCGATTCTCCCTCGGCTCTCTTACCCTTTGTATTTCTAACAATTGATATTCTTCGCAGTGTAAAGAAACGGACGGAGCTCTATCCCCTCTCCGTTCCGCCGACCTGATGTCGAACAAATAATACGAGCGAAAAATCTGAGGAAATCACCGCCAAGGATAAATCCGCCGCCCACTTTTAACGGTGCCCCGGGTCTTTTGGTTTTCGCACCGTATCTCCACCCTTTACTTCTTGTTCTCAGGGGCAGATTCCCCTCTTGTCGATAGCTGATTTGAAACAGAAACCAGAAACCTAATACAAGAATTTTTGTTAGCCACGTTTCTCTATTTCCTTTGATTGCTGATGAAAATCAAATTCATTTTTTTGTTTGTTATTATAATGTTTAATACACTGTATTATAACTGATTATTTATTATCCAAGTGAAGAGTTTACATATAGATATATACTTGTATGATAATTATTTATAAATTGGGGTGTATAAAATGGTGAGATGAAGAAAAATGAGTATTGATTATTTTTACGTAAGAAATATGTATACATATAATAACCTATTTTACCTATTTTAGATTTTACCTATTTACGTAAGTTCACCTGATCATATGAACAAATGAGAAAAGGTGATATGTCATTTAAAAATCGCATGAGTACACGACTAAGTTACGAAGTTAGCTGACCAAAAAGAAGGAATTCAAATATTTATGTTACTCAAACAGTATTAACGTGAAACGAAAGGTGATCGCGTATGCACACGGGGACTCAGGCGGCTGCAAAATGGAATAAAATGCAAAAAGGAAGAATCAGTTGTAAAGTAATTATTAATGCCGGGGCATGCAACGCCAGAAACTTTCGGCAGCACGCGAATAAGCCATATTCCTTTCGGCGTACGTAGTCCAACTTTGAGTCAGTAGAGAGGGTATTTCACCCCCTGGCTGATCGTCTACTTTAATTTCTCATTGGCACCATATCGCTGCGTCAAAAATCTGAATTTTCATTTCGTTTCATGACCAACAGATTTCGTGAAAATACCGTCGTTTTATAGTTACAAATAAGGTATTTGTTGTGAAGAGTGTGAGCACGTATACAACAGGTGTATCGCGTAAATTTATATTTTACCACTCAATCTGTAGAAAATTCTACATTGACACTTTAATGGCCAGCGGTCGGCAACATTTTTGAAAAATTAATTTAAAAAAACTTTGTATAAATTCACGAAATAATTCAACGTGAACATACACATAAAACAAACGAAAACAACAATTACGACACATTTAATATTTTCTTTTGTGCGATAATTATTAAAGCAACTGTGTTCATCAATCATCACACACATGTTGTGTGAACGGACTTAAAGTGTTAAAGAAAGTAGTTTTCTTTACAATATTATAGAAAGTGGTTGTTAAGGTTGTTAAGTGGTTGTTATTTAAGATAATATAAGATTATATTATATTATAAGATATAAGTTATATTAGGATAATATAAGATATAAGAGGCGTTAGGCTCACGTGGAGATGTAAATATGGCGTCAAGACGCTTCACCATCATGCCTTAACTCTAACAAAATAATTAGTAAAGAATTACTCATAATAAATAATAGTAAAGAATCTTTAACAATAATGATTTTACATTAACTAGATTTGAACCCGTCAAATGGACCTTAAATTTTTCGTTTTAAATTAGAAAAATTACTAAGGAGCTTTTGCCAAATGTTACCTTTAATCAAGATAAGCTAATTTATGTATTATTTATTATTTATTTATTTTCATAATTTAGTTTCATATCAGTACTAGATTTACGGGACCCTTGAAAATGGTGGATATTAGACTTCTTATTTCAAATTATGGAAATTATGGAGCGTTTGTCAAAATAATCTTCATTAGGATAAAGAATGTACGCTAGCAATATTTATTTATTTTTATAGTTCACTTGCAATTAGAATGAAATCATTAATCTTCCGCAAATCTAGGGTTAAGTGGTCATCAAATGTCCGCCAGTTAAACTTATAGAAAATAATGATTTCGCATTAAAACAATGAATTGTTTCATATTTTTCCAAAAAGAATTTAACTTTCACATATTGAGCACGCATTTGCCAAAATTATTATATAACTGAAACATAATAACCAAAATTACTATATCAATGAAATACAATCACCAAAATTATTATATCAGTGAAATACAATTACCAACATTATTATATCAGTAAAATACAATAACCAAAGTTACTATATCAGTAAAATAAAATTATCAAAATTACTATAAAAATGAAATACAATTACTAAAATTACAATATCACTAAAATACAATAATCAAAATTACTATATCAGTAAAATACAATTACCAACATTACTATATCACTAAAATACAATAACCAAAATTACTATATCAGTAAAATACAATTACCAACATTACTATATCACTAAAATACAATAACCAAAATTACTATATCAGTAAAATACAATTACCAACATTACTATATCAGTAAAATACAATAACCAAAGTTACTATATCAGAAAAATAAAATTACCAAAATTACTATAAAAATGAAATACAATTACTAAAATTACAATATCACTAAAATACAATAATCAAAATTACTATATCAGTAAAATACAATTACCAACATTACTATATCAGTAAAATACAATAACCAAAGTTACTATATCAGAAAAATAAAATTACCAAAATTACTATAAAAATGAAATACAATTACTAAAATTACAATTTCACTAAAATACAATAATCAAAATTACTATATCAGTAAAATACAATTACCAACATTACTATATCAGTAAAATACAATAACCAAAGTTACTATATCAGAAAAATAAAATCACCAAAATTACTATAAAAATGAAATGCAATTACTAAAATTACAATATCACTAAAATACAATAATCAAAATTACTATATCAGTAAAATACAATAACCAAAGTTACTATATCAGAAAAATAAAATTATCAAAATTACTAGAAGAATGAAACACAATTACCAAAATTACAATATCAATGAAATAAAGTAACCAAACTTACTACATCGGTAAAATACAATAACCAAAATTACTATAAAAATGGAACACAATTACCATAATTACAACATCAATAAAATACATTAACAAAAATTACTATACCGGTAAAAAAGCACAACTACGGACTGATGCCACTTTCTCCCGCGTCTGCCATTTTATGCACGGCCGAAGACTTCTCCAACCCGCGATTCAAAGTAAAAGTTGTCCGTTTATGGTCTGAGCATACTTACGTCGTTAGGAAGATCACACGATTACTTTGGCGTGCATGCAGCAAAGCAAGCCAAGCCTTGTCCAATCAATATCAGTATGAAATCCGCGAGCAATCGTGTGCGACCGTTCCTGGTGTCGCAGTTGCACGACAAGGGGCGCAATGCGGTGCTCGATTGCATCGTTGGATTAAAGTACGATCGGCGGGTCACGATATACCGCGATCAACTGATCGATGAAGGCCGGAACGCGATGACCTAAGAAAGCAAAAGCAGGGAAACTTGTAGGTTATGCGCACGATTTCTCCTGGATGTCTGTTTTCTGTCCTATCGCGCATTCTCAACATTTTTCAACGTGTCCTTACACGTGTGCCCGGACACGAAAGCTACGTGTAAACCGTCACAAGCGCTGCTACCTTTATTCATTGTTTCCTCCGTCGTTTATTCTTCGTAAATTATTTTGTAATTGGGTTCATTGATTCTGGGATATGTGGGAGAAATTTTGGTATCTGCGATTTCTGGTTGGTTTCTAATAATAGGTATATCCGTCGTTTATTTTTCATGAATTATTTTGCAATTGGGTTCATTGATTCTGGGATATGTGGGAGAAATTTTGGTATCTGCGATTTCTGGTTGGTTTCTAATAATAGGTATATCCGTCGTTTATTTTTCATGAATTATTTTGCAATTGGGTTCATTGATTCTGGGATATGTGGGAGAAATTTTGGTATCTGCGACTTCTGGTAGGTTTCTAATAATAATCTTGTAGGGTGCAAAACCATTAGTGAAAATACCATTCCTGTTGATCGAAATATTCGAAGATTTGCTGGAAATATTTCATATGGGGATATCATGCTGAAAAAGTCAAATAGTTACGCTGAATAATACAATGGAATTTATTCGCAGAAAGAATACACGAAAAGTGAATAGATTTATGCTAAACTGCACTTTGTATCAGCTTGTTGTACAATGTGTTTTTATCTGAACGCGATACCACGATTTATTAAAGGAAACCAGCTCTACCGTATAGGAAGCAATCTTTTGTTGTACGTCACTCTGTAGCCTGTTATTTTCAATGCAAGTTTTTATCCATATCGGTCAGCGATTCTCGTGTACCTGTTTGCTAGAAATATGAATGCGCTTTACAAGGTAGCTTGTTTCGAAGTTTATGTCGATAACTGCTGTATCGTGTTATACCATCGTAATACACTTCCTTCTTTTCTCTTCCAATCGGTTAGAAAAATAATTATAGGCCAGAATATTGTGCAAACATTTTTTGCGTCGATGTAAAGGAAATTTTTATTATCACTAACGTTGTCAGATAATTTCGACCTACGTCGAAGCATGCATGTGTAAAATATGCACTGTGCGATACGTGTTATGCAAAATATTTTGTTTCATAAAGGGTACAAGTGTATACATATCATAAGATGTAAAAATTTACTGAGAAGAAACGTTGATTTTGAAGAAAAGTAAACATTTTTAGAAGTTTGGAAAAAATATTCTATACTTTTTTTAATATTGTTTACCAAAATTTGTTGCTCAGCTTTCAAATTTTCGACTTTTTAATACTTCAAATTTGCAGATTTTGAAATTTTTTAATTTTTGAAGAATCCCTAGATCGTACATCCATAGATCCCCAAATCCCAAACATATCTTCACAAATTTTTGGACTACGAAATTGTTCAATCTTCAGATCCCAGAGTACCAAAATTTCTAAGTTCGCAATGTAGACCATCAAGTATTTCTAAGGTTCTGTATTCCAGGATCGTCAAATCCCTAGATTCTCAAATTTCCATATTGTCAAACCCAGGATTCCCCTAGATAAATCTCCAAATCCCAAAATCCCAAATTCCTATACTGTCAAATCCCTAGATTCCCAAATTTCCATACTGTAAAATCCAGGATTCCCCTAGTCATAAATCTCCAAATCCCAAATTCCTATACTGTAAAATCCCTAGACTCCCAAATTCCTATACTGTAAAATCCAGGATTCCCCTAGTCATAAATCTCCAAATCCCAAATTCCTATACTGTAAAATCCCTAGACTCCCAAATTTCTATACTGTAAAATCCCTAGATTCCCAAATTTCCATACTGTCAAACCCAGGATTCCCCTAGATAAATTTCCAAATCCCAAAATCCCAAATTCCTATACTGTCAAATCCCCTGATTTCCAAATTTCCATGCTGTCAAACTCAGGATTCCCCTAGATAAATCTCCAAATCCCAAAATCCCAAATTCCTATACTGTCAAATCCCTAGATTCCTAAATTTTCATACTGTCAAACCCAAGATTCCCCTAGATAAATATCCAAATCCCAAAATTCCAAATTCCTATACTGTCAAATCCCTAGATTCCAAAATTTCCATACTGTCAAACCCAGGATTCCCCTAGATAAATTTCCAAATCCCAAAATCCCAAATTCCTATACTGTAAAATCCCTAGATTCCCAAATTTTCATACTGTAAAATCCAGGATTCACCTAGTCATAAATCTCCAAATTCCAAAATTCCAAATTCCTATACTGTCAAATCCCTAGATTCCCAAATTTCCATACTGTCAAACCCAAGATTCCCCTAGATAAATCTCCAAATCTCAAAATCCCAAATTCCTATACTGTCAAATCCCTGGACTCCCAAATTTCCATACTGTCAAACCCAGGATTCCCCTAGATAAATCTCCAAATCCCAAAATCCCAAATTCCTATACTGTCAAATCCCCAGATTTCCAAATTTCCATGCTGTCAAACTCAGGATTCCCCATCTCATCTCTAAATTCCAAAATTCCGAATTCCTATGCTCGCAAATTCTAAACCCATCCCAAACCTTCCAACCCCCTTCCCAAAAAATGAACGACTTACAGACCTCATAATTAGCATATATCCCCTAGAGAATCTAGATTTGCTCTTAATACATACATATCAGCATATATCGTACATATTAGTATAGGTACCTTGTCATTTGTCCATCAGAGTAGAGTAGCGTCCGTACGATAGCGTCACACCGCGGCGAGCTTCGCAAGCTGTGTCAGCATAGGAGGCCTCATCGTGTGTTGAAAGCTCGCGTCCGTGATGCGCAAGTGTTGGTACTGATGGTTGTGGCGGAGGTGGAGGTTGGTTTCGGAGGAGGTGGAGAACCCGCGAGTACCTCGCCAGCACACTTTACGATACGTCGAATGACTAATACGTTGAAACAATAGGCTGTCGTCGGCCGCCCGATGGGACTGATGGTTGAGATGGGATGGGGGATGCGATGGTGGCAGTCAACGGGTTTTGGGGAGGAGGGCAGGGATTCCAATGCACCACTTAAAGCGTTTCTATATCCGTGGCTTCGGGCGCCTATACGTACTTCCGAGCTTTTATCGCGGCTCCGCTTCTCTCTCCTCTGCCGCTGTTGACGAGATGAGTCGTTAGCATTACGATCATTATTAATGACGTAATTGTTATAAGGAAGTCAACTTTTCCATCGTCCCGCGTCATTACGCGTCGTTACGCGTCTCTCCCGTTGCCTCGTTATCGCATCGCGGCCATAATAGGGCACTCTAAGTTGCCGAGCCATCTGTTTTCCCCTCTTCTCGGCCGGCGGGGGTTTTTTAAATCGTAAGCAGCAACATCGCGTCGATATTCAGTTGTTTGGGGATATAACGCGAGCCTTTTAACGCCTGAACATCGAAGTCCCTGTCATTGAAAACCAATTGTACAATTTGACGGTCCCGAGTGAGGGCTGATTGTGCGCTCACAACAACCACGTGTGTGGTGCCCCCAACGGGCTATTGGGAATACTTAACGCGACGTCGACTTTTGTGCCGATAATTAGTATCCGCTAATTAGCGTTGTCTGTTTAACGCGATGTACTCGCTGGTTGGTCTCTGATTTTCTTTTTTTCTTTCTTTCTCCACCGCCCCTCTCACCCGTTTACCCGTTGAATTCCATGCGGGGCAAGATCCGAGCCCGGCGTCAAAGGATGCCTGCCTCGCCGTGTAACATAATACACGCGTTTCCACCTGGCTGAAGGTGCTCCTGTAGTTTGATAAAGTCAAAGTTCAAAGTCCGCGGGGGTGTATGTGGTGTGAGAATCGCGGGGGAGGGTGATCCGGGGATGGTCGATCCCAGCCGACGGTGATTGCTTCTCCCCCTAGCCTGCCTTAAAATTGACGTCATATTCGTTATCCTTTCGACCCTTCTTCCATGCCATCCTCGCGTCTCCCGTGCCTCTGCCTGTGGGCATCTCTTTCTGCATGCGTATAAGCTTACATCAACCCTTCTCCACACGGCCACACCCAGTTCCACAGGCAGAGTACCTCCGAGCCAGGATTTGCTTGGCTGCAAATAAAAAAGTGCTCCTTTGCTGCTGTCCTTCTTTTTTTCTTGGTGCTCCATTTCGTTTGAAAATCGTTACGCTCCTACATCAGACGTCGAATCTACGAATTAATTCAATACCATCACCTACATACTATCAAAGGTATAGTCTTTTCTATTCCGTCTTCGGGTTCTTATGTGAAAGGTAAATGTTCGGATATTAACTAGACAATAGTTAACATAGACGATATTAACTAGATAATAGGACTTTTACACATTAAGTAACTATCAAAATCTTTGGGACAAATGTCAAACGCTAATTTCTGGATATTAAGTGTGATAAACTATAATATAGCGAGGATATTCTATAATAACCTTGTGTTCAGAAGAATATAAAAATACGAAACCAACGTTGCTAGGTTATGATCAGCTAAATGTACAAGTTATATTAAATTATATCAAATTCATATTTATATTATTTCATTTATATTAAGATTAAACTGCTGAGGTGCGATTTAGGTACTAGTATAATGATATTGGTACATACGACTTTACTCAACACATATGACTCCATTCAGTACCATATGACTCTACTTTGTATCATATGACCCTATTTTGGGCCGTAGGACTCTACTCAGTACGATATAGCTCCATTCAATACCATATGACTCTACTCAGTATCATATAACTCTATTCAGTACCATATAACTCTCCTCAGTATCATATGACTCTATTCAGTATCATATGACTCTACTCAGTATCATATAACTCTACTTAGTATCATATGACTCTATTCAGTATCATATGACTCTACTGAGTATCATATGACTCTATTCAGTATCATATGACTCTACTGAGTATCATGTGACTCTACTTATTACCGTATGACTCTACTCGGTATCATATGACTCCACTTACTACCATATGACTCTACGCAGTGCAATATGGCTCTACTACTTACATTTTCCCTATATAATAAAAAACTTTGAATTTAATAGTACAAAATCCTCATTCATACTTATTCTGCCTTCATTTCACTCAATTTTTTTTAATACTTTTACCGGTACGATAAAGTTACTTCGTTAAGTACGTTAGACTACATACATTTCTATCATTGTTTAAAGTAAACAAGCTATACATATTCAACAGTTCACTTGCATAAAAAGATAAATGAGAATAGTACATATTTCATCCAGAATACATCAAAAGAATTTTCAAACAATAAGACAGTACAGTGTTAAGAGGCGAATATCAACAAAAAGTGAACAGTACATTTATTCGGCTAAAAGAGTGAAAAATGAACAAATCGCTGGAATGGCCAAGGATCGAAGTCGCTACAATAATTCCCGAGATAGAAGCGAAAAGAGAGAAGAAGGCTTTGCAAACGGAACACTGGCCATCCCTTACCACGACGCCGAACGACTCCCTTCTGAAAGAGCTTCCATCCCGGGAGAGAGCTTCCATTACTAATCCATGCAAAAACCAGAATATCTTTATCCCTCCGCATGCTGAGGACGTATTTCCGGAATAAATTCCATCGGTCGTGCGAGATCTCTCTCGTCTACCTTTTATATCCTTTACGACCGATCAATTTTCCTCGTTCGTTCGATGCATATTCAATTCGTGATTCCTTTAATTGCACCGATTCAACCGACCCTTAATTCCGATCCTTCAATTTCGAACTTAAACAATTCCAATAGCTTTCAGGTCGTTAGAAACAATTCACTTGAATTCGCCCGTACCCATTAAGACCTTTATCCGAACTAACGATCCTATGGTCATTCGAAACATGAACGATGGTCCACGGAGAAGTTGCGATTCTGGAAATGCGTGTGTCGTCGAGGCGGCGATAGGGTTGAGGAGAGACTGCGATAGGGTTGAGGAGAGACGGCCAAGGGGAGAAAGTGTAGGAGGGTGGATGGACTGAGGCAGCGGTCAGGGGGAACCTGGGGGAGGTGGAATACGAATATGAGAATTAAAGCCGTCGAAGGAATTAAAGCGTATAACCGTGGCGTGGATCTCGGAGCCTGTCCGTCCATCCGTCGGTCTACCTTCCTGAATTTCCGTTTATTCGTCTGTATTCCTGTCAGAGGATCTCTGAGCTGGTCCGCAGACACCGGCTATCGGCTCAGCCACCTCCGCGCTCTTCTTTGCGCACGGGATTCTTGCAAAAATTATTCGACGGGGGAAATTACATCCCTCTCTGTTCGAGTGGATGATGG
Source organism: Megachile lagopoda (assembly GCA_036983795.1). NCBI lineage: Eukaryota > Metazoa > Arthropoda > Insecta > Hymenoptera > Megachilidae > Megachile > Megachile lagopoda. The sequence goes on from CM072793.1 coordinate 2,538,724, forward strand.
AAGAAATTAAAACGTTCTTAACGGCCGGATAAGCAATTAGATAATTGCTCTTTTATTATCGTCTTTTGCCTAGACGAGGACGGACGCGGATCCTGAAATTAGTCGCTGAATCCAAGGTTTAGCGAGCTTTGCGAACCGAGGAGACATTTGTTTCTTTCTGCTGGGACAACCAGAGAGGGTCACTGATGGTCAGCAATGCTCGCAGATTCGTACGTCACAGAGTCAGCACAGTTGGCCTCTGTACAGACCGCACCTCTATATCAATCACCTAGTCGGTGGCTATACTAGCCGCCCTTCGACGCCCATCACCCTTCGTTCGCCCTACCATTTCTGCACACCACCACCACCTACCCCCAACATCCGTTCTAATCCACCACGAGGGTTGGGGACAGGTCCCTCTTGCTCGCTCTTTCTACATCTAGGAAACTGTCTTTGTCCCGCGATGTACTGCAGGCGCCAGGCCGCGCACTGCTAACCGATGTTCAGATTGATAATTTATGACTGTTAATTATGACCGTGCGGTCTCCTGTCGGTATTTGACCGCGCGCGTAATCGCGATTTCCAGCATGCAGACTGCACTTGGACCACGAAGACGTCAACTGATTTCTAATGGTCTTCCAAAACGTTACAGCTTACTACTTGTTAAGAATCTGGCTACCTATGTTCAAATAATCTTATCTTAATAACCTTATTTTAAAATCTGATCGTGGGTTTGTTAGTGAGGTACGGTCAGCTTTTGCAATAATCTTGATTTTAGAATAATTTGTATCAGATTTTGATCTTGATCAAGTTTTGAAATAACCTTGATAAGGTATTTCTTTGATCAGATCTTGGAATAATCCTGATCAGGTTTTGGAATATATTTGATGAGATCTTCGAATACTCCTGATCAGATGTTAGAATAACCTAGATTACGTTTCGGAATAACTTTGATAAGGTATTTGGACCATCATTGATCAGATCTTGGAATAATCCTGATCGGGTTTTGGAATATATTTGATGAGATCTTCGAATACTCCTGATCAGATGTTAGAATAACCTTGGTTACGTTTCGGAATAACTTTGATAAGGTATTTGGACTATCATTGATCAGATCTTGGAATAATCCTGATCGGGTTTTGGAATATATTTGATGAGATCATGGAACAATACTGATCAGGTTTTAAATTGTGATCAGGTCTTGAAGTAACTTTGACCAGGTAGAATAATCTTGATAAGGTGTTCGGAGTAATCATGATGTTGACACAGGCGTGAATTTGCGTGTACCTATTGAAAGAATCGTGTTTAGAGATGTATCAAGAAACATGGAACAAGTATAGCCGGACATCGATAGCAGAAAATTTGATAGGAGTGGGTTGGTCGACGAAGGACGCCCGCGGGCGTCTCGTTCTCGAAAGTTTTAATACCCAGGACGCAGAGTGAGGGCCCTGGCAGACAACATGGCGAGAAGAATGACAGAGAGAGAAAGGGAATATTTCGGATGATTGGTATTGTCGGAGCTACGCGAGATGCAAAGAGCCGTGGGGTGGATTCGACTGTATTCAAATGGGGTAGCCATTAGAGTTATGTTAGAATATATTGATTATTGGGGGGATCAAAGGGTAGGGGACGACGGGATGACGCCACTGTCGAGCAGCACAGAGAAAGACGAAGGGTCGAAACAACTGATTCTCTTCTCTGTCCCTTCCTTTTACCCCCTTTTGCGACACCCTTTCGCTCTTTCCTTCCGCCTCTGCCAACCCTCGTGGCTCTGTCCAGCGATTTTGACTGACTTTTCACCTGTCGTCTTACGATACATTTTGTCACGAATGCACAACTTATTTAATTCTTAGGTTTCCGTCACATTCTTACTTACGGTAAAACATCGATATAAGTGAAATAAATGCAAAAATTATCCACATCATTAGGGAAGACCCTTCGAGAAAATTCTTGTTTGGGACGTAACGTGATACAGGTTAGGGTGAAACAACAATACAAGTATAAGTTTTTTATTTTTTGTTCTGAAATATTTAATAGATTTTGGACATTTTTCTGGTTAAAATGGGAACAAATATAGTTTGGATTTTCTGGTTTAATTGATAATGACATTTATCATTCAGTTATTGTAGATTAAAGTGACTAACCATGTTACCGTGTACCTACCATGTTAATTCAGCGCAAAGGGGTTAATTACTTCAATGTTAAAAGTTACGATACAATAAAGATGATCTACATTTAAGGTGGAGGTCATTTATAGTCATTGCTTCATGTATTTCGAAATTGTAAATATTTCTACGTTCCATTAAAACTGTCTAAGAGTACCATTATTATTTTACACTTTCTCAGATTATCGATCAATTTAACACTCGTTCGTCTTGCACAACTTTTACGAATATTTTAAAATTTCTACAAAAGTTTTAACGACGTATAACGGGAGTGATGAATGTACACATTGAAGAATTGACCCCCTCAGTTTACTTTACATTCAGTAATCCTTGACTACGCAAACTATAACTATCCCTAAACCGTAAATTAAAGCACATTAAAAATTCGAGTAAGATTTTGTGAGTCACGAGCTTGTACAAGGGGTTAATTATTATATAAGAAGAATTAAAAAAGATCGTTGATTTCCAATGATCGGTCCCGATCCGATGGGACACGTAGCGGCAAGGATTTCATTTCCCCGGTACGATCGTGTCATAAATGTCAGAGCCACGTACGGCGCACGCTCTCCGCGCTGTAACAAGGGGTTGGAAATTACAAAGACAGAAATATAGTAAACGAGCAAATAATTTCGCCCGGTCTAATTAGTTCAACGTAACAAATGGACACACAAGAGCGGAGGCGCGTTACTTATGCAGCAGGATCGTCGCGAGGCGACGTCGTAAACAGGCGGAGAACCGCTGGAAAATATTATCCACGGATACGCGTCGGTTTCCCCAAGAACAAAGGCATGAAAGGAAAACGCGCCGCGGCAAAAAGGGGGGGTGGTTACGGGGTGAGGATGGCGTGCATTTCAAAGATACGCGAAAAGAGCGTTCGAGTAGGAGGCGATTCGGGCACGACACTGGAAAGTCGAGAAAATATTCGCGCGAACAAACGCGCCGGGAATTATCGAGCATTAGTCGATGGCTGCTTTTGCCGCGCTCGAGCACCGTTGGAAGGGGGTTAGAGGATAGGGTGGTATATACGGCGAAGGGATAAAAGGGAGCAGAGAAGTACAATCGATGAAAGGGTTGGACGTCAAACCCCTTCGTGTCGCGATCTTCTCCACCCTCAGTCGGTCTGCCACCGCCACCGTACCGCGACTCACCCCCCTAAAGCCTCGGTCCCTTCCACCACCCCGTATAACCACCTTCCACCACCATCCGAAACCCACCCACCCACCCATCCTTATCCTCATAGCTGTAACTCACCGCCACACGGTAGCGCCCTTGCCGCGTACACATTTACATAAATTATTGATCCCTAAAACACACCGCCACCAATGCCATTGCCACTGCGGAGACCAAACCTTAAGGAGAACCATCGGTGCCACTGTCTCCTATCGCCGATCGTTATCCTACCTCAGAATCCTGATGGTCATCCTTCCGAATTCGCTCGAATTTTTTAAGAATAACACCGATTTACGAAATTGTCGTCGCTAATGAACCCCTTAGCAAGCTATTCAGCAGGTGCGTCAGAGCTAATTATTAGTTGAGGTAAATGAAGAAGGTTCAAATATTACTGTTGTAAGTTGCTGTTATCGTTTTTTCTCGAAGACAGTCAATATGCACGGGTGAGTTATGTGTAAGATAGACTACACAAGGTAGGTTGATTAACTTTATTCGTTAGGTTGAATGCTGTAGTGTTTCTGATATTTTTACATTTTTACATTCGTTCATATGAAGTAGACAATTTTTTGGCGGACGAATGGTTCGCTGTAAGATATAGAGGGAGGAAGGTTGGACTAACGGTTAGTCTCTTTAGGTAGTTCAAAAAAGTTCCGATTTTTAGAGACAAGTTTGTGACGGTAAATGAAATATTGCTATAGTCCCAATCGTAAATATGGTGTCATAAGGCAGTTTTGGGGTCTTCCTGGTTTTAGAGTCTTCCTGGGATCTTCCTGGGGTTTTTTGGATCATAATTCCATGAACAGTTTTTTCAGTCCGAAGACGCTTCAGTTAGGTATATTTTGGTCATACTAATTGGTATCATACTTATATTCGATCTTTATGCAAATACGATTCAGTTTTGTCACATTCGAACTATAACGTCAGGAGTCAGGTCGATGTTATAGGACAAGGGGTTAATTAAGCTTTCAGATATAAACTAGCGTTATATTAGTTTTCTTGTCATTTTGCTCGCGATTAGATTGATGTGGGTAAAATGGATAAGGGTTATTAGAAGGTTTCAGGGATCATTCCTTATCGAAAGAATTTTTCAGGTGCGTCAGAACTACCTGTTAAGCTACGGCGTTGAAACGAGTAAACAAGGTTAAAATGTCAGGTTAGGTTTATATTCAAGGATTCTTGACTATGTATAATTGCAGCTCAAGAGTGTTTATTTGAGGAAGATTTGTCAAGTTTGAAGTGTGAGTCGCGATTCGTCTAACGACAAGGTTAAGAAAATACCTCCGTAAATGGAAAGGTGTTGATAGTTTAGGGAAGTTTGAGGATAGTTGTAGAACTGTAATTGATGTGTAAATTTGATGGAGACTGAAATTCTACGTGGCCCGTTACAGGAATTTTTATAAGGCTCCTTTGGTACAGTTTAGAAAACTGATTCTCTAATTTTGGATTATTGATAAATTATGCTTAGTTATTTTGAGTGAGGAATTTAGAAGTGTACTTATATTTTAGAAGAAAATGAGAAATAATTTTGGGAAGCATTTTTGATGGGAGAAATAAATAGGCATTTTGAAATAATTGGAAGTTTGATTAATGTTTGAGGGATTGTATAAATTATATGTGAATGGCTGTGGTTCAATTTAGAGTTTGATCTAAGTTATACAATTTTTGCCAATTGTAAAGTTTTTGCGAATTTATGGATTTCAAATTGCAGAATTTGGGAATTTGGGGATGTGAGGATATGAGATTTTAGAAATTTAGAAATTTTGGAGGTTTGAAAATTTGGGGATGTGAAGATACGTGCTTGTAGAAATTTAGGAATTCGCAGAGAAGAAAATTTGAAAATTTAGGAACTTGCAGATGTGAAGATTTGAAAATTTGATAATTTGGGAATTTGAGGATTTACACTCCCTTAAACCGTGTCTCTTTAAAAAATTCCTACAAAAGAAATTACAATATATTTACAGAAGTTTAAACCTGCTTAATCTAAGTTGTTCACATTCCCCATTTGGTGAATGTGAATTTTTCATAAATTCAAAAATGTAAAACAAAATTTCTCTCAAAATTCAAGTCCGAAAAAACTGCATGCAGTACTACTAAAATAATAGAATCTACTATTTTTGTGATTCTCTATCAGAACTTTCTACTTTTGTAGAAAAGTATACTTCTGTATACACAGAACTTATTTTTGTGGTACTCTATTCAGAGAACTGCTTTTGTGATACTCCGCAGAACTATTTTTGTACTCCACACATAGAGAGTAGGAGAAAAATAGGAAGTTGTATTATTTTCTTGACCCAATTTGTATCGCGAAGAAATTTTCAGCGCCTAATACTTTAATTATGATATTTTCTGAGTCGAGACGGGGGTGCATTCAGGGCACTCGGAGGGGAGCCGTGATGTGCTGCTACGTCATTAAGCTACGCATTGTTCGCAGAGGGCTGATTGTCTTGGCCGCTCGTTTTAGCCGTAGCTAGAGAGACAATTGTTCAATATTCCCATTGATCTGACTCCCCAGAGTCTCTTCATCTGCCGTCAAATATATATCTATATATATAACGAAGCCTTTTGTCAATATCTCAATTTTAATGATATGAGGCGCAAACTAAGCCTCCACCCCCTTCTTTTACCGTCGGGGTTGAATGGGGCCGAGAGAAACACCAGAATGCAGATAGATGGTCGACGTTCATGCTTTATCCTCCAGCAGCGTCACTATCATTCGTGAAGTGTAGAACACGCGTGCAACGACGCGTTTCCGTCGGATCAGGACGCGGGACGATTAGTGAGAAACACCGTCGTTACTTTTTCCAGTTTTTTCGGAAAAAAGAAGGAAACGGGCGACAAAAGGGGGTCGGAACGGGATCACGAGCCAGGCGAGAATCGCGCGGTACTCGCGGGGATTGGGAGAACGACAATGAGTTACCGAGGGCTGTGATTCTTCGTAGCCGATGCGAGACTATTATGCCCTCTGTAGGGACACTGCACGTTTCCTTTTGTCTACTGCCGTCTAACGTGCTATAACGCTCGTCATCATAAAAAAAACCTCACGAATGACGTTTCGCTTAATGTCACTGCGTTTTTGTTCCCGTTCAAATGACTCGGCTCAACGGACTTAGGCACTTCATGACAATAAGTATTATTTCACTTTGGTTATTTTAAGCAGTAAACTTAGGTAACATTTTTGTCTAATTTTTGGAAATATTTTTTAGGTATTTTGTAACGTTAGAAAGAAGTAACATTTAAGGTGAAGGTACCAGTAGTTGACACTTTAAGGAATTTTTTGTCTATTTGTTCACATAGCTCAGGCTAAGTTCACTTTATGGAAAATTTATGATTAGCAGTCGCTGCACAAACTATTCTTCTATTATATTACAAGTATTAATTCCTGATGGCGGTTGTAAATTTTTTTTCTTTTTTTTTCTAAACATAAAATTTGATTCAATAGTTGACACCCAGCGAAAACAAAAAATTTAGTAGTTGACATCCTTTTGTGTCAGTAGTTGACACAGGGAGAAAATCCAATTAATGAACTAGTCATGGTAATGTATGAATACAGAATTTTATTGAACGTTTAAAAAATATTATTCTTGAGTAAGTTTACAAAAAAAAATATTCAATAATTAGAAGTTACTTTCACAAAAAATTCAACTTAGTTTGGTAACTGAATACACATTTCTGGTTCTACTCATGTTAATGGGTTCGTTGATACGAAACAGCACTGTTTCCTATTCATAATCTAGCTTATCCATTCTTTCTGGCCACTTTCACAGTCTACCACACTTTGCCATTGCTGAAATGGTTGCAATCGTTCCAGATACAGCAATTATAACTCCAAGGAACAACTCTTTTTCGTAGGAAAATACAAAAATATAGTCACTTCTGTATAATTTATGAAGTTATCCTTCGTAGAAGGCACTCAAAAATGACAGAGGAACAAAGTCAGTAGTTGACACGTAGTAATTTAATAGTTGACACCCCATGTCAACTACTGAATAATAGACGATTACAAGTTTCAATAGTTGACACGGAGTGAATTCAAACAATTTAGCATTGTTTGTTGCCAATTTTAATAAACAAACCTCTTTTTGAGTTTCAAACAACATAAACGAATGTCCTTTTTATTCGCAATGATTAAATAATACAAACTTGCAATACTTACATTTTAACGAAACCTTAGCGATTTATATAAGAAAACACTGAAAAATCGTAAGAGCCGTGCGCAAGTTTGATTAATCGGTTGATATGACACTTTTGAATGGCGGATATGCGCAGTATTTCGCAATTAAGCAGCTGAAGTGCAACATTTTTGTCTAATTTTAGGAAATATTTTTAATACTTTAATGGACGCTCACACAACATGTGTGTGTTAACCGGAACAATTGTTAGTGTCCGTTCACACATGTGTGTGATGCTACCAAAGGTTATTGGCCGATATCTTCTATGTGATGATTGCTTTAACCCTAGATTTACGGAATCCGTCAAAACGACGGATAGATTTCTTATTTTAAATGACAAAATTTATTAAGAAATTTTTGTAAAACTGTATGTCAACTTTCGTTAAACTAAAGAATCAATGTCTTAGGCAGTTCACATATCATCCCCATTTTATTTATTTTTCTACTTTAGTTCAAATTTAAGTATAAGTAACCATCAAACGTCCGTAAACCTAGTGTTAATAACTATCACACAAACGTAAAATATTAAACTTGTATTAAATATGTTGTTGTTTCCGTTTGTTTTGTGTGTATGTTCACACATGTTGAATTATTTCGTGAATTTACACAAAGTTTTTTTAAAATAATTCTTCAAAAATATTGCCGGCCCCTGGCGATCATTAAAGTGTGCGGCCATTAAAGTGTTAAGGTATTTTGTAACGTTAGAAATAAATAATTTATGTCGAGATTGACAGAATTCTGCTGAACGGACTTGAGCACATCATGACAATACTTAAAATATTATTTCACTTATTAGATTCTAGTTATTTTAAGTTTGACTGCAATATTGAAGCAGTTGAAAATTTTGTATATTATTTTCATTGTAACAATGCAATTGTATGATAAAATGTTTGATCTATATTTAAAAAATTATACTTTTTGTAACCACTCTTCTATTATAATTAGAACTATTAATACTAAATTGTTTTAGTACTGGTTTAACACTAATTTGATACTAAAATTATCAAAGAGATGAAATAAGAAAGCAGTCGAACATTTCACAAGTTTCTTACTCTTGAAATCTGTGTTGATTTTTAAAATAAAGAATTAATGTGCATAATAATTTATGTTTCTATCTGTTCTCGATTGCCCATCAGCCGACCCTTTTACTAAATACTGTCTTCACGAGGCTCGGCAAAGTACATTATCGAAGGCAGCAATTCAATAAAGTTGACATCATGGCCTTTAAAGGTAGACTCTGATTCGATAATCCTCGACTATATTGCAATCGATTACAAAACAGTGCTCTTCGGATGTGAATTTAATATGATTTGAAAAATTACATTTTTGTATACATTGACAGTTCAATTTTTGTCATCATTTAACATTGGAATATTATTTATAAAGTTCTACGTTTGACCTTGATGTTCTTTATGAATTGATTTATTTTATGATATTTGAAATAAAATTGTTAAATTATTATAGTCTTTCTTCAGGTCCACATGATCTAAAATAAATATTTCCATAATAACTGTTATTACAATATTTTAACTGTTTTAATATAATTACATATAATTATATGTATTAATCAAATGATACATGTAATAATATCAAAATAAATTATATATAACATCAAGTATATAATTACGTTGAAATGATTGATGTTTATATTAAAATTTTATACTTATTTCATAATAATATTAATTCAATAAAAATTATTATATTTTATGATGTTCTCAAATTATCTTGAATTAATTAATTTATATAGCAAATGAAAATATTAAAAATTATTGTAAGTATAATTATTTAGAATCTTTTTTACGAGGGTTAACTAAAATTTTAATAATTTTAAGTATCCCTAAAATAAGACAGCTAAAATATACGATACTTCTTTATGTGGAAATAAAATTATTAATCTAAATTTAGAGATTTTAATCAAATTTATGAATGTTTTCCTAAATAAAAATTTACATATCTACACATGTATAACATATTACAAATACGTATAAAATATAAAATAAAATACAATACAGTATTATATAATAAATAAACTGTTCATAATATCGAATATATCATGCACATATACAATTTCAGGAAAACTACAATAGTTTTACAAGCATAATCACGTTCGAGTCGCAAATATCGTAAAACCTGGGGCTACAATTATGAATAATTTCAAAGAGCATCACACCACTCAATTAATGAACAAAATTACCCAATGAATGTCCACCGCTAGCCATTAATCTCCCGTTCATATTTGATCGAGAGCACTCAATGCACCTTTGCTTCGTTTTTTTCCAAGGGGGTAGAAAGCGTCAACCCTCGGCGAGGATAAGTCGAGTGAGCTAATAAATCAATTCCACGGCAAAAGCGGACGTCGACGTGGAACGGTTTCCTCTTCAGGTCGGTTTTCGGTTTCGAGTGCACTCGATCCGAAAATAAGGATTTACATATTCATGCAAAGATCTCGCGTTCGAGGATCCAACGAAAGGAGACGACGTCGACCGAACCGAGAATAGTTTGTAATGGGATTTTCACCCCGTTTCAAGTCCCATCCCTTTTCGACGTCACTTTGTCCCACTCTTTCGTTTCGCGATTTTGCGGTGGGAATTGTCCTCACGTATCGACGAGATACTCCCTCATTTTCATATTGGATTCCAAAGTTTTTCTTCAGATTACGCCTTCTTGGCTCTCTTCTTCATCTTTCAATTTACACCTGGCGGTGATGTGAAAGTGGATTTAAGTTTGGAATAGGAAGTGAATGTTAGATCGCTAACATAGTTTTGTTTTTGATTGGTATTTTAAAAGCTTGCATGTTTATTGTGTATGATGTGGAGCGAACTAAATACTAATTCCGATTTGTTTCCAAAGTCTTTTGCCGAATTCGCAAATTCTTTAATTTATACATTTCCAAGCATACTTATTTCTATGTCACAGATGTTCCAAATTGCTAAGTCTCCAAGTTTTCAGATTTCCAAATTGCCAAATCCTCGAAACTTAAAATCTTTGAATATCTAAATCTCCAAATCAAGGTTTCAAATATCCAAATTTCCAAACCTTAGAATCCCCAAATTTCCAAATCTCCAAAACACTAAGTATCTAAGTCTCCAAATCTCCAAACCTACAAATTTTCAAATCTCCAAATCGTCAAATCTCCAATTCTCCAAAGCTCCAAATTTCTAAGTCTCCAAATCTTTAAATTTCCAAACCAAAAAATTTCCAAATCTCCAAGTTCTCAAATTTCCAGATTACCAGATCTCCAACTCACCAAATCTCCAAATCCCCAACTCTCTACATTTTCAAATCTCCAAATCTCTAAATCTCCTAGTCTTCATATCTTTATGTCCCAAAGTGTCCAACTTTCCAAATCTCCAGGTGTCAAAATCTCTAAATCTCCAAATCCCCAAATCCCCAAATCTGCAAATCTCCAAATCCCCAACTCTCTGCATTTTCAAATCTCCAAATCTCTAAATCTCCTAGTCTTCATATCTTTATGTCCCAAAGTGTCCAACTCTCCAAATCTCTAAATCTCCAAATCCCTAAATCTCCAAATCCCCAAATCCCCAAATCCTCAAGTCTCCAGTTCCCTAAATCTTCAAACCTCCAAATTTCCAAATTACTAAATCTCTAACTCCCCAAATCTCTAAATCTCCAAATTACTAAATCTCTAACTCTCCAAATCTCTAAATCTCCAAATTACTAAATCTCTAACTCCCCAAATCTCTAAATCTCCAAATTACTAAATCTCTAACTCTCCAAATCTCTAAATCTCCAAATCTCTAAAGCTCCAAATCTCCAAATCTCCAAATCTCCAAATCTCCAAATCTCCAAATCTCCAAATCTCCAAATCTCCAATTTCTCCAAATCTCCAAATCTCCAAATCTCCAAATTACTAAATCTCTAACTCTCCAAATCTCTAAATCTCCAAATCTCCCAATCTCCCAATCTCCAAATCTCCAAATCTCCAATTTCTCCAAATCTCCAAATTACTAAATCTCTAACTTTCCAAATCTCTAAATCTCCAAATCTCCAAATTTCTAAAGCTCCAAATCTCGAAAACCCCAAATCTCTAAATCTCCAACTCCCCAAATTTCCAAATCCCCAAATCCTCAATTTCCCAAATCACCGCGTGCAATCAACATTAACTTAACAGTCATCAATCATTGTACTGTTTCTCATAAACCACCTAAACCTTCAGTATGAAGGCTCGCAAAACTTTGCCCATAATTTCCAATCCGCCGTTCGGTATAATGCAAACCTGTAATACCAATACCATTTAAAGTTCAATTACCACGAAATGCGATGCAAGAAAGCTGTTCGACATCCACACCCGTCGTCCCCGACAACAAAAGCAATCGCGAAACTTTCCTCGTAAAAGGTTTCACCATCGTCCTAAAGGTAAATCAGATTGTCTCCTTTTGTACTTCGTTTCAAAGCCACCGAACTTACCCTCGGTACACGTCTGAATTTCGTAGGCTGGTCACGTGCGATTTGTTTGAACTTTGCTTTTACTTATAGTTCCATTTCCGCGATCTGGCTCCCACTTACCTGTCCTTGGAACACCGTCCCTCTTCACGCTTAACAACGGGGCTGTAAAAGGAACGACGATTTCGAAAGTGTCGAACGAACAGAACGGGAAGAAACGAGACAGCGCGTGTGTGATAAAATGAGCGTTTATTGCGGAGGGGTGGAAGACACGAAGGGGAGGAACGAATGAAAAGTTGTCACATTTGTTTCGCGGCGATAAAGGGCGACACGATTCTCTCCAACTAAATCTGAAGCCCCGCAGCGGAGAAAGTTGTTTACAAAATATTCTCGATAGCACGCGATAAAAACGCTCGATGGAGGGTTCGTTGAAAAGATGAATCTATTCCGATCGTGAAAATTCTAGGAGAACATTACTGTTGTAGCATTGCTTCGTGGAAAAACATGTCATAAAGATATTGGAGAAAGAACGAATACCATACCTTTATTATATTAATTCATATTAATTAGGGAACGTTTGCAAATACCTTAGGTCATCGATTTTTAAATACACGAAATAATTTGGACATTAACATCCCCCAACTTTAAAGCAAATAACTCATGTAATGAAAATACTACATCTTCAAGACTATTTGTATCGTTACTAGTTATTAACACAAAGAATTAGTCAAAATTATGGGATGAGGTCCACGAAATTCAAGTAGGGTCCTCGGACTACTACACCCCTGTATATCAGTCCTTACTGTTATTATTTCTCTATTTCTCAGGTATCACTGTTGTTTCACTGTGTACATTTTTGTAACCTTATAAAGTTAGTTCAAAAATATTTGTTCCAACTTGTCCCATAAAACCGAATAAGTGGATCCATACAACATACCTCAGACTCACGCAAAGATCTGTGACACAATAATTATTTCTTCACAATTCAAACTTTATGAAATTTGGTTATTATTAAACGTTATTATACACTTCACTGGGAATGTGAAATGTGGAATAGTAACATTTTATCCATTGCCAGTTGCGCAGACATGGATGCCATTGTTTCTCATGGAAGTTAGATTTCGAGACACGAAGCTGTAGCATGATTGGAATTCAGAATTGTAACCGGATCTTCCAGAAAATAGGAACAGCAGACCAGCACGGGTCTTTTCTACCCCCGCGGCTGGAACTTTATACTTTAAATCCGCCCTATAAATATCACGCTCCTTTGGTCTCGGGGCTGGTTTCCGAAAGATTGGCTCGCGGTATCCTTCGTGGGAATCGCTCACCGCTTTGCGTCGATATATCAAAGGATGAAGCCCTCTCCGATCCCCCATGAAACGATTCGTCATCCCCGTTTCTTGTAAAACAGGCCACTGGTTTTACGCGCTGTACCCACCGTCTGCCTAACCATTATCGATATGGACGGAAAAGAATAAGATGGCGCGACATTTTGTACTCTCTGTTGGGGCAATTGGTAATTCTACTTTGATAGCTTCAACGTTTATAAAGTAGAACTTGCAAGGACAAAATGCTCCAGAACCTGATCATAAGTAGATCAAATTCAAAATAACGGAGCATGAGATCACATCCTGGGTACGAATGGGACAGAAATGTACCAAACTAGTCAACTGTGAAATGGCTAAGTATAGTATCAGGACCTAAGTGCAAGTAGAACTTAGAAGGACAAAATGGTCCACAACCTGATCACAAGTAGATCAAATTTAAAATGACAAAGTATGAGATCACAACATGAGCATGAATGGGACAGAGATGTATCAAACTAGTCAATTGTGAAATAGCTAAGTGTAGTATCAGAATCTCAGTGCAAGTGGAGCTTGAAAGAATAATATGATCCAGGACCTGATTACAAGTAGGACAAATTCAAGATGACAGAGCATGAGATCAAATCTTAGGTACGAATAGGACAAAAATGTACCAAACTAGTTAACTGTGAAATGGCTAAGTATAGTATCAGGACCTAAGTGCAAGTAGAACTTAGAAGGACAAAATGGTCCACAACCTGATCACAAGTAGATCAAATTTAAAATGACAAAGTATGAGATCACAACATGAGCATGAATGGGACAGAGATGTATCAAACTAGTCAATTGTGAAATAGCTAAGTGTAGTATCAGAATCTCAGTGCAAGTCGAGCTTGAAAGAATAATATGATCCAGGACCTGATTACAAGTAGGACAAATTCAAGATGACAGAGCATGAGATCAAATCTTAGGTACGAATAGGACAAAAATGTACCAAACTAGTCAACCGTGAAATGGCTAAGTATAGTATTAGGTCCTAAGTGCAATTAGAACTTGAAAGAATAATATGATCCAAAACCTGATCACAAGTAGGACAAATTTAAAATAACAAAGCCTGCGATCAAATCTTGGGTATAAATGGTACAGAGATGTACCAAACTAGTCAACTACGAAATTAAGTACAGTATTAGGACCTAAGAGGAAGTAGAACGTGGAAGTACAAAATGGTCCAGAACATGATCACAAGTAGTACTCAAATGACAAAGTATGTGATCAGAACGAGTAGATCAGAAACGAATATGAATGAAAGATACACCAAACTAGTCATATGTGAAATGGCTAATGAATCAAACCTAAGTATAACTAGAGCTTAAAAGAAGAAAACTGAATGAACGCAAGTGCACAGCAAATTAGCAAAGTGATCGAAACGAGATGTATCAGAACAGTGAACTCAGAAGCTCAGATGCGATAAAAAATATCATGAAACGTCGGTAAAACAGGGACGTTAATGGACAAGGCCGGTATTTTTCACGAATTTGCTCAGCACAGCAAAGTGAAAGAGCAAACACGGCACAGATCGTTGAAATAATTGTTTGCCAATGCGAACGTTGAATTTATATCTCTCGACTCAACAAGTGTTCCGGTCACGTTCATCCGATTATCGGAATTCTTCCGTCTCTCCCGGTCGCGGGTGTCCGCGAGGCGGCAATGATTTATCGACTACGGGATCGCCGTTAATCCCGTTGACGGAGTTCCTCCCGGTCCGGTTTTCGCACGTAAAAATTCACTGGCTTTCCCTGTGGGAACCGCCGGCAAATCGAACACGGAATGCTAAACAGTCGAAGGGTTGAACGCCGGTGTCGTTCGTTGAGGTATACCGACAGCAGCCGAACCGACTAGACAGGCGGTCGCCCAACCTCTCTTCTCAACCAGGCGCTGCGCGCATTTAGATAAGTTAAACTATAAATTAGACGGATCACTGGTAGCTATTCGAGGAAATGTTGTCGGCGCCTGAATATGTATGATTTATACAAGGAACCCGACTCACCGATATAATTCCTGCCACAGGCGTCGGTGAATCGCGTGTAGCTACTCTCGCACCGTTCAATCTTTGTTCGACGTTAACTGTTTCGTAGCTTCTAGGGAATCTTTGTTGCGAACATTTCTTCACTATTTATTTAATACTTCAGTTTCTAGTACTTGGACAGAGTTAGACAAGTTCAATATAGGCGTGTCAGTTGAGCTAGCGTTCGATGGTAATATTTTGTTAATAACATTTCTACTTATTTTGTAATGTAATATCACAAAAATATGTCTGTTAATATTTATCAAAGTATGTTTTATATTCTAGACATGTTAATAACTGTACAAAAATTCTCAAACTCTTCATCAACATACCGTAAAACTGATACACTTCAAATAATTTTTCTTATGTCACATAAATTCCACAGAATACTGGAGGATAAATTATATAAAAGTTGTAACTTCTAAATCAAACATGACATGCTATAAAAAGTTGTAACTTGTAACAGTTACATAAAAGTTATAACGTATAAAATTATATAAATGTAACTTGAAAGTTAAACATTGGGTAGTTATATTGTAATATGATACTGATTATTGAGCATGCTGTGTAAGAATATGGTTAACTATAATTTATATTTAATACAAATACGGCTCTAAGCACATTTCTTAAAAAATACTTATTTTTTGTTGTACATAAGTTGCACAAAATAATCAAGAAACAACATGAAATATAAAGATTATTCGAACATGATCGTGCATAATCTAACCTAACTTTAGTTTGAAACATTTTATGTAAGTATAATTAAAAAAAAAACACTTCTCTTATTGCAGAGAAAAGTAAGAAAAATAGTCAAGGAACAATATCATAAAAATTGCTCGAGATAAACAGGACTTCAAGAAGAAAATCGCACATGGTCAAATTTCGAACAACACACAACAAAATATCAATTTTTCGTCCCCGAAAACCGGAATATCCACCATCTTAAGGTCATAATTTTAATCCAAGGAACAGTATAATCCGAACAAAAGACCTACGAATTTTTGTCTCGATCTGTACACCGATTTCTCATGCCCCCGGACGATTTCGTCAGCGAGTAAGAAGGGGTACGTCGGATGAAAAGGCTATATTTTCATATCAATGATTTTATGACCGCGTCCTTCCACCCTTGCAGATTCGGTGTCGCCGGCAACCCCGTAGGAAATCTATATTTTATCGCGCGTAAAATTCTTGCTATTTATTCGCGTATAAGAATTTAAATGTTTCCAAAATGCGAGTTGGCCGGGCGTGGATCGTCTCCCGCTCCTCCCTTCCTTGCCCTGCCACCGTAATCCTTACATGATTTACCGGGGACGGTTTCGAGGACGAACGGTCGAGGAGGAGAGACAAAACGCTCCGCGTAGATTAAGTTCGATTCGCTGTGGCATATTCTTGGTGGGCCACGGGGAAATATGATCGTGGTATTTTAAAATAACGACGCCATTAGCGGCCCGGGAAGACGCAACCGAGCGACAGTCCTCGTCTCGTTGCCCCCAGGCACTCTTTTCCGGGGGAAACTTGCCTTTTTCCGCGCTTCACTGCAGCGTGCCGATCTTCCGAAATACTGTTATTATTCCCTGAATCGAAAGTATACCTAACCTAGTTCAAAATCGACTTACACTTCGTCACCGCGAGGGTAGCCATGTTCCTAGTTAATCCACTCATGTTCTCAGCTAATCCACTCAGTTAATATATCAAGGATTCGTCAATGAATGACACATCGAGGAAATATAAGAAAAATTAGAATTAACTCAGCGATCACTTCAATGTAGCAATGGTAACCTAATTCGGTTCACTACCTATTTAATGTTCATTACCGAGGATCACAATAATTCATGTCCACAGTGAGTTGATCAAATAAGTGCACTCTATTTCCACAAACTATAACTAGTTTTCATATAGTATTTATTTATATAGAAGTATAGTATTTATATAGCATTTTGTGTGGATGATCTTCCATGATGCCATCATTATTCCCAGAATCATTGAAGGTACGTAACCTAGTTCAAAATCCACTTCGGGATGAGACTCAGGTAGCCACTCATGTACTTAATTGATTCACTCAGGTTATGTATCGGATCCAAATAATGACACATCGAGGAAATACAAGAAAAATTAGAATTAACTTAATGTTCAGTACAATGTAGGAATTATAACCTAATTCGGTTCACAACCTGTTTAATATTCATTACCAAGGATCACAATAATTCATGTCCACAGTGAGTTGATCAAATAAGTGTACCTTATGTATTTCCATAAACTGCAACTAGTGTTTATTTAACTTATACTTCTGCGTACATGATCTTGCAAAATTCCATTATTATACTTTGATTGACACTAGGAATTATAATTTAACCCGGTTCAAAACTTGCGTGAACTTGGGTATGACATGACGGTAGCTACTCATGTTCCTAGTTGATCCACTCAGTTAATGATATATTAAGGACCCATCGATTAATGATGCATCAAGGAAAAATAAAACTCAGAACTTACTGTGGTTGCTACAATATACAATACAATATACAATATACATGTAGGAATCATAACCTAACCCGGTTCACAATCCACTGAACCGTGTGAGGATCACAGCAGCTCATGTCCATAGTGAGCCGATGACCATGTCACAAGTTTAGCTTTCACTAATAACTGTTAAAAGTTGAAACTTGTGTGGCAAAGAGGTAAATTACCAAAAAATGAAGTTTTGTACAGAAGTTCAAGAAATATGTAAAGAGGACCCGGTGTCCAAATCAGGAGAATTAAGATCAAGAAGTTAAGATCATGTCCGATGACCGTGTCACAAGTTTAGCTTTCACTAATAACTGTTAAAAGTTGAAACTTGTGTGGCAAAGAGGTAAATTACCAAAAAATGAAGTTTTGTACAGAAGTTCAAGAAATATGTAAAGTGGACCCGGTGTCCAAATCAGGACGATTAAGAGCAAGAAGTTAAGATCAAAGGATGTTCGGTAAGTAAAGCAGAACGGCTTTTGCAGTTAGGGACTGGATATAGCACCGCGAACAGAGAGGAGGGTTGGCGTCGCCGGCATCTAATCCAATAATTTAATTTCAGCATCCCGGCTAACGGGGATTTGAAGTATTAGCCAACGGAATTTGTGTATCTTTGATTAGTATTCCATTCGGCGCGGCGCTCGGTCTTGCTCGATCGCGGTTATACACGAATCCTAAATCAACCACGTTTGTGTCTTTGCCTTTTACTAAGGACACCGTTGCTGCGGAGATTCAGCATCGTGCTGTTTCGATTTCGAAATTCCCTTATCTTACACATCAAGAGTAAGGGTTCGTCTATGTTGCGATAACGTTGTTGCTGGTGTAGTCGGTTTGAAGGGAAGTTTATTTTGGGGATTGATTATTTGGAACTTTTTTGGGATGATATGAGGTTGTGATGGTATACGTGTGGGATTAGGAGTTTGATGTATTGATGCATCGATGTTTCATGTATTGATACATTGATGTTTAATGTATTGATACATTGATGTTTGATGTATTGATACATTGATGTTTCATATATTGATACATTGATGTTTGATGTATTGATGTTTGATGCATTAATTTTTGAAATATTGATCGATGTATTATAAGAAAGGAATTTGTAGTATGGTGTAAAGTAGGTATCCTTTGGACAAGGATAATTGTATGGGGTGGAATTTTCTAATATATTTATTCCTTTTTGGGGGATATAGAAATTAAACAAGAATTGAGAATTAAAGGTAAATAAATTTGTAAGTATTCGAATATTTGAATCTTTGAATTTTCGGATTTTTTAACTTTGAAATTAACTAATTTACAATTCCTCCAATTTTTCAAATTCCTATATTTGTAAATTTCTAAATTTGAAATTTCCAAATTTTCAAACTATCAATTTCTAACTTTCTGAATTTCTAATTTGTAATTTACGATTTCTGAATTTCTAATTTGTAATTTACGATTTCTGAATTTCTACATTTCCAAACTATCAATTTCTGCATTTTTCAGTTTTTAAATTTTCGAATTTCTAAACTTTTAACTTCTAAATTTCTGACCGTCCACATTTCCGAATTTGCAAACCTTTAACTTTTAGATTTCTAAATTTCCTAATTTCTGAATTTCCACTTTCAGTTTCCAAATTTCTTAATTTCCAAGTTTGTAAACTTCCAGCTTTTCTAATTAACATGTTTTCAAATTCCCAAAATGTTCAATTTATAAATTTATAAATTTCCAATATTTTCAACTTTTAAAATTACTAAATTTTTTAATTTCCATACTCCATTTTCACAAATTTCTAACTTTCTAAATCTCCAAATACATTAATTTTACAGTTTCCAAATTTTTGTGTCTGCAAAACTCAAAATTCAGAAATTTACAAATTTCCAAAATCCCAAAGCGCCAGAATCTCAAATTATTGTAATACAATAATTCAAATCACCATAATCCCAAATCACTGTGATTCCAAATCTCAAAAATCACAAATCTCGAGAATACCAAGTCACAAAAAGCTCAAATCTCAAAAATTCCAACTCTCCAGAATTGCAAATTTCCAATATCTCAAATCTCCAATATATCAACTCTCAAAAATCCCAAATTTCAAAAGCCCCAAATCTCCGAAATTCCAAATCAACAAAATCTCAAATCTCCAATATATCAGCTCTCAAAAATCCCAAATCTCCAATATGTCAATCCTCAAAAATTCCAAATTTCCAAATTCCTAAATTCCAAAATCCCAAATCTCGAAACTTTAAAATCTCAAAAATCGAATAGAAGAAACTCTCAAAAGTCCAAAATCTCCGCAATCTCAAGTCTCCAAAATCCCAACTCTTCATAATTCCAAATCTCTAAAATCCCAAATTTCCAATATCTCAAATCTCCAAACTTCCAACTCTCCAAAATCTCAAATTTCCAATATTTCAGATCTCCAATATATCAACTCTCAAAAATCTCAAATCTCAAAAGTCCAAAATCTCCAAAATCTCAAATCTTCAAAATCCCAAATCTCCAAAATCCCAAATTTCCAATATCTCAAATCTCCAAACTCCCAACTCTCCAAAATCTCAAAATTTCCAATATATCAGCTCTCAAAAATCCCAAATCTCCAATATATCAATCTTCAAAAATCCCAAACTTCCAAATTTCCAAATTCCCAAATTCCCAAATTCCTAAATTCCAAAATCCCAAATCTCAAAAGTCCAAAATCTCCAAAATCTCAAATCTCGAATAGAAGAAACTCTCAAAAATCCCAAATCTCCAATATATCAGCCCTCAAAAATCCCAAACTTCCAAATTTCCAAATTCCTAAATTCCAAAATTCCAAAATCCCAAATCTCAAAAGTCCAAAATCTCCAAAATGTCAAATCTTCAAAATTCCAAATTTCTAATATCTCAAATCTCCAAACTCCCAACTCTCCAAAATCTCAAATTTCCAATATATCAGCTCTCAAAAATCCCAAATCACCAATATATCAATCCTCAAAAATCCCAAATTCCCAAATTCCTAAATTCAAAAATCCTAAATCTCCAGAATCCCAACCCAAAAATCTCAAATCTCAAAAATCCCAAATTTCCAAATTCCTAAATTCAAAAATCCTAAATCTCCTAAATCCGAACCCTCAAAAATCTCAAATCTCCAAAATCCCAAATTTCCAAGAGATAAACTCTCAAAACTCCCAAATCTCAAAAGTCCAAAATCTCCAAAATCCCCACCCTCAAAAATCCCAAATCCCCCAAACTCCAAATCTTCCATCTTCTAATTTCCCAAACTAATATAAAATTTCCTACATTCCTTCTTAAAACCCGCACACCTATTTCAAAATTCCGGAACTCATGCCTAGAATTTACTAAAGAATACTCACTAAAATTATTGACCTTAAATATATTCAATATCCCCGTAAACATTTCCACAAGACCCCAAATCCCCGGCTCCAAAAAACCCGCAACATCAATATCCAAAACCGAAAATTTTTCGAAATCTCTTGATTCCATAACAAGAGTCCAGTAAACGGTTCCGATTGCAGGAAAGTTCGCAGGTCGCGTGAAGCTCCCGAACGCGCGATGCACGTATATGAACTCGCGGCCATAAAGTTCGAGTTTACAACGCGAAATGGACTGGAAAGCAAAACGCGCTGGCAAAAAAAAAGAGAGGAGAATAACGAGGAGGCAGCATGGAAGCGGTGGCGAAAGGATGAGCTTCGAAGGATGGAAAAAGAGGATGTGGAAGAGAGAGGAAGAGGAATTAAGAGTGACAGAGGGAAAGAGAGCGTTCCGGGGGTGAGGGACGGAGAAATTGGAGGGATGAAAGTGGGTGGAAAGCAGGGTGGGAAAGAAGGATGAAGAGGGATGTAGAGAGAGAGGGTGGAGTACTAGCAGCAGTCAGAGAAGTAATATCCAGCGCAACGTTCCGGCAGGATGAGCTTTAATTGGAATATGGATCCGCTCTCTGTCGTTTCCCGATACTCCGATAAATTATCCTACGTACCATTTGCCCCGGAAAGCGCCACTTCAATTCGTTGCTACGTTCGAAGCGTAACACCTAGCTGAAAGAGATGATGCGCGCCATTCGAAGCGAATGAACATGATGAAGTGCGAATGTAGGTTTTAAAGCGACGCGATTAAGGTCAATTTGCCGTGATTCGATTTATGCCGCGTTCAATTAAAGCGAACGGTATTGAATTGTAAAGGTGCAATGTGAGAGGGGTGAGATATAACGATCGATATTCGATTTTTTGGTTGTTGTAATTATGGGATTTAGGATATGTAAAGGAAATTTGCGCATTTGGGAAATACCTGTGATTTGCATTGGAGGTTGTAAATTGCTTTTATTTGCGAAGTTTTGAATTTTTGGATCGGCAGATTCATGTCTTTAATTTTCTAAATTTGCTAATTTGTTAGTTCTTTTTATAAGCCTGCATATTTATAGTTTTCTGAAGTTTCAATTGTCGAATTGACAAATATTTAGATTCTAATATTCAATTTTTGGAATTTTCGAATTTTGAAAATCTCAAATAGTCTATTTTTTATATTTTCAAATTCTCAGATATACAAATTCTCAAATTTCCAAATCCTCGAAACTTTAATTTATTATGTTCACAATTACCCAAATTTTCAAATTTTTAATTCTCATATTCCCAGTTTTACAATTTCCCAAAGTTTCAATTTCTCAAGTACACAATTTCCCAAATTCACAATTATCCAATGTATCTAATCCCTAAACACAAAAATTTCGTGATTCCAAAATTCCCATATTCCCATATTCCCAAATTCCCAAATTCCAATACTCTAATACTCCAAAATTCCAAAATCTCAAAACTTCCAAATCATAAATCCCAAATCTGCAAAATCCCAAATCTCCAAAATCCCAAATCTTCAAAATTCTAAATCTCCAAAATCCCAAATCTCCAAAATCCCAAATCTCCAAAATCCCAAATCTCCAAAATCCCAAATCTCCAAAATCCTAAAACTCTAAAATCGCAAAACTCCAAAATCCCAAAACCCCTAAATCCCAAATCTCCAAAATCCTAAAACTCCAAAATCCCAAAATTCTAAAATTCCAAATCTGCAAAATCCCAAATCTCCAAAATCCCACATCTCCAAAATCCCAAATCTCCAAAATCTTAAAACTCCAAAATCCCAAATCTCCAAAATTCCAAATCTCCAAAAACTCAAATCTCCAAAATCCTAAAACTCTAAAATCACAAAACTTCAAAATCCCAAAACCCCTAAATCCCAAATCTCCAAAATCCCAAATCTCCAAAATCCTAAACCCCCAAAATTCAAAAATTCCAAAATTAACAAGTTCCAAAATACATACCTCTCCAAATCTTCACATTTTCGCACCTCCACCTCAAATTTTCAAATGAACCTTTCAAACTCTCATTCTCCAAATCGCCGTCCCAGAGTTTCCAATTAAATAAACTGAAACTTTTCAATGAACGATAATTTTGGAATCTCAAAAAATCTTATATTTCATCCCTTATGTACTTATAACACAACATTTATTCGCTCAACCGAAAACAACCTTACCTTAACGACACAAACCTTACTAAGGTAAGGTTTACTAAGGTAAGTTAGTTAAGACTAATGTAAGTTAGTTAAGACTAACTGTCCAAACTTGATTTCCTTCAAAAGCAATCCTTGAATCAAAAAATCCTATTCTACATTTTTCCCTTATTTTTTCACAAGAAATCACATAGCGTCTACGCACTATTCGGTCGGACTCTGTATAGACGCATATCCG
This sequence comes from Megachile lagopoda, assembly GCA_036983795.1. Taxonomy (NCBI): domain Eukaryota; kingdom Metazoa; phylum Arthropoda; class Insecta; order Hymenoptera; family Megachilidae; genus Megachile; species Megachile lagopoda. The sequence continues at coordinate 2,562,198 of CM072793.1, forward strand.
TTCGTATTTTACTCACACCCGTTTGTACATCCATGGTTTGTTCAGAGACCGAAGAGAAATGCTAGGCATTAGGATTGGGATGGCGGGCAATGACGGAAGTTGATTCGCCACGTTCCGTCGTGGGACTTGGCCGACGCTCACGAGTTGTGATCTATACCCTGTATATTCCTGCTTCCCGTCCAGCCATCCTCCTGGGATTTCCTGTGACGTATGTGGCTACCTGACGAGAGAAAACAATCTTCGAAAATATATCGCTCTTACCTGCCCACCGATGCAGGACAACGGGCGCTGCCATCGTGTGAACCTTGATGGATATCGCCAGAAGAACATGGAATTCATGATTCAAATAGTAGATATAGCAGCCGATACTTCTACAGAAAAATTCAATAATACAATCAATTTTAACCTCCACTAGAATGCTATACTTATTTAAAAGAAGATGATGTACACAGCACATATTCATTTTTTGCTATTTTTTTATAGCTCAGTGTTTCACATACTTTACATCACCATTATGTTAAATGTTACATACTTAATATTTGAAAATATTCGCCACAATTATTTCATTCATCAAATTCATCAATGTTCTAACTTGCAAATTATGACTTTAGCACGCAACATACGATACTGTTCTCAATACATGAAATAATGAATAAAATCGGTAGAATTCAGCAATATTAGACAATTGACACTTTCAATCCTTAGCACTCAAAAATATTTCTGCTGTTAGATATCAACCTTAAAACTTTTTGGCCAAAAAGTTTGCCGAATTCATTTAAGATTACTACAGCCCCTTGTTACGTACGAAAATTTCACTACTTTGGCCATATTACGTAAGATATGGAAAATTGTCTTAGGTCATGCAAAATTATTATTAAATACGTTGATAACGATATATTACTGTGATCAAAAAGTAAGGTGAATTTTATAAAATGAAAAATCTTTATTTATTCCTCTATATCAATCTTATCACTTTCAAAGTATTCCCCATCCGACACAATGCACTTATGCCAACGTTTCTTCCAATCCTCGAAACAGTCAAACAAGTCCTTTTCTGGGATGGTCCTCAATACTTTCTTCGATTTGGCTTTTATCTCATCAGTCGATTCGAAACGGTGACCCAGACACGGTCTTTTGAGTTTGTTAAACAGCCAGAAGTCGCACGGTGCTAAATCAGGCGAATACGGTGGTTGTGGAACGATATGGGTCGATTTTTTGGTGAAATGCTCTCGAAGAACCAATGCAGTGTGGGACGGCGCAGTATCGTCCCACGCGGAATTGACGAGTTTGACAAAACATCTTTTAAAATGGTTTCGATTGATCCAAATGAGATGTCCGCAGCATCAACAAGATCTCTAATTGTCAATCGACGATTTCCAAGCACCAAATCTTTGATTTCCTTCGCGTGGCATTCATCAGTACATGTTGATGGTTCGTCCGGAGCGCTATTTGTCTTGAACTCGGACTCGACCTTCTTTGAAATGTTTGTACCACTTGTAAATATTTTTTTGCGACACAGCCTTGTCACCAAAGGCCTTCTGCAACATCCACAACGTTACCGCGGCAGAATATTCATTCCGTAAACAAAATTTGATGCAAATTCTTTGCTCAACAAAATCAGTCATAGTAAAAATCGAAAAACTTGTCTATGTTTAGAAAAGCACGTGTAGCTCTGCAGTAATTGAATATATTGTCATAAAACTATGCATAGATATCAAAAACAGTACTACTAATTCACACAAAAAATAATTTCATGATTTTATAGTACACGCGAAGTTTAAATGAAAAATTCACCTTATTTTTTTATCACAGTAGTATACATAGCAATTTGTTACTATCGTGATAAATTGTGTGGTGGGTGATTAAGGGCCGTTTACGTTAGGAGTATCGATAGCGTGCGGTGAAATTTGGTGAATGCCGTAGAAAATGTCTGGAGCCCAAGACTAGTTTACAACTCTCCAACATTATCTGAGTTGAAAAGAATTACAGATATTTGGGAAAATAATGAAGATATAATATGATCAATGTATATAGCTTGGATACAAGCTTTAACCAAAGCGAAAGATGGAAATACAAGATATTATCATTAATGTTATGTACAGTAGTAGTGTATCATGTAGCTAATAAATTATATCATTTGTCTTTTAATTTTAAAAACATGAAAAATGCTGAAGTGGAATTCAATAGCTGGGGACTGTACTGCGAGGGGGTCAAGAACCTGGTCGATTGCTTTGGCAATATTTATTTTTACTAGGTATACTATGTTGAATAATGTGTTGAATAATATCATTCAACATTGGACAATTAGAATTGTTTGTGAGTGATCAACTTAAATATACGTCATCCAAATAGGGGTAGTCGATGAACGTGTTAAATGGCCATGCCAAATAAAACGTGGATATTTCGAGAAAGAATAGCGACACGTAATAGTTAACATCCTAGTTTACCACCTTGTATAACTAAATATATAAACCCAACTAAATATGCAAACCTAACTAAATATGTAACTAAATATGTAACTAAAAATGTAAACCTAACTAAAAATGTAAACCTAAGCTTGAAGAGTACGTCAATCATCGTATGTTCACCTAATCACAAATCTTGATCATAATGATCAAGTTCGGAACTACCCTTAATCACGTTATAGAGTATAGAGTACCCGTGATCACCCTTAGTTAATTATACAATCAGAATGAGGTAGGTAAAGATGAAGTAGAAAGCATGGTGCAAATCGCGACAACAGAGGGTGCTGTTTTCCACTATCTGTCTTCGGATAAACGCGTGCGGTTTAGCCAATTCACCCCTTGACCGAGAAAAATGGCTATCGGCCCTGGGAATACGTTTACGACCGCCCCGGGTCGAGTAATTCTATTACTGAAGGATTTTTTTTCGCTTTATACTCTATCGGAATCGGTGGTCTTTTTTTCACAATCCTCGCACAGGCCATTCGTTCCACTAATGAGACCCAAACGCCTCCGGGGACCATCGATATATTTAGACTTCGAACTGACACGTTGTTTCATAACGATTTTTAGGGGATTTAATAACATAACATCTGTTATCTGCATCGCTTCTTTTTGTAAAGTAACGGTATGATAATTTAATTTATTTATGCATTTTGATAGATGTTATTGGAAATGGGTTTAAGAAATAATTTATTACACTTTAGATTAGTCAATTGGTTTTTGTTAAACATGTGATAGACGTCGAGTAGCGAAAATTCAACTTATACAAAATGTGTATGAGTGATAATAGACTCTTTCTGGACAGAAAACTCTTTGGGGAAATATTTAAGGAATTTTTAATATTATGTTAGTCAACTTTTCCTATTTTTGGACTAATTTAGAACTCGTTTTAAGTAAAATACCTTGTATTATAGAACTTAATATTCATCCATAATGAACTATAATGCCCAGTTATTCACAATAAAAACTAGTACTATAGTTATCCACACTAAAAAATAGAACTATAATGTCCAGTTATCAACAAGAAAAAATTTTTAGTAAATAATATTCAATCGAACCCATTTTATCCAAGTAAACACTTTTACGTTGCCGCCAATATAAAGTAGAGTTACGGTTATTGCAACGTTACATTTGCATAAATATTTTTGCAGCTATCTACAGTACTTTTAGCTAATTGACCCGATATTATAGGAACCCCAGTTTCTTCGATACAGTCTGCGAATCATGGCGTGGAACATTTGATTGCTCGATGGTACAAGGTATCAATCTTTTTCAAGGGCCAGCAACCCCAACTGAACCGTGCAACGGACTCGATACCAGAACATTTGCATGTCCTTTATGAAAATTCTATAGTTTATAGGGACATTTGTATGTATTATCGTATTAGCATATTCCAAAAGACAGCAATCTCAATATTGGATAGCGTAGTCGGGTTATATCGCTTGTTTACTACGGCCCTTCGACCAAAACGCACGTGTCTTCCCTTCTCGAATCAGGATCGAGCCATTCCATTCTTCCTTTTCCTCTCGAATTTTCAATACAAAGCATCAGAAAATGGTGCAACCCGACGTAGGGGGGAAAAAAAGTTTCCGCGAAACGAGCAAGTTTCCTATTGAATTCCGTAAACACCGAGCTCCGAGAATATATATTCGCGATACTGGCTTTGCATTTTTACTCCGCCGGAAAGTTTAACCGAATTTCCATCGAGGGAAAGTTGAATAGGAACTTAATTTTCAAATATCCTTTGAATTCGTTAACTCTTTAAAATTATTATCGAATGCTGCTCTGAAACTTACTATGTCCACTGATTTTAAATGCCTTTTTATTCCTTATTAAAATTTGTACATTGTAACATTTATATTGGGTGCACATAAAATGTACAAGTGACTTTAGTCATTGAAATTTCCATGTCATTAAAAGGCTTTTTCTGTCATCGTTCAAATATGGTATATGTAAATAATTTTTAAATAACTTATGTTTAACTTTGTGATTCAAAATGTAAATTTGAAGGTAAAATAAGATTATATTCTTATAAACTTTCAGCAGCCACTCAAAAGACAGGATAATCTAATAAAAAGGTGTTTATTTCGAAAATTATTTATTGAATGTTTTGCACTGTGTTTTCTTAAAATTTTAAGAAGAATCTTGGGGATTTTGGGGATATAAGGGTACTTTGTACCATTTCTATTTTGTCTGTACTATTTTTAATACTTTCTTACTTTAATACTTTCTTTACTTTGTCTGTAGTATTTTTAATACTTAAAAGTTTGTTTATAGGAGTATTAAACTTGCTAACTTCAAACGGTATAAAAATTGTTGCCTATGTTGGCTGTGAACGTTCAAACGCGAGGGGTTAGATAACGCGAGAATCATAGGAAACGAAGAAATCTGCATATTATTGGATCAATGTGTTGAGATCAGACCATTTGGCGAAATCAAACCATTCGAGAAGCTTTTCCTACTGATATCATGTGCGAAGGCTCGTATACGTTGCTAAGCAACCATCGGAGGGTGCCTTCTTGCCCACATCGAGGTGGTTTTAGCTGGTTTACTCATTTAGGCAGTAACAAGCTACATGAAAGATACGGAAGAAATCTCGTACGAAAGGAGTCAAGTGAGGTTTGTGTCCTGCTGAGCATTTTGTTTTTGGACTGTCATCTTAACTCTTTATGGGCACTTTTGTACTCTTTGCTGTGTGCTGTGCACTTCAGATATGCACATTTTATTATTATTTATAGATATGTATATTAATAACATTTGTTTTATGATGTACTGTCAACTATAATTGGACATTTTTCTTAAATTATATAGGTTTTTAGAGGTCCTTTATTTATGAATATGAATATAGCTTTAAATTAAAGAACTAAAAGTGAAACTTCAAAATTCACCATTCTGGTTTATGAAATTTTATTATAAGCTCCGCATGTACCAGGTTCCATTTTGTTCTTCTTTTTGTAATAAAAATGATACTAATTTCTTTGTAGAAGTTCAAAAGATTTGTTATGAATATAACATTATAGATTTGTTATATACATTATAATATAAAGTTAAAACTATTTGGCATTAAAGTTTAGTTTATGAAAATACTGTAACGATCAAGTAAATTGTTACACTGTAATCTTTCAAATTAAATAAACTGTCAATGTTCAAATTTGATATGCTACGCTGTAACATTTTCAATTACATAAACTGTGTTTAAATCTGACATGTTACACTGTAACATTTTTATTAAAAGTCATTCTTAGTCAATGTTCAAATCTGACATATTATACCAGAACATTTTAAGCTGAATAAATTGTAAATGTCCAAATTTGATATGTTATATCATAACAGTTTTAGCTAAATAAATTGTAAATGTTGAAATCTGACATGTTACGCTGTAACATTCTTAATTAAAGTCATTCTTAGCCAATGTTCAAAACTGGTATGTTATACTAAAACATTTTAAGCTGAATAAATTGTAAATGTCCAAATTTGATATGTTATATCATAACAGTTTTAGCTAAATAAATTGTAAATGTTGAAATCTGACATGTTACGCTGTAACATTCTTGATTAAAGTCATTCTTAGTCAATATTCAAATCTGACATGTTATACTAAAACATTTTAAGCTGAATAAATTGTAAATATCCGAATTTGATATGTTATGTCATAACAGTTTTAGCTAAATAAATTGTAAATGTTGAAATCTCACATGTTACGCTGTAACATTCTTAATTAAAGTCATTCTTAGCCAATGTTCAAAACTGGTATGTTATACTAAAACATTTTAAGCTGAATAAATTGTAAATGTCCCAATTTGATATGTTATGTCATAACATTTTTAGCTAAATAAATTGTAAATGTTGAAATCTGACATGTTACGCTGTAACATTCTTAGCCCCATAAATTACAAATGTTCACATCTAATATGTTCCTATAACATTTTAAGTGAAATAAATTGTGAATATCCAAGTCTAAATGTCATAACTAAATAAGTTAATAATGTACAAATCTCATATGTTATACTATAAAATTTTTAGCTAAATAAATTGCCAATGTCCAAATCTGATATGTTACTATGCAACATTCTTAACTAAATAAATAATGTCCAAATCTGACATGCTATGTCACCTTAAGTTAAATATACTGTCAGTATCTAAATGATACATAGTGCTATAACATTCCTAGCTTAATAAATAACGAATGTCCAAATTTGCAATATCACTCTGTAACATTTTAAGCTGAACAAACTGTCAATTGTTAAATCTGACACATAACTGCAGAGTAACAGGTAAAACGTGCAATTGATGTCCTTAGGCGCGGGGCACCTTCGGCTCCCTCCAAGGTTCCCCGTCCACATGTGCGCATTAAACGGCACCTTCCTTAAGCGACAGCACTAACCTGCTAACTAAATTCCCATAACCATCCGAAGTATCGGTTATCGCTTAAACGGCAAACAGATAATACACTTCCGTGCAGATATCGAGTGTCTCCAGCCGGAGGTAGGCGTTGGGGGTGTAGGTCCAACGATGTCCCCCGTGAGGTTGAACGGGATCCTCGGTGGAGATCGATGCCACCCCCTCACGGGAATCACCGTGGTGAGTCGGGGTCTAATCAAGCTAGTGCAGCTTCTAATACGCTGGAAGGCATTTAATCTCGACAACTTGCTAACGACCTGACCAACACACTATACATTCCCGATAAGCAACAACCCTACGTGGCAAGAAGCATTCCCCGATACCTTCTCCGGCGGCATCGATACCCTCTGTCTCTGTTTGTCCCTTTCCCGTATTTATCCCTCGATTTCACTTTCGCAGGAACGAGCAAACCCTCTTTGGTCCACTTGGATGCTCGTTGGTCGTCCACCTACACACCTAACCCGACGGCAGGGGTAAGGGTAGGTCTAGACAAGCGAAGTCGTAGCAGGTTGAGAAGTGGGTGTCGAAGAAGAGGGCGTCAGAAACGCGTTCGGAAGGGTGGCTAGCATTAGGTGCACGTTCCTGTGCTTCGTTGCCAGCCGAACTGTATCTCCATAGCGTTACTTGTCCCATAAACAGAGAGCACTATTCTCCAGTCGATGGTCTTCGGATACGATGCCGCTTGTGCCCCGAACAAGCTACACGTGCTACGTATATATCTATGGATATAGGGTATAGTTTCGCGAACTAGTGCCGTGCCATGCCAACCCAATTCAATTTAAACTTCGACGGAGGAGGCCGGATCGGGGTGGATTCGTAATGCGCACGCGCCACAGCCACTAAATCGCCCGAAATTAATGCGAGTTATTAGTTGACGGCGATAATTAGGAGGCAATTGCACGGAAAAGCGACGTGCCGTTGCGTCGAGGAGAATTCCGATGATCTGGCTGATCAACCCTTCCGTATCTAAGAGAAGAGTTCTCCACTGAATTGCTGATCCACCGATTTACTTGCTAATGCCGAACCACTAACTTCCCAGAATATTTCGTTTTAAAGTCTATTTCCTGAGACCTGTTTCGATGCTTCGGTATTTTTCATCCAAAATTGTTAAAACTTCTAAATCAAAGCCTGCAAAACGTCTTAACGATACTGCAAATTTTATTTAAATAAAAATTTTTCTTTTAATTTATCTTTATCTTCAATTTGTACGACAGATCTAAACTGATCATTTAGCCTAAGTTTCCCGCGTGAGTTTATCAAATTCACCAATCGGAGTTATGACTTTTAGCGTTAAGCCGGGTCCGTATAATACCCGGTATCATTTCGGGTGATAGCTATGGAATCCCGATTAGAAAATCTAGCAGTATAGGATTTGCCGTAGCGCCGTTGGTATTTAGATGGAACGTGTTTCCCGGGGTAGAGATCCCGTCCCCCAGAAGTCATGGGAGAGCGGAGAAACTACAAAAGCATATTAGATACTTCCAATATTGGCTGCGGCTCAGGAGGCTGCGGTCTGCCCACAGATTCCCGACAAACGGAGAGAAGATACACGGTGCTGGATTTCCAACGGCTGCAATACACTTAACTGGATGTATATTTGCATGCACGCACGCACGCACTTTGTCCAAGGAGGGTTGGCTCCAGCTGAGGGAGAGACTGGTAGGTGTGTGCTCGTTAATATTCATACAAGCCATGAAGCACGGCGTCGCACACTCGCGAGCTCGTATAAAGTATCGGTAAATAAATCATAATGTGTTATTGCGTATTTGAATATGTTTGATGCGAGACTTTGGGGACTTCGAAACCGCCTGCTTGCGAGCATGAAACCGAATTGCCTTTGTGTCGCAAGAACACCAATTCCACGTTGCTTATTAACAACGATACTTAAGTTACATTATTTCGGTAACAGATACATTTTTCCATGTTTTAATCGAGATAATTGAAATAATCAACATTTGTAGCCCATGTGTAGTTATCGTGACAGTGCACCGGGGAGAGCGTGTGTGGCTGCTCGATAAATAGCCGTTACTTAGGAGAGTCTCTTCGAGAGCCCAATTCGTAAGAATAATTCCACATTGCTTATTAATAACGATACTTAAGTTACATTATTTCTGTAACAGATACATTTTTCCATGTTTTAATCGAGATAATTGAAATAATCAAAATTTGTAGCCCATGTGTGGTTATCGTGACAGTGCACCGGGGAGAGCGTGTGTGGCTGCTCGATAAATAGCCGTTACTTAGGAGAGTCTCTTCGAGAGCCCCTAAATATATCGAGCAAAGTACGATTTGTTACAAGACGTAAGATTTTGTACTTGTTAACAGAGTTAAGAATTTGGGATCAAGGATTGTCAGAAATTCAGTGAATTTCAGTCTCCCAGATGAGGATGAAAGTAAAAAGTTAAAAATGGTAGCACCAAGGGTTGCGTAATAATCGGCACATCGAAGACGATGTCGGCGTTGTTATCGATTCCATGCAATGTTTCGGTGATTCATTGCTTCCCCTCTCCCGAGTATCAACTAGGGTGGTAGAAGCCATTGTGAATCGAAAGTAACGCAATATACACCCCACGCATAACGAAGCGTCGGAGTGTAGGTGATATCGATGCTTTAAAATATCATACATATCTGCATATACGTAGGTATCGGCCCCTTCTTTCTGTCCACCCCCTTTCGGCTTTTTTTCGAAGGATAAGGGCATCGTACTTAATGAGTCGGGGAGAGTTGGTCCGCAACCCTGGTTGAGGATCAACCCCTGTTGCACCCCGTTTGGTGGAGGGGCTTGGCACCCGGGGGACGATCCTAACCTTACTTTGACGTCTCTGTCTTTGTTCCCTGGTTTTTTCTCAGCCGTTGTACGCGTTGCCTGATTTATCAGCATTCTTCGAAACGACCCGGTAACGAAGCCACATTTTTGTCAGCCACGAGCGGTCACGAAGTATACCTTTTTATTATACTCTGCGATTGACTGTTTAGAACAAGTTTTTTAACGACTGGTATAATATTTTATAATATTACAATGTTACAATAATATAATAATAATATAATTGCGATTGACTGTTTGGAACAAGTTTTTTAACGACTGGTATAATATTTTATAATATTACAATGTTACAATAATATAACATTTTGTAATATTTTATAATATTGAAGCTGTACTATTTTAATATTATTTTTTGTAATATTGTACTCTAAATATTTTAAAATATAACACTACAATAATTGTGCAATAATATTAGTGCAATATTATACATTTGTATAATAGATGTACACCACATAATATTAATTTGTAAATGTATAATATTTTATATTTTTAAAAAAACGTTTTATGTTTTCCTTCGTCCAAAATTGTTCTTAAGAACAAAGAATATCTTTGAAAAGTATGAAAAAATATTTTTGACTTAAAGACCTTGAGCATTGCATCTTTGAAAATCAAATATGTCCTGACCGAAACACAAGATGAACGCTTCTCAAATTACCCTTCAGAGGTACCAAAAAGGTTTGTCGGTAGATTTAAACGATTAAAGTTCGTATCGATCGTTTGATTAGAAAAGTGTTGATAGGGTTGAGTGTTTGCCAACTAGCGTAAATCTTGAGTCACCGGTTGAACGGTGGAAGATGCTGTGATACGGGGGCATGTGTCGCGGTAAACTCAGTTAATTAGACAAGAGGCAACCATCGCCACCCCTCGACACCACCGAGGCTTGTTAATAACGCGTAATTACCATTATACACGGCGATACACTCTTCCAAGCCCACGTTGGCGACCCCATTAGATAAGACGACACCTTATTATACGCGAACTAACGTCGCTGTATCGTGCAACCACAAAACTTCGAAGCGTAGTGTCTCGGCATGGGATAAGGAGTTTCCTTTTCCTCGTTTTCATCGAACGAAAATGAAGTCTCGTTAAAAAAACTGGATAATTAAATCAGATTTTAGGAAATCTGCATAGTTAATCTCTACTCTCATGGATGCTTTAAAATTTAGATTATATTTTACGAAAAATTGAACACTGTTGTTGATGTTCTGAACGATGCAAAGACATTTCTTTTTGCATTATACATGTATATTATAGGCTTATTTCTGGCGCGTAGAAGGCTGACCCAGGGACGACCCACCTTGGACAGTCCCAATGTGACGTTCTAATATTTATACACAGTATGTCTGAAAAGTAACGGAACTTTTTAAATTTAAGGAACACTATTAGCGACATCTATTAAAACAATATTCTATTTAAAAACAGTATTCCTCCCCTACAAAACAAACCAATCGTTATTGGAATCGAGCAACGAATTGTAAACTTATAGTGTTTAAAGAACCTTTCGTCATCGTGTCACAAAATCACGATGGAGCAAAGAGCGAATATTAAATTCTGCTCGGTAAAGTTCGGTAAAACTTTTACAGAAACATTTGAATTAATGAAAAATGTTTATGGCGACGATTGTTTATACCGTACACGTGTGTTCGAGTGGTATAAGCGATTCCAGGATGGTCGTGATACTTTGGAAGACGACCCAAAGCCAGGTTTCGGGTTTTTCTAAATTCTAAACGATTCTAAAGGTATTATACTTCGGGAATTCGTTCCACAGGGACAAAATGTTAATGGCGAATATTATCTGGGTGTTGTGGAACGTTTGTGGAAAAGAATCGTTCGTGTGAGGCCCGAATATCGAGCGCCAGGGAGTTGGTTTCTGTTGCATGATAATGCACCATGTCACAGAACTGTCGCAGTTCGTGAATTTTTGGCGAAAAAACAAGTCTGTGTGCTCCAACATCCTCCATATTCGTCTGACTTATCTCCATGCGATTACTTCCTTTTTCCAAAATTGAAATTAGCCATGAAAGGAACGTTTTATGACACTGCTACACAAGTCCAAGCAGCTGTGACAAGGGTGATTGAAGCGATTCCGCAAAACGACATAAAAAAATCTATGTTAACATTGCCTGAGCGTGTCCAGCGGTGTATTGATGCGGAAGGGATGTATTTTGAATAAGAAAAATTAATTTTGGCAAAATAACTAATACTTTTTTCTTTATTTAAAAAGTTCCGTTACTTTTCAGACATACTGTGTACATATTGTATCGATAAAAAGTTAGCGAGAGAGCATTCCAAGACGTACGAAGTGAAATTTAATAGGAGAAAAGGCGTTCTTGAACTTTCGCTTAACGGTCCCTCGCCGGTTAAAATTTCGTATCATTTAGAGTGAAATCAACGGCGGCATAGCAGCGTTTAGCGCTTAATTATGAGAGCAAACAGACCTTGGGAACCCCCCGTTCTTGTATGACCTTCTCGAGCGTGTGGAGCCTCTAGCCGCTTCTTTCACGATTTATGTCATAATCACCTGAAAGATAGGTCCCGAGGAACACCGCGAGTTCCCCTTTGGCCCTCGGTCTCCTCTTCAAGCGGGTTTCATTCTTTCTCGAACGAGGAAGCCCGGAGTCGCGAGAGCTGGAGCATAAAATGCATTTAGGGTTAATGCGACGTGTATCGCGCGCAGGCCGCTTTCAATGGCCGCCTGGAAAAACGCGAAACGAGGCGGCTCGTGTAACCACGAGCTGGACCCCGTCTGAACCCTGAACGTTAAATGTTAAATGCCAGCCATTCACTATTATCCCTTTCTTTTTTTCTTCGTTCTTGTTCGCTCGTTTTTTGTTTTTTGACGCAGTCCGACCCTCGACTTGTGAAAACGCGTACGGCTTGCGCGACGACTTTGGACCATCAACGGTGCATGCGGTCCCCGTGCAGAAACGTCCTTCGTGGTTTTCCAACCGAGTAGCAAGGGACATTAAGAAAGGGTGATGACTCCTTCACGGATGCTGTGAGACACCATTGTTCGACACCGCGTGAAAAGAGACATCTCCTTTGACGTCCATTTTCTATTTACCTTCCTGATCCATTTTGTTCCTTCGCCTTCCCGTTCTTTCTTTTTCTTCGACGAATCCGCTAACATGTTAGTATTTACTGTACGATCTGTTGTTAGCGTTTCATACGCTCTGTCTAACCTGTTAATATTTAAAATTTTCTGTCTAAACTGCTGGTACTTTAAATTCTCTGTTTAATCTGTCAGCACTCAAAATTCTCTGTCTAACCAGCTATAATACATTGCAATGAAATATACAGTATATTATATCATAACATATATGTTATTTGCATATTATATTAGTATGCTATATTTTTATATAGTATATAGTACTTTATGTATGAGATTAAATGCTATATTGTATATGGTACTTCATGTACAGCATTATATATTATATTATATATTATGTATTCTATTGTACATTACATTGTTATATCGTACATTACAGCATTATATATTATATCACATATTACGAACATTACAATAATTGTTATATTTGATACAGACTGTTCTATTTCATATTACAGTCACGAAACATTTCTTATTTAAGTAAAAATGCGCCTTATAAAATTTTAAGCACAATTCATGAACAATCACCACAAATCATTGAAGGTGTACGATACAAACAAGCTCTGAAAACGGAGTCGAGATGACGTCGGGAGCCGTACGGAGGCGTATTAGAATCCAAATGATCCCATTACGAGAAGAACGATAAAACTAACAAAGATGGAGTCGCGATGCCGCTGCGAAGACTCGTTTCTAAAGTTAAAATTGAGGGGTGCCTCGACCAAGACGCGCATCGAAGTAGCACAAGAAGAAGGGCCCGCCTTGCAATTTTCATTATTTTTACTCGAGAATTTTTCTTACCCTCCTTCTACCTTCAACTGTTAGGTTCAGTTGAACCTGGTCGAACTTTACTTGAACATCCACCTGATCTTTCCCTTGTTTTTCCCGCGAGATTCGGAGGATGTTACTGAGAAAATATTTGTCCTCCTTTGTGGAATTAATTCGCTGTCTTTTTGAGTAATTTCACTTTGTGTTAATGAAGGTTAATATGCTGAAAAATATCACATAACTAATTGTAATAGATTACCTAAATAATTTATTGTTATAAATAATTTCGATTTCGTTAAGAATAATTTATTAACTATTTCTGAATATCTAAGAAAAAGACAACTATTGTTAACTGTATCAGGGTAAAATTATAATTTTATACTTTATACTTTGAGCACATTCGGTGAACATATTTTCTCAGAGTACCTCGATTAATAATCGTCGTCCACGATTAATATTTACTGTTGTATTTCAAGTTAAATTTTGTTAATAATAAATGTTTCTTAATATATAAGAAAGTAAAATACAACTATTGTACAGGGTGGTGTATCAGGTTGAAGCTATAACTCAAAGTCCTTAAGCACCTTCGATGTTTTCTTCAAATACCTCGATAACTAATAATTCTTACGCTATTCTATCCCAATTTCAATTTCGTCGATAATAAATGACTGTTTCTAAATATCTAAGAAAATAAAAGACAATTACAGGGTGATTTACGTAACTGTATCAAATTATTACTATAATTCAGACTATATCTACTGTGATAAAAAAATAAGGTGAATTTTTCATTTAAACTTCGCGGGTACTGTAAAATCATAAAATTATTTTTGTGTGGATTAGTAGTACTGTCTTTATGTCATTTAACACGTTTGTCGACAAACCCTATTTGGATGACGTATATTTAAGTTAATCACTAACAAACAATTCTAATTGTCCAATGTTGAATGATATTATTCAACACATTATTCAACATAGTATACCTAGTAAAAATAAATATTGCCAAAGCAATCGACCAGGTTCTCGACTCCCTCGCAGTACAGTCCCTAGCTATTGAATTCCACTTTAGCATTTTTCATGTTTTTAAAATTAAAAGACAAATGATATAATTTATTAGCTACATGATACACTACTACTGTACATAACATTAATGATAATATCTTGTATTTCCATCTTTCGCTTTGGTTAAAGCTTGTATCCAAGCTATACATTGATCATATTATATCTTCATTATTTTCCCAAATATCTGTAATTCTTTTCAACTCAGATAATGTTGGAGAGTTGTAAACTAGTCTTGGGCTCCAGACATTTTCTACGGCATTCACCAAATTTCGCCCCACGCTATCGATACTCCTAACGTAAACGGCCCTTAATCACCCACCACACAATTTATCACGATAGTAACAAATTGCTATGTATACTACTGTGATAAAAAAATAAGGTGAATTTTTCATTTAAACTTCACGTGTACTATAAAATCATGAAATTATTTTTTGTGTGGATTAGTAGTACTGTCTTTGATATCTATGCATAGTTTTATGACAATATATTCAATTGCTGCAGAGCTACACGTGCTTTTCTAAACATAGAAAAGTTTTTCGATTTTTACTATGTCTGATTTTGTTGAGCAATTTGCATCAAATTTTGTTTACGGAATGAATATTCTGCCGCGGAAACGTTGTGGATGTTGCAGAAGGCCTTTGGTGACAAGGCTGTGTCGCAAAAAAATATTTACAAGTGGTACAAACATTTCAAAGAAGGTCGAGTCCGAGTTCAAGACAAATAGCGCTCCGGACGAACCATCAACATGTACTGATGAATGCCACGTGAAGGAAATCAAAGATTTGGTGCTTGGAAATCGTCGATTGACAATTAGAGATCTTGTTGATGCTGCGGACATCTCATTTGGATCAACCGAAACCATTTTAAAAGATGTTTTGTCAAACTTGTCAATTCCGCGTGGGACGATACTGCGCCGTCCCACACTGCATTGGTTCTTCGAGTGCATTTCACCAAAAAATCGACCCATATCGTTCCACAACCACCGTATTCGCCTGATTTAGCACCGTGCGACTTCTGGCTGTTTAACAAACTCAAAAGACCGTATCTGGGTCACCGTTTCGAATCGACTGATGAGATAAAAGCCAAATCGAAGAAAGTATTGAGGACCATCCCGGAAACGGACTTGTTTGACTGTTCCGAGGATTGGAAAAAACGATGGCATAAGTGTATTGTGTCGGATGGGGACTTTGAAAGTGGTGAGACCGATTTAGAGGAATAAATAAAGATTTTTCATTTTATAAAAAAATTCACGTTACCTTTTGATCCCTGTAGTATACTTTGTGCACCGATTATTTTCACAAAATACATCGATAATAACTATTTTACTATTGCATCCATTACTTTTTTACGTAGAAAGAAAACTGTAAGAACAAAATTGTTTAAATGTCCATGATACGCCCTGTGAAAAGTTGCAAGGTACATTGAAAGGTGATGAAAATCGTAGATACGTGGTTCTGCATTTATCCAGTGATTATACGTTCTATTCTTCATCTCGTCAGAATAGAGAGCATAAAGGTAACAACGGATAAGTAAAAATCAGTCGGCAGAGCGAGGCCACAAAAGCAAGGGAAGTTAACTCGATCGTACGATGAGAATTAGCGTGGCACTAGCGAATCAGCAGGTCCCGGGGTTTCCACAGAGAACGCGGACTGCCCCTGGCGGGTTTCGAGTAGCTACACGGAGGATGCGGAAAGGCGTCATCGTCCGTTGAGGTATAATTTACACCCAGGCCCCCAACCAACACCGTCGGCTGAAGAGGAGTACCTGCTACTAGGCCGCTATCGTAGCTCCGCCGGGTACGACAACGTATGTATATATAACCGGTGTACTCGGGGGCGTAGAAAATTTCATTCCCGCGGTTGGTTTCGTCCCGTGAACGAGTGCACCGGCAGCGTGCATGTACGCGTGGAAATAATGCACGAGTGTGCCGTGAAACGAGTACGAATGCGAGTTACCGGTACCCCGGGTACCGGCATACGTGCTTCCACCTCTCGTACACGCGTTCTTCTGCAACCACCCTCTCGGTCGACCCCGTTCCTCATCCCCTTGATCCACTCGCCCATCCACACCCCCTTATTCTCCGCAGGAGCGCACCAAGGCATTTAGAGACCTTTTCCCCGACTCATCAGCTTTGTGCTTTTGCCGCAGCGCCGGCGACGGCATGTGCCAACGAGTAATAACCGCAGCTTTTGCCCGCCTCAAAAACATGAATTTTCACTTCAACTTCCCGTTAACTGTGCCCTCGCGAACCACCTAAGTAGAAAGTTAATTTTTTAATTATCCCCGCGATATCACCGGAGGTTAGCCCGAGCCACGGCTCGATGAGACTCGTCGACCAATTGGGAACTTAGACCCGCGAAAGGTATGCCACGACCCGCTCCGTGTCGGGTTATGACGATCGTTCCGCTTACTCTCGGCTAATGTCATACCGTAAATGCGCTCGTATTAGTCTTTCCAACGTAGGCTTTCGGTAAAAGGAAAGTTTCTTGCCGCTGTTCTCGGATTTGACGAATATCTTTCCTACTCCTCCGGCCTCGGACTTTTAAATGTCACAGTAGAAAATATACTGGAAATCAAATTTTTTGTCTACTGAACTCTGATTTTAATTGAGAAAGTTGAAGATATGGAGATCAAATTTTTTTAAACCAAAAATGTTGGGTAGAAAGGCATTAGGATTTTCGAGGCGTATTTAGGATCTCAAAAATTTAGAAATTAAAAAATTTGGAAATTCGAGGTAACTTGAGAATTTGCAAGTTGCTATTACAAAATTCCGGAGCTTGAGAATTTGAGAATATGTAAATTTGGAAATTTTGGAACTCGCGGAGTTGAAAATGTGCAAGTTTGGAAATTGTAGAATTCTGCAACTCGAGAATTTCCAAGTCTGAAAAGTTTACAATTTCGGAATTTAAGGACTTGAAAATTTAGAGATGTAAGTGATTAGAAATTTGTAATTTATATATTCTCAAATATACCTAAATATTTCACGTTGTCTATAAATTTTTCACCAGAATATTATTATATTTCATGATTCACCAGAATCATTCATTATAATCAATAAAAGGTATCGAAGATAAACTTATATAAATACTACGTATTTTAACTGACACATTCAAGAAAAATGTAAAAAACAAACTATGATAAATCATAATGAATAAATGAAAAATATCTACGCAGTCGCGTTCGCAAACAGAAAAACAAGATGGACGTCCGTTGCGCGGGAGATTCAAACCGATTCGTACTTTACTATACAACAAAAAATGGTGCTAACTGCCTCGCATTAGGATACACATCCACCCGGTAGCCTTATTGACAAGTCTACTAACAAGTCCCGAAGGAAACACTTTTCTTCCTTTTCTTCATCTCACCTCCGCAAGCTCCATAACTTTATTCATCAAATTTATCACCGGCAAACTTTTTTTACTCCTCCAGTTGAAATCTACTTTGAAAGAAGGAAGATTTGCTGCCACAAAGCAGACAAAAGAAATTCACTGAGAAACTTGAAGATGATACTGAAACAAGTGTTCCGGTAGTACTTTCAGAGAGAAAGAAACGCTGGAAGCGATGTGTTTACATCGGAACCTGCTGCTTCCAACACGAGCAACTAAGATTAACCTGCACTTAATTCTCAAGTCCCGATTCATACACTGCAGCTTCAGAATTAACAGTGTCTTAAGAAATCGTACTATTTTTCCTAAGAAACAGTAAAGTGTCTGTGGTCGATGAAAAATTGAAATTTCTGATCGGAGAGAAAAGACAAAGGAATTGGACACGAGTTTCTAAAATTGCTGTTCAATGGGGTTCTCAAAATTAAATGACAACGAAAATTTAAAATTAAGTGACAACGGAAGCTTAGACTAAGAAAATTTAAAATTAACCCTTTAACCTATAATTTTGTTGGCAGGTACGTCAGACGGAGCGAGTCAATTATTGTTGCAATGTTAAGACAGATAAAAACAGACATTTCAAATGTTAGGGATATTTTGGATCATTAGTGGACGGAAATTAAAATTAAACTCGAAATTATGGTGAAAATATGAGTCAATTTATCGCATTTCAACGTGTGCGTCATTATGTGCGTCACGTGTAGAACATATAAAGAGGTTAAATGACAAAGAAGGCTTGAAATTAAATAACGAGAACTTCAAATTAAATGACAACAAGAACTTAAAATTAAGTGACAACGGAAGCTTAAGATTAAGCGACAAGAAAAATTTAAAATTGACATCCTAACCTATAATTTCTTCGGCAAGTACATCAGACAAAGCGATTCAATGATAGTTGTAATATTAAGACAGACATGTTGAAATCTTAGGATCATTAGTGGACGGAAATTAAAATTAAACTCGAAATTATGGTGAAAATATGAGTCAATTTGTCGCATTTCAACGTGTGCGTCATTGTGTGCGTCACGTATAGGACACATAAAGAGGTTAAATGACAATGAAGGCTTGAAATTAAATAACGAGAACTTCAAATTAAATGACAACAAGAACTTAAAATTAAGTGACAACGGAAGCTTAAGATTAAGCGACAAGAAAAATTTAAAATTGACATCCTAACCTATAATTTCTTCGGCAAGTACATCAGACAAAGCGATTCAATGATAGTTGTAATATTAAGACAGACATGTTGAAATCTTAGGATCATTAGTGGACGGAAATTAAAATTAAACTCGAAATTATGGTGAAAATATGAGTCAATTTGTCGCATTTCAACGTGTGCGTCATTATGTGCGTCACGTATAGGACACATAAAGAGGTTAAATGACAATGAAGGCTTGAAATTAAATAACGAGAACTTCAAATTAAATGACAACAAGAACTTAAAATTAAGTGACAACGGAAGCTTAAGATTAAGCGACAAGAAAAATTTAAAATTGACATCCTAACCTATAATTTCTTCGGCAAGTACATCAGACAAAGCGATTCAATGATAGTTGTAATATTAAGACAGATATGTTGAAATCTTAGGATCATTAGTGGACGGAAATTAAAATTAAACTCGAAATTATGGTGAAAATATGAGTCAATTTGTCGCATTTCAACGTGTGCGTCATTATGTGCGTCACGTGTAGAACATATAAAGAGGTTAAATGACAAAGAAGGCTTAAAATTAAATAACGAGAACTTCAAATTAAATGACGACAAGAACTTAAAATTAAGTGACAACGGAAGCTTAAGATTAAGTGACAAGAAAAATTTAAAATTGACATCCTAACCTATAATTTCTTCGGCAAGTACATCAGACAAAGCGATTCAATGATAGTTGTAATATTAAGACAGATATGTTGAAATCTTAGGATCATTAGTGGACGGAAATTTAAATTAAACTCGAAATTATGGTGAAAATATGAGTCAATTTGTCGCATTTCAACGTGTGCGTCATTATGTGCGTCACGTGTAGAACATATAAAGAGGTTAAATGACAAAGAAGGCTTAAAATTAAATAACGAGAACTTCAAATTAAATGACGACAAGAACTTAAAATTAAGTGACAACGGAAGCTTAAGATTAAGTGACAAGAAAAATTTAAAATTGACATCCTAACCTATAATTTCTTCGGCAAGTACATCAGACAAAGCGATTCAATGATAGTTGTAATATTAAGACAGATATGTTGAAATCTTAGGATCATTAGTGGACGGAAATTTAAATTAAACTCGAAATTATGGTGAAAATATGAGTCAATTTGTCGCATTTCAACGTGTGCGTCATTATGTGCGTCACGTGTAGAACATATAAAGAGGTTAAATGACAAAGAAGGCTTAAAATTAAATAACGAGAACTTCAAATTAAATGACGACAAGAACTTAAAATTAAGTGACAACGGAAGCTTAAGATTAAGTGACAAGAAAAATTTAAAATTGACATCCTAACCTATAATTTCTTCGGCAAGTACATCAGACAAAGCGATTCAATGATAGTTGTAATATTAAGACAGACATGTTGAAATCTTAGGATCATTAGTGGACGGAAATTAAAATTAAACTCGAAATTATGGTGAAAATATGAGTCAATTTGTCGCATTTCAACGTGTGCGTTATTATGTGCGTCACGTGTAGAACATATAAAGAGGTTAAATGACAAAGAAGGCTTAAAATTAAATAACGAGAACTTCAAATTAATTACAACAACACTTAAAATAACAAAAACTTCAAATTAAATGACAACGAAAATTTCAAATTAAAATGGTGAGTACGAGATTCAGAATTAACTGTTTAACTTTCGGTCATGGCTCATATGACATACTAAACTCGACGTATCTAAATTCGGCAAGATTCGTTATTTGTAAACATCCTGTTGCAACCATAGATTTGACCTAATATCGGAGATATTTTATACAACCGAAAAATCATAATTTAATTCAAAGAGATTTTTTTCCAGAAATAAATAATTCGAAAGGCTTAACTAATGCTGAGTGTGGCTCGACATTACATTTCTCTCGGATCTTATAAATAATTCAGGTAAATAGATTGGCTGAATATCTATTTTCATTTATTTACTATTTATAATAAATGGAAAATGTATCACATACTCCACACGGTTGCAATTTTATTGAGAACCCCTTTTTTGATCCATTTTGTAAATGGAGTTGGTAGGCAATAGAGATCAAGGAGTGCAAAGGGTTAACCCTTTACATTCACCATTCAGTTTAATACAACAATTTGAAATAAATATTTTTGAACTGAATCTATAACATTATATGATGCATAAACATAATGGAACAGACAATAATAATAAAGAAATTGTTATCTTAAAAGAATTCAGCTAACTTTGTAACCAAAATGTTTTAAGGTTGATATCTGGCGAAAATACCTTCGAGTACAAAAGGTTAATAGAATCGAATAAAAGTATTCGACCTAAAATATAAAAATCTAGCAGTATCGGCAATCTCGCGTAATTACGTGAGTACGCTGGCGCTTTCCAAGCGCCATTTTTCAAAGCAGCATCGCGTCGGGGCCGGTAAAAAATCAGGAAACATGTGTATCGATATACATCCACGGTAGAGACACGTTACAGCGGCTACTTTGCCTGGACAAACAACACGGCCTGTTAACACAAAAGAATCACCGGCTTTTTTTAGTCGCAGGACGTTGGTGCGGCTCGTGTAGAACGAGCGTTACGTTGACGATCCTGAAACTAGCGAGACGATTTCGCGGGCAAAAAAAGGGGCAGAGAAGCAACAGAAGAGGCAGAAACGTCGAGGTAGAGGTATATAAGGCCGTTTCGTCAGTCTCGTTGTCACGGTTGTCGCGGAATGAGAACGTACGGCCAGCTCGTATTTTAATTCCGCGGACAGAACCAGCCCCTCCCCCCTGTCCAGGGCTTGCCCGCGGGGTCACCCCTTTCTTCTTCGCGTCTCCTATGAGCCCTCGCTGTTGGTTGTTCCTAACCGAGTCGTCGCGACGCCGTTGACATTACCCCGCATAATATTTAATAATTATTTTCATTAAAGTCGTAATAAAGTTTAGAATACTTTATTAATTTATAGGCCGGGGAAACACGTTTAAAGGGTGGCTGTTCCTGTGCTGCGTCTCGCGGCCATTCGTATCAATTATCGTCCGTTCACGTGGCTTAAGGAGTTCGCCGCCGAGCTCCTTCGAAAGCCTCCCATCGACGTCGCGTTTTAACATTCCGCCGTTTTTAATTAAAAAATTATCCGGCCGCCAGGTGATTTATTTACGGGAACTCGGACGGTGAGAGGAATTAATTAGCGTCGCGAGTTGATCTAATGTAAATTAATCGCGAGGAACTACCCGTTAGAATCGTAAACAGGTAGAGGCGGGCTAGAACCGGGGTAACGCAGCGGGCTCGTTGACAGAGGGCGCAGAAGTGCAGTCGGCTCTGCGAAAAGCACAAAGGACGGAGAAAGAAAAGGGAAATCCTTCAGACTGTTCGCTCGACTCCGACGGAATAAAGGGGTTAACGAGATGGAACGGAAAAACAACGAAAAGGAGAATAAACGTGTCTTCTCAAAGGGGTGAAGGATACAGTTTCCTAATTTTATTTCGAGAAGAGCACTTTTTCTCCGGCTAGTCTTTGAAAAAAGTACCTATCCACGCGAGTGGTACTGGAAACAAAACGGCAAGATTCAACCCCCTCAATCTGTGCTGCGTGCCGCGTCTGCACCACCCTCAACCCCTATATTTATTATGTTATACTTGCCGCGGTCCGGTCTTCCTTATGCCTGAATTGAAAATCTTCCGCAGCCCAGACGAGAGATGTATGCCGCTGTAAGCAAATCGCGTTATCCAGCGTCCAGGCTATCTCCACACTCTGAAAGAAATTAAAATAAATACATATCTTAATTAAGCTCCGGCTTCCCTCGTCTACCGGGTGACTGAAAACCGAAACCGCTTGGATATTTTCAAAGATGAAAATTATGTTCCGTCTCTCGTTTCGTGTAATGCAATTTTTCTTGCCTCTGCGAACATTTCGCAGAAATGTAACAGTGATACATAATTTATTAGACGTAACAAGTTTTAACTTACATTCAAAGTAATCACGAATTTCGTACAATTCTAATTAACAGATAAACAATGTTTTCAAACAGTTATAAGTAGCTTCACTGATATTTATGTATAAGTAGGTTGACTAATATTTATGTATATATAAGTAGGTATTTGCAGTAATTTCAATTATTATTATAATATCTACTAATAATAGTTTTGTCAGTGAGGAGTGTATGACAAGCATAGATAGGGTTTATGAAGGACAAATTATTTTCGATACTGTTACATGTAGTGTTGGATCAACGATGGGTACCAATGTGTTGAGGTATATAGCAATTGACAATATAGGTTCTTTTTTCATACAGTCATATTGCAAAATGTTTGTTCAGAATTTCATCCAAATCGTTTTCTTGTACGCAAATTTTTATGCTGCAACACTGATTGTAGTAGTAACAATAACGATATAGACATGGAGGTTAGAACGTAACAATGAAATTGTAAATAATGAAATATTGTGTTAAGGATTATTTAAGTTTCTAATTTTAACTTGACATCAAATGTGCATATCTAAAAAGTATTTGTACTAGTATTCTTTTCTTCAAATTGTAATCTGCTTATGAGGTTCTTGTTTTAAAGTTTGTAACTTCGCTATAGTTAACATGATACATGAAGAGTTTATAGGCAGCCACATTAAGAGTTTCCCTGGACTCGTCCTTTTTTGCTAGCAACTTGCTCGCAACATCCACTCCGAAAACATTCGAGGAAATATCAAGTAGCCCAGCTGGTGGTTTTTAAGTGGGTGGTAGCGGAAATTCGGTGAAAATTTCGTCGTCTATCAGGTTACGTTCCTTTCGAAATACGGGGCTCCGCGAATCAACCTTTGAAATAGACGGGGGATAAAAAGAAGAAAAAAAACAGGAAACTGTTACCGTCTCCGCATAATTAATCCGGGATACGAACGGGGAATCTGTTTAGCGTAATTCTGCGAAAGTCCAAGCTCGAAATATTTTTTCAAAGGCGCCTGATTACGCGGTGTGGTCAGAGAACTTTTTCGTTCTGCCGTTCCCTTTCGTACACGCGCACGATAAATGAAGCTGAAGAGAGTTGAAGTCCAAGGAATATGCGTGATCGCTCTTCAGATATCTCTAAATAAAATTCGGAACGATTTCATGTGTCATTCTCGCATTTTGCAATTTTTTTCTGTGACAGTGTTTTGTAATTAGGACTCTATTAATTTTGGTTCGATTTTAATTTATTAGTTAGGCGAGACTCCGTATTTCATTTAAATATGTTCAGTATAAGCAATTTTTAGGTATACAATATTCAATATATTCTTATTATAAAACTATTGTTTTATAATCTATTAATTTTTATTTGTTTTTAATTTATGGCTTATCATTTTTATTTATGTAGAACTTTGATAAATAGACTCAATATAGAAATGTTACTTTCATGTTTGCCCTCTTCTACCATTAATTATTCAAATAAATTAACACGTTTATCGTTACAGTAAAAATTGACTATAGTCAAACACACTATAGCACATATTATCAAGAACAGAAAAATGTAATCTGTTTCATCATCCAATCTGTTTGTACATATCATTGTCTCAACACTGAACCTTCAAAAGTTTCTTTTGTTCGCTTTTGACATAAATAATTAGTTTAACCGAATTTACAACACCAGTCACATATGTCACATATGACATAAAAACAAAAATACTTAATTTTTCAATTTCATCTTTTAATCTACTTGTATATGTCATTGTCTCAATATTAAGAACCTTTAAAGGTTTCTTTCATTTGCTTCTGCTATAAATAATTAATTCTACGGAATTTGCAACGCCACTCACATATGTCACATATGATATAAGAACAAAAATACTTAATTTTTCAATTTCATCTTTTTATCTACTTGGTTTCAATATTAAGAACCTTTAAAAGTTTCTTTCATTTGCTTCTGCTATAAATAATTAATTCAACCGAATCTGCAACGCCTGTCACATGTGTCACATATGACATAAGAACAAAAATACTTAATTTTTCAATTTCGTCTTTTCATCTACTTGTATATGCCATTGTCTCGATATTAAAAACCTTCAAAAGTTTCGTTCATTTGCTTCTGCTATAAATAATTAATTCAACCGAATCTGCAACGCCTGTCACATATGTCACATATGACATAAGAACAGAAATATTTAATCTTTCAAATTCATTTTTAAATCTGCTAGTGTATATCACTGTCTCGATTCTGAAAACCTTCAACAATTTCTTTCCTTTGTTTTTTCCACATAATTAATTAATAATTAATTTAACCGAATTTGCAATTCACATATGACCACCATGGCAGTTAAATTGCACTCGAAGGTGCACCAAGATCAATACAATTCGAGGTAGATATTAACTAAATTTATAACATAATACATGTAGAACAATGACATATAGTAATAATAAATAATACATGACAATAATACATGACAAATAATAATGACATACATAATAATACATGACAAAGAAAACCTTCAAAGTACCACATCACTTTCATCAGACAAACACTTCCACATTTGTTATTTGCCAAGAAAGTACTTTTGAGTGTAAGGTATTAAAGATTATTACTAACTCGAAAACACATATGAGAGGAAGAAATATGGAGTTGTAAAAGAAGACTGAGTGTATGGGGATGAGTGTACATACATGTACACATGTATACATGTGAGACAGTAACAATTAACAACAGAGTACCTTCAAAAAACCACATCAACTTCTTCAACCAAACAATTCCTAACCTTCTACCAGTCAAAAAAGTACTTTCGCGTGGAAAGTAAGTATCACTACTAAATCGAAAAATATGAGACGAAGGTTGTGAAAGAAGATAGAGTGTACATACATTATACATGTGAAACAATTAATAGAATATCTTCAAAAAACCACACATCTTCGAGATTTGCTACTCGCCAAAAAAGTACTTTCGAGTGCAAAGTATTAAAGATTATTACTGAATCGAAAACGCATATGAGACGAAGGAGAGTGGGACTGTAAAAGAGTACATGGGGGGGGGGGGGGGGGGGGAGGGGGTGAGTGTACGTACTTATTATTATTTAGGCGTGCAGCGTGTCCCTTTCGAGCAGGGAATTACATATTCCTAGCAACGACCGCGCCGAGACGTGCACAGACGGACTTTTTATTTCGTCGTTGCCTTTGCCGGCCCTCGGTGTCAAAGCGGCCAGGTCCTCCTCAAAGTGTAATTATTTTAGCTACAATTAAAAATGTGCAGACCCGCCGGGCAGTGTACGCGTTCGGTCTCTCAGCCTCGTCCGCATCGATCCTCCTCCGTTCCTCGGGTCAGATGAGTCTTTCACGTGCTCGCAAATACGCGAATAATTATTCTTTTCCCCGACAGAAGGAACGTTTTTTTCCCGTAGCGCGTGTATCGCGAAATTAGAAACCCGCGATGTTTTTTCGCGGCTTAATTGGTCGCTGTTCCTTTCCTCTTCGAGTCCGTTCCGGCGGGCTTCGCCGAGAACAGGCTGCGCTTCTGTTTCGCGAAACGCCGTAAAATTGAATAATTTTCCCGTTCAAGGCTCCATACACCGTTTCGCCGGCTACTAACTAATAGGCGTGGCTTTAATTTCTATTTGAAGATCGTTTCGGACACGAGGAACAGCCGGTTGTTAACCTTTTCGCCCCTGTAGGCATAAGTATTCTACTAATTTTAATCATGGGCCAATTGTTGAATTCATGGATAAAAACGTGTACCGGCTAATTAGCGCAGTTTTTGAAGAATCGTTAAAACGACTCTTTTATATCGTTTAACGGACACGGAAAATTAGGGGCTCTCCGGGGAAACTTGCAATAGGATTATTGATATGTTTTGATTCTTGGTATGTTTATGTTCGATCAAGCTTCAGTTGGCACACGATCAGTCGAAAACGTTAGATGCTCAGACTTAACGAAATTTTGAGGTTTTCAGAATTAACGAAATTTCGAGATGTTCAGAATTAACAGAATTGTGAGATGTTCAGAATTAACAAAATTTTGAGATGTTCAGAATTAACATAATTTTTGGGAGGTTCATAATTAAAGAAATTTTGAGATGTTCAGAATTAACGAAATTTTGAGATATTCAGAATTAAAGAAATTTTAAGGTGTTCAGAATTAACATAATTTTTGGGAGGTTCATAATTAAAGAAATTTTGAGATATTCAGAATTAAAGAAATTTGAAGATGTTCAGACACATTAACAAAATTTTTAGATGTTCAGAATTAACGAAATTTTGAGATATTCAGAATTAAAGAGATTTTGAGGTGTTCAGAATTAACATAATTTTTGGGAGGTTCATAATTAAAGAAATTTTGAGATATTCAGAATTAAAGAAATTTGAAGATGTTCAGACACATTAACAAAATTTTGAGATGTTCAGAATTAACGAAATTTTTAGATGTTCAGAATTAACAAAATTGTGAGATTTTCAGAATTAACGAAATTTTGAGATGTTCAGAATTAACATAATTTTTGAGAGGTTCATCATTAAAGAAATTTTGAGATATTCAGAATTAAAGAAATTTGAAGATGTTCAGACACATTAACAAAATTTTGAGATGTTCAGAATTAACGAAATTTTTAGATGTTCAGAATTAACAAAATTTTGAGGTTTTCAGAATTAACGAAATTTTTAGATGTTCAGAATTAACAAAATTGTGAGATGTTCAGAATTAACAAAATTTTGAGATGTTCAGAATTAACATAATTTTTGGGAGGTTCATACTTAAAGAAATTTTGAGAATTAAAGAAATTTTTATATGTTCAGAATTAAAGAAATTTGATTGTTCGTGTGAAGTTTGAGAAAGAAGTTATAAATCTGAGAGTGACTCATGCAGTTCGTAGGTAAAGTGGCCATAGTAACCATATATCGTAACCATAGTCACTTCATTAAAGATATTGTCATAACCATGAAAACTTTCCTTATAACAGTGATATTCAACAAAATAGCAACGCTTGTCGAAGGGGTATGTTTATCTTCGAAATCTGAAGAGGGGTGGACAAGCATCGCGGACAAAGATACTACAGGCACGTAATTACTTTTAAGGAGGGCCCTAGCCGCAGAAAAATATGGCCTGGTAGCAAAAACTTTTCCAATTTTAATCCGTCATTCGTAGCGGGGCCACCTAAGGGGGGAAAGGGAGAAAAAAAGAGCGGTAACTGTCCTCTCGTAACAAGTTGTTGCTCGGGGAAGAGCAAATAAAGGGCGTGGTGGTCCTCGCAAGAAAGGGCTGCCTCGAAGAAAGATTGAGAAGCGAATCATAAATAAAGGAATTAGCTTTTAATGGATGTTAGCCACTATTAATTGTGGAAAGTTAACCCTTTTCTTCGCCACCTTCGACCGCTCTACCCTTCCTATCCTTCTTTGTCTTCTTCTCTCTCCTCGGTTGTCTTTTGAGACTGACGATGGCAAAGAAACGCTGGACCGAGCGTGTAGAAGGGGTTGAAAAAGGGCTGAAAAACACGGTACGGCCTTTATTTTACATTTCCACCGACCATTCTTTCTTTGTGCGATAATTAAGTAAGCTGAAGCCAACCGGTAGCTGGCCGTTCATTCAAATTTGCTTCCAACTACGTTACCGGCCGGGGAATCCTTTGAAAATTATCTTTTTCACGCGAACGTTTGTTTCCTTTGGATTGTTGCGATGATTGCACTCTAGATCAGCTTCACGGTATTGGACGTAATGGGATACCCTCACCAATAAAATTCGAGATACCATCTTTGAATCCTCGCTACTTTGCATGCAAAGAGGTTGCCTTACGGAATTGCTGTTTATTCGGTTGCAACGTGCTGATATATCGGCAATGGCAACTTTCTTTGAATTTTATATTTTCGATACGTTTTAGACGTGGTCTTTAGAGGTGCTAGAAAGACGCTAGAGTGATGCTTTCACTGTGATCTGGGTGACATATGAGTATATGGACGACAATATCCATAGACCTACGTATTTGTTCTCTTACCTAATTGAAAATATAGTACTTGTATACTGTCAAAATAAATATTGTGAGGTATTGTGAAAATATTCTGTTGAAAAATATCTACTGCAATTTTCAACTACTTCTGGCCGTCAGTGTGTATTCAGACATCACTTCATATATAGTAATAGATAATACTCTATTATATATCAAAAATATTGTAAATGTGAGTTCTAACATATGTAAGACCTCCAAAAAAATTCACCACAAACTTCATTAAATTTTCAACAATTTTTCTCAGCCCCAATAACGCCAATTATTTATTGAAAAGTAGAATTTTTTATTAAATACTTGAGCAGAGACCGTAACCTGAGGTTCCTAGAATGTTGATTACTCAAACGTCTAGTTAACAGATTAACCGGTTCAATCTTTTCGTGTATCGATGCCGTTCGTTTGCATGTGACGAAAGATGTGCAAACATATACACGAAGCATATTACGTCTTGGGGACTCGAGTGTAGCTGCAAGGTGGAGTTATATTAGACAGGAGCGAAGAGCTCCGGTGGCAACTGCCGTCTTTCACTCGGCACTGAAACCCTGCGCGCCAAGAATCTTGCTAATTAGATATATAAGGAAGCTAATTGTAATAAGGTGGAGTCGGGTGTACACGAGGAACTACCCCAGTCGCACCCTTCGCACGTTAGCATCTTCTAGCACACGCACAAACGAGTTACGCGTACTTTCCTGACGTTGCTTGTTTATCCAACGCGATGGAATCGAAGCTGCAGCGATTCACGGTGAAAGTGAATTTCCTGCCATCGTGTCACGTTTCCGCGTGTTAACCCTCTATTATATTGCATGTTCAAATATTGCCTCACAATATTCTATCAAGTAATTTTTTTGTCAGCGACTTTTTGGTTTTTACTTTCAGACTACCCTTCATGGGGTACCTAATCCTTAATGGGGTATTCTAGACATTTTATACGATTTTTACAAATTATAGACCTAAATTATTATTGTCGCGAAATTGAATGTGTTAGTTTAATCTAACTCAATCGATACGTGGATGATGTAGTCAGTTTATTTTAGGTTATGTTACGCTATTTGAGACAAATATAATTAATCTAACCTAACTTAATCGATACGCGGATGATGTAGTCAGTTTATTTTAGGTTATGTAACGCTATTTGAGACAAATAAAATACTGAAGTCACTTGGAGAATTTGAATCCTGCAATTTGTCAATTCCTCACAAAACACAAGATTATTTAAGTATCTGAGCCACGTTCTAAACATTCACAATTAAAAGAATAATTGAGACAAATGAATGTCAAAAGAGTATCAAGGCTTTCAATCAAACCAACGCAGGTAAATTAATCCATACAAACGAGATCTATGTCAACGCATAAAAGAGCAATAACAACCTTTGAGGCAAACACTTTTCTTCAAGACTATTGTTCGCGAAGTATAGCATTGAAAAGACGTATCGTTCAAAGGTGTATCGTTGCTTGCAAGATTTAATGATCGCAAATCATTAAATATCCCGAACAAACGAACGAAAGAATAACCACCGTAAAGTTCCCTCTGCATTGTTTCTGGGAACTGACGATTTTTTTCTAAAGACTCGTCAAAAGAATACCGGAGAAAAAGGAAGGAGACCGAACTGGAAAACATTGTTTCGCCCGATGACGATTATTGTGTCAGCCGAAAGAATGAATTCCCGGGCAAAGTTTTCGGCTTTAATTAAGGAGGTCCCTGTTCGCTGTTTTACAGCGGGAACTTTATAACGTCGGATATTTCTCCGTGGGCGTCATGCACGATGAAAGTAAAGCCGACGGAAGAAGTATTTAATCAAGCGATCACCTCTGCCGGGTCTAAATAAACCAACGCTGAACGATGGGGTCGGAGATTACAGCGTAAGAAGGAAGGTGATAAGACGACACGGTGGGGCATCGCCAGAGGAGGGTATCGTGAAGACAAGACGACTCTAAGAAGGGTTAAATTACTCCGCTCCTCGTTATAACTACAACACGTTTCAACCCCCACCTTTTTACCCCTCTCATGTTCGTCGTAAACTTCCATGCAATCGTTGACTATATATTCGGTGCAGCTGACCGCCATTTTGAACAAAATTTGATCCTATGCTTTTTTACTGTGTTCGAAACCAAAACGGTGCGGTTCACATTCACGAATTGTTCATTTCTTATTGAATAAATTTTTAGTTAACGTTTTTGGGAAAATTTGTAGCAGGAAAATTTACCATTGTGTATTTGATCAACGTGTATACTTGTTGCTTTATTTTAATTATCGTGTGAGAAATTTTGGAAATTTCCTTAGTTAACTATTTATATATTATTATATATTAATTATTATTTATATTATGTAATTACAGGTAATCTTGCCTTAAACAGAATGAAGATACAAGTGTTCTGCTTCCTCTCCAACCGGAATTTTGATACCACTCACAATTTCTTCGATGCAATTTTAAATTTGACGAAAAATAGCAGCAAATCTAGAACTCGAAATTCAAATAAAACTTGTAGTAATTTGAAATTTTTATTTAACATTGACAGAAAATTGGATATATTTCCATCATCTGGAGTAGTTGCCATTGTGGAGAATACATGGAACTAATAATGTATATGGAAATTTTATTTACATACATGCGTACATGGAAATTATAGTCACATACATATACAAATGAAGATTATGTGTACATGGTAATTATATTCATTCCACATATTAAAATAAAAATACTTGCCAGTCAATGAATTTACTTAAAATTACAGTAAAAATAACTGATTAAAAAATGTTCACTACATACAAATATGTTAATTTATAAGGCACATTAATTGAAATACATTAACACATATGACGCTTTTGAACGTAGATATATTCAACCCCTCACCATAGTGACGCACGATTTAAATGTAATAAATCTTACTAGAATTTTTAATACGCTTCAATTTGAAATTCAAGTCCAATTATAATTTGCATAATCAAGGATCGCTGATTATTAAGTAACCGTAACATTTTAATTGCCTTAGCATTGAGTTATGACTGACGCAATAAGGTCGTAGATGTTAACATTTCTACTACTTTTTTTGAATTACATACGGTTTTATTAAATCAAAACTATTTTCGATGAAACTACAAAGTTTCCTTTACATATCTACTGTTTCGTAAGAATGTTCCATCCCTGTGAAACCCGATAGAATTGACACGTATATATTCCATGTTTGCCATTTTCACAATTTCGAAATTGCTAAAAAAGATCAAAACCATGCAGTAAGTTCGATAGTACAAGAAACCCACCGCGCATAAAAATGAAGACTTAAAAATTTTAGCAACTCTACGTGGTCTCAGAAAAAAGATTAACCCGTTAAGTGTTAATATTACCTGTTCACTTGATCACATTTTTTACTCTGGTGGTACTTTCACCTAATTGGTCCAGAAATCCAGATCTTTGAGCGACACGGTTCCGACGAGAAATTAAAATAGACAATCTAGGGGGTGAACCCTTAATCGTTAAAATCCTAAAAGTTTGAAAGTTATCTGCGGTCAGTTAGCGATCGGGGATGACGACCGAAGTTAGGCCTCGGTGTTCGGTGTCAGATAACAAAAATACGAGGCAAGTTTTCGGCAGCCATAACCGTAGGAGGTGCGAGCCGCACGGACATTAGCATAGTAATGAATATTATTACATTTCGGCTGCACACTCAGTTTAATTCCATCTTCTCAGTCGTAAAGATAATAAGCGAGTAGCTGCTTCTTCGACGAGGAGAGTACGAGGGTGTCGGGGGGTGGTAACTTGGTCGTCGGGGATGGATCGTGCAGGCGTTAGGAGGCGGAATAGGGTGGTTTTGAACGAAGCGTGGATGCCACGGAGGTGGTACAGCTTTAAGAGGTTCGCAGAAGGAGTAAATATAAACTTGGGAAAGTGACAAAGATAATTCTAATAAAAGCGACGACTACCAAGACGACGATGCCGGAGAGTACTCCCAGTTTCTCCCCGCTTAATTCGTGACATATTCCGGTATTGCATTACTTTTGTCCCGGCTTCAACCCCTCACGCCGGGCCTCCGTTCACCCCTCGCCCCTGAATTGCCCTTTTATATCCGCTGCTTAACGGCGCTGCCCGAGCACGGTTTAAAACTCGCGGAAATTGTGGACCACGTGATTTATCGATCATAAGTGCACGCTGCCACCTTCTTTCTACCGATGTCAGATTAAACCAGTCAATAAATCTAAACTGCGAAATATTTGTTCCTCTAATCCAAGTCTAGTGCTAACAGTTTCATAACAATCGGAAATAAAGTTTAATATCACATGTTTTCACCACTACATTATGCAAACATAAAACTGTTCTTGTTTTGTAATGAAACTGTTAGCAAGACTTGGACATTTTGGTTCGAGGAACAAATATTTCGCAGTTTATTGACAATCTGACCATCTTTGGGCAGCCAATATACCGACTGTGAAGTTAAATTCTGCGAGTTTGTTTTGGAGATAATTTTTTCGCTTATAGATGATTGTTGATATCGAGGCTTGATATCGAGAAGCGGTAAAATCACGAACCCCTCCCTCTGTCCGCGGCTCGTCCGCGACATATTTTTCACGGTATGGCCGACGGACGACCATGCAGTATGTATATTTCCATTCCGGCGTTATGAGGTGTGCAGGATGATTTTATATGCAAAGAGTAGTTTAGAGCTAATTGTTAATAATAGGATTGGTAAGGTGGGAATTCGCCCCGGCAGCCGGTCCACCCACACCACCGGAAACCCTCGTTCGGCCTGGTGCGCGGAACCACCCCCACAACCCACCGCGGCGCATCTCATTTGGCACTGGAGTCAGCGCGTTGCAGATCTCTTGCTGTCCGTCCGTCTGTCTGTCTCTACGTCCGTTCGTTCCGTCGAGGCTATCCGTAGGTATTACGTAGGTATGTATCCACACGTACGTGTAGGTCCTCGCGCCATTTCCGTCCGGGATATGAACGTATATATACGCGTCCGCCGCCTACCTACACCCTCTAACATACATACGTATTATTACGTATAAACGCGTAATTCTGAGTTATACGCCCGGCCTTGTTAATGATAATTAAAACGCCTCGCTCTATACTTTTTGCCTTGGAATATTTTCTGAAATTCTCGCCAGATAATGACGCCATCCGCGCTCACCCCACGTCCTACTTGCACCACCCTTTACCTTGCCTTCGCCGCTGAAACTCGAGTCCTCGGATTACGTACGACCGGGGGATGAATCGTTCTACGTTTACGAATCGAAGCTGGGGAAAGGGTTTTTACTAATCAATTCACTCTTTAGCCTTCCTTTGTTTCATGCTTGGCAACTTCGGCAGAACATTTATTGTTACTGCTAGTACAGTGCATTGTTACTTCTAATTATCACAAGAAATTCTTGTTATTGAATTTTGAAAGTAAAAATAGGTGAGCAGCTTTTATAGAGGTCACTTTCAAATTTTTACCTTTTGTTTGCATTTCTTCTTGATGCTGGATAAATCAGTTGGTCCTTCGATTAGTTTGTGAATGTTTAGCCCCTTGCACTATTTTGACGAGTCTGACACACTTGTACTTTAGTTGGGATCAATTTTACTCGAAGTTTGAATATGCTTCAATTTGGAGTTCAATTATAATTTGCATAGTCAACGATTGCATAATATGTTGTCATAACATTTCAACATTCTTTGTCTGTTTTAATATTGTAGCTGTGTTTAGTTAGTTCTGACGCACCTGACAAATAGGTCATAGTGCAAGGGGTAATGATATTTAAATCTGTAAAGTAAACATCATTCTATAGGCATCATATTTATTATATTAACCCTTGAACTGATGAATTTTATGACCGCGAATGTTCAGTATAAACAAATGAAATTATAAAAAGTTTTATAAAATGAGATATGAAAAATTCTATTCTTTGGGAAAAGTATTTTTTTCCCTACATTTCCCGAAATAATTTTTCTTTATGAAAATATGAAGCTGCATGGAAGTTGTATGAAGAAGGCGTTTCTTAAAAAAATCAGTCCAATAAAATTTGAGAATTTACCGAGGTGCTGGCGATTTTTCCTGCAAGTTCCGAACTGATAAATATTTCCGTGCGTATTGCGCCGAAACATGATAACGTCATTATATTACGCAATCGCACAATGCTAGTGCTATAACAGCGTAGTTAGTTCAATAATTCGCGCGATGGTCCAACGTGCGAGCGACATTATGCACTTGAACGCTTTCCTGCTGGTTCAACGCTCGAAAGGCTGTTCACTATTTAGCCGCTGACTGAATTGCCAAATAGAATCAAACCACGTTGGAGCGCCATTGTGAGGTCGTTTTAAATGACATTTGGAAGACCTTGAAGGGAGAAATATCGAACTTGGAAGTATTCATTCTTGGAAGGGGGACAAAATATGGTAGCCCATGCGATTCTCCATGGAGCAACTTTGGCACTCCCTTCTATTTCTGATTATGGCTTTGCGAGTCGTCACCATGAATATTCATTATTCGATGATATTTCTCGCTGCCCTATAAGGCGTTTCCTCCCTCTTGCACACGATCGTTAATTCGTAACGGTAATCGAAAATATAAATTTCTATGTTGGGGGTTCTATGACTTTCCTCTAGAAAATTTGCGGGGACTAAAGGAAGGAGTTAGCAGCAGAAGAGTTATAAACCTACATTTACTGTGATGATAAATGATTACGAGTTCTTGCAAAATTCCATTTATTTTCTATCGATTGTAGAGATGAAGATCAATATAATTTAGAGAAATTGGAAACAGTCATATGGTTATTTTTGTATGTGCACTTGTACAAAATATTTTGGAGAACCTGAAGTGTGTATAAGAAATATATTAAGAAACAAGCTAACTCTGCCTCCCACACTTACCCAACTTAGCTCACGCAGGTGAAAATACATGGTCTGTCCGGAAAGTAATGCAATTATGTACGTACAAAAAAATGTATTTATGTTATTGATATAAATCTTTAAAATTCTTCAAAGTACTTCCCTTGGGCTTCAACACATTTTTGCCAGCGACTTTTCCATGCACGCATCCTGGAAGGCGTTAATGGGAACCTCGTTTAATGCCTTCGTCACGGTGGTTTGAATCGCTTCTATGGTTCCAAAATGGAATCCTTTGAGGGCAGACTTGATCTTCGGGAGCAGGAAAAAATCTGCTGGAGCCATGTCAGGACTGTAAGGGAGCTGTGGTAACGTTACCAAGCTGTGCTTGGCTAGAAATTCTTGAACGCGCAGAGCGGTATTGCTGGGAGCGTTGTCGTGGTACAGCTGCCACGTAGTGGCGATCTCTTTTCGAGTACAATGTTGTGCACAGTTGTTTTCGATATGTTGAAAGTCTCTGCGATCGTTCGAACACTCAGTCGTCGATCACTCTTAAGAAGTTCATGGACACGGGAAACATTTTCGTCAATACTGGTGCTTGTCGGCCGTCCAGAGCAGAAGTCATCCTCCACGTTTTCCCGACCGTTTTTGAACAAATTTAACCAACTGGAAACTTGAGAATAGGAAAGAGCAGAGTCCCCGTATGCCGCCTTAATCATTTGGTTGGTTTCGGCGAGGCTTTTATTCAGCTTAGCGCAGAATTTAATCGCATAACGTTGTTCGATATTTTTCTCCATTACGCGTCGTGACACGGGCACAAATAATAGGTTTACGTTTACTACGATTCTGACGATTTCGGAGCGCGGATTAGGTTGAGGTTGCAAAAATATTTAATGCAACTAATTGCATTACTTTCCGAACAGACCTTGTATGTGTTGAGTTTGAGGAAAAATCGTAGAAAGAAAAATTCCTTCGTTGCAGCGACGAACCTCTTTGTCGAAAGATAATCCTTTAACGGAAAAGGGGACGCTTGTCAACTGTCGGTTACGTATCAGGGGATGTCATTATGCTGACTCGCTAGCTATCCCAGGAAACATAGTGTGCACGTTTCTGTCGTGCAATTACACGGCGAGAGACGCGTATAGAGAAGCTCGATGCAAGTGATGGACGGTCGAAAGTCAGTTGATTCGTGGTTCGGTGGATGCTGGCCCACAGATGGCGGTGGTTTGCCGGTGAGAACGGCCGTTGAGGTTAATAGGCAGCGTAAGGAGGGTTGCTTTAATGCGAGCCCAGCACTGAAATATTTAAGTTCACGACTCGACCGACTCGCTCAGAATCTGCGCCGACCTGAATACGGCTTGTATCGCGATTTACAATGTGTACGTGGCGTTGCTTGTGTTCGACCCGTGCCGAGTTCGAGCCAGATAGGGTTAGCGGATTAATGAAAGCCAATTCGCAGGGTCTGGGTAACCAGTCCTCTCCGTCGCTCTTCTAACGTCACCGCGCCATAAACAAACCCGAGAGATTTGGATAACGGACGATCTGATATCTGCCCGAATCGTCTTCCGAAGGGGTTGCTTCCAGATTCCAAGTTTCTTCCTTATAATCATACCTTGTCGACGCTTAACTCTTATTTAATACCTATCACTTTTGATACTTTGATATACACTGTACACGATACTTCGATATCTCATCTAAATGTTATAATTCTGTTAGAGAGAGAAATTAAGATGGATCAAGATTTTTTGGTACTGCAGACTGGGTCACAAGTATCTTACATTATAAAAGAGATGCTTTTCTTCGGGTTTGCTGATTTTTATCGAAAGAGGGAATTAATGTATAATTTACCATTTGCTTATTTATTTTTCTGCTTTATTTATAACTTTAGGACACTTATGCATTGTACTTCTAATATTGACTATTTTTGCAAATACCTCCAACATGTCAGTTTTAAGTTAACTTTAGAATTTAATGATTGGTATGTAATATAGAATTTAAGGATTTGAATTCATCATAGACTTCAACGATTTGTGTTTAACAATTAGAATTCAATATAAAATTTAACATATTTAACATACAGTATGACAATTAGAATATAACAAAAAATCTGACATAGAATTCAACAATTACAATTTCACATAGTATTTAACAATTATTACTTTAAGAACTAGAATTTATCACAGAATTTAACATAGACATTAGCAACTAAAATTTATCATAGTATTCAACAATTAAAATTTGACATATTTAACATACAGTATGACAATTAGAATATAAACAAAATTTGACAATTAGGATTACCTATGTGATATCCCGTAAAGAAACCGTGCATAAGTAGTTTATTTGTTAGCACAGATCGTTAATTCGATGTCTAAGGGAGTAGAAAATGTTTGCCAGGGGCGATAAAGATTCGAATTTCTTCAAAAGGGCGACGCTTAGCATATCGTAAAAGCCGTTCCACGGTCGTGGAAGGAAAAGGGAAGGATATGTACATGCTTTTCGTATCGCTCCATAAAGATTACTACCAGTCGGAGAGTTTATTGTCACGCGTTATAAATGATGCTTAGGATGTACGCCAAATATTCAAATGGTATTTTTATCCGCGTCGCTTTTCGTGCGGAAGGATTTCAAGGAAGAAGCGGAGGACTATCGTTCAACTGGTGCTAATGCAGCTTTATTGTTGACGATATTACTTCCTCGGCCCGAGTTTTTGTTACTCTTATTCCGAATCGTTCAAAAACTCAATAATTTCTTTCGTTGTATTTCATTTTATTTCGTTATATTTGCTACATTTGATTTTATTTCGTTATATTTTCTTCGTTTGACTTTATTTCGTTATATGTGCATTTCACTTTATTTTGTCATATTTCCAACATTTTACTTTATATCATATTTAAATTTATAATAAAGTCTAATTTTGCGATGCAGCATGTTTGTGAAGTGAAAAAATTGAATATAATAGTACAATTATATGTATGCAAATGACAACGATATAAATTAGTTGAACATGACATCAAAGGCAGCCATTTTGTAGCCATAGAACTATCAATAAAATTCGTTCATATTTATGAGACAACGTAAAAAGATACCCTGTATCATTATTTCAAATAAATATCTCAGTTTAATGAGCTAAAAAATTCAAGATGTGACTATATATATATTCAAAGTACTACTATTCTATTATAAACCTAATCTCTTAGGTACTGTAACTCATCAAACTCTTATTTGTTTTCATATGTAGAATATTTTTGAACTTTTCAATAAAGAATTTCCACTACTTTAGTAACACTACTTTTTATCTCTGACAAAATACAATATAATAATACAAATATCATTTAAAGACAAAGTTTGAAACATTTCGTACATTTTTAATATTTTCAAACATTTCGTGCAACATCGATTACTTCAGTGAAAATTCCAAAATTCTGTTAATAACAGACAAAATTTGACAAAAATATTACAAATTTTATTTATCCATAAAAGAAGAGCTGTGGTGACGTATGTCTGGTTTCATTTCCTCAACAGATTTGGCGCGTAATTCAAATAAAATTGAACGTCTCTAGACATTTTATTTCATCCGTTTCAGGGGTGGCTATCGTTAATACTGAAATACGACTATTTCCCAGGGTATTAAGTGCATTCGCGACCTTTAAGATTAATAACAATAGTATACGACATACTAAGGGCGTCGGTGAAGGGAATATAAGTCAGTTGCGGCTAAGAATTGAAGGAGGAGGGAGCAAGTTTTGAAGCCAGATACAAATTACAGCTCATTTTTATGCCATTTTAATATTGCCACGCGTCATTAAATATCCCCTTGCTCTGCCGCCCCTCCGGACGACGTCGTTTTGCCGTGCGCCTATTTTCCTGGCAAGGAATGAAATATTTGTACGCACCCATTAGCGTCCCGAAGATGGAAGCCTATAGAACGACACGAATCACGCGGAAACGTTGCTGCCGTTGAAAAATCGGAGCTTTGGTAATCAACCTTCAGGGGTCACTTACTCTTCGTATTGAGAACGACTTTGGAAAAAATTACTGATAGACTCTGCTATTGTCTGCTCAAAACAAAATATTAAAGTATCAGGATGTCAAGATTACTGATAGACTCTGCTGTAGTTGGCTCAAAACAAAATATTAAAATATGGAGATATCAAGATTACTGATAGACTCTGCTGTAGTTTGCTGAAAACAAAATATTAAAATATGGAGATATCAAGGTTACTGATAGACTCTGCTGCAGTTTGCTGAAAACAAAATATTAAAATATGGAGATATCAAGGTTACTGATAGACTCTGCTGTAGTCTGCTCTAAATAAAATATTAAAATATCAAGATGTC
Organism: Megachile lagopoda; assembly: GCA_036983795.1. NCBI lineage: Eukaryota > Metazoa > Arthropoda > Insecta > Hymenoptera > Megachilidae > Megachile > Megachile lagopoda. The sequence goes on from CM072793.1 coordinate 2,602,423, forward strand.
AAGGTTACTGATAGACTCTGTTGTAGTTGGCTCTAAACAAAATATTAAAATATCAAGATGTCAATGTTACTGATAGACTCTGTTGTAGTCTGCTCAAAATAAAATATTAAGATATCAAAATGTCAAAATATCAAGATATCAAAATGTCAAAATGTCAAACTGTCAGAAATATACATCTCGGTGTTGAATTCTAATTAGCACATTTTGGGGATGTTAACCTCTTAGTTTGAACTGCCTCTCTGTACAACAGAGTGCGAATTACACAGAAACAGCACTACAATGTGTGACAATGCTGTTCTCTACACTACATTGGAACAAAGTTTTTCATAATTAAATTTTTTCCGAAAAACATGATATACTTTCACTTTGATAATTTACTTCTTTCGAAAATTCACAAATTTCCAAATGTTTCCAATGTGTATTAATGCAAAGATGGTGCCTAAACTTTACCTTTTATTTACATGTAATGTACTTTTGTGGGATTTACTCTTAAACGTGGTGAAAAAAAGTGCGAAACATGTGAAGATCATTCAATTGAAACGGTGAGTGAGCCAGTAGAACCATAGTGGCGCTAAATCTATGACATTCGCGAAAGCCACTATAGTGGTCGTACAGAGATATCCGCGAAAGCCACTATAGTGCCTAAGAGGTTAACGTTTGTCTCGGCTTTTGATCTTGAAAGTCAAGTTTTGGATTTTCATTGTTTGGATCACTCTTTGGGGAGATACGTTGATAAAGTTTGCTTCGCAAGACTTGATCATTTGTTTCTGTAATGGGTTCGAGTAGAGGGTTTTCTGGATTTTGATAGCTTCTTCGGTTTTCGAGAAAATTTCGAGATCAGATATTTCAATTTTTAAGAGTTTGTCCCTTTTGATTTCGTGCGACGTTTCGTGTCCCTTTCGTGTTTGGCCGACCTTCATGAAGCTTCATATAAATAAATTACGTGTAACTGTTGTTTGCCGTACTATGACAAGTTTGACTCGTGACGCACTCTCAAATGACAAACCTTACGCAAATTTTTAATACGGAGTGAGCCACATTCGTGAAGGCCACTATAGTGATCGTACAGAGAAATCCGTGAAACAATAGTGTCTAAGGGGCACTCGTATTTTTCAAACTACTTTGAATTCTTATCGGAAACGATGCATCGTCAAAGCTTCATAAACGTCGCTAATTCCAAGTAACAGTCCCTGCTTGCATCTGGACAATAAAGCTTCAATTCTGAACGCTTTCGCGGAGTGGTTTTTACGTTCGTATCGCGTTGCAAGTTATGCTAATTCGCTAAAGCGAAAGAAGCTCGTTTCCACCCCCTACTCCCGTATTTTTCAACTTGAAGCATTGTAGTTGCATCGATCGTATTCATAACTCGCGTTTTACAGAGACGACACTCGGCCTTTTACTCGACCAACAGGCCACGTTGCTAGATGACGATTTTATGCCAGCTTTTACGAGCCGAAAGAGCACACTTTGAATCGGGATTCCAGGAGTTACGGAGTCTCCAGGAACAGCTCCTCCAGCGTGACGCAAACGGGACGGATTTCAACTTTTATTCCAGAACGTTACCACAGCTTTGTTCGTACGTGGCTGGCTTATTTTTCCCCGGCTTAATTCGCCTTACGCGAAACTCCGGCTGATGTGGACTACACGTCCCTAAGCATGTGTCTGTTAATACTTAATCTGGAATCCTGTTTTATCAGAAGCCTTCAACCAATTTCAACTTTATTCCGGTTCGGTATTTAACTGTAATACGTTGTTAAACATAAGGAAGACGTTGAGGGAGAATCAAATTTAAGGTTAATGATGATGGACAAAATAATGAAACAACCCCTTAGCTCATTATTATTCCTACAATTATTTATCAGTTCGTATAATTATATTTTTCGTTTTTCCATTCTCATATTGTACAAACTACGATTAGAAATTTTTAATTCAATTGTAGTATGTAGTTCACTATTAGCTGCAGTTCAATGATGTTAAGTAAATAATAATAATATACGTCAGAATATTTTCAAAATTACCAAAGAATGTTTCGAATAGATATAAAATAATTTCGAGAGTGAAATAATTTAATATCGACAAATTTTTGGTAAGTGAAAGTACGAGGGTCACGTTCATCTCTTTAATACATGTGTCATTCACTGTAAAAAATCATTAACCTATTTACACCGAAAGATATAAATATTTTAAATTTAATATTATATCTTCGCCTTCATTCTTGTTCCAGCACATGCATAGCTAGACCAATCTTGACATTCCAAACACCTAACCCATCCTTCTGTGGATTCAGAGAATAAATGGCCACAGAAAATACGTTCAGCATCGTCGCTGTTCTCGTTTGAAAAATCTTTGTCCTCTTTTTGACGAAGGATAGCTTCTTTCTACGTTTTCTTGCTCTACTCGAAGTTCAATTTTCTTGTGCAAGACGCCACGTTTTGTTATCTTTGAGCTATCATGTCGTTTCTGTGTGATACGCCAAGATAATATAATACTACTTTTGTTTTATGGTACTTACAAATTTTATGTAATAATATTATATACATAAAAACATTAATTTAATCAATTTACCTGATGCATCAATTTTATTAATTCACCTAATACATTCATTTAATAAATTCACCTATTACATTAATTTAATCAATTTACCTGATATATTCATTTAATCAATTTACCTGATACATTAATTTTATTAATTTACCTAATACATTAATTTAATAAATTTACCTGATGCATTAATTTAATTAGTTTACCTAATACATTAATTTAATCAATTTACCCGGTACATTAATTTAATTAATTTACCTAATACATTAATTTAATAAACTTACCTGATGCATTAATTTAACCAATTTACCTGGTACATTCATTTAATTAGTTTTCCTAATGCATTAATTTAATAAATGTACCTGATGCATTAATTCAACTAATTTTACTTGTACGTTTATTTAACAAAGAACTACTTTAACACTATTTTCTAACAAAAATTCAAACAAGAATTATTTAAGTGAATCAAAATAAAAAGCTTGTTCCTGAAATATTGTCAAAAATAATATCATTTGAAAAACGGACGAAACGTCAATATCATTAATTATAAAATTTAGCTTAAACACTTTCTCCTCTTAAGACGTTCAGTCGATTTGTTACATCTGCTGGCTACCGTTTTATCGTCAACCAGTGAGTAATTCGCATGATCGAAGCTTCTTGAGGATCAGACAAGTGGATTCTGACTTCCTTATGAGGGTGCCAAAGCACTGAAGGGTAGTTCGGGAGGTGGATTGGGGTGAGTTGTTTCGCGATAGTTCAGACGATCTATGAGCTAGAGTTCGCTAAGAGACCATGAAAGGGTGGATTTACTGGTCTGACCTGCGTTCACACTACACAAATTCAAGTGACCGTTCGAGTTCCCTGCTTTTACCTCTGTCGCCCCCTTTTGGCGGGCAACTTACAGCGGCCAAACTATTTCCGTGTTGTCGGCCAGGAATCCCCGGCGTTCAATGTTTTGTCGGGAATAAATTTTGCATCGGAAGAAACAAATTATGCCGCGTGCCAAAACCTTCGAAAAGTCACATCGAAATGGACGAAGAAACTTACAGTAATTTGGTAAATTTCCAGGGGTCCCATTTTTGAGATCAGATACTTAACTTTAGTTATTAGTAACAAAATTATTTATTAGTTAATATTTTGTTAAATCCTGTACACCTTGGTACACATATCGTATAATAATGAAGTTTGTAAGTTTGATCGAGTGAAATAAATAAAACCGTGGGCTAATTTAAGAGAAATATAAGAAAAAGATCGATCGTGGTAGCCCAATTATCAGAGCGACCCCTTAAAAAAATGAAAGCCTCCATGACATTTTTTTCTTCCCTCCGTTGAACCACCTATAGCATGGACACAGTCTCGAAGAGAAAAGCGACGCTCGTTAGTTTCGTGAGAAATTAATTATTTGCCCGCCATCGCCACGGCCGTTGGAGTAATGGTGAAAAATGTCTGGATTGTGCAGGATTACATCGGGAGCCGGGCGTAGAAAGTGGCGCGACCGGGCTGTGGACGAAGGAAAAGAATAAGAAGGAATGTATCGGTGTTGGCTCGTTACACTTAAATTGGAAGGAATGACTGAGTGCTCTCATTATTCACCGCGAACAATATAGAAAAAGACTTCCGACATCGTTCACCTGACCAACCGGTGATATCTGAGGTTCTGTTTTGTACTCGAATTAAATGCGAAATTCTTTGCCCCGTTTCGTGAAGTCTCGTAACTTAAGTCTTGTATACACGTTCAAAGTTTATTTGAAAAAGTCCAACTGGTAAACGCTTTTGTGCGCAATGATGCAGAGAAAAGAACATCGAAGGTACTCTCGAATTGCACAGATGACATTAGCATCCTCTATTAAATGCCGTTTACCCAACTCGTTGGCGCGACAGCCTTTAACCCTCTCGGCACCAGCAAAACCACCAACGTCCAAGGGTAGTGGGTTGGGGTAGTTTGAGCCGACCGGTGGCCGCTACTCTAAGATCAAGTGCTGTCCAGTGGTGCACTAAAGCCAACCCCTTTAACGTTCGTCCAGTCGACTGGTGTTCAGGAAGGGGTAGACTGATAAACCAACCACTCTCGTCCCTCTTGACCGGATAAATTCTTGCGGTCGCCCACTGAAGCACAGTGGCTCTCACTTTTCGACCTGGTTTCCGATCTTGTACGACGATGTTGACAATCTATCCCTCCTTGCGTCACTGAAAACAGTGCTGCGCATGGAACAAATTCCATTCATGTTGTCTTGGAACTACTACTTCTTGCATAATCAGATATTATTTGACTAATTTTGCTGGTAGGATATAGATGTGTATGATATGCATATTCACACCGCAACGAGTGAAGACATGTGTCACATGCTAAAAAGGCCTACATGATTTGAAGAAGCCTGTAGATGTCCATCCAATTATCAGGGACAGCAATGCTTCCTGAATCCTCCTCTGATCTTTTCGTCTCCAGACGAATTTTCTTCAACTTGACCCAATACTCAGCTCCGGTTATGTTGCCCATGGGGTGGCGAACAACGTGACCAACTTATCGTGATGACGAGAAAGGGTCACGCGAACAGCGCTGTCACGATGTCGTCCTCACGAAAGGTGAAGCTAGCAGGTGGATCGTGTTCGGGGTGCATTTCGGCAAATAGGACGTCTCTGGAGGGTTGTTCGATGTCCTCCAGGCTGCTTATGACATGCTATGTTAAAGTGATCACGCGTTGAATAAGTGATAAAGATGTTGACGGCGGTTACCCTAATTGAGAACGGTCAGTCGAATTTTAGATACATTCACAGAATTCTGAATACTTTCTTAATGTAGCTCTTATGAATTCTATTATGAGTTTTAAATTATTTTTTCGTTGTGAGGTTAGTTGTGAAAAGTTACGTTACAAGGTTAGTTATAAAAAGTTAGGTTATGTTAAAAGGTTAGTGTCCCTGTAAATTTACGAACATAAATATAGTGTTCTTGTGACACTTGCAAAGGTATTAATTCGTCGCATCAGGAACAAGGCGCGTTACATACTGGTATTTCTCCGCAAATTGGTGGCTCGATTGTATGTTGGCGTACTTTTGATTTATTCTAATTGCTATTTCGATAATTGAGGCGGGGTGGTCCAGGCTCTTGCTCGCAGCTCTTGCATTCCCATTATCGAACTCGAGAAATACAATTGCATTCCAGTTATGGTAACGTCCGGTACCAAGGTTCCTGGGTAATTATTAGTTAATTTGCCGTTAAATCTTCGCTGACCGCTAAATTATCGCCGAAGGAAGAGCCTGTGAGAAAAGGGCGGGTCTTAATGCACCTGATTGCTTTTACGAGTCTGCGGTTCTAGCCGTTATCTTGAAAAAGAACGATTTTGTACAATTTTGATGTTATGCAAGTTTCCTCGGTTTTTATCACAATTATTACATGAACAAATTCTTGACACTTTGCTAGCCTTGAATATTATTTCTGTAATTTTTATTTTATACATCTATATGCAAATCCATATTCAGCAAAGTTTGAACAAATTTTTATTTTAATAAATATATATGAATTTAGACACATAAATATAGTAAAACCTTGCTATATAATTTATACGTTGATGTACCATAAACGTGTAAACGTCTACAGTAAGGTGGTTAATTTAGCGAATCCAATTTTTAGTGGAGCAGAATTAAATTCACGGACAATGTTTTTGGTCCTTCAATCCAATTTAAAGGGCCACTGATACCAGAAGACGGATTGCTGACAAATGAACCGCAAACCGAGTGGTAACCAAAACCACTCAACATTGTCGTTCACGTTTGAACGGCACGTATTGTTTTGCGCTTCTCAGGAAACCGCGGAACTGGAATTAGTTTGTCCCTGAAAACCACCGTGGTTTTCTCTCGGTAAATCCTACGTTACATTGTCCATAGTTAATAATACACATACTCACAGTGTACTAAATTTCTTTCTTCAGGAAGCACGCGTTGACTCTGAAACGAACCGGTCAAATGACCCTTTTATGTTTCTCATTTTAAAATTTCATGAGGTATTCTTCTTTCTGTTGACTTTTATCAAGATATTTTTATTAATAATGTTCGTACTTTTCGTAGGTTTCGACAAATTAGGTTAGGTTCCAAAGTTCGGATCAATTTTGAAAGTTTCTTTGAATTTTAAATTATTTTGTAACATACTATTTTTTGGTATATAAAATGCAGTTTAAGAAACTGAAGGTCTAATTTTACAACATCATTTATTTATTTTTCGCAGTTATGTTCTAATGATTTTTAAACCAGCTTTACTTGCATTTATGTTTGTTAAAAATTTGTTAATACTTTTTGCACTTTTGCGATAACAAATGCTTCTTGTAGTCAAAGTAACTGAGCAGAACAAGATTACGATTCGAAAGTGTCGTACAATTTCATTTTCTACGAGTGGCATAGAATTTTCTTAAAAGCTAAATTGTTAAATAACAAGTTGAATGAAATTAATAATGTTTCGTAATACGTTACGAAATGTTGAATTTAAGGACCAAATGACTGATGCAACGCCATCTTTTTTCTTGCATGAAGATATCCTCGAACGCGGTGAAAGAAGATGAAGCGAACGGATCTGAATGGCTCCCATGGGCAACCAGTTCGAATCCCATTACCGGACTCGCGTCCGTTAAATAGGTCTCGCATCGTCAACCGGAAAATGTACATATAGCCTGTAACTTGTCTTAGGAAAAACATTCTTGTTCACCTCGCTATGGAAATCGATGCGAATCCATCGAGACCCTGAAGACGGATGGCTTGAACCTTTCTTGACTACGACTTTTCACCCTCAGTAATGTATTAGAAAACGTTGAGATCTGGGAAGGATCTTTGAGATATAATAATTGATACAATAGTCAAAATAATAGTCAAAATAATAGGCAAAATAATAAGCAAAATTATAGTCAATGTAATAGTGAAAATAATAGTTAAACTAATAGGCAAAATAATAGTAAAAATAATAGGCAAAATAATAAGCAAAATAATAAGCAAAATTATAGTCAATGTAATAGTGAAAATAATAGTTAAACTAATAGGCAAAATAATAGTCAAAATTATAGTCAATATAATAGTGAAAATAATAGTCAATATAATAGTGAAAATAATAGTTCAAATAATAGTTAAACTAATAGGCAAAATAATAGTTAAAATTATAGTCAATATAATAGTGAAAATAATAGTCAAAATAATAGTCAAAATAATTGTCAAAATAGTAGGCAAAATTATAGTCAATGTAATAGTGAAAATAATAGCGCAAATTATAGTTCAAATAATAGTAAAAATAATAGTCAATATAATAGTCAAAATAATAGTCAAGATAATAGTGAAAATAATAGGCAAAATTATAGTCAATGTAATAGTGAAAATAATAGTGAAAATAATAGTGAAAACAATAGTCAAAATAATAGTGAAAATAATAGTCAATATAATAGTGAAAATAATAGTCAAAATAATAGTCAAAATAATTGTCAAAATAGTAGGCAAAATTATAGTCAATGTAATAGTGAAAATAATAGCGCAAATTATAGTTCGAATAATAGTAAAAATAATAGTCAATATAATAGTCAAAATAATAGTCAAAATAATAGTCAAAATAATAGTGAAAATAATAGGCAAAATAATAGTCAAAATAATAGTCAATATAATAGTGAAAATAATAGTGAAAATAATAGTCAAAATAATAGGCAAAATTATAGTCAATGTAATAGTGAAAATAATAGCGCAAATTATAGTGAAAATAATAGTGAAAATAATAGTCAAAATAACAGTACAAATGATACCCAAAATAATAGTTCAAATTGCCAAAATGATAATCAAAATTCAAAAATACAATTTAGAATTTAAAATTTAACTAGAATTCAAAATATCAACTGCGAAATATCACTATAAAAGTGATTCACAAAAAGTTACTAGCCTCTTTACCATTGATTTTATACTCTCATTTTACTATACAATTTTACACTGTAGAAGAAAAAGTCTAAGTTTATCTTCTTTTTTTTAATTAAAATTGAAATAAGATTAAGGTGACGTATTCTACTTCAGTTAAGATGTACTTTATTTTCGACCGATGTAACTATTTGTCTTTATGTTTTTTATTTACATTTATATTCATTTCTCTAATTTTTCAGTCTTCATGCTTCATCCGTTAAAGTTTTTAAGCACCGAATAAAATTAGTCTATAACTCATTTCATTAGAAAAGAAGGTACTTTTTTCTTCGATACTTTAATATATTAACCACACTTTCATAGTCCAGGTCACATATTAACAATTCAAAATGTGACTTATGAAACTTTTGTAGACATTTTACTATCCCATTATATAACTCGAAATGCTATAATCGAGTTTACCCGAACCCAGATGTGCCAATCACATTTCTGAAAGTATGAGTGTGTAACTTGATTAATACATTTGGATTTTATATTTTTATATTCTTACATTATAAGATAAATTCTACAAAAAATATCTATAAGTATTAAGTAAGAATAATATAACCATTATTTTTATCTTGATTTAATTATTAACACTGTTCAAAATCTTGTTTAATTTTCTATTCTGAGGACAATCAACATTGATAAATTAATATGTTCAAATTATGCATTTAAAAATTAGTTAACTAACCCTTACATACTCAATAAAAACATTTAAATGCGAAATAATAAAAAATTTGTGCATATGGACTTTGATATGTATAACATCGTACAGTTTTCAATTACTACACATGATACAATACAGACACCGTTTACACGTTCCAAAAGAAGCGTCGAAACTAGTGAAACACGAAAAATAAATTTTTCAATTAACTACGGTGATTTTTCCGCGATTTCTATCGTCCATAATTAAATCCCGCGATGTACCCTAAATACCACACCCCTGGTCTCTTAACAGATCTCGTGGAAAGAAAACCTGGCTGGTCTTGAGCTTTTCCCCACGGCGTCTCCGTTGTCTTTTCTTCATCCCTTTCCCCCTTTCGTCCCCCTCTGTCCCCATCCTCCGTAACTCTCCGTTGTCGAGCGTTGCGAACGAAACGAAAATAAAATGTAAGTGGAAATTTATCGCCCTGGGCGATAGGAGATGTTTCCGTACTTTTAAATATTTTATAAACTTTCCGCTTCTTCCTTTTCCTCGTCCTGTTCGTCTTCTTCTCGGCGGTTGCCAGGAATCGAGAGAACCGTGACGATGGAAACAAGAGGGACAGGAACAAGTGGAACGACTTAGGAACGGAATGAGCTCTCCTCCATCCTCTTGTCGATTTTTTAGCTCCTTACTCGGGGGAGCCACGTTATATGCATACTATATATCGTAATGTTATTAAAACTTCTAAATGGCAATGGATTGCCGCCGGAGTTATGTTCACCCTCTTACACCCCTTCCACCGTTTTTCGACCTGTTTCATTATTTACAGCCACCATCGACAGTTCGACGGGGACTTAATAATTTCGCGGGTCGTTAAATGGAGGATGGGAATTCACTCACTGCCATTTTTCTATATTCTGCAAAAAATTGTAAATGATTTTTGTGGAACGTAGTTTGATATTTTTTGGAGGCTCGGGAAACTGTTCTACACAGTATGTCTGAAGAGTAACGGAACTTTTTAAATAAAAAAAGAAAGTATTAGTTATTTTGCCAAAATTAATTTTTTTTATTCAAAATACATCTCGTCCGCATCAATACACCGCTGGACACGCTCAGGCAATGTTAACATAGATTTTTTTATGTCGTTTTGCGGAATCGCTTCAATCACCCTTGTCACAGCTGCTTGGACTTGTGTAGCAGTGTCATAAAACGTTCCTTTCATGGCTAATTTCAATTTTGGAAAAAGGAAGTAATCGCATGGAGATAAGTCAGGCGAATATGGAGGATGTTGGAGCACACAGACTTGTTTTTTCGCCAAAAATTCACGAACTGCGACAGTTCTGTGACATGGTGCATTATCATGCAACAGAAACCAACTCCCTGGCGCTCGATATTCGGGCCTCACACGAACGATTCTTTTCCACAAACGTTCCATAACACCCAGATAATATTCGCCATTAACATTTTGTCCCTGTGGAACGAATTCCCGAAGTATAATACCTTTAGAATCGTTTAGAATTTTGAAAAACCCAAAACCTGGCTTTGGGTCGTCCTCCAAAGTATCACGACCATCCTGGAATCGCTTATACCACTCGAACACACGTGTACGGGATAAACAATCGTCGCCATAAACATTTTTCATTAATTCAAATGTTTCTGTAAAAGTTTTACCGAACTTTACCGAGCAGAATTTAATATTCGCTCTTTGCTCCATCGTGATTTTGTGACACGATGACGAAAGGTTCTTTAAACACTATAAGTTTACAATTCGTTGCTCGATTCCAATAACGATTGGTTTGTTTTGTAGGGGAGGAATACTGGTTTCAAATAGAATATTGTTTTTATAGATGTCGCTAATAGTGTTCCTTAAATTTAAAAAGTTCCGTTACTTTTCAGACATACTGTGTATGTTAAGGTGCACCCAAAGGGTGAGAAATATTTTTACTGGTCTATTGTACACCCTATAACAGGTCGACCTTTCTGGAGTTAAGAGGCATTTTTTCCCCGATGTGATCATTTTCTTAAACAGTCAAATACAAGTACATACATCGATATGTATTAGAAAAGATAATATAATATCTGCTGTGAAACATGTATTGATTGTGAAATCAAAACATTCTATTTTGCGTAGTAACAGAACATAATAAGTCACCGTATTAAAGAAAACGGAAACAGTTTTTGGTTTTGAGTGTGGCGTCGGTGAGTGTGGAGAGCAAGGTTAGCTAAAGGTTTACATGCATGCGATCTGCCACGCATTTTGATGTGTGCGCAGGATTATTATATTTATTTGGCAATTGCAATATTGCAGTTAACTTTTCAATATGTGCTATTAAACTACTTAAGAGTCACAAGTATGATTCTACTCGGCTGAGGTTGCCGTTTGCTGCCTTATACTCTTGCGTTATGTATTTTGTGGCTCTTGTTCTACATTTTTTATCAGATAGCTGCAAGGGGGTGGAACAGTGTTAGAGGTAACACCCTACATATGTCAATATGTTATATATTTATTATATTCATGTTAATATATTACTATTATATGCTTGTTAATATATTACTATGTATATCCCAATTTTCTATATCCAAAATTCCAATGATCCAATTTCCCATGTCCCGAATCCCTATGTTCCGAATTTCTATATTCCGATTTCTTATGTCCCGAATCCTCAAATTTCAAAATTCCTAAGTCCCCAAGTCCCTATATCTCACAATTCTCAAATTTCAAAATTCCTAAGTCCCCAAATCCCTATACCCCAAAATCCTCGAATTACCAAATACTAAAATTCCCAAATTTCCAAGTCCCCAAATCCCTATACCCTAAAATCCTCAAATTTCAAAATTCCTAATTCCCCAAATCCCTATACCCCAAAATCCTCAAATTTCCTAATTCCAAAATTCCCAAATTTCCAAGTCCCCAAATCCCTATACCCCAAAATCCTCGAATTACCAAATACTAAAATTCCCAAATTTCCAAGTCCCCAAATCCCTATACCCTAAAATCCTCAAATTTCAAAATTCCTAATTCCCCAAATCCCTATACCCCAAAATCCTCAAATTTCCTAATTCCAAAATTCCCAAATTTCCAAGTCTCCAAATCCCTATACCCCAAAATCCTCTTTCCAAATTCCAAAATTCCCAAATTTCCAAGTCCCCAAATCCCTATACCCCAAAATCCTCAAATTTCCTAATTCCAAAATTCCCAAATTTCCAAGTCCCCAAATCCCTATACCCCAAAATCCTCGAATTACCAATACTAAAATTCCCAAATTTCCAAGTCCTCAAATCCCTATACCCCAAAATTCTCAAATTACCAAATTCCAAAATTCCCCAAAATCATCTATACCCCAATGTATATTTGCTATTATATGCCTGTTGATATATTACTACATATTTACTGTTGATAAATACATATCCATATCTACATATCCATGTGAATAAAATACTATACATATGTTCACCACCATATGTATGCGAATCTGTATATTTACTTATTATTATTATGTATGTATATAATACTACATATGCATACAACTACTATTACTACTTTCAAGATACATTTACAAATATCGGTATTGAATTATCATTTCATACGAGTTGTCTCGAGTTTTAATTTTCATTGCTTAGAATAGAACGAGAATTACATCACAACTGGTAATTACAAAAATTCGAAAATATCACATATGCTGTCACCGCTAACAAATCACCATTGTAAAACAGTGTATTACTATTTCAAATTGACACCGCTATTTTGAAACGAATAAAAAAATTGTGACAGTAGAAATCGATAAAGGACGATAGAAATTGAATTTCTCTTTTTTGCACGTTGACTTCTATATTTGATAATGGATAAACGACCTGACGGAATAACTCGATGAGGGTTTGCCCGAAAGCGATGTATATTTGATGTCGAGCTTTTCACCGCCTTTCAATACAAATATTCCGAAATTGACAGACTCCCTAGCGTTGCATGTTGCGATCTTACGTTCAAAAGCATCTCGATGAATATTCTTCAGGCTGGCTGGATAATGGGAAAGGGAGGAAGGGCTGGATAAGTAATAAGTTCCTTTTTATCGCTTTCTCGGGCTAATAAGTCCCCTTGTCTCTTCGCGTTCCATCAAATGTGTTGAATTATTAAAATCCACGTTCTTTCCGCCATGTTGCTTTCGATACATTCTTCCTCGCTTATTACGAATTTAAATTTTACTCATTTTACTGACTTCGAGTTGTAACATTAAGAAGCCCAAGTTACACTTTTTCATTTTGCTAATTTTTCATTTTAATTAGAAATATGTATATTTTGTTGCAATTTTAGAAGAGGTGGTCTTCTCAATTTTCTCAAAATATGTACCAGAAGAAAAATCCGACAGTTAATTAAAATTTTAATAGGTACCTAGTAGATGGTGTACAATACACATTTACTTTTGTATTTCACCGGACACAATGCTTCTACCCGAAGAATGTTTTCAATTTTGCATACAATTCGACTGAATAAAAGAGAACAAATGTCACAAGTGAAAGACCTTTTGTACGTGGTTGTTCTCTAAACCATGATTTTTCTACATCGAAGGGTGTATAAGATGTATACAGTACGAAATTATAACTGCATCTTACGGTACGTGTCGGGAGAGTTATACAGGGCGCGTAGAGTGGGGTCAGATTGCTTTTCGATAAGGAATAATTAAAAATTTTCTCGTTTAAAGTAGCTAATTCCATTTCTGCATCGTCGCACCGAGTGGTCGGAAGTGTGGCGGGCACCGGAAAAAATAACCGCTAAAATACTCGCCAGATAAAGAAGATAAAGTCTCGGGTTTGCTGCTGGTAATTTACATCGGCGTGTGATTCCGGACTGAGGGGGAGGAGGGGGTGGATATTTCAGGATGGCGTGCCACCCTCTCAGATAAGGGTAATTAAAAATTACAGACTGGGGGCTGATGATGTAGCTCAGTTGCGGGCAACGCACAAAATAAGAATATATTGATTTCTTTTCTTTAATTATTAGCGATTTCAAAAAGTAATCATTGTAATTATTTTAGAAATATTCGCAAACATTTAGCAGTTTTTGTGCACACTTTCAATAGCAAATTCAAGGTTAAGTAATCAGAATTATTTTATTACCATTCGCGATGAATAGTAGATTCTTAAAGAAGGATGCAACTGTGAGAACTAAATTGTTTAAAAGTCTCTGTGAAAGTAGAGAAACGTGTCTTCACATCGTTACTTTTGTCATCATGCCTTATATTTAGTATTTTTGCAAATACATGTGTTTAGTAAATATTTAGGAAACACGTGTTCAATATATATTTAGCAAATAAATGTATGTATACATCTAGCTTCTCTACACGAAGACAACCTGTTTGTAATTATAAATCAGTAAAGCTGAATCACTATGAAAAATAACAACGTCTGACATTTATAATTGTCTAATAACGTATGTGGAGAAGACACGTTACTTTGCAGCAAAGAAAGAAATCATAAGGCATCTAATCGGATCTACCGTTTAACAATCAATTCCAAGTTTCAGTCCACCTGGTACTCGAATAAGGATCATAAATCCTCGCAATGAAGACTAATGTAGTGGTAATAGAGTATAAATGGGGGTCACGACCCGAGGTCAGCCTGTCTTACACCCCTAAACCGTCGTTCGCCACCTTCGCCCTCGTGCAAGGACCGGCCGAGACCTTAAACTCGCATAACACCCGCCTGGCACTATTATTTCGAAATGACTTACCAGTATTCCTTGACCGGAGTCGATTCCGGCATCCGTTTATACTAGTCACTTCCGTGCAACCATACTGATACGACGTAACATTGATTATCTGAACTAATCACGACACCCCCGTTTCAAATAAGGTGAAATAAGTCCTATATAAAGATTTCTTATAACTATTTTATGTAAATTAATAAAAACTGTTGACAGATTGTAACTCGAGAAAATTTCTGACTGTAACAATGTGTGAGAATACTTTTTAGAAAATTTGTTAATAAAGTTTGTGGTAAACATTTTCTTTGTTTAAATAAATTGTATAGGGTACTAGAGAAGTTTTGTCAATTTATATATTTTTTCCTATAAATGAATTTGCATGGAAGGTGAATTAACTTTATAGATGTCGCTGATAATCAATGATCTATAAATCTAAAACTATTTCTAATAATTTGTTTTATATGTTTTAGATGTTATGATATATTTTGTACAACAGTCAGAAATAATATATTTTTATTGGTGTATGTTGGTAATATTTTCAAGGTTATGATTATAACTTGCTTTTGTTACTGAAATGTGGAAGATGGTCATTGATGGTGTTGAACTAAAATTCTGACATTGCAGATAAGTAATATAAAATTAGATAAAATACGAAAAAGTTTAAAATTTGAATCCATCATTGTATTCAAGAATTTAGGTACAAAAGGCAATAATTTTCACTATGTCTCGTTTCAAAATTATATTATTAACGAATGGTGGCATTTTGAACAATAACAAATATAACAGAAAATAATACTTAGAATTGTTAAATTGAAAGTAGTGATATTATTTGAAACAAGAAGGCAATAATTTTCACTATGTCTCGTTTCAAAATTATATTATTAACAAATTGTGACATATTTCTATCTTTTGAACAATAAGAAAAATGACATAGAAAATAATATTTAGAGTTGTTAAATTAAGAATGATTGTGATATTATACGAAATAAGAATTACGAAGAAAATGAACGTCATTTCGATGAATATTATGCGCTGTAGAGTGCTGCCATCTTGTGTAACCTTATGGAACCAAAATTGTACGACGATACACTTATCTGTAAAATTCTTGTACTATTTCGTTCCTAATGCTTCTTTTTCGGAATTAAAATTGAATTGTAATAAAGCAAATGTTGGTACCATCTAGGAAAATATATTTAATGTTCATATTGCGACAGACTGATACAAAATGGACGTAAAATGAAATATCAGAAAATAACATGAACTATTAAATTTTATGATTTTAATTAATTATAAAAGATAGAACAAAAATTCATAAAAATTAAGAATATTGAAATATTCAATTATTTTCGTGAAAGAAGTAAAATTTGGAAAGTAATAAAATAGTTACAATTAACATTCATACTTATTTTCTTAGCATTTATTAACACTAGGTTTCCCAATTTACAAATTTTTCAAATTACAATTTGTTAAATTTGGAGGTTCAAAGTGCGCATAAAAAGGACGCAACTTAACAAAAATTTGATCTAAAAATCAACGTGGAAGAAAAAACAGATTTACATCCACGTTAAGTGTTAATATTATCTGTTCACTTGATCACATTTCTTACAACTCAGGTGGTATTTAATATCTGTTGGTCTAAAGAATCCAGAATTTTGAGCGACTTGGCCGATGGAAAATTAGAATAGATCTAGGGGGTGAAATACTCTCCTAATTGTTAAAATCCCTAGTTACACGTTACGAGTTTGAAAGTTCTGTAGTCAGTTAGCGATCGGGGATAAAGCTAGGCCTCAGTGTTCACATAACAAAAATACAAGCTTTTGGCAGCCGTAGGTACATGAGAAATTAGCACAAGAATTATTTTTGCGAACGTTAATATTACAAGTACTACTGTGATAAAAAAATAAGGTGAATTTTTCATTTAAACTTCGCGGATACTATAAAATCATGAAATTATTTTTTGTGTGGTTTATTAGTACTGTCTTTGATATCTATGCATAGTTTTATGTCAATATATTCAATTGCTGCAGACCTACACGTGCTTTTGTAAACATAGAAGAGTTTTTCGATTTTTACTATGTCTGATTTTGTTGAGCAATTTGCATCAAATTTTGTTTACGGAATGAATATTCTGCCGCGGAAACGTTGTGGATGTTGCAGAAGGCCTTTGGTGACAAGGCTGTGTCGCAAAAAAATATTTACAAGTGGTACAAACATTTCAAAGAAGGTCGAGTCCGAGTTCAAGACGAATAGCGCTCCGGACGAAGCATCAACATGTACTGATGAATGCCACGCGAAGGAAATCAAAGATTTGGTGCTTGGAAATCGTCGATTGACAATTAGAGATCTTGTTGATGCTGCGGACATCTCATTTGGATCAACCGAAACCATTTTAAAAGATGTTTTGTCAAATTCGTCAATTCCGCGTGGGACGATACTGCGCCGTGCCACACTGCATTGGTTCTTCGAGAGTATTTCACCAAAATATCGACCCATATCGTTCCACAACCACCGTATTCGCCTGATTTAGCGTGCGACTTCTGGCTGTTTAACAAACTCAAAAGACCGTGTTTGGGACACCGTTTCGAATCGACTGACGAGATAAAAGCCAAATCGAAGAAAGTATTGAGAGCCATCCCGGAAAAAGACTTGTTTGACTGTTCCGAGGATTGGAAAAAACGATGGCATAAGTGTATTGTGTCGGATGGGAACTTTGAAAGTGATGAGACCGATTTAGAGAAATAAATAAAGATTTTTCATTTTATAATGAAATTCACCTTACTTTTTGATCAGAGTACACTCGATCGCACTCCTTTCAAATACCTTATCTGTAACAACGGTGGTATTATTTTCGCGTAAACTTTCCGTAGGTTTCATCGTGTTGCCGGGCACAAGTGTTCGAACCCCTGGGAAGTTTTCATTTGTTCCAAGTTACGAACAGGTTCAGCGATTGTTCCGGCCTGGGTCACGACGTAGACGAAGGTGGTGAAATTGAATGCGACTGGGTGAGAAAGGGTGTGGGAAAACGTTGAAGTTGAGGTGACGTGAAGGCTAGCACACGCTACCGGACCCGTCAACCGTATCTTCGGACGAACATTGGTCAGCACTAGCTAGTACACTCGACACATACACGCCTTTCCCTCTCGTACGGTCTGTATCTACCATCAGCCAGAGAGAGAAATAGCCAGAGAAGGGTGTGTATATCTATATATCGTACGTCTATTGTCCCGTGAACTTTGAAACAACTTTCGGCGAAAGAGTTCTGCCATCGGAATGCGCGGACCGTGACTGCTTTGTAATTGGAAGAAACGCTTGAAAAATCAAACCTCGTTGCTATTGTGTTACGTTGTAGCAAATGGAGTACACTACTAATTTCTTCTTGCAATTTCAATTCTTAGTAAAAATTGTACAAATAGTTATAATACAGTGGATAGTCAAATTTACCCTTATGATTTGTCCGGTGCGTCACAACTAACTTTTTTTACATCACACACTTAGGGGGTGAGAAAAATAAAAATCCTAATAAACATGTTGTAACGTATAATCTTCACAAAAATACATTACAATGTTTATTAGGATAGTTTAAAAACAATTTTTATTGTAACGTGTTTTTGTGACAGTGATACGTTATAATATGCTTATTAGAAGACTTGAAAACAATTTTTATTTTTCCTACTGTCTATAAAATTAGTGTACGGTGGTAAAAAGTTGTGAAACTTGTAAAAAGTAAAAAAGTAAAAAGTTGTAAAACTTGTTATTAAAGATGTCAAGCTGATTAGACAAAATGATTCATTGTTTTCTTTACGTAAGAATAAAAGGGTGGAAAGTTTTGTAGCATCACGCAAAGAAGATCGATATCGAAATACATTGTTAGTTATTTGCATGGAATCCCCTTTTTTTTCGAGGTGTTCGAGAAAGAATCGAGAAAGACAATCGAAACCTTGGTGAAAATAATTACATGGCGTTTGGACGCCGGCAACCCTTCCCCTTTACTTTTCTTTATCTTAATGAAAGTCCATAAATAAGGAACCTAATGCCACGGAAATGGCCGCCAAGGGGAGACAAAAATGTACGGGACCATCGGATCACGGAACCTGACTTTTAATTATTAATCCTTTCGAGAATTCATTAGACTTAAAAAAAGGAAGCCTTCTATCCGGAAAAAAACTGTTATACAAAGAATTTGTGTACTGATCGATTTTTGACGTTACTTTGAAAAATTGTTTATCAAAATTATAATTTTATAGTTTATCTATAAATAAGCTTGTCTATATAAATTATATTGAAAAATCAGATTCTGTAACATTAGTAAGTTACAGAAAAAATTTTGTTTCAATAAAAATAGTTAAACTAGTTCTAAAAATACTCACGAGGATATATTTTATTTTACATAAATTCTTTGAACAGGCATACAAATTCATCAAATTTGGAAATAGTAATTATTATTTACTATAATATTATAATAGTAATATATGTAACAGTATAACAGTATGTCATTTTTTCTAGTTGTTATTGTAAAAAAATTTAACCTTGATTCACAGTTCCTCTTAAGGGTTGGTTTTCAAAATTGCGACGATTTCAATAACCTTGAAATAAATCATTTTATTTCAATTATAAAAATAAAACTATGTTTACATTTTTTACTTCTTTTCGAAAATTATCAACGTTTAAAAAATAGATTTTTTCAATAATCATTTTTTGGAACCACCATCTTATTTTTTTTACTAGAAAGAAAAAACTCTTCACTCTTATATTTTTTTTCTTCCTTCATATTTTATTTTTCATATAAATCTCCTTTATGTAATTGCAAAGAAATTATATGCAAAACATTTTTTTTTAAAACATTTAAACATTTTTCCAATAAATAAAATTAATAAATATGCAGTAAATAAAGTATATAAACATATTATTGAAGTTTTATAAAATTATACAACATTTCTGTTATAATACATGTTTGAAATAATTGCAAATACTACAAAAATCGTGTACTTTGAAATAAAAAGGTATAGTATGTTTAATTCAAAGTTAAAGGATTCCCGTTAAGATAAGCTTAGGACATTTGATATCGTAGCTTACGGGAAGCGTTATCCACGAAAAAATAAAAGCAGTTTGACAAAGTGGTAGCTTTAGGAAAAAGGGTTGATGTGCAATAAAAGGAATCCTCTTATATCTGTGAAAGAGCCTATAATTCATTGACAAGAATCTTATTGGGGAGGATAATGGGTGTCGTTTTCTCAGAGAAAACAACCCCTGCGTGTATCTACCCTTTCCTGATTAAGAATCAGCCTTAAAAAATAATTATTTTTAATTTGTGACTACGATAAGACTGTTATTGTTCTGTACAGCGTTCGATGGACCGATAAAAACCACCATGGAAATTGATCCTCCTTGCGCATCTCATTATAGAAAATGGTAGAAGTGTAGAGTCACAAAATCGCAGAATTGTAGAACTGTACAATTGTAGAAATGTAGAACTATAAAATTATAAACTTTCGAATAATCAAAAAACCTTATGAAACTCTGAACATCAAAAAATGAGTACATTATGAAAAAAATAGCAGTGCAGACAGTAAACTTTCAAACGCGATTTTCCCCAAGACCAAAAACCGAAAACTTCAATTCTACACATTCTCCTTGGTTTTCCACAAGAAATTACGTGTAACTCGTACCCAGAGAAGTCGAAAGAAAAGCAGAAAGTTCTGCGTCGCCCAAAAAGGGGTAGATCCAGGAAGAGCCGTAGGTGTGAGTCTCCGGTAGCGTTCCTAGGGGTGGCATTATATTGCGGGTTGTCTCGCTTCAGAAACTTTGCACTGTGGTCGCAACGAGGAGGTGGACGCGAACAAGGGGCGAGAGGGAGCGAGGGTGGAACAGAGAAGCGGTGCCGGACTTTGAATACGACCATTTTTTACGACCACCCCATGCAAAGATCGCCCGCACGCCGCTGGTATTTACCCAGCGACACCGACTTGCGAACCGTTTCACGAATCGAAGCGAAACAGACACGGGAAAGAAGAAAAGGAGAAAGGGACAAGATGGACACCGGGGTTAGAGCGAGAAGGTCGCTGGAGGGGCCAGGAGAGTCGTCGAAAAGTCCAAGAGGGTGAAACAGGGCTGGGGGTGAAATAGAGAACGGGGAGAAAGATAGACTAGAAACGTGGGGGATGAAGAAGGAAAGACGAAATAGAGGGAGTCCAACGACACCACCCCCGTCGCACAATACGCTCTACCCTCCGTCCATAGACTGGACATTGCATTGTCTCTGGTGAATGGGGTCTTGTAAGATTTATTTCGTATATTTCACTTGCCGTTTCAATAGCGCGATAGAAGCTCGCGAGCTGCCTCGAGTGTCGCCTTCGAGCCTCCCCGCGCTGTTAGCTCTCTCTTTATCGACCAACCCTTTCTAAGAAGTTTGCTGAAGGTTTGACCTAACGCTTTGTTACCGTGACCAAAGTCCTTTCTGATTGTTCTAACCAACGCGAAATTAATTTGATGGTTTGAACACGTCACGTATGATTTATTTGTCTCGATATTAGCAATATTCATTGCTATATCAGCAATACCGGCCGTAAATGCCATTCACAACTTTCTAAATATACAAGTTAATTTTAAACTCGAATTGTGGAAATCTGCAGGTACATTTTTAAATTGTCAAATTCTCGTATTCTCAAATTCCTGTATTGTTCTAACTTTACTATAATAACAAAAACTACTCTTGTGAGTTATACTTTCAAGTACGTTAAACCCATCTTTTATCTTCGGTACTGATAAATATTCAACCTTGCACAAACAAGCATGACACTAATTTTAAGCCTCAACATACAGTTGTGTTTGATCAACCTAATAAATATGAAATAAAAAGTACAAATAGTTTAAAAGACGAACGAAAAATCGAGATTTTCCAACAGACCGGATTTTTCAATTACTGAAAGGTATTGAAACCCGAGAGTCAATAAATGGTAGCAGAGATGTCAGCGGACTATTTCTCACAATTTCGTGTATTTGAACATTGGCATAACGAAAGGGCTCGGAGATATCGTGGAAGCTGTTGTTGTGCTTATCCTTATCAGAAGACCTCTGATCTTATGCATTTGATAACACGCTACTCGACGGGACTCTCTCTCGTGCCGGTTAATATTGATTTACGCGCAAGGCACGGAAGCCTAATCCGTGTGGGCCATAAACAGATCAAGTCCAGACTAAATCCGGCGCAAATTGTTACTAATTCGCATCTTAATAATGACCGCGTCAGAGGCGTCACCGTATCTCAGAACGTGGCAAATTAGCCACGATGACAAATGACATTCGGCCGTACACGTGTGACCATACCTAGCCGCCCTCACCTCGAACCTCTGCTTCGTACGAGCACGTTTGCCACTCGCTGATGCGTGTACGCACGTGGGAATACCCCTCTCGTATCAACTCTCTCACCCTCTACGAGTGGACGTGTAGTCGTGCGCTTCGGATACGAATCCTCGGGACATACCGCATGATACGGCTAACCTATTCAACATGTGCAACCGTCAACGTGTACAGATACAATCAATCAAATCAATTAATGATTCGATTGTGCGACGCTGCCTTGACAACTATATCTCCTCATGTAAACAACACTGCTAGCGTTAAGTATCGACTATTAAACTTCCTCTTTACCTAGAAAGATTAGTTCTGTTCCCCTAGAAATTTTGATCTGGTTACATGATTTTGATACTTATTGATCTTTAAACGTTACCTATTCAACATGTGCAACAATGTGTACATATCAACATATGTACACAAATATTATTTTAGTCATAAAATTTATTTAATTTATGTGGATCTAAAAGTGATATATGAGATTACAAATAACTGTTAATTAACCTAATCTTTTAATAATAGCTCAATTATCAATTTGAGGAACTTATGATTAAGTATTAAAATGTTTGCTTATTATTTAAAAAGTAAGTTTTAATTTCATATTAAAAGCGACTGATTACAAAATTGTTCATAAAATTTAATAATTTTAGATCATGGTCAAGTGAGTCCTGTGATCAAAAAAAAAAAAATGCAGTGTATCGAGGGTTAAACCGAATAGAACCTCGCAATTTTGAATGAAGAGCATCGACAGCTTTCCGTCTCGGTTGACGGAATGCTTCCACTCACACCATCGCGAACTTGCGACCGGCACCCTACAACGCGGCCAGAAGAGCTGTCAATCGGATCCGCTAACAGGGATATCACTTACATGCAAATTCAGAGCTAAAATCCCGACCGTTTCGATGAGCGTAGCAAGTGGTATCGCGACGGGGTGAGTGGCAGAACAGCGGGGCAGAACAGGGAATCGAGGGAGAGGAAAAGGGAGAGCGAGAGAGGCGCGATGTATTAATTACCAGTATTGATGTCCATTTGCAGTGAATTGATGTGTGGTCAGTGTTGCATCACGCACAAGGGTCGACCGGCCGAAACATACCCCGTGTGCAAGCCATGCCACGTAGAGGGATGATACCGCATTGAAATAGGGGCGAGTCACATTGCCTAGATATGTTTATGGTTGCGAGTTTAACAAATGTCGATCAGATCGATACTATTTCATACTTCTTCAATCTGTGGCCCGTAGGACAGGGGTCGGTAATCTTTCTGGAGTTAAGAGCCATTTCCCAATGTGATAAATTATTTTTTTGAAGAGGCAAATATAAGTACAAACATCGGTATGTATTAGAAAAGATAACCATCTGCTGTGAAACATGTATTGATTGTGAAATCAAAACATCC
Organism: Megachile lagopoda; assembly: GCA_036983795.1. Lineage (NCBI taxonomy): Eukaryota > Metazoa > Arthropoda > Insecta > Hymenoptera > Megachilidae > Megachile > Megachile lagopoda. Next base: position 2,625,966 of record CM072793.1, read on the forward strand.
TATTTTGCGTAGTAACAGAACGTCAACGTATTAAAACGGAAACACTTTTTGGTTTTGAGTGTGGCGTCGAGTGTGGGGAGCAAGGTTAGCTAAAGCTAGGTTTACATGCATGCGATCTGCCGCGCATTTTGATGTGTGCGCAGGATTATTATAATTGTTTGGCAATTGCAATATTGCAATTTTTCAATATGCACTATTAAACTACTTTAGTAAATGATATTTTGTCGTGGTGATTATTATGATACAGCTTCAGTTAATTGCTGTTTTATGTCATTACTCAGAAGTACAGACACATATGTCTTTATGAATCCTTCTTTGTGCAAGATATTCACTTTGAGTCTGTACCTAATAGCAGAGAGCGTGATATTGAACTGTATACATTTGTATGAAATTTTTCATTGGGTTGTACCTTGGGTAACTGAGAACAGAAAATTTTCGAAATAATTTTATATGGATAATTTGAGAGCACTCTCAAGAGTCGTATAAAACTCTCAGGAGCAACTGTCGTATAAAATTCTCAGATGGAGATGTACTTCAACCTCAATTTAGTTCTACTTTAAGATCAATTTAGTTCTACAAAGTGATCTTACGAGTTCGGTAAACATGGTTATTTTAAGCGTGCTGAGAAAACTACGTACTACATAGTGACTTTCACACTTGTCACTCAATTTGATGGTATATTCTCTCCACATATAGAGAACTCTCATATTTTTATCTAAGCTTCTGATTGGAAATTTTGGTGAATATTTCATACATACTAATTTGTAGTGTACGAAGAATAAATTATGCAAAAGAATATTCACGTGTTAATATACTGAGCTAGGTTACAGATTACATATGTATATTATAACCATATGTGATACACTAATTTTCAGGCGATTCATAAATACACCAACCTTCTTATATAAAAGAAATTTATTAAAAACAAATAACTAGTAAACAATACATAGGTTCATTATAAAACCTTCATTATCACACTTCTAAGATTCACGAAGGTCAGAAACTTTGCATCTCTGTTAGGGCGAAAATGATACCAGGACTGAAAACGCAGAAGAAAGACATTCGCTGAACATGCGTACATGTGTACATTCGTACACATTGGGAAATGTTAGTAAAAATATTTATTTTATAAGAAATGTTTCGCAGTTACAATTTTTGTAGGTTTAGTAAGAAAAATTTAACCCAGATGATCTTAATTCTTATTGGCACGATACATGAACAGATGTGAAATATTTTTCAAAACGCAACTTTAGTGCTGGTTCGGTTATAATTTGGATGTGTGTCTTGGTCCATGGAAAAGTTCCATAGTTAATCGAGCTTCAGTATGACCTTCGAACATAGTAAAACTGTTAAAAACAAAGTTGTTATATTTATGCAATTGTACAACCCTCATTGCTCAATGTACTATCTACCCTCTAAAGTACAGACCCTCTAAGACCCTGAAAGTAACCTATGAAAACTAGTAACCAGCGTCGATCGTGAAAATCAGTATACCGTCTTGTCTGTGCCGAAAACGCAAGACGATCGAGGTGGACATTTCAGAACGCAGAATCGGTGTTCAAGATTTATGGCCAAAGCGGCCATGGTCTCCGGTCTTTAGCCGCTTATTAGCATGCGGTATATCACGGCGACTGTAGCATCCGGGGTCCGCGACAATAATTAGATAGATACGGGACATAGACGGAACGGGAATGGGACGTAGGTGATGCTTGCTAGGTACGTACGATCCCATGGTGAGACGAAACAGGGGAGAAGCTGGGGTACACCAGGCTAGAGTACGAAAGCCGGCAGAAGTGGGTGGCTGGGTTGCCGACTGGAAACAGCCAGAACGGTGCGTCGTATGCAAATGATGACGTCACACAATACTACCCTCCAGGACAAGGGGCTATAGACAATGCATCTGCACAGATAGGTCTCATTTCTGCGACCCATAGTGCACAGCGTGCACATGGCCACTTCGTGCCTCGCGTTCTGACCGATTCGTAACACTGATACGTGACCATGTCAAGGGACATCCAACAGACGAAAGAATTTCGACACGTTAACCCTTCATGAAACACATATTCACCCTCGACATTTTTTAAACTATTTTTACGGTTACTACATTTATTGTTTTAACAAACTGATTCTCATACAATCAGTCTAATACGTCCATACTGACGGTCCACTTAGCCTTTGTGTAGCATTACATTCAAAACATTTCTTCTTTAACCCATTTGTCCCCACGAGCTTTTTTTGGAAAGAAATGATGCTTGTATAGATATTCTTTATTGAGCAAATAAAACCTTTTGTTATAATAAAAATAATACATCTCTTCATATTGCATACTTTAGTACCATACTCATATGAGTAGATTGGGAACATATGTGTACATTTCATGTTTTATGAAAGTGAATGTGTACTCGAATGAGTACACTGGGGCAAAATGAGTTAATAAATAAGTGCTTACTTAACATTTTTTATTTAATAAATAAGCACTTACTTAACATTTTTTCTTTAATAAATAAGCACTTGTTTAATATTTTTTTTAATAATTCTACGTGATGTAGCTCTTATATCAAATAAAGAAGGTCGAGTGTGATGGTCTAAGGTTTCAATTGCTGATAGTTGAATGTCAGCAAGTGTTTCAATATTTTACAATTGCAATTTCAATATTTTCTTCGTAATTTCAATATTTTACCATTGCAATTATACAATTCTTTAAAAAATACATCAAAGTACATTTATATTTAATTATATTTAATTGCAAGTACAAAGTATATTTAAGTGGAAAACTTGAACTTGAAAATAATATGTCTGCAGAATTTTTGAACGGTTCAATTTTCGAAATATTTTATTGTAAATTGCTTGTAATTTTACTATTACTTGTCGTTAATTTTCTTAGTAAACAAAGTTCTTAGTAACAAAGTGTTATTAAATAAAATGGGTAATTATGCTGAATTTTCTGAATAACCTAACCTCTTCAGATATCGTCAGAACACAATTATTTGCAAGGAAAGTTAGACTAACCTAATCTCTCTCATCTGATTATCGGAGCCATGACACATTTTTATAAAAAATGGTAAGAAAATTAGTTTCTATTCTGCATAATAAAATGGTTAGCTAATTATGTCCAGATCTTTGTGTGGCATCTAAAGGCTGAAGATGTTTGAAAAAATTAGTTGAATACGATTTGTAGCATTAGTTGAAAAAGAGAAAATAAAAAGCGAGTAATTATAGAAACTATGAAGGATCCAGCAACGTGGAGATATTCACAGAGCTAATTTGGTGCGAGACCAAACCGTCCTCGTTACTAATATCACTCCGATTAGTTGGCGTGACTTCAGAATTACCCCTATCCTCTAACTGCGGTCTCGGCAAATTCAAGGGAATTTCGATGAAGCGCCTGGACAGAAAATCAGGCGCAACCAGGGGGGATAGGCAGAGATCTTACCGCAATGACGTGCGGTCGAATCGGTCCGAATGAAATGACGGATCCTGCGAGTGACATTCGATATCACAGCAGTAGTGGCGGCCGGGGAAACGGCGAATATGAGCTACTAGACCGTTCAAGCTTTCCGTCTATTACACTGACGCTGAAATACGGATTAATCGTGGCCACATACGTACATATCGTTCCCGATTCGTGGCTTCTGTTAGATAAAGACGAACCTCAAACAGACTTGCCGCTTATCTTACGCCTTACCTTGTTCTACTGACCTACATGGTCTGTCCGGAAAGTAATGCAATTAGGTACGTAAAAAAAAATGTATTTATGTTATTGATATAAATCTTTAAAATTCTTCAAAGTACTTCCCTTGGGCTTCAACACACTTTTGCCAGAGACTTTTCCATGTACGCATCCTGGAAGGTGATAATGGGGACCTCGTTTAATGCCTTCGTCACGGCGGTTTGAATCGCGTCTATGGTTCCAAAATGGAATCCTTTGAGGGCGGACTTGATCTTCGGGAACAGGAAAAAATCTGCTGGAGCCATGTCAGGACTGTAAGGGGGCTGTGGTAACGTTACCAAGCTGTGCTTGGCTAGAAATTCTTGAACGCGCAGAGCGGTATTGCTGGGAGCGTTGTCGTGGTGCAGCTGCCACGTAGTGGCGATCTCTTTTCGAGTACAATGTTGTGCTCAGTTGTTTTCGATATGTTGAGAGTCTCTGCGATCATTCGAACACTCAGTCGTCGATCACTCTTAAGAAGTTCATGGACACGGGAAACATTTTCGTCAATACTGGTGCTTGTCGGCCGTCCAGAGCAGAAGTCATCCTCCACGTTTTCCCGACCGTTTTTGAACAAATTTAACCATCTGGAAACTTGAGAATAGGAAAGAGCAGAGTCCCCGTATGCCGCCTTAGTCATTTGGTTGGTTTCGGCGAGGCTTTTATTCAGCTTAGCGCAGAATTTAATCGCATAACGTTGTTCGATATTTTTCTCCATTACGCGTCGTGACACGGGCACAAATAATAGGTTTACGTTTACTACGATTCTGACGATTTCGGAGCGCGGATTAGGTTGAGGTTGCAAAGATATGAAGATAAGAGTCCCCTCCATATATTCCAACAAGTCCGAACATGTTCGGACCAGGAAAAATGGCGGAAATGAACAAATTGTATTACTTTCCGGACAGACCTTGTATAACAAAGTTTTGATATAAGTGAACATGATCTATTGGATATAAGCGAATATCAATACATGCAAAAAAATTCATATTACAGACAAAACGCTAAGATCGTTTTCTGAGAAATGTGTCGTGATATTTGGGTATATTCGTAAAAGAGTACCAATGCATAAAACGTTATTTTTTACCAATTTGAAATTTTGAAATTTTTCTGATTAAAATGGAACCAAACACGATATTCACGCAACTTGATCATCTTCAATATCTCGTTTATTTATGATAGAAGAAAATGTCGGAGGACATTTCTGTACTTCAAGGTCACGTAAAAGTCATTGTACTATAGTCCGTTAGAACTTGACGTCATTAGAGGTCGGATTCGTTACAATTAATAATCATTTAAAAAAACTTTAATGGCCTTGAAATCTCGGAAAAAATGACCTCGAGAAAAATTTCTTAACCACCATAATATTTGTCCCCTTAAATGTTTCCTTCTAACATTTTCTTCTATCATAAAAAATAAGCATATTTAGGATCGGATGTTGAAAATGAATATTGACCTTGAATATAGTCTGGTTTACAAAAATGATGATAATTAAAATCTGATTTATCACTGCGTTGAGAGGCACTGTTATTGACAGTGATATTGTCACAGTACCGGGAAGTAATTTTTATATTGCAAGGTCCATAATACTTACAAAGATCGCCATTGAAACGTATGAGAGTTAATCCTCTTGACCGGTGCCGTTGTCCCATCAAGGATTCAAATGTGCCAAGTGGTTCGAGAGATATCTGCAATTTGCAGGTGTACATTTTCATTATGCCGATGAAAATGTAATGACGAGAGAAAAAGGAAGAACGAGGGAATTGAGAAGAAAGGGATGATTGACGAACGACCGGGAAATCGGCTTTAACAGTTGCAAAGCTTTTTTATTTTAGTTCCACGGTCAAAAGTCCTTTCTGCGAATGGCGAGGGTTGGTCGATTCGTATTTAGGAAATTGCTGTATACAATTCTGGCGTTTCTGAACGTCGCAAAAAGGTCGCGACAAACCGTTGCAATTTGTCTGAGTAATTCGATTTAACCTCACAAATGAACGTAAGTCCTTAGTATTTCTGACATGAGCACGTTTCAATTAATTTACATTAATATATTGACTGTTATTGACTGTTTATATTAGACAAATTTTGTTACAAATATTTTCAAAAATTTGTAAATTTGGAATCATACTGAAATTTTCCAGTTTACTCATACTTATTGAAATAAAATTGGGTTTAAAATTCTCTAAACTTTCAAGATTGCTGACAAGAAAATAGTAAACGTTTCTTTAAATTAAGTTTAATAAATTAAAATAAAATTGTCAAAATACCTTCATATATTCTTCACTCGTGCAATTTTATAAAGTCTTTAAAAGTGACAGCAGAATTTTGTAATCCAAAGGCTTAATATCTGTTTATATTCAAGTACCTCGAATAATTTATTTGTCCAACTAGTGTTTTTTTTTCTTTATAAATATAAAAAATTCTATAAGTACCTTATATGTTTATAATCAAGTACCCGGAATAATTTATTTGTCCTAATATTCTTTCTTTTCTTCATAACTATAAAAACTCTTCAAAATTTGTAAAATTGCAAAAATTTCAGAAATTTCCAAATATTTTATAATTTTCTACAAGAGAAAAAACAAAACTATCATAGAAATTTTGGCGTATCAATTGAAGTCACGCTTAAAAAATCGTGTTCACTACAGCTATAATGTTTGTCTTTTTATTTATAACAACTAAAATTTCAAATAGATCCATTACAAAAAAAGTATCCAATAAAAAAAGAATACTACCATCAAAATTTTCGCGTATTAATTGAAGTTCCTAAAAAATTGTATTCATTACAGTAATTACGAGCGTTGAAAACATTTCGCGTGAAAATAATCGGAAATTATGGAAACGATTTTGAACGTGGAGGAAATAAAGATAAAAAGTAAAGCAATCGGTAGGCAGGACGTGCATATTGAGCTGGCAGGATGCACAAATTCGATATCAAAGGATATTGCCGTGTGCAGCAGCCACCGATACACACTCGATTTGATGTGTTGACGTTGTTATAGTCGTTCAATATTCACCCATCGTCCCGTGGCCGACCAGAGAGGAAGAGAAAATATTTGCACGCACTTCGGTTCTATCGGATTTTCCACTTGTGGCTGGTTTTTTCCTTTTTTTTTTTTTATTAAAAGCTCTTCTGTCCCTGCGGTCAATCCGATTTCTGCTTCGATCTACCTACCCTTCGTGTATCGAATGTTGCGTTGGAATTCCTTTTTTCTTCTTTTTTAACACGCCTCTGCAATTCCCCTCTGGCATGTGTTCACTTTAAAGTGTGATGTTGTTTAACGCTAGAGGAATCTTCACACGTGTTCCTTTTTTTGCATTTTTTTAGGGGAAATATTTTACAATGTAACGTTACTGTTATGACGCAGTTTTTTTACTCAATTATAGAAATATGATTTGACTTCCTGTTTTTTGTATAAGTGTATTTTTAGGTTTTAACATTCTTTTTGTGTGGATTTTGCAATTTTTTGACATGATTTTTATTACTTTGAGACGGAAAAATTGTTGCAATTTTATAAGTGATCATAGCAATACATTTTTTCAATAAATACGTTCTGGTGCAAGTATGCTATATAAGATAATACATTATGAAATTTGCTAATATTTCCAAATGTGAATAAATAACAAATTTTATGATTCATTTATTAACAAATTTAATTAATTTAACAAATGAATTTAATGACAATTGTTGAAAACAATTAATAGTATCTAGTTTGCTATTTAGAAATAAAAAAATTCATAGTTTATTTTATGTAGAACATGTGCCACAGAGTATTCATTAAAACAATTATTTTGAAAAGAAATAAGGTAAGAGCACCAGTAGTTGATACTGTACCAGTACTTGACACTTTTTCAAAAATAGTAAATAAATAAGGAAACCTCAAGTTGGAATACATCAAACCTTATTAATCTGTATACTGTCGCACTTCAGCTGCTTAATTGCGAAATACTGCGCATATCCGCCATTCAAAAGTGTCATATCAACCGATTAATCAAACTTGCGCACGGCTCTTACGATTTTTCAGTGTTTTCTTATATAAATCGCTAAGGTTTCGTTAAAATGTAAGTATTGCAAGTTTGTATTATTTAATCATTGTGAATAAAAAAGACATTCGTTTATGTTGTTTGAAACTCAAAAAGAGGTTTATTTATTAAAATTGGCAACAAACAATGCTAAATTGTTTAAATTCACTCCGTGTCAACTATTGAAACTTGTAATCGTCTATTATTCAGTAGTTGACATGGGGTGTCAACTATTAAATTACTACGTGTCAACTACTGACTTTGTTCCTCTGTCATTTTTGAGTGCCTTCTACGAAGGATAACTTCATAAATTATACAGAAGTGATTATATTTTTGTATTTTCCTACGAAAAAGAGTTGTTCCTTGGAGTTATAATTACTGTATCTGAAACGATTGCAACCATTTCAGCAATGGCAAAGTGTGGTAGACTGTGAAAGTGGCCAGAAAGAATGGTTAAGCTAGATTATGAATAGAAAACAGTGCTGTTTCGTATCAACGAACCCATTAAAATGAGTAGAACCAGAAATGTGTATTCAGTTACCAAACTAAGTTGGATTTTTTGTGAAAGTAACTTCTAATTACTGAATATTTTTTTGTAAACTTACTCAAGAATAATATTTTTTAAACGTTCAATAAAATTCTGTATTCATACATTATCATGACTAGTTCATTAATTGGATTTTCTCCCTGTGTCAACTACTGACACAAAAGGATGTCAACTACTAAATTTTTTGTTTTCACTGGGTGTCAACTATTGAATCAAATTTTATGTTTAGAAAAAAAAAGAAAAAAAATTTACAACCGCCATCAGGAATTAATGCTTGTTGTAATATAATAGAAGAATAGTTTGTGCAGCGACTGCTAATCATAAATTTTTCATAAAGTGAAATTAGCTTGAGTTATGTGAACAAATAGACAAACAATTGCTTAAAGTGTCAACTACTGGTACCTTCACCTTAATATACCGTTGAACATTTTACAAAGATACAAAAAAATGTTCAATCATTAATTTTATAAATTTATAATTACTGTTTTCAATAATTTTGTGACTTTTTGAAACAATTACGTATTAGAATATAAAATTTGGTATTTTCAAGTTTTTTTTTCGAGTTTCATAGTATATTACCTCATGTAACATATTCGCAACAGAATATATTTTCATTAAAAAAATTTTGTAGAAGAAAAACAACGTAGCATTGAAAACGAGTAATATTTCACAAAATTACAACAAAAATTTTAAAAATTATAAATTTTATAATTTTACAAGTTTATAATTACCAAGTTTTCAGTAATGTATCCTTCATAAAATTTGTTATTCCTTTACGTTTCAAAAACAATAATAAAAGTTCCTAATTCAAAAATTTGGGACTCAAAATTTGAAATGATGAGATTTGAAAAAATTTGCAATTTGAAATTTCAATAATTTAATAATTTATAATTTCACAGAATAGAGTATGAATTTGAACAATTAATCTATAAAACATAGTAAAATAAAAATGAAATTGTGTGTTAAATAAAAATATGTAATACTAATAGTCTTATATCATATTGGTTTAATTCTTCCATGAAATTGTATTTGACTAACTCTTAGCCCACATGATATTAAATAATTAGATAATTAAAGTAAATTGCCCAATAACGAGTAAGAGAATCAACGTGTTAAGCATATATTCTCATATATAACCGTACAAAGCAGATCATGACATTATACATGGCAATAATCAATGATCAGGCTAATTGAGTGGGATTGATCGCGTCGATGATAGCAGCACGAGGTTGCTGCGTCCTACATTGGACACGCATTAGTATTGGATCGTGATGCATGTCCCTTTAGTCCGCACGTCATTTAGTAAAGTTATTGCAACATCCTCGTTGACGTAGCTTGTTTCGTCATTGTCAATGCTACGTACGGTCTAAATATCTGCTACTAAGCACTTCCATTTCCGGTTTTAGACGATTTTTCCTTTCTTATGTAAGATTCGTTTACATATCGTTATGTTTAATATCCAGATCTTTGGTGACACAAGTGCTGGTGCAAATAAGATAAGGTAAAAATTATAATAAAAATTCTAGAAATATTATAACTGCATTCTGCAAACATTTTGCATACTGTTCATAATATTTTCCTTGCTTATTGCTCAGAAAAATCAATTAACAAATTCAGTAGCAAAATATGAAGAGGTTACACGTCTTTCAAATCTCATATTCATAGACATTTTTAGAATCAAGAAATGGCACTATAATAACCTCTAAGATTGAATGTTACTAATCTTACACAATCTGCTCCTACAATTGCAGAAAATCAGAGATCTAACAAAATGCTAAAACTGTTTTCAAAACATCTGGTGTCAGAAGCAGCATCAGAAAGCCTAAACCGCATTTTCTTTCTCTTTCAACAAGGTATAAACCGTGGTCCGGGACGTATTAAAACATTTAACAGCCTCTAATCGGTAAACTGCCGAAGAATTTGAGAAGGAAGCGGATACAAAGCGTGGAGCAACTCAGGATGACAAAGCGCGTTACACGAGATGTGCGTTAGAATGGAAATGAAAGTTGAGATCCGTTCCATCCACGGAGTATCTATAGTATTTTTCACCGCGAAACAGTGTACAATCAGAAGTAAGACAATCCTGCGTGACGGTAAACGTCTCTGCCGCCAGAGGAAGTTAAACGATTCGAAAAGAAGGAGTAGACAAGCAGTTTTATCGAAGGAAACGGGTAACCGATATCCTCGCATCATGTGCAGTCAATTTGACGATCATGGAAACACGGACTGTTAACTGCCGTTCCTTTTCTTTTCATTCGTTCCTTCGATATCTCGAATTCTTATTCGAATTACCGGATTTCGTAGCTGCCACATCCTGCGGCTCGTGTTCCCTTTTGCATTTACTTCGGTGCTGAACACAGGATGTTAGCTTGGTCGAACATGGAAAGAGGATCTTATTAACGTTCATTGGACGTCTATACAGGCTGTAACATATGAGCGGATACTTCCTTATGGAAAAATAAGTATAAAATACAGAAGAGTATTTTTTCATATTCCACATAGTTCAAATCTGGAGACTTTCTCATTTTCTGCTGGTAGACAATTATACTATTTATTAATAATCGATTTATTTCCATTTTCTGACAAGAGTTTGGGACTGACTTTAAAGTTGTCCCAGTAACATGACGCTGGTCCAAATCTATTTTAACAGTTTGGTCTGGCTTTAAGTTGTCCGGGTTGGTCCACATCTATTTTTCTAACAATGGTTTGGAGGACCTACCTTTAAAACATTTGTCCTGGTGACATAGAATGGACATGCTGACCTATTTTTCTAAGAACAATTTAGTCTGGCTTTAAGTTGTCCCTGTCATATAAAGCTGTCTACATCTATTTCTCTAAAAACAGTTTGGAGGACCAACCTTCAAAATATTTATCCTAGTGACATAGAGCACTAGACCTATTATTCTAACATTAGTTTAAGAGCTTGGTGGGTGTGGATTTAAAACAGTCGACCTGACGATATGAAGCTCCAGACCTATTTTTCTAACAATTATATAGATCTGGCTTTAAGTTGTCCCTGAGATATAAAGCTGGTCCACATCTATTTTTCTAAGAACAATTTGGAGGACCAACCTTCAAAATATTTATCCTGGTGACATAGAGCTCTAGACCTATTCTAACATTAGTTTAAGAGCTTGGTGGGTCTGGATTTAAAACAGTCGACCTGACGATATGAAGCTCCAGACCTATTTTTCTAACAATTACATAGATCTGGCTTTAAGTTGTCCCTGAGATATAAAGCTGGTCCACATCTATTTTTCTAAGAACAATTTGGAGGACCAACCTTCAAAATATTTATCCTGGTGACATAGAGCTCTAGACCTATTCTAACATTAGTTTAAGAGCTTGGTGGGTCTGGATTTAAAACAGTCGACCTGACGATATGAAGCTCCAGACCTATTTTTCTAACAATTACATAGATCTGGCTTTAAGTTGTCCCTGAGATATAAAGCTGGTCCACATCTATTTTTCTAAGAACAATTTGGAGGACCAACCTTCAAAATATTTATCCTGGTGACATAGAGCTCTAGACCTATTCTAACATTAGTTTAAGAGCTTGGTGGGTCTGGATTTAAAACAGTCGACCTGACGATATGAAGCTCCAGACCTATTTTTCTAACAATTATATAGATCTGGCTTTAAGTTGTCCCTGAGATATAAAGCTGGTCCTCATCTATTTTTCTAAGAACAATTTGGAGGATCTTCCTTCAAAACATTTATCCTAGTGACATAGAGCACTAGACCTATTCTAACATTAGTTTAAGAGCTTGGTGGGTCTGGATTTAAAACAGTCGACCTGACGATATGAAGCTCCAGACCTATTTTTCTAACAATTACATAGATCTGGCTTTAAGTTGTCCCTGAGATATAAAGCTGGTCCACATCTATTTTTCTAAGAACAATTTGGAGGACCAACCTTCAAAATATTTATCCTGGTGACATAGAGCACTAGACCTATTCTAACATTAGTTTAAGAGCTTGGTGGGTGTGGATTTAAAACAGTCGACCTGACGATATGAAGCTCCAGACCTATTTTTCTAACAATTACATAGATCTGGCTTTAAGTTGTCCCTGAGATATAAAGCTGGGCCACATCTATTTTTCTAAGAACAATTTGGAGGATCTACCTTCAAAACATTTATCCTAGTGACATAGAGCACTAGACCTATTATTCTAACATTAGTTTAAGAGCTTGGTGGGTCTGGATTTAAAACAGTCGACCTGATGATGTGGATCTGCAGACCTATTTTTCTAACAACAGTTATACGGGTTTAAAACAGTTATCCCTGTGACATGTAGCTGGTCCAGACCTATCCCACGGCATCGTTGCACTCTGTTAGCCTGCAACCCGACGTACTCTGGTGCAGGTCGATTGTCGTGAAGGCCCCGCCAAAGTCGACTCTGCGAGATCCCATGCGTGCACAGGAGGAGGGCACATACACAGTAGCGCAGAGAGATAATGACGCGATATTATGCATAGGATATTCGGCGCACATCCGCGGCCGTATTCTCCGCGTTGATTTATCGTTGTCTTCATTATTAGGAATGCACGTACTCGGCCTGGCCATTATGCGAGGGAGAATCGGTGTAGGAGAGACCTGACGGACGGTCGGTCGGTCCTAGCCCTCGGACTCGGCCACAATACAATGTACGCATATACAAACGGGCCGTATGAGAGGGCACATTGAGACACACCTACGTCAGACCAGATATAGATAGACAATTAGCTACCGTCACCGTCTATAATTCTGTTAGATTAGTAGCCGGTGTGCCGTTGGAATACGTTCCTACGCGTCGAGTCCGCGTCCTTGTTCCTGTTGAGGCCACTGCTACCAGTCGTCGTCGTAGATTGGAATCTTGTCATATATTAGCCTGGTTAATGGCGAATTTCTGTCACGGAAAATTGATACACGGGCCAAAGAAACTGCGATACGTCAAATTTTGCGGGAAACGCTGTAACCTTTTGCTTTGGGAAACATTCGATCTTTGCTTGTTAAAAATAAACAATCGTATTACAAGGCTATAATCCCCTAGTGTGCACGTGTAAAATTAATTTTGCCATCTTTTTCCGCAAAATTCTACGTGGATTTCTGTTACATCAAATGTCTTAGTGTTCAGGGACCTTTCAGCGAAATTTTATATTTTTCATATATTGAAGAAATCCTGTTAAAAAATATAGAATATTAAATTCAATAAGATTTCATAGATGAGTCTGATTATTTGCATAGAAAGAAATTGTTTAGAATCTTGAGAAAATATCTGAAGGGCAACCGTGAGTTCTGCACGTGTGCAAAAATGTGGACTATGCATTTGTAAAGCCGATAGTAGCGTGTGTTGAAACGTAGAATCGCAAGAATTGCATGAAGATTCCATATTGACCGCAAGAATTCTTCCCTTTGAAAGATCGCATTCCGAGGAAAAGGGCACGCGACGAAGCGAAGCGGATCGCGTGGGCAACCCCTCGAAAACGGTTCTCCTTCCGTTTTCCCTTTTGTCCCCAACGGGAACGGGGGTGGAAAGAACGAGTCGAGAGGGAACGATAGGGTGGACAGCGATAAAATATTCAGGGACGCACGGGCGTAATATTTTACGTAGGAAATCGGTCGGTTGATTTTTATAATACTGGTCAAATATAGCCATGGGGAAAGAGAGACGGAAAGTGAGAGAGAAAGAGGAGAAGTCGAGGCAAGTACACCGGGGGCCCTTTCATTCGTGTCCTACCGTCGCATACAAAGGGCCACGGCATAACAAATAGATGTATAAAGGGTCAATAAAGGCTGAGCGTAGGTGGAGAAGAGACCGCCGACGGGGTTGAAGGAGGCTGCACGAGATGGAGGGCCTCCAGAGGCAACGACGGGGAATAAATCTCTGAACTCGCTTTTGCTTTTGGTCCTCGCTGCGGAACGCTAAAAATCAAGGGTTGACGAGGCTGGATTTGTTGAAAAGTGAAAGCAGACCACCCCTTGTTAGGGTTATCGGTCAACGGAGGAACCTCGATCTAAGGGACTTCGATTTTTACCATGTTAGTTTAACCCTTTCCGCAAGTCTCCTTTATACTCTGGACACATTTTAGTAACATATTAATTACACTTCTAACTACATTTGAATTAAATGTCTTAGAATACCATGATCGTTTAATATTTCTTCAAAACAGGATAGTTTATATTCGAAAATTTTGTACTCAAGTAATGTTTTATGAAAGTCAAAAATCATTATAATTCTATTAGCCTTCTTACGTTTCTCCTTGACATAAAAAATTTGACAAAAATACAACGACGCACCTGGTGCGTCATTCAATATTTACTGGAACATTTCAATTAGATCATGTTACTTGAAAATTTTGTACAAAAATACCCCTTGCATCAAGGCCAGTAAACATTATAATTCTATTAAGATTCCTATATTTCCTTCAGGTATCAAAAATTTGACAAAAATACAACGACGCACCTGGTGCGTCATGTAATATTTACTGGAACATTTCAATTACATCATGATACTCGAAAATTTTTTACAAAAATACCATTGCATCAAGGCCAATAAACATTATAATTCTATTGAGCTTCCTACATTTCTCCTGGGTATCAAAAATTTGACAAAAAGGCAATGACGCACCTGTTGCGTCATGCAATTTTTACTGGAACATTTCAGTTAGTTTATGTTACTCGAAAATTTTTTACAAAAATACCCTTGCATCAAGGCCAATAAACATTATAATTCTATTGAGCTTCCTACATTTCCTTTTGGTATCAAAAATTTGACAAAAATACAACAATGCACCTGGTGCGTCATTCAATATTTACTGGAACATTTCAATTACATCATGTTACTCGAAAATTTTTTACAAAAATACCCTTGCATCAAGGCCAATAAACATTATAATTCTATTAAGCTTCCTTTCTCCTTGGTATTAAAAATTTGACAAAAAGGCAACAACGCATATGGTGCGTCATGCAATATTTACTCAAAACCTTTAACTTAGTTTATGTTACTCGAAATTTTTTACAAAAATACCCTTGCATCAAGGCCAATAAACATTATAATTCTATTAAGCTTCCTTTCTCCTTGGTATTAAAAATTTGACAAAAAGGCAACAACGCATATGGTGCGTCATGTAATATTTACTCAAAACCTTTAACTTAGTTTATGTTACTCGAAATTTTTTTATAAAAATACTATTGCATCAAGGTCAATAAGCATTACAAATCCATAAACCTTCTTACATTTCTCCTAAATATCAAAAACTCATCATAAAGCAACGACGCACCTGATGTGTCATCGTTGAGTTACACAAATAATACATCGTACATAAATAATACATGAACATGAAGAATGACTAATAACAAACTTTAGTGATTTTAATGACTACGTTTATTTACACTTATTGATAATTATAACGTTTAACTATATTTATGCATATTAATACATATTAAAAAATTGCAGCATTTGTTATTCTATCTTACATGAACAACTTTTATTACAAATACCTCAAAACCATTGAAACTCAGCTTTTTCAAAAATGAAGCTGCATACGAAAAAATATTATTTTACATTTCTGTCTCATTTTCCGCAATGATTTTTACGGAAGTGACCTCCAGACCGGAAACAGCCTGTACATCTCCCCTTTTGTTTCGTCATCCAATCTTAATGCCAGAACGAAATTCGCATACGTAGATCACCGTTTATGGACCGCCAGAGGTGCTACATTCCAACGTGTCTATAAAGGCCACCATCTCGGGGTCATTTTATGTCCTTTAAAGCGAAGTATTCATATTTCTCGTCCTCGTATTCGTATCGCAAAATTGGTCTTCCGGGGATATCTACCCGGAGTTGAGGGAGAACCTGTCTGTCCGTCCTTTTTTTTCCCGCTTCCTAGCAGTTTACCCCCTCAGTGGCCGTAGAGATTTCCTTCGCATGAAAAAGTCGAAGTCGGTGTGGAAAAGCGATGGATGCCTCTTCCCGTCCAATAAAACTGGCGGGGATGGCACATTGACTCGATAAAAAGGCACTTGGTGGCTATCGCCACCAATGGCCGATGTCACGGGGGAGAAAAATATGCTCTTTGTTGGATTTGCTTGGAAATCTGTCAGGGGCTGATTCTCCGTACAATGATTCCAAAACGATTGCTTTGTAGAAATAGGTGCTCATTTTTTTTGCTGATCTATGTTGCGTGGTCAAACTCTGTAATATTTGAATTATTATTTTTTAATTTCCATATTCTGGAATTCTGCATTTTTCAAATACTCACATGCTGAGATGCTCAAATTCATAAATTCTTAAATTCTCAAATTCTCAAATTCTTCAATTCTCAAATTGTAAAATTCTGGAATTGTGAAATTGTGAAGCTCTCAAATTTTCAAATTCTCAACTTGTGAAATTTTCAAATTCTCAAACACTCAAATACTCAAATTCTTAAATACCCATATGCCCAAATGCTCATATGCTCATATGCTCAAATTCTCAAATTCTTAAATTCTCAAATTGTAAAATTCTGGAATTGTGAAATTGTGAAGCTCTCAAATTTAAAAATTCTCAACTTGTGAAATTTTCAAATTCTCAAACACTCAAATACTCAAATTCTTAAATACCCATATGCCCAAATGCTCATATGCTCATATGCTCAAATTCTCAAATTCTTAAATTCTCAAATTGTAAAATTCTGGAATTGTGAAATTGTAAAGCCCTCAAATTTTAAAATTCATATGCTCATATGCTCATATGCTCATATGCTCATATGCTCATATGCTCATATGCTTATATGCTCATATGCTCAAATTCTCAAATACTCAAATTCTTAAATTCTCAAATTGTAAAATTCTGGAATTGTGAAATTGTGTAGCTCTCAACTTTAAAAATTCTCAACTTGTGAAATTTTCAAATTCTCAAACACTCAAATACTCAAATTCTTAAATACCCATATGACCAAATGCTCATATGCTCATATGCTCAAATTCTCAAATTCTTAAATTCTCAAATTGTAAAATTCTGGAATTGTGAAATTGTAAAGCCCTCAAATTTTAAAATTCATATGCTCATATGCTCATATGCTCATATGCTCATATGCTTATATGCTCATATGCTCATATGCTCAAATTCTCAAATACTCAAATTCTCAAATTCTTAAATTCTCAAATTGTAAAATTCTGGAATTGTGAAATTGTGAAGCTCTCAAATTTTAAAATTCTCAACTTGTGAAATTCTCAAACACTCAAATACTTAAATTCTTAAATACCCATATGCACAAATGCTCATATGCTCATACGCTCATATACTCATATGCTCAAATTCTCAAATTCTCAAATTCTCAAATCGTGAAATTGTAAAGTTCTCAAATTGTTTAATTCTCAATATGTGAAATTCTCAAATTCCCAAATTCCCAAATCCTCAGATTCTCAATTGCACAAATTCACAAATTTGTTGCTAAATCCCAAAATTTCGTAACTTATTTTCTCTCAACTCTCCATCCACTCGCCAATACTTTTAAAACACCCCATCAAAAATCCCCAGTAAACAATGTACTTCTACTCATTAAAAACCATCCAAACATGTACACGATTTAATTTCTATACCAAAACCATACACACACAAGCTCCAGTTTGCTGCCATACATCACGTCCCTCCTTAACCCTTTGCCCTTAATTTCTTTTACCCAACTCTTTAACTTACAAGATAAATAAAGTAGTTCTTAAATGTATTACAACAGTGTATGACAAATTTATTATAACTAATAAATAAATGAAAATATATTGAATCAATCTATTTATCTGAATTATTCAAAAGAACATAAGAGTAAAGGGTTAAAATACACATTATCACCTTCCGTAAATAAAACGAATTCATTAACGTTCAATTTCCCTACAACACCGAAATCTCGTCCGTAACATCTCCCCGTCATAAAAACACTCTTATAAACACGGTATACGGTGGCAATGATCCGTGCAATCGATGTAACATTTATAAACGAGCGAGTCCTGCAGGATAACTGACCGCATATCCTCGAGGCAGCACACAGTGATCTCTCGTCGGAGAACCAAAGGGCAACGTTGTGTTGGGTCCACGTTTCAGTCTCGAACTCCAGCCCAAAATCTCATCGGCCCAAATGGCGCATCAACATCTATTATTAACCGGGTTCAGAATATTAACGATACAGTTACCGTATTCCAGAAGCTAAATTAGCGGAGATTATTACGAGTGGGCTCTCGCGGCGCTATCACTCTCTCTCAATTCCACCTGGTTGGTTTGTCTCTTTCCATAACACGAGTTTCGTTATGTCCCCTTGCAGTCGGGCTCGGTTTGATCCTTGTCTGCAGGACACGAAGGGTACAACAAACATGGTGGCTCTCTTTCCGACGTAGGCGAACGGGCGTGTCGCGTGGAGGAGCGATGTTTTTACCGAAGTCCGTGACGCCATTAATTTTAATATTATTGCATATTGTCGGCGAAATTGGCGGAAAGTGCGCTTGGGTTATCGGCCGACGCGATTTCTACCCCAATCGTATTCATCTTGATTTTTCCTAGCACGTTGCGGAACAACGATATTGATTCCCTCTATAAATATTTTCAGACCATCCGCTGGGAAAAAATGCGCCGTAAATGGCCTCTGTCGAACCGTCTGTTCGCTATTCGAATGAAGATGGATTCGTTGTAATGGGGAAATATTTGAAACAGTTACAGATTTTAACTGTGTATACACGCTGATGCAAAATTGGTGGTACAAAAGTTTCGTGCTAGGATACAAGAATACGCTTCTGAATTTGTGATCCACAGCTTTCTAATTGGACTTTTTCATTTAGCATGTTTTCATTTATTTGCTGCGTCGGTTGCTATATTGAAACGAATAAAGTTGGACTGTCAAATGCAAATTACAATCGAATTATATATTATTATAATTTTAACTTCAATTTGAAGTGTATTAATTTAGCATATTTGAACTGAAAGTCAGACTCATAGATTACGGTTAAGGGTCATCCTTTCGTATTTCTACACTTTTAAATACATTTGCAAATTACAAAATAAACTTTCTCTACCATTGATGTCTTATTAATAACCATTAATGCATATAATTGATATTTATTATACGGGGTCGTCAAGATAAAAGAGGATTGGGGTTATATTGTATGTGACATTTGAATTGAGCGCGCGAGGGGGTCACGTGACGTCCAGAGCCTCGGCCACCCACCATATTAATATTACTCCCATTGTGTCAGTATTAATATTACTCTCATTGGTTCATCATCATGAAAATTTACAGAACTGTATTTTTATTTGCAACTAACTATATTTATTATCAATACGTTCACCAGAATTTATGAACACACAGATTTAAAAATTATTTCTGAATCAATTATTTCTGAATCGAGAGGGGTCACGTGACGTCCAGAGCCTCAGCCACCCACCATATTAATATTACTCCCATTGTGTCAGTATTAATATTACTCTCATTGGTTCATCATCATGAAAATTTACAGAACTGTATTTTCATTTGCAAGTAACTATACTTATTATCAATACGTTCACCAGAATTTATGAACACACAGATTTAAAAATTATTCCTGAATCAATTATTTCTGAATCGAGAGGGGTCACGTGACGTCCAGAGCCTCGGCCACCCACCATATTAATATTACTCTCATTGTATCAGTATTAATATTACTCTCATTGGTTCATCATCATGAAAATTTACAGAACTGTATTTTTATTTGCAACTAACTATATTTATTATCAATACGTTCACCAGAATTTATGAACACACAGATTTAAAAATTATTTCTGAATCGAGAGGTGTCACGTGATGTCCGGGGCCTCTTCGCCACTCAGTATCATATTAATCTCATCCCATTACCTGAAAATTTACAGAACTGTATTTTTATTTGCAAGTAACTACCCTATATTTACTACCAGTATATTCGCTAGAATTTATGAACAAACAAATTAAAAAAATTATTTCTGAATCGAGAGGTGTCACGTGATGTCCAGGGCCTCTTGGCCACTCAGTACCATATTAATCTCATCCCATTACCTGAAAATTTACAGAACTGTATTTTTATTTGCAAGTAACTACCCTATATTTACTACCAGTATATTCGCTAGAATTTATGAACAAACAAATTAAAAAAATTATTTCTGAATCGAGAGGTGTCACGTGATGTCCAGGGCCTCTTGGCCACTCAGTATCATATTAATCTCATCCCATTACCTGAAAATTTACAGAACTGTATTTTTATTTGCAAGTAACTACCCTATATTTACTACCAGTATATTCGCTGGAATTTATGAACAAACAAATTAAAAAAATTATTTCTGAATCAAGAGGGGTGACGTGATGTCCAGGGCCTCTTGGCCACTCAGTATCATATTAATCTCATCCCATTACCTGAAAATTTACAGAACTGTATTTTTATTTGCAAGTAACTGCCCTATATTTACTACCAGTATATTCGCTAGAATTTATGAACAAACAGATTTAAAAAATTATTTCTGAATCGAGAGGGGTGACGTGATGTCCAGGGCCTCTTGGCCAGCCAGTACCATATTAATCTCATCCCATTACCTAAAAATTTGCAGAACTGTATTTTTATTTGCAAGGAACTATATTATCAATACGTTCAGCAGAATTTATGAATACAGATTTAAAAAATAATTTCTGAATCAATGACTGACATTACTCCACGGAGTCCAGCTTAAAATTCGAGAGGCGTTGCCATTTCGCGGCTGATCCCCGGTGTCGTTCAATAATTCAGGAACACATCGCGAACTGGACGAGGCATGTAAGCATAAATGCGAAAGGGATACGTTGCTTGTAGCCGGAGAGATGGAAAATGGGTAGAAAAGGGTTCAAGGGACAAGGAACGAGATAGGGAAGATAGAGAGCCACGGGTTACCTCTTTGGTCAGGCAAAATATTTCTCTGTGTGATACACGTTCAATCTCTCCGGGGATTATCCTCGAACTGGGTAATTTTCCAAAGAGTGCTGCTTTAGGAAACGACGAACAAATTGGACGTTTATTGACATTGCGATGTCCGGTCGATTGAAAAAGTATTGCTCGTTGGTTTTCATGTCGGTTTCTTTTGAAGAATTTACAATGCTTTCGGAATTCTCTTGATTGTCATAATTGTACAGTTGTACGAATCTACGGTCATAGTACTACTGTTATTGTCAAAGATTTACAAAAATGGCTCGATGGTTTCTCTCAAAATGTGAACATTTTTTGGGGAGGGCAGGTGAGGAAAATGTATAGCTATGGTGCATAGTTTGATTAAAGCATTTTTTCCTAAATTTAAATTGTTTAACACCACAAATTCGAAATTCCTCAATTTTCATTCCAGAAATTCCCAGATATTATGTAAATATTAATACTTTCACAACCCCAAATTTGTTAATTTTTAAGTCCTGAAACTTTCTAAATTTCCAATATTCCTAATTCCCACCCTCCAATTCTAACACTTCTAAATATTGAAATTTTCAAGTTCCCAAATCCCCCAAATTTAAAACCTTCCAATTTCCAACAGTTCCAAACATCCAAATTCCCAAATTTTGAATTACAGAAACTCTCAATTATATAAATATCCAAATTTCAGTACTTTCCCATCTTCAAATTATGAAATTTCCAGGTCCTCTAATTTTCAAATTTCTCAAATTTTCTACATTGCCTACATTTTCTAAATTACTTAAATTTCCTAAATTACCTAATTTTCCTAAAGTTTCCAAATGTCCTAAATTTCATAAATTTCCTAAATTGCCTACATTTTCTAAATTGCTTAAATTTCCCAAATTACCTAATTTTCCTAAATTTTCCAAATGTCCTAAATTTCCTAAATTTTCTAAATTGCTTAAATTTCCCAAATTACCTAATTTTCCTAAATTTTCCAAATGCCCTAAATTTCCTAAATTGCCTACATTTTCTAAATTGCTTAAATTTCCCAAATTACCTAATTTTCCTAAATTTTCTAAATTGCTTAAATTTCCTAAATTACCTAATTTTCCTAAATTTTCCAAATGTCCTAAATTTCCTAAATTGCCTACATTTTCTAAATTGCTTAAATTTCCCAAATTACCTAATTTTCCTAAACTTTCCAAATGTCCTAAATTTCCTAAATTGCCTACATTTTCTAAATTGCTTAAATTTCCCAAATTACCTAATTTTCCTAAATTTTCCAAATGCCCTAAATTTCCTAAATTGCCTACATTTTCTAAATTGCTTAAATTTCCCAAATTACCTAATTTTCCTAAACTTTCCAAATGTCCTAAATTTCCTAAATTGCCTACATTTTCTAAATATTCTAAATTGCTTAAATTTCCGAAATTTCCGAAATTTTCTAAGTTTTCAAATTTTCAAATTCTCAAGTTCCCCAAATACCAACACTTCCAAATATCGAAATCCCCAACTTTTGAAATTTCAAAATTCTCAAATCCTCCAATTTTCAAACGTCCTAAATTTCAATTCTTCCAAATATCGAAATCTCTAAATTTGGAAATTTCCAAATTCTTAAATCTCCCAGTTTCCAAACGCCCCAAATTTCAATTCTTTCAAATATCGAAATCCCCAAATTTTGAAATTTTCATGTTCTCAAATTCCCCAAATTCCAACCCTTCCAATTTCCAACACTTCCAAATATCGAAATTTCCAAATTTTGGAAATTTAAAAATTCTCATATTCCCCAATTTACAAATTCCCCAAATTCCAATATTTCCAAATATCGAAATTCCCAAATTTTGAAATTTTGAAATTCTCAAATTCCCCAAATTCCAATATTTCCAAATACCGAAATCCCCAAATTTTGAAATTTTAAAATTCTCAAATTCCCCAAATTCCAATATTTCCAAATACCGAAATCCCCAAATTTGGAAATTTTCAAGTTCTCAAATTCCCCAAATTCCAAACATTCCAATTTCCAACACTTCCAAATATCGAAATCCCCAAATTTTGAAATTTTCAAGTTCTCAAATTCCCCAAATTCCGAACCTTCCAAATTCCAACACTTCCAAATATCGAAATCCCCAAATTTGGAAATTTTCAAGTTCTCAATTTCCCCAAATCCCAACACTTCCAAATATCGAAATTTCCAAATTCTCAAATTCCCCAATTTCCAATACTTCCAAACATCATCTTTCCCCAAATTCAGATTGTTTTCTTAAAAAAGAAAATTAAGAATAATTAACCGGTACACCTCTCCAAACTGCCACCATTTTACCGTCAATGTTCAATTTCTTGTGTGACATGTCTCGATAGCTAGAGCCTGTAAAGTAAACCAAATCTTGCCCGTCTAGGCGAGAGTAAAACGCTTTGCGAGCAGCATCCCCTGATGGCGACTTTGGACCCCTTCGTAGCATCCCTTGCCGGCATACAAATTCAATAAGCGATAATCAATGCCAGCCCAACTGAGCAAAAATCGTTCAAACAGTCAATCAAAAGGCTCCAACCTATATTTTTTCTTCTCTCTATTCCACGGTTCAGTTCCAGTTTTCGCCTCTTTTTCCATCCTATTCTCGTCGTTCTCTGTTTGTCAGGAAGGGTGTCAAAGAACGACAGAACAGTAACACGTTCTTCCAATGAAAAAAAAGAAAAAAGGAAGAAGCAGGTAGATCGTTCGCCTGGTCGGGTTTTAACGCGTGGAACGTTGGAATCAGACACGTCAGGGGTCGTCAGTTCCTCGTATCTGAATCTTCCCTGCTGCATTCGACGTGTAAACAGATTGACATGTGTGTACGCGTGTGTGTGTTGCTACTTCGGATTCCGTTTAACGATTTACATTGAGATTTCGCAAGTTTTTTACTCCTTTTCGTTCCTACCGGTTTTAAAGCAGACGGATTAAACGAATTTGATTGGTACATAGCATCCTTTGAGGTACTTTCGTATGGAAATTGGAAGGAAACGAAATAACCATATTGAAACGGAAATTGCATGGGAGTATGCGATAATTAGACCGCGGATCTTTCTGCATTTATCATACGAAGTCTGCGATGTATAAAGAATTCGTGTAATCTATGGACTGCGGTCTTACAGATTACTGGAATGTGGATGTGTGCCGTGTAATTTGAAACTTGGTCCATTTTTGAAAAAATAAAAGTACTAATACGTAAAGAAATATTAGAATGGTTATAGCTGTGATGCATCTGAAACTAGTAGGTAATAAGAAAATAAAAATATTTTTCTGGATAACGCTGCTTCAATGAAATCCATTTTTAAAGAATTTTATTATTCTTATGTGCAAAAGTAACTTAATAATTTACATGTTTTTTTGTCAGTATACTAAAAGCTATGTATTTTACATGGAAAGTTGATTATTCACTTCAATAGTCAGTGTTGACAATAAAATAAATATTTCGTATAAAATTCGAGTAGGTATTAACAATGCTAGTTAGTATATTTACTACTATTACTATTTCGTACATTTCTTACAGGTCTCGAGCTTATAATTGTATACGTTCTACAATAAAAATCTGATATTTAATTTTGCGAGACAAAGATCACTTTGAGATCACACATTGATAATTATTTCGAATTCCAAGAAATGCTGAGCGTATGAAAATTTTCATTCGCGCAGCATTCTGAGAAATTTCATTTATTAATGAGTGCATTATGAAAGAATTCGTTTATAGTGCGCAAAAATTAACTAAATTTTATAAATATTAAATTGAAAATTAATGTAGAAAATTGTAATATGCAAGGAGAATATACACTTACAGAAAAAGGTAGATAACCTTGAAAATCCTGAGAAAATCACCTGTTCACAGAAATTTTTATACATTGCGTCGAAAATGATTGTGTTTTCGCAACCGAAGGTTACCTGTCCCTATACCTAGATAATGAAAATTATAATATGAAAGATGAAGAAAATTAAAATTTGCAAGAAGAAGACTACAGACTTATACAGAAAGGTAAATTCGATAACCTTGAAAATCATGAGAAAATGACCTGTTCACAAAAATCTTTGCATATCGCAACGCAAATGTGTCTTCAGAAGCAGAGGTGACATTCACTTGCATCACCCTTATACCTAAATAATAAAAATTATAATTTGCAGGAAGGGTATACACTTACACAAGGAGAATCAATAACCTTGAGAAACTGTCCTGTCCCCAAAAACCTTTGCACATCGCAACGCAAATGTGTCCTCAGAACCAGAGGTGACATTCACTTGCAACACCCTGTATACTTAAATAATAAAAACTATAATTTGCAAGAAGAGTATACACTTACACAAGAAGAATCAATAACCTTGAGAAACTGACCTGTCCCCAAAAACCTTTGCATATCTCAACGCAAATGTGTCCTCAGAAGCAGAGGTGACATTCACTTGCATCACCCTTATACCTAAATAATAAAAATTATAATTTGCAGGAAGGATATACACTTACACAAGAAGAATCGATAACCTTGAGAAACTGACCTGTCCCCAAAAACCTTTGCACATCTCAACGCAAATGTGTCCTCAGAAGCAGAGGTGACATTCACTTGCATCACCCTAATACCTAAATAATAAAAATTATAATTTGCTGGAAGAGTATACACTTACACAAGGAGAATCGGTAACCTTGAGAAACTGACCTGTCCCCAAAAACCTTTGCACATCTCAACGCAAATGTGTCTTCAGAAGCAGAGGTGACATTCACTTGCATCCCCCTTATACCTAAATAATAAAAATTATAATTTGCTGGAAGGGTATACACTTACACAAGAAGAATCGATAACCTTGAGAAACTGACCTGTCCTCAAAAACCTTTGCACATCGTAATGCGTTACAATGTACCCTACGATGTGCCCTCAGAAGTAGAGGTGACATTCACATGTGTCACCCTGTATACCTAAATAATGGTATTTATTCAAAATTCCTCGTCAACGAGATTTATCCTGCGGAGGAAAGAACCGCGACACGAATCCAAAGTGTGCGTGCGTCTGAAGACCTCCAGGGGGTCTGCTAATAAAGGGAGACATGCGGGTCGTGCGCAAATTAACCCGGGTAATGAAAACACAATGAAATTATAATAAACCAATTGCCAAGTTGATTCGCAGTCCGGGAAGGAGGCCATTCAATAATAAAACACGTACCTACCTACGGTTCGCGCTTTCGTGGCCCACACCTTTTCCCCGTACGCGTGTGCACGCGTGTCCGTGTGTCATTTTATACACACATGGTGTAGCGACAGGTGTACGTGTGTGTGTCTGCAAGAGAATTAATTTCTCGAGAGCCTTTATGCTCTCTGACTGACCAAACTACGGGTTTCTACGGTTCGTCCACACCTGCAGGACGTTTCTGTACGAGTTTCGTTCTCGGGGAACGCGCGTGTGTGTGCATGTGTGGACACGCACCTATCCACGCACCCACACCTTGAGAAACGGCCGACGATGTGTGGGTACCGTTGCGAAAATACGTTTGACCAAGGGGCGAGCCTTGGAGTACGCAGGTTTCTACCTGGCGGCGGAAGATTATTACAACGAGCGAAATTTCAAAATACACTTATGGCAAGTGTGCACCAAGGGAACCGTATAACACAATGATCAAACACGTGGAGAGAACCATGGACCAGGGTCCCGGTGCACTCGACCGCGACCTCGCCTTACTGCGATGCTATCGTTTCAATTCCATCGAAATGTATTAATATTTTGGATCTTTGTTCCGTTGATTTTACTGATCATTTTTAAAATGGAGGATTGAGGGAATTGTAGGGAGGCTGCGGAGATGACCCATCTTTTCAAATTTACAAATTTTTTAAATCTGAAACTTTCAAATTACTAAATTTTTGAGATTCTGAAAATCTGAGAATTTCGCAAATTCTCAATTTTTCGAATATTCAGGTTTTTTCATTTTTATATCTGTAAACTGCTTCCACAAATTTTGTAATTTTTATCTTTGACAGACTCGAATATTTAAATTCTTAAGTTTGCAAATTTTCTACGTTCCAATACTCTCAAATTTGGAAATTTTCAATTTCTCAAATTCATCAATTTCCAAATTCACCAAATTCTAATATTTCCAAATACCGAAATCCCCAAATTTTGAAATTTTCAAGTTTCTAAATCCCCAAAATTCCAACACTTCCAATTTCCAACAGTTCCAAAAATCGAAACACCAAATTTTGAAATTGTCAAGCTCTCAAATTCCCCACATTCCAATACTTCCAAATATTGAAAACCCCAAATTTTGAAATTTTCAAGTTCTCAAATCCCTCAAATTCCAACACTTAGAAATATCGAAATCTCCAAATTTTCAAATTATCAAATTCTCAAATTCCCCAATTTCCAAACGCACCAAATTCCAATAGTTCCAAATATTGAAATGACCAAATTTTGAAATTTTTAAGTCCAGAAACTCTCAATTATCCAAATATCTAAATTTCAATCCTTTCCATCCTCAAATTTTGAAATTTTCAAGTCCTTAATTTCCCAAATTTCCTAAATTTCCTAAATTTCCTAAGTTTCCTAAATTTCCTAAATTTCCTACATTTACTGAATTTTCCAAATTTCCTAATTTTCCCAAATTTCCCAAATTTTCTGTTTCCTAAATTTCCTTAATTTCCTAAATTTCATATCGTTCCCTATATTTCCTAAATTTCCCCAATATTCTAAATTGCGTAAATTTTCTAAATTTCCTAAATTGCTTAAATTGCTTAAATTTCCTAAATTTCCTACATTTACTGAATTTTCCAAATTTCCTAATTTTCCCAGATTTCCCAAATTTTCTGAGTTTCCCAAATTTCCTGAATTTCCCAAATTTCCTAAGTTCCCTATATTTCGTAAATTTCCCCAATATTCTAAATTGCGTAAATTTTCTAAATTGCCTAAATTGCTTAAATTGCTTAAATTTCCTAAATTTCCTACATTTACTGAATTTTCCAAATTTCCTAATTTTCCCAGATTTCCCAAATTTTCTGAGTTTCCCAAATTTCCTGAATTTCCCAAATTTCCTAAGTTCCCTATATTTCGTAAATTTCCCCAATATTCTAAATTGCGTAAATTTTCTAAATTGCCTAAGTTTCCTAAGTTTCCTAAATTTCCTAAATTTTCTAAGTTTCCTAAATTTCCTAAATTTCCTACATTTACTGAATTTTCCAAATTTCCTAATTTTCGCAAATTTCCCAAATTTTCTGTTTTCTAAATTTCCTTAATTTCCTAAATTTCATATCGTTCCCTATATTTCCTAAATTTCCCCAATATTCTAAATTGCGTAAATTTTCTAAATTTCCTAAATTGCTTAAATTGCTTAAATTTCCTAAATTTCCTACATTTACTGAATTTTCCAAATTTCCTAATTTTCCCAGATTTCCCAAATTTTCTGAGTTTCCCAAATTTCCTGAATTTCCCAAATTTCCTAAGTTCCCTATATTTCGTAAATTTCCCCAATATTCTAAATTGCGTAAATTTTCTAAATTGCCTAAGTTTCCTAAGTTTCCTAAATTTCCTAAATTTTCTAAGTTTCCTAAATTTCCTAAATTTCCTACATTTACTGAATTTTCCAAATTTCCTAATTTTCGCAAATTTCCCAAATTTTCTGTTTTCTAAATTTCCTTAATTTCCTAAATTTCATATCGTTCCCTATATTTCCTAAATTTCCCCAATATTCTAAATTGCGTAAATTTTCTAAATTTCCTAAATTGCTTAAATTGCTTAAATTTCCTAAATTTCCTACATTTACTGAATTTTCCAAATTTCCTAATTTTCCCAGATTTCCCAAATTTTCTGAGTTTCCCAAATTTCCTGAATTTCCCAAATTTCCTAAGTTCCCTATATTTCCTAAATTTCTCGAATATTCTAAATTGCCTAAATTTCCTGAATTTCTTGAATTGCTTGAATTGCTTAAATTGCCTAAATTTTCTAAGTTTCCTAAATTTCCTATATTCCCTAAATTTCCTAAATATTCTAAATTGCTTAAATTTCTCAAATTTCCCAAATTTCCATGTTTCCCAAATTTTCGCAAATTTCCTAAATTTTCCAATATTTCCTAAATTTCCTAAATTTCCGAAATTCCAAATTCCCACCTCCAAAATTGCAACCCCCGCAAAACCCCCAAATTTGAATCCCCAAATTGCTACCCTGCCAGCATCCAAATTCTCAAGTACATAAATCCCTAAATCATACGCTACTCTCCACATTTGAATTGTTCCAAATCGAAGCACCTCGAGTGGTAAACGAATGCGGGATGTAGGCTTCAAATTACTGATGCAGAAATTTTCTCGTCGTGAAAACTTGTTTCCGCGGGTACAACGTTCTGGGGGGTGGGTGTTGCAGAGGGGTGGGTATGTGGGGTGGTGGTGGTGGTTAGGTAGTCGGGGATCTTTGTTGCGGTTGGACGTGGTCAGAGACGAGAGGAAGGCGGTGGAAAAGGAGATATGTTTTCGCAAATGTAGGTGCGGTTCTCAAGCCACCCCTTATGAAATTATTTCGTCCCTCCTCGACGGGGGTGGGGCTGCGTGAAACACAGAGCCGCGAGCTCGTGTTGAGAAAATAGCAGCGCGGCTGTAAGAATTATTAGAAAAATTAATTATTTTCCCAGTCTCTTAATTAATTTTACAATTGCTCCTATGCTTTTCTTGCTTTCTGGGAACTGAAAGGGTTGCCGGGAGGAAGACATAGGAAAGAGTTTCCACGATTGCTCATTTCTTCCGCCTCTACGTTTTTAAACGTTTATGGTTTGAATAACTAACCCGGGGAAATGTATCCTTTTCAAATACGTTCACGTGAGCTACTCTCGGCTGCAATTTTCGCCGGAAAACATATTATCAGTAATTTAATTATTTTCACATTTATGCATTTATATTTTATTCTGACGATTTTGCAATTTTGAAATTTTCAAGTTTACGAATTTTTCGAAATTCTTGTAGTTTCAAATTTTTCAATTCTTATTTATTTTCACATTTATGCATTTATATTTTTATTCTGATGATTTTGAGATTTTGAAATTTTCAAGTTTACGAATTTTTCGAAATTCTTGTAGTTTCAAATTTTTCAATTCTTATTTATTTTCACATTTATGCATTTATATTTTTATTCTGATGATTTTGCAATTTTGAAATTTTCAAGTTTACGAATTTTTCGAAATTCTTGTAGTTTCAAATTTTTGAATTCTTATTTATTTTCATATTTATGCATTTATATTTTTATTCTGATGATTTTGAGATTTTGAAATTTTCAAGTTTACGAATTTTTCGAAATTCTTGTAGTTTCAAATTTTTGAATTCTTATTTATTTTCATATTTATGCATTTATATTTTTATTCTGATGATTTTGAGATTTTGAAATTTTCAAGTTTACGAATTTTTCGAAATTCTTGTAGTTTCAAATTTTTTACATTCGGAAATTTTTTAATTTTTATCTCTGGATATCCAAAGTCTAAAGTTTGCAAATTGATGAACTACAAATCGCTAAATTCTTGTATTCGTAAATCTCCAAATCCCCTAAATTCCTATATTCGTGGATTTACAAATTCGATGATTTACAAATTTTTAACTCTCAAAATTCCTATATCCCCTAATTCTTATGTTCTCAAATTTTTTGATGCTCGAATTCTTACTACCTCAAATTCCTAGATCTCCAAACTAATACCTATACTCATAGTTCCTCAAATCTCAAAATCTTTAAATTTTTAGGTTGCCAAATACCAGGTCCACAAATTCCTAGTACCCCAAATCTCTAAATTTTCGTATTCGTAGATTTCCAAATTCATAAATCCCTAAATTTCTAAATTCCCAAATTCCTAATCCCCAATTTCCTAAGTCTCCAAATTTCTAAATTTCCAATTCCAACATCTCGAAATCCCTAGAACCCCAAATTTCTAAATTCCCAATTCCTAAATCTCCAAATTGCTAAAATTCCAAATTTCTACATTCCCCAATTCCTAAATCCCCAAATTCCTAAACCCCCAAATTCTTAAATTTTCGAATTCCTGAATTCCCAAATCCTTAAACCCCAAATTTTCTAAGTCTCCAAATTTCTAATTTGCAATTCTTAAATCTCCAAATTCCTAGAACCCCAAATCTCTAAATTCCCAATTCCTAAATCTCCAAATTCCTAAATTCCCAATTTCCTAAGTCTCTAAATTTCTAAATTTCCAATTCCTACATCTCGAAATCCCTAGAACCCCAAATTTCTAAATTCCCAATTCCTAAATCTCCAAATTCCTAAAATTCCAAATTTCTACATTCCCCAATTCCTAAATCCCCAAATTCTTAAATTTTCGAATTCCTGAATTCCCAAATCCTTAAACCCCAAATTTTCTAAGTCTCCAAATTTCTAAATTGTCAATTCTTAAATCTCCAAATCACTAGTACCCCAAATTTCTAAATTCCCAAATTCCTAAACCCCGAAATTCCTAAAACCCTAAATTCTTAAACCTCCAATTTTGTAATTCCCTAAATTCCTAAAACCCCAAATTTCTCAATTTCCCAATTCCTAGATCCCTAAATTGCTAAACCCCGAAATTCTTAAATTCCCAAATTCTTAAACCCCCAAATTCCCAAATCCCCAAATTTTCATAATAAAAATAAACTCGCAATTATATCAAAAATTGAATGATAATAAATGAAAATAAATAAACCATATTCCCGCAGTGCAAATATTTTCATTAATTCCATTTCCATCGTTACGAAGAGTGTCGCGCAATGTAACCCGTGGCTAAAATTTTGGCGGAAAATCTTGAAATCCACATTATCAGCAAAGTCGTTCAGTACGTGGGATCAGTTTTTTGCATTTATATGATATTGAAATACGCGTGGCGGGTAACGAGTGCACGGTCAGGCCGGATCATCCCTCGGAAAGTTTTGACTTCCGTTCAAAAGAGAGGAAAAGGATTCTCCGCGAGACAGCGGCCAGTGCATCCTTTCCCCCTTTCTGGATTTTTTGCTGGTCTGGCCACGTCTCAATTATAGAAAGCCTTGCTTCGACTGCCACAGACGAATTCCAATTAGTCGCCGGGTGGCCCATGTCGTGGGGACCTCGTATGGGGTTTCCCGGATTCTGTACGAGTTCCTTTCATGGAGCGACTCGTTCATTTGCCTTTCGTCCATACCTCTTCCTCCTCCTGCTCTTCTGCCTTCCGTCTCTCTCCTTTTTCTCTCTGCTTTGCTTCTCTTTTCGTTGAACCAACCAACGCTCTACCCCGAGGGAACCTTCAATGCTAGACACCTGGATTAGCAGGGCGTCAAAGCCAGCTTCGAAGTTGCTTCAAAGTGAGTGCGAGAACTAAATACGGTTCCATCTCATCGTACAAATACTTTGCTTCTTTTGCTACTTCCCCGCGTACCCTGCTTCTTATCGCTTTTCGAATTTCACTATTCCTTTTTGCTAGTTTCATAACTGTGTTATTGCACGATTATGGTAGGGTCGAAAATTCAATTTTTCAAACCTCTTAAAATACCCCATAAAGCTAGATCTGTTCTCCCTTCTCCATATTTGATAGGTAGCCTAATTAAAGAGAACATTGTAAAAGAGAACAATAGGTAATCTAACAAAGCCCCTTCTGATAATCACAGCATTGAACTTTGCAAAGCTTTGCTAACTCTAGCTAGAGATGATCACGGCCATCAAGGTATAACTCCTTCAGCTCGAATTCAAACGTATCAACATGCTCTAAATTAAAGGTATTAATATATTCCTAACCATTATTAGCAATAGAAGTGTCTATTGCTAATTACAGAAAAATTACAGAAACATATTAATAGAAAGAACATACCTATGAGCGCGTATCTACCCCAAACCCCAATAGCATCAATGGCAGAGCACATAGCGATTACAGTCATCGATACAAGCTTATAACTGAAGTCTGGACCTTATCTATCGTTTATAGGGGATGAGTTTAGGCGGCGTTTCCCGCAGGGGACGATAGTTTCCTGAAACCGTTTCACAGTCGGATAAGTCGACCTTTAATATGCCGTTTGAATCGGAGCTTTATACAACGTTATAGGAGATAGCTGTCGGGTCTGATGTGTTTGCATTTGGGCAAACCAGAGAGAGTATTGGATGCATATGTTAATCAGCAATATGGCGTCCCGGAAGATATTTACCCTGTACCCGTCGCTGAAGACCACCATTCAAACTTGCCTCTCCACGAATACATTCAACAGGGACTGGTGTGTAACAATGTTCATCGTGACGTGCCAGTTCGGTTTTCTGATTCCGTATTTGGTCCTCTGGCATCAAAACTTCATGGTTGTCCTTCTGCACTCGACGCTCTGATAGCTTGTCGCTCCATCAGAACTTGATCATCCGTGCTCCTATCGAGTTTACGGTATTAATGTTTTGATTACTTCGCCATTGCGACGGTGTTTCTGATGGGGATATGGTCAACGGGAGTTTGATACGGGATCGACTTCAATCATTTATCAACTCAAAAATTATATATGATATGTTTTCTTTCACAAAATTAATTTAACATTTTAATTTTATGTGGATCAGGCTTAAATTTTTACGTGAATTTATTATTCCTTTGGCTGTGGAAGATGTATACATATAGAACTGTCTACTCTAACCGTATAAATCCTCATCTTCACACATATTCGCATTCACATATATATTTACATCAATATTAACAACATCAACATCCACATTCATATCCACATCCACATCTATATCCACATTCATATCCACATCTATATCCACATCCACGTCCACATGCACATCCATATCCTCATCCACATCTACATTCTACATCCACATCTACATCTACATCTACATCAACATCTACATCCACATCTTCATGTACATACACGTCTACATCCACATCCATATTCTCATCCATATCTACATCTACATCCAACACAACGTAGGATAAAAAGTACACAGCAGAAATGAATATCACAGCCAAAGAGGCAATATTCATAAATCTCCCCAAATGGTAACACTTAATCACGAGTATCCCGTAATTAACCGGCAACAAATAGAATCAATGACGAAGAAAGACGATTGTCCGCGATAATGCCAATTTCTTTTCTCGAATCAGCCAGTTGGATGACTTTAAATCGAATCCGAATGAGAAATCCATAAGAGAGCATCCTTTGGTGAATTACGAGGTTCCTTCGACTTTGATCGTTCGTGCGTCGAAAGACGCTTTACCTTCTCCTTCCTGAAAGCTTTGCGATCGTTCGGCTCTTTCTGATA
The DNA here is from genome assembly GCA_036983795.1 of Megachile lagopoda. Taxonomy (NCBI): domain Eukaryota; kingdom Metazoa; phylum Arthropoda; class Insecta; order Hymenoptera; family Megachilidae; genus Megachile; species Megachile lagopoda. The sequence goes on from CM072793.1 coordinate 2,660,329, forward strand.
CACGTTCAACGGAGGGATGGGGTCTCCGCTGTCTCCTTCTGATCGACTAACGACGCGGGTAGCTTGAATCGGAAAAGCAAATCTTTGGCGTTCCTCATTCCTCCTCGAAGTAACCCCGATAAATTCGTTCCAAACGACGAAGGATTACCCTGGGCCTTTCAAACCGAGGCAAATGCGTATAGGACGCCAGTCAGGGGATAATCTTTGGCTGCGGAACCGCGAATCCGTTTCCGCTTCCTCGCTGATCTTTCGGATTTAAAGGAAACATACGCAGATTTTGGAGGGAAAGAAATTTTGATCGGTATCAATCGTTCGTTCATTTACTAGTTATTTTTGTCCGACCACTTTCATTTGACAATTTTTAGACGGTGTATAGTGAAATAATTCTTCAAGTTAAGAAAAAAATGCAACCCTTGAAGATATAATAAAACAAAGTATAATTCTTGAAGTTTTACGATAGGTTCACATTCATCATTCAGTTTGATACAATTTGAAATAAATATTTTTTAACTGAATCTATAGTATACACGTGGTGTATAAACATAGTGAAACAGTGGCAATTAATAACAGTAATTTTAAAAGAATTCAATAAACCTTTTAACTAAGAAGATTAAGTTTGATATCTTGCAACGGCAGAAAGCTTCGAGTGCAAAGAGTTAATGCAATAAAAAAAGTGTCTTAAAGTTAATAATTGTATTAATTTTATTGAAAAAAGTTTTCCAAGATACAATGAAAAAATATCTTCCCAATAAAAAAAAATATTTCCCAAAGTATTTCCTATAAATCCTGTGTCCCCGGATAAGAGGACAAATAGTTCACACTCGTTCAAGGGTTTCGGCCACACACTGTCTCTTCCCTGTAGGCGTGTTCTTTCAATAGACTCTCAGGGTCAATCTGCGATTGATATAAAAGAGTTCAGTATCCCTCTCGAATCTCTCGGAAAACTCGCTAAATCACCCGTACCGAGGGTAAACCAGAGATTTGTGCGCTTGTAACCCGAACCCCGATGTATCGCAAACGATTGGGCGGGATAAAAGGGATGCGCTACATCCAGAACCGATTCTTTTTCCGGAAGCTGGTCCTTCTTGACGTGTCATGTGATCTTGTGAAAAGAATGTCCTGAGACGCTTTTGTAGGATAGTAATGAATCAATAAATATAGCAATATTTTTTTATTTATTTAGGCACGACTATAGTGGCTTTCGTGAATGCCATCGTGCGCCACAGTACGGCAAATAACAGTTACACGTAATTTATTTACATGAAGCTTCGTGCAGGTCGAAATATCCAAATTCCCGAATTTTTAAGTCCAGAGACTCTCAATTATCCAAATATCCAAATTTCAATCCTTCCATCCTCAAATTTTGAAATTTTCAATCCTTAATTTCCCAAATTTCCTAAATTTCCTAAATTTCCTGTTTCCTAAATTTACTGAATTTTCCAAATTTCCTCAATTTCGTAAGTTTCCTATATTTCCTATATTTCCTAAATTTCCTAAATTTCCTAAATTGCTTAAATAGCTTAAATTGCCTAAATTTCCTAAATTTCCTACATTTCCTAAGTTTCCTAAATTTTCTAAATTTTCTAAACTTTCTAAATTTTCTAAATTTCCTAAGTTTCCTAAATTTCCTAAATTTCTTAAGTTTACTGAATTTTCCAAATTTCCTAATTTTCCTAAATTTCCCAAGTTTCCTAAATTTACTGAATTTTCCAAATTTCCTCAATTTCGTAAGTTTCCTATATTTCCTATATTTCCTAAATTTCCTAAATTTCCCGAATATTCTAAATTGCGTAAATTTCCTAAATTTCCTGAATTTCCTGAATTTCCAGAATTTCCTGAATTTCCTGAATTGCTTGAATTACTTAAATTGTCTAAATTTTCTAAGTTTCCAAAATTTCCTAAATTTCCTAAATTTTCTAAATTGCTTAAATTTCCTAAATTTCCTAGATTTTCAAAATTTTTCAAATTTCCTAAGTTTCCCAAATTTCCTAAATTTTCCAATATTTCCTAAATTTCCTAAATTTAGTGGCTTTCGTGAATGCCATCGTGCGCCACAGTACGGCAAATAACAGTTACACGTAATTTATTTACATGAAGCTTCGTGCAGGTCGGCCAGACACGAAAGGGACACGAAACATCGCACGAAATCAAAAGGGACAAACTCTTAAAAATTGAAATATCTGATCTCGAAATTTTCTCGAAAACCGAAGAAGCTATCAAAATCCAGAAAACCCTCTACTCGAACCCATTACAGAAACAAATGATCAAGTCTTGCGAAGCAAACTTTATCAACGTATCTCCCCAAAGAGTGATCCAAACAATGAAAATCCAAAACTTGACTTTCAAGATCAAAAGCCGAGACAAACGTTAACCTCTTAGGCACTATAGTGGCTTTCGCGCATATCTCTGTACGACCACTATAGTGGCTTTTGCGAATGTCGTAGATTTAGCGCCACTATGGTTCTACTGGCTCACTCACCGTTTCAATTGAATGATCTTCACATGTTTCGCACTTTTTTTCACCACGTTTAAGAGTAAATCCCACAAAAGTACATTACATGTAAATAAAAGGTAAAGTTTAGGCACCATCTTTGCACCAATACACATTGGAAACATTTGGAAATTTGTGAATTTTCGAAAAGAGTGAATTATCAAAGTTAAAGTATATCATGTTTTTGAGTACAGAGAAGCAGCAGTTCAGCCGTGCCTAAGAGGTTAATTTTCACTAGTTTTAGTAGAAATAGCCTTAACTATTAATAGTTCTAGTGTTGACATACGTTTGATATATATAACACTAAATATGACGTTTGATGTTATTTTCAATCTGAACAATTTTGCTATGACGAAAATTCAATCGTACATCACGTTAAAAGCAACAATGGCAGACAACATGACTGAAAAATTACAATTTGCTTATAAAATGGTACCGAGAGGATTTTCGAGTGGTCGTTTATCCCGGTTATTAGGGTAATTTATTTGAATACTTTTTCAATAAAATGGTGGTCAAATTTTGATGACAGACAGAGAGCAATTCATCTGCTGCAAGTGTGATCATCGAGAATTATGCCCATATAACCCGGCGTGGCGATCAACGTGTTAATTGAATGTACCTAATGAATATTTAATAACGAATACGTAATGAGTATCACTTTCGACGGTGGTGTTTTTACGCTGAAAAATTCGCCGTTGCCACCGAATGATGGCTAATTGAATCAGGGTGGTTTACATATGAACGGTTCATTCCGGCCGTCTGCGACGAGCAATTAATTATTTATCGGTCTGGGGTTATAATGCAGTGATCATTTAACAGCGTTCACGGATTTGCAACAACGTGGCGCACGGCGTGCACGTATGTATGTATAACTGCGCGTGCCATGGCGATGAAATTGGAAATTGGAAGTGTATACACCACGCGGTCGAATGATATAGAAGCCATTTCTCGTGACACCTCGAAATTGGCTTCACGGTATTATTAGTTATTGCCACGCGGCGTACACACAATTTCTGTCGAGTGAGTGCCACCGCTGCAATAGAGACCCTGTATATCGAAGAAACACGACATATGGCACGACTTTTCTTTCGAGGAGGTGCACAATCGTTCTAATATTAATTTTTTTAAATTAATTAACCCCTTAACCTACAATTTTCTGTGCGGTCACATGGCTGTAATGTTAAGACAAATGAAGGTTAAAATGTTAGACACATTTTGCATTCAGCAAATTTTTATTGAGAAGATTATAGTTCGAATTATACCTTGAAATTCGTCTTTAATTATACCTTGATTGTAGCGAAAATACGAGTTTGTTAATTGTTGTGTGCGTCGCGTGTGTGTCACGTGCGTCACGTGTATTGCAAGGCAAGGCGTTAGGACTTAGTTGATTCACTATACACTTTCTTTTTTAAATTATAATTTACAATTTCTTTTTTTGCCAAAATTTTTTGAAATCTTTAATTTTTATTGAAATACAGAATTTATTTTTCAACGTTTGTTTATTTTTAATTTTGAATCATGTTGTGCATGTTATAACTTATTCATCATAAACTTTTGTATATTTTACGATAAATTGTATGGGGCAGTTTATATTAAATATTGCAATTCTTAACAGCGATAATAAATATTTAAAAGAAGTAATATTCCCGATATTTTGCTGTGTGCTTTATTAATTTTGACCAAAAAAGGTGTTAGGAAAATATGGAATGCATGAAAGTACAGTGTTAATTGAACGGGGCTACGGGTGCAGCAGTGTTGATTTTATAGAAAACAAACAGAAACACGACTTATTATAACAGCCGTGTGAAATATTTCAGTATTTGCCCAAGCGGTTATCTACTGTATGCTATCTTAATAAACCATAGTTTCCATGAATCAAAATTTTCACCGAGCAATTCTTAGTAGGGTCAAAAGAAAATAGATGGTAGGTCATGGACGAATGTTAAAATCGAGGAATGGTCACTGTTTAAATAACTGTCGCCTGTATTTCTTGGAATTTATTACAAGATTTAACCAATCTTAATTTTTTTAAATTAAAATTTAACCAATATACAATTTTTTTTAAAATTTGCTACTTTTGTTGCTGCTCTACCTTATGCATTTAGTATACCTTCAGTATGTCAGTACATCGTCAGTATATGTTCAGTGTACCATCACTATACCTTGAGTATACCTTCAGTGAACTTTCATTGTACCTTCAGTATACCTTCAGTATATCAGTACACCAGTATGTCAGTATAACTCCAAAGTCCCTTTACTATATCTTCAGTATATCTTCAACATGTCAATATGACATATGTCCATATACCTTCAGTATGTCAGTATACATTGTAAGTCAGAAACCTGCACTTGCTACACAATGATTACATCCTAATAAAAAGCAAAGTCCCTTTACTATATCTTCAGTATATCTTCAACATGTCAATATGACATATGTCCATATACCTTCAGTATGTCAGTATACATTGTAAGTCAGAGACCTGCACTTGCTACACAATGATTACATCCTAATAAAAAGCAAAGTCCCTTTACTATATCTTCAGTATATCTTCAACATGTCAATATGACATATGTCCATATACCTTCAGTATGTCAGTATACTTTGTAAGTCAGAGACCTGCACCTGCTACACAATGATTACATCCTAATAAAAAGCAAAGTCCCTTTACTATATCTTCAGTATATCTTCAACGTGTCAATATGACATATGTCCATATACCTTCAGTATGTCAGTATACATTGTAAGTCAGAAACCTGCACTTGCTACACAATGATTACATCCTAATAAAAAGCAAAGTCCCTTTACTATATCTTCAGTATATCTTCAACATGTCAATATGACATATGTCCATATACCTTCAGTATGTCAGTATACTTTGTAAGTCAGAGAGCTGCACTTGCTACGCAATGATTACATCTTAATAAAAAAGTACAAAAGTTCACAAAGACATCCCAGTCGAAAGCGTACTTTCGAAATGCTGATTATAATCGAAAACTTGGTGTAAGATCTTGCGGAGGATGTTTTCAGCATCCTTTCCCGACGAACCGTAGGCAAAGGAACAAGCTTGTCGACGCTAAACGGATTACGTCGCGGCGCGGATGTCGCTCGCTCGACGCTGATATTAATTCTCTCGAATGCATCCGTGCCGGGCGCTGATTGATTCCAAAGTTCTCGCAAGAAACTGCCTCGTGTCGAGCGTTAATACGCTGTGAGTTACGTACACGTTCAACCCCCTAGTTACGTGGTTTAACGCAATAATTCGTAGCTGGTGGTGTTGGGTAGAGGTCTCACGGCAACACCACGAAAATACTTCTCATTTTCACGCGACCAAAGCCGGAGAGAAGAGAGGAACAACGCTAGAAATCTGCCGGCAGCGTTGACATAGAAGACTGCTCGACGAAAGCTGGGACGTAAAGATTCGTTAGCGTCTAATTCTCAGCCGCAGGCGGAAATGAACTTTAGGAAAGTGAGCCACCATCGTTGCCCTGGGAACACCGTGATAAAATATATTTTGATCTGAATAATGGCGCGACGTACCTTCGAGGGAGATTGTAATTGAACGGTTCAACGGATTAAACCGCGTTTTAATCCTTTATTTTTATTCATGTTTTCAGTGGTGGATAAACGCTGCTTAAAAATTTTTTGCCCTTCAAATTTTTTAAAAGGAAACGAAAAATAATTAAAAAAGAGGACTCGTTATATTAAATTTTATCGAAATTGCGTGGAAAATGGGGGGTGCTTATACGCCACCCGCCATCTTGGAGGACACTAGTCTTCACAATTTCATTCTTGTGAAGTATATGGTAATTCTACATATTGACATTTTCTTGTTGAAAAATTTGCTGAATTTCTTTAAAGTTATTTTTCTGTTATTAATTGTCTACTTCTCTATACATCACATATGTGTACATCACATGTGTATACATCACGTATGTATACATCACATGTGTATACATCACGTATGAATACATCACATATGTATACATCACATACGTATACATCACATGTGTATACATCACATGTGTAACGTTATAGATTTGGTTTAGGAATACTTATCTGAGATTGTATTAAAAGTGGTATACATTTCCAGGGTTAAAACCTAAAATAATCAATATGACTCATAATTGATTAGGTTAGATTATAGGTACAAGTAATATTCGTTATGGGTATAGGTTAGGTGTAGATATACAATCATAACTGAAATGAGTCATAATTGTAAAACCTAAGCGATTTAAAATATCGATATTCTGCAAGTTCACCCGTGAAGATTTATTTCCCAGAAATATGAAAAGCGTCAAAGGGAAGTATTCTTCCGTTTTCACGACGAATGACAGTAGACGACAAAGGATGATCGCATAAGACCAATACTCTTGGTATTACGCTGTTCGAAGAGCAAGGGATGAAAACCCTTAAAGGTTGGCCTCTGTGTCTTTGTTTCTGACCTCGTCCTTTATAAGAATTTGATCCCTTGGACGGATTATACGTATCGTGGGTGATAGGTCCTTGCTAAAGTTTTGTCCGAGTTCGCCATGGCCGACTCACGATACGGAACGTATACATTTTTTCCGGTGGCTTATCTTCCGGCAAACGCGACGTATAAACATCAATTCAATGTATGAAATCTGTCAAAATGAATTTCGCTTGGGAGTTGCCGGTGACCGTCATTTTTCTTCTCCCGGTGAATATGATCTTGATGTGAAATATCGTTGTATTATTGCTTGGACGCGACCTGGTCACGTATCCGGGTTAGATGGAGTATCAAGTCTTATCTCTTATGAATGTTCCTTACTTGTCAATTTTGATTACATTAATTAATGCGAATGCGCGGTTAATTTTGTAGAGAGTGTACACTATTTCGTTGTTCATGAGGGATTTTTTGATACTTTTGATTTTGACGCTTGACTTTCTTTTTTGGTTGGTTTTTGTCTAATCTTTTTATTTTTAGAGGTTTTTTTGTATTGTCATATTTCCAAATTTCAAATTAGCAAGTTTTAAATATACAAACTTGACATTTTCATGTTTCGAATTTCTAAATTTCCAAATTCCAAATTTCCAAGTTCTGATTTTCCACGTTCCAATTTTCTAAGTTCCAAATTTCCAAGTTTCCAATTCCAAATTTCGAAGGTTCTAATTTCCTAAATTTCCAAATTTCCAAATTCCACATTTCCAAATTTCCAAGTTCCAATTTTTCAAGTTCTGATTTTCCACGTTCCAATTTTCCAAGTTCCAAATTTTCATGTTTCCAATTCCAAATTTCCAAGGTTCTAATTTCCTAAATTTCCAATTTCCAAATTCCAAATTTCCAAGTTCCAAATTTCCAAGTTCTAATTTTCCAAGTTCCAATTTTCCAAGTTCTGATTTTCCACGTTCCAATTTTCCAAGTTCCAAATTTCCAAGTTTCCAATTCCAAATTTCGAAGGTTCTAATTTCCTAATTTTCCAAGTTCCAATTTTCCAAGTTCTAATTTTCCAAGTTCCAATTTTCCAAGATCTTATTTTCCACGTTCCAATTTTCCAAGTTCCAAATTTCCAAGTTTCCAATTCCAAATTTCGAAGGTTCTAATTTCCTAAATTTCCAAATTTCCAAATTTCCAAATTTCCAAATTTCCAAATTTCCAAATTTCCAAATTCCACATTTCCAAATTTCCAAGTTCCAATTTTTCAAGTTCTGATTTTCCACGTTCCAATTTTCCAAGTTCCAAATTTCCAAGTTTCCAATTCCAAATTTCGAAGGTTCTAATTTCCTAAATTTCCAAATTCCAAATTTCCAAGTTTCCAATTCCAAATTTCGAAGGTTCTAATTTCCTAAATTTCCAAATTCCACATTTCCAAATTTCCAAGTTCTAATTTTCCAAGTTCCAATTTTCCAAGTTCTGATTTTCCACGTTCCAATTTTCCAAGTTCCAAATTTCCAAGTTTCCAATTCCAAGTTTCGAAGGTTCTAATTTCCTAAATTTCCAAATTTCCAAATTTCCAAGTTCTAATTTTCCAAGTTCCAATTTTCCAAGTTCTAATTTTCCACGTTCCAATTTTCCAAGTTCCAAATTTCCAAGTTTCCAATTCCAAATCTCCAAGTACAAAAATGATATAATTCCTACCTTGACTTTCTAGAAAATTTAGACATTTGCAAATTTGCAAATTGTAAACTTTTACATACACAGAGCTTCAATTTTCAAATATTTTTTAAGTCAATTTTCAAAATCAAGTTTGAGAAATTCATAGTTCCTACATACAGAGTTTCGATTTTCAAATATTTCTGAAGTTACGATTTTCAAGATTCAAAGTGATTTGAAGATTCAAAGTTTTCAACTTTCCAAATCTCATTTAAAAAATGTTTATATTTACAAATTCCTAATTCTTTTATTGTATTTAGAGCTTCAATTTGCAAATATTCCTAGAGCCACTATTTTCCAAATTTCAAAATTCCCAATTTACAAATTCTCAAATTTGCAAATTACAAAATTCCCAAATTTGCAAATTACAAATTTCCAATATTCTCAAAGGTACTAAATTTTACAAATGTGAAATTTTGCAACTATTAAAAGTGTAGGGAAAAATATGCTGAAGTAATAAAAAAAATTACTGAAAGAAAATGATTAATGTTCCAAAGGTGATCTTTCAAAGAAAAAATTATTCATTTTCAAAAAATTAACTTTCAAGAAGAAATGATTCTAATTCCTACCTTTCGTATAATTTTCTTGAATTTAATTTATGAATTTCACATTTAAATTCGGTATCTGAACCATCGTGCCTCCAAAGTTTTTTTTATAAGAGTTACTAAAAATATAAATGTTCAATAAAGCCGTAAAGCAATCCACACGTCCGGTCCAATCAGATACAAGAATGAAATTTATAAAAGAAACTCGATCTAAGATTATCGGGACTTTAACGATAAAATCGTATTAGAACGGTAGCTCTAATTGATTTTATTGATACGTTAATTGTCTGGCGATTGTAAAACGCGTATTACGACGCAGAATGATATGTGTATATAAGGTTTTACCTATTGCTTCATTGTGCTATATGTATAGAGAACAACTGTTAACTTGTGTTTTATCGAATTTATTTTTGTAGTGATTAATCGATATTTCGAAACCGGTGGTTTCTGATTTCTTTAATTTTGTAACAAGTTTAAGAAGAATTTGTTACATTTCAAGTTTGGAAATATTCAGGATTTCAAATTTAACACTTGAAAATTTCAGAATTCAGGAATATGGAAATATGGAAATTTGGAACTTGAAAATTTGGAATTTGGAAATTTGGAAATTTGAAAAGTTAGAACCTTTTCAACTTGGAATTGGAAACTTGACAATTTGGTACTTGGAGATTTGGAAATGTGGAATTTGGAATTTGGAAATTTAGAAATTTAGAAATTTAGATTTTTAGAAATTTGGAAATTTGCAAATTTGCGATTTGGAACTGGAAACTTAAAAATTTGGTACTTGAAAATTTGAAAATGTGGAATTTGAATATTTGGAAATTTGGAAATTTGGAACTTGAAAGTTTGGAACTTGGAAAATTGGAACTTGGAAAATTGGAAATTTAGATATTTGGAATTTGGAATTTGGAAATTTAGAAATGTTGATTTTTAGAAATTTGCAAATTTGCAAATTTGCAATTTGGAACTGGAAACTTAAAAATTTGGTACTTGGAGATTTGGAAATGTGGAATTTGAATATTTTGAAATTTGAAAATTTGGAAATTTGGAACTTGGAAGTTTGGAACTTGGAAGTTTGGAACTTGAAAGTTTGGAACTTGGAAAATTGGAACTTGGAAAATTGGAAATTTAGATGTTTGGAATTTGGAATTTGGAAATTTAGAAATGTTGATTTTTAGAAATTTGGAAATTTGCAAATTTGCAATTTGGAACTGGAAACTTAAAAATTTGGTACTTGGAGATTTGGAAATGTGGAATTTGAATATTTGGAAATTTGGAAATTTGGAAATTTGGAAATTTGGAAATTTGGAACTTGGAAGTTTGGAACTTGGAAAATTGGAACTTGGAAGTTTGAGAACTTGGAAAATTGGAAATTTAGAAATTTGGAAATTTGCAAATTTGTAATTTGGAACTGGAAACTTAAAAATTTGGTACTTGGAGATTTGGAAATGTGGAATTTGGAAATTTGAAAATTTGAAAATTTGGAAATTTGGTAATTTGGAAATTTGGAACTTGGAAAATTGGAACTTGGATGTTTGGAACTTGGAAAATTGGAATTTGGAATTTGGAAATTTAGAAATGTAGATTTTTAGAAATTTAGAAATTTGGAAATTTGCAAATTTGGAACTGGAAACTTAAAAATTTGGTACTTGGAGATTTGGAAATGTGGAATTTGAATATTTGGAAATTTGAAAATTTGGAAAGTTGGAAATTTGGAAATTTAGAAATTTGGAATTTGGAATTTGGAAATTTAGAAATGTAGATTTTTAGAAATTTGGAAATTTCCAAATTTGCAATTTGGAACTGGAAACTTAAAAATTTAGTACTTGGAGATTTGGAAATGTAGAATTTGAATATTTGGAAATTTGAAAATTTGGAAAGTTGGAAATTTGGAAATTTAGAAATTTGGAATTTGGAATTTGGAAATTTAGAAATGTAGATTTTTAGAAATTTGGAAATTTCCAAATTTGCAATTTGGAACTGGAAACTTAAAAATTTAGTACTTGAAGATTTGAAAATGTGGAATTTGAATATTTGGAAATTTGAAAATTTGGAAATTTGGAAATTTGGAAATTTGGAAATTTGGAAATTTGGAACTTGGAAGTTTGGAACTTGGAAAATTGGAACTTGTAAAATTGGAAATTTAGAAATTTAGAAATTTGGAATTTGGAATTTGAAATTTGGAATTTGGAAATTTAGAAATTTAGAAATTTGCAAATTTGCAAATTTGTAATTTGGAACTGGAAACTTAAAAATTTGGTACTTGGAGATATGGAAATGTAGAATTTGAATATTTGGAAATTTGAAAATTTGGAAATTTGGAAATTTGGAAATTTGAAAATTTGCAAATTTGGAAAATTGGAAATTTGAAAAATTGGTAATTCGGAACATAGAAATGTAAAGTTTGTAAATTTAGAAACTAGGTACTTGCAAATTCAAAGCATTTCAATTAGAAAAATTCTAAATTTTCTAAAAATCTCTCAGGCTAGTAAGAAAGTAGTACCGTTTCGAAAAATAATGGGTTATGTCATATCCCGTCGCATAGTCCTCCGGATTAATCATTCGAGCCGTGACTTTCGCGAGCATCCGTCACGATTTCGATTGCGGAAACGAATTTTTTTTCCCCCGATGTTACTCGAGGATCATGAACCGCGGAAGAGTGACGACCGCATCGAAACGTTTCGAAACTCAGACGGCCGGCCATTAGTCAGACACACGGGCCACCAATTAAATGTAAATGTTTGTTTATGTGTTTGTCGGGATTCGTGGACGTTTATCGATGCCCTGACATTAGCCCTCCGCGATTGACGTGTACACCCGCGAATACTGGCAACGGAATTAAGGGGAGAAGTTTGCACCGTTTTAAATTCATGGTATAGATCATCATTCTGAAATATGTGCAGTCTTTTCACATTCGTTAAAGGTGAACCTCCAATATTTTTTCTCGTCCTCTAAAAAATCTATAGATTTCCATTTTTTTACGTGGGACAATTTTATTTAGTCACTTTTTAATTTGTACACTTGCTTTTTTAAGACAAGCTTATTTTTATGTAAGTAGTGGATATTAATCTTGATAGTATCGCATAAATAAAAATCGAGTACATGTTACTTGAGCAACCATCTTGTTTTCCAGTAAACTACAAAACTCTACTTTACTATTTTACTGTGTATTGTTATTGTAAACAAATTCTCTTTCATATTATTATTTTGAGGAAAATTCTACTTTTACATTATTTTAGACAAATTCTATTTTTATATTATTTTATCTTACATCACTATTTTAAAGAAATTCTATTTTTATAATATTTAAGAAGAATTCCATTTTTGTATCATTATTTTACCCTACATTATCTCAATCAAGTTCTTTTATGTATAATATTATTTTTTAAAAATTCTGCTTTTATATTATTTTACCTTACATTATTATTTTAAAGAAATTCTATTTTTATATTATTTAAGAAGAATTCCATTTTTGTATCATTATTTTACCCTACAGTATCTCAATCAAATTCTTTCTTGTATAATATTATTTATGAAAAATTCTGCTTTTATATTATTTTACCTTACATTATTATTTTAAAGAAATTCTATTTTTATAATATTTAAGAAGAATTCAATTTTTGTATTATTATTTTACCCTACAGTATCTCAATCAAATTCTTTTATGTATAATATTATTTTTTAAAAATTCTGCTTTTATATTATTTTACCTTATATTATTATTTTAAAGAAATTCGATTTTTATAATATTTAAGAAGAATGCAATTTTTGTATTATTATTTTACCCTACAGTATCTCAATCAAGTTCTTTTATGTATAATATTATTTTTTAAAAATTCTGCTTTTATATTATTTTACCTTATATTATTATTTTAAAGAAATTCGATTTTTATAATATTTAAGAAGAATGCAATTTTTGTATTATTATTTTACCCTACAGTATCTCAATCAAATTCTTTTATGTATAATATTATTTTTTAAAAATTCTGCTTTTATATTATTTTACCTTATATTATTATTTTAAAGAAATTCTATTTTTATAATATTTAAGAAGAATTCAATTTTTGTATTATTATTTTACCCTACAGTATCTCAATCAAATTCTTTTATGTATAATATTATTTTTTAAAAATTCTGCTTTTATATTATTTTACCTTACATTATTATTTTAAAGAAATTCTATTTTTATAATATTTAAAAAGAATTCCATTTTTGTATCATTATTTTACCCTACAGTATCTCAATCAAATTCTTTTATGTATAATATTATTTTTTAAAAATTCTGCTTTTATATTATTTTACCTTACATCACTATTTTAAAGAAATTCTATTTTTATAATATTTAAGAAGAATTCAATTTTTGTATTATTATTTTACCCTACATTATCTCAATCAAGTTCTTTCTTGTATAATATTATTTATGAAAAATTCTGCTTTTATATTATTTTACCTTACATTATTATTTTAAAGAAATTCGATTTTTATAATATTTAAGAAGAATGCAATTTTTGTATTATTATTTTACCCTACAGTATCTCAATCAAGTTCTTTTATGTATAATATTATTTTTTAAAAATTCTGCTTTTATATTATTTTACCTTATATTATTATTTTAAAGAAATTCTATTTTTATAATATTTAAGAAGAATTCAATTTTTGTATTATTATTTTACCCTACAGTATCTCAATCAAGTTCTTTTATGTATAATATTATTTATGAAAAATTCTGCTTTTATATTATTTTACCTTATATTATTATTTTAAAGAAATTCTATTTTTATATTATTTAAGAAAAATTCTATTTTAATTACATTACAATTTTACATAACATTATTAATTAAAAGAAATTCCTTATAATATCACTATAAGCCTATCTTATGAATTAGTTACCAATTGTAATCTTCTCCAAATGAATCAGGTTCCACTTAATTGCTCATTAATTGCAGCAGAAGGTTCCGTTACATAAATTGCCAGATTCAGGATCAAAAGATCAATGCACGTGGGTTACGATTAAGTTCCACCAGGCGAAATAATTGGTGGATCGAAATAGGTCGAGATCAACGGGCTATGTGGTCAAGCATCGGAAGGTAATTAGATCAAGGACCAATAAGACGGGCTGCGATTTATGTAGTGTTAAACTCATGATCCAACTACATAGGCTGACCCTAGGAGACCAGGATCTTTACTTAATTGGAAAGCCACCGAGTTTCCGAACAGTTTAACTGACCTTTGCTGCCTATCCGGTCATCCTAATGTTTAGGAAACCTTCCTCGAATATTGCTTCACTGCCTTCACTGTCCCCGCTAATTATTTTCGTCAAGAATAGCCTTAAATTAAATTACATATTAAAAGAAATATACGTAGAAATATGTAAAAATATTGCAAGATGTACATAAATGTGTGCAGTTATTGGCGTATCATTTGTGGCTTTCATTTATCAAGCAGCCATTCAGTTCAGTGAAAGAACTAAAAATGGATATTAGTAGCTCAAGTTATGAAGAAAAATTGTTGTTAAATATATAAGAGATTAAGATTAAGACGTTAAATATATAAAAAATTAAAGAACCTTGAATTATACTAACATTATTATTCTGCTGCAATGTTTACAATAAATACTTGAATTTAAGTAAAATATATTACAGTCATTTTCTTCAGCAATTAATTTGTATTTTTGACAGTTATGCATGTGTAATATGTTCAAAAATTGCCCTTTTTTAAAGTATACATATGCATGTAAAATTGTTGCAGTAATATGCATATATGTGTGTATATACATGTGTGTAATAATACGTATGTGTATACATGTGTGTAACAGTATGTATGTGTACACATGAATGTAATAATACGTATGTGTATACATGTGTGTAACAGTATGTATGTGTACACATGAATGTAACAATACGTATGTGTATACCTGTATGTAATAATACGTATGTGTCTATATGTATGTAATAATACGTATGTGTCTACATGTATGTAGTAATATGTATGTGTCTACATGTATGTAATGATACGTATATATATACATGTGTGACAGTACGTATGTGTACACATGAATGTAACAATACGTATATGTACACATGCATGTAATAATACGTATGTGTACACATATGTGTAGTAATACTTATGTATACGTGTATGTATGTATTTATACATACGCCATTACAACATCGTTAATTTTTGCAACAAGTAGCTTGATGATTCGCAATTACATATAAGAATTTATTACGTACGAGAATTTTTCCGAATATAGTAATTCGTGATCAGGTGGTCGGACGCCTGGATGCCTTTCTCCCCTATAAATCTCCGCAGCACGCGATGATCGAAAAATATTACTAGAATATATCAGAGACGTCGGCACTCCCGGTACCCTTTCCTTCTCTTCAGCACCCCCTTCTTATTCTTCGGTATCGCTTTCGTGTTCCCCTTTAGACCGATATTCCCGCGTGTTAGATTGAGAAAAAGGTATATAGGAAGCTCGGAGGTGTGCTCAGAACGACGTCTATATCCCTAGACAGTGATATGTGACCCGGGCAATATCAATAATTTTCGCATTTTTCTACCGTGCTTATTTTCTTCCCAAGTGACGTACCCTAATGTAGTGTCAGACTCGGCTGCGAATTCTGCTACTGTTGCGTTCCCTGTCTTTTTAAGTTTTCTTTTTACGGAAGTGAGACATTCAACTTGTACGGTAATGTACCTTCAATATTTCTAGCTTTGTTATCTAATTTAGATGTATTTTCTGTAAATTTCGTTGGTCATTATTGAAATTGAATATTTACGAAATAAGTGATTAAAGATTTGCAATTTTATAATTGAGACATGATTGGTAACTTAGACATGAGATATGATCGATAAATCTGATATAAAAGAGATATAATTTTGTAAATTTACATATATGTAGTTCAATAGTTGTTACATAATAAAAAGTTATCTTAATAAAAGCCTTAATTTACAATGTTCAAAACGTACCTGTAATAGTATACGCTATAATTAATATTATGAGATAGTATGAAGAACCTTGCAGAACACATTGCATTAAAAGTGTAACGATCGATATGTCGTAAGAAAAAATGAGTCTCTGGGTAATGGTTCACCAAACGATCAAGCCACCCTCCCTATCGTTTAAAGGATCGTTCGATTAAGCGTACAACACATTCTGATACAACCTCTGGGATACTCTATCCTGCGGCTAAAATTGGACCCACAGAATTGCAGGGTTTCTCATCAACTCTCGTCCAATGTTCCAATTCAGTGTCAAACGTAGTATAACAATTAATAGCTTCATCTTTATTCACTTATTAAGTTTGACACTTTGAACGCTCACATTAAGTTTGTAAAAAGTTCTAATTAATCGTGATTTTATTATTAACAAAGTTGGCTGGTTGACAATATTTGATTATTTTTACTAACTATATTTTAGAGTATTTACTAATATTGTTTATCAGTGGATAACTAGAAGTGTTCATCACAAATGAGTAAATTTGTATGGAATTTGTTTGATTATTAATTATAATAGTATAATGGTGAATTAATCAAATGGTGAAATGGTGAAATACTGAAATAAGAAATGTTGAAGCATCGGCATATTGAAATTATCGAAGTTATCGAAATTATCGAAATTATCGAAATTATCGAAATTATCGAAATTATCGAAATATCGAACTATCGAAATATCGAACTATCGAAATATCGAACTATCGATATATCGAACTATCGAAATATCGGAACATCGAAATATCGAAATTATCGAAATTATCGAAATTATCGAAATTATCAAAATGATCGAAATTATCGAAATATCGGAACATCGAATATCGAAATTATCGAAATTATCGAAATTATCGAAATTATCGATATTATCGAAATTATCGAAATTATCGAAATTATCGAAATTATCGATATTATCGAAATTATCGAAATATCGAACTATCGAAGTGTCGAAATTATCGAAATATCGAACTATCGAAATATCGAACTATCGAAATATCGAACTATCGATATATCGAACTATCGAAATATCGGAACATCGAAATATCGAAATTATCGAAATTATCGAAATTATCGAAATTATCAAAATGACCGAAATTATCGAAATATCGGAACATCGAATATCGAAATTATCGAAATTATCGAAATTATCGATATTATCGAAATTATCGAAATATCGAACTATCGAAATATCGAACTATCGATATATCGAACTATCGAAATATCGGAACATCGAAATTATCGAAATTATCGAAATTATCGAAATTATCGAAATTATCGAAATTATCGAAATTATCGAAATTATCGAAATTATCGAAATTATCGAAATTATCGAAATTATCGAAATATCGAACTATCGAAATAACGAAGTGTCGAAATTATCGAAATTATCGAAATATCGAAATATCGGACTATCGAAATATCGAAATTATCGAAATTATCGAAATTATTGAAATAATGCAATATCGAAATATTAAAATATCGAATAATAGAAATATCGAACTATCGAAACTGTAAATTAATCAAAAACAGAAATAATGAAAAGTGGAAGAATAAAATAGTGCAACAGTAAACTAATGAAATAGCAAAGCACTAAAACAGAGAAATAGCGAAATAGCAAAATGAAAAAATAGCAAAGTAGAAAAACAGTAACCCACTAAATTAGCAGAAAGAAATAAAATACCATGACACTAGAATGCCAAAACTTATATACAGAATGTTAATTCAAATTTGTAAGGGTTTGGAATAATTTCGTCGAAGGTGTGTTCTTGGTGTGACAATAATCTTTTTCTAACGAAGCGGCTGTACTACCTTCGGAACATCCCCTTATCACGCGATGTCCAATTCTTCGAGCAGCATAAATGACCATGCAATACATTTCACGAACGACATGCGATTGCAGAGCAGCATCCGAAGATCGTTCCGTTTAGCCTGGTGCTGTTAATGAGGTAGAATAATAGTTCGATACCAATTAGCGAGAAACTGCTGTGTGTAGCTTGTGGTCCGACCATAAAAAGAAACTGCCGTAGGTAAGTAGGTATGCCTCCTAGCATTAACTACCCCCATGGCCAGTATGGTATAGCAGGACCATGTCGACCACCGTTAATTGAACGCACCACTCGTAACGACCCTTCCACGTCCTGCAACATCCCCCTTCTTCTCTTTTCTTCCGTCATACTATTTTATCTTTCTTTCTTTCCCCGATAACTGTTCTCGTACCGTCCTCGGCCAACGTCGTCGTCTTCAAATCTATACCACTTACTTTTATGGTTTCTAAGCCTAGTGGAGTGTACACCACCCGTTCAGCCCCCTTTCCACGGGGAATAAAATTCCATGGACCCCACGGGAGAAAGAAAAGGACCTCGGCCAATTTAGTCCACGCATCGTTTTCTGCTGTTCTTAACGGTGTGTCTTCGTTTACTTTTCTTTCCATCTGCGAGGTTACGATCGGTTCTTTCTACGTTGGACACTGTTTCTTCGGAAGTTTTTGTTATTTTCATTATTTCACGAGTTAAACCTTGAAAGTGGTGTGATCGGAAAATATTTAAAATTGGCAGGGCTAAAAATTTGGTTGTGAATTTTTGCAGACTGGTGTTAATTTTGTTTTGTATCAAAAAATGATACTAAGATTCGAATATTCGATTGATTACTAATTGACTATTAAGTTCGTAATTAAATTAAAATTCGTAAGCAACTATATTGTAATTATTAATTGCATGGTTTTGTAAATGAAAATTACAGATTAATTAATTAATGTTAAATTGTAATAATTTCTTATTCGAGTCTGTGAAATTAAACATTAACAGATGCTTTTAATCGAGAGCTTTTTTAATTAATGATTAATTTTCAATCGTTATAGAAAATTCAAATGATTTTAATCGCTTGGACATTTTATGATTTCTGAAGTTAACTTTTCTGTGGATAATCGAATTTTACGTTAAATCTGCATATTCAAGCGTATTTTTTTTTGACTGAAAAGATAATTAGAAATTGAATACGAAAGGAAAGATTGTGGTTTGAAATTACAAATTTAAATGAAATTGATCGTCATGGATTAATTTTATGAATCACGATAGAAATAAAATTCGACGTATAATTGAAGTTGAAAATCGTGATATTTGATTAAAATTTTCAATTAAATGATAAACCTTCATTTCTTCTCGAATTTAGGAGAGAAATAAAAAAAGAAATTGAAATTACATAATTGATTTGAAATTAACGATAGAATTACTATAAAACGAAGTTAAAGTAGTTATTAATAATAGTAGCAAAATTAATATTAAATAAAATTAAACTTATAAGAAATTATAATAGTCATTAAAGTATTACATGAAATTAAAGTAGTAATTAATCATAGTAATAAATAAATTACTATTAAATTAAATTAAATTAGTAATTAACCACCGTAGTAAACAAACCACTGTTAAATTAAATTAGTAATTAATCACAGTAGTAATTAAACTGCTATCAAATTAAATTAAATTAGTAATTAAATATAATAGTGATTACACTACTATCAAATAAAATTAAGTTAGTAATTAATCATAGTAGTAATTGAACTGCTATCAAATTAAATTAAATTAGTAATTAAATATAATAGTGATTACACTACTATCAAATTAAATTAAATTAGTAATTAATCATAGTAGTAATTAAACCACTGTTAAATTAAATTAAACTAGTAATTAATCATAGTAGTAATTGAACTGCTATCAAATTAAATTAAATTAGTAATTAACCACTGTAGTAAACAAACCACTGTTAAATTAAATTAAACTAGTAATTAATCATAGTAGTAATTGAACTGCTATCAAATTAAATTAAATTAGTAATTAACCACTGTAGTAAACAAACCACTGTTAAATTAAATTAAATTAGTAATTAATCATAGTAGTAATTAAACCACTGTTAAATTAAATTAAACTAGTAATTAATCATAGTAGTAATTGAACTGCTATCAAATTAAATTAAATTAGTAATTAAAGATAATAGTGATTACACTACTATCAAATAAAATTAAGTTAGTAATTAATCATAGTAGTTATGAAACCACTATCAAATTAAATTGAACTAGTAATCAATCGCGCTAACAATTAAGTTACTAAATTAAATTAAGCTAGTAGTTAATGACACTGGTAATTGAACCCACCATTTCTTTCCTACATGCAAATTCTCGTATTTATTTCACTAAACAATCAAAGATGTTTGTACAATTACTTCGTTACAATATCCCATTTCGTAGAAATGTTATTTCCAGAGGTAACCGGTTGATGTTCCCTTCATTTCTATTAATTATAGCCAACTTTAATTCGCCAGGTTCCCATGCTAAAGGAAAGTTGGCCAGTTTAAATCGAATAACCCTTCCGCGAAAAACAAGGCTGCAATCATATGGTTCGTGATTATGCAAGGGGGATAATTGAATTAGAATTTTCTAGGGATTTGGTGAGGTCTTCTTCCCATAACCACGGAGGAGGAAAATAAGGGGTAGTTTTCCTCCATTATAAAATCAACTAAAACCATACGTGACAAAAAGGAGAGAGTGCCGGCTGCTCTTCTCGGAATTAATTTAATCAGAATGAAACGAGCTAGCCCGCTAGCTGTATCTTTTAGCTTCGTAACAATAGCCTCGAATTGAGTGGACTTGAGATAGTATTATGCAAATCGAGATCTTTTTTCTTTCTTCCGGCTAAAGTATTTTGTTACCTCTTCCTCGTCAATTTATTTCCTTTTCATCTTTCCAATTTATTATATCGACGTTTTCTACTGGGTCTCTGATTTATGGCAAATTTTACATCGTCTCATTTACGTAATCAACATATTTTATATTACTTCATTTATATAATTATTATGTATATTTTGTATGGTTCTATTTATATAATATATAAATATATTTTATATGATTTCATGGACATAATAAATAAATATATTTTATGATATCACATGTAATCAATTTTTATGTGATTTTACTATCGGATAAAAATTGAAAAAATTATCATAAAAATGATTAATAATTAAACAGTATTATTTTAATCTCTAGAAACTGAGTTCTGTAAAATTTGATAGCAAAAGTATCAAGACAAAAAATGTTAAACTTGAAAAAAGTAAAGTGAAACATCTAAACGTAGAATGCATCATAATTTGTTTACTAGGAAAAAATTAGCTATTTGTTGCAAAACAGTAAATGTTACAACGTTTTAGCAACCATTGCGTGTTAATAATATTCTATAAGCCCATAAAATTCAGAATGGCGGGAAGAATGATGTTACGATAATTTCAGTCATAAAGCGTCCCGCCGGACAGCGACCATCATAACTTTCCACAGGAAGAAAAAGCTAAAACTTATTAGCAGTATACAAACAGTAATCATTCAATTTCATAGTTCTCCTGACAAATCGTTTACGAGATTACATTTCGAAAATGCTTTAGCACTTTAATATATTTTGTCAATTTTCTTGAATTGTTGATTTTGAATACGACTATTAAATATAATTCAAAGTTCCTGCTTAAAAAAGGGATCTCATCCTTGAATATATTGTGCTCTATTTTTTGACAAATTCTTGAAAATTTATTTTCAGTTAAAAATATTTTTAATTTTTAAATTTCTTTGAGTAACCTCTTGAATTTACTGTAGCTTCGAGATCTTTTGTATTATCGAAGCTTCTATTTTTTTTTTATTATTAAAATGTATACGAACTTTGTAGGATTACTTTCAAAGAGGAGTTTTTAGATGAAAGCGAACAAAATTCACCCTAACGTGAAATAGTTTATTGTTCGATTTGAAAGAGAACAATCAAGAGATCCGTCAATAAAAACCGTAGATTGCATAATTGAAGGCCGGTTCACAGGAGGAACACACGCATCGTCACACGCCGGGCAAACCTTTGACGACGGGGCATAAAAATAATTTCGAAACCGCACCGACTGATATACGAGCGAGAAAAAAGAAAAAGTAAAAAACCCAAGAGATATGAGAGGCGCTCGTAAACTGTTCTGCCTTGTGGCCCTTACAACCGCGAACAAACCACCCAGCACGGAGCATCGGCCCTTTTCATTCATGCCTTAAAAACCTCGCTAATGTACTCCGCGGCTGACCTTAAGGGTTACACGCAAATGCTCAAGTTCAACGTGGACCAGCTCTTGCACGCAGATAAGAGATCCCGCTGATAAAATCTTTTGCAAGGACATGAGAACTCATCGTTATACCGACATTGCTGAGACTTAAATGTTACAAAGTGAAGATATTTTTATTTCATTTTATTCTGCACGTAAATTGAGCATTTTGCAATGTGTAACTTATTTTGGTCCTCGATGTCATTGAATGGCAGGTAAAATAAAATATGATGTTTGACGTTTACAGAAAAATTGTTTAAAATATTTGAAATTTTTCGATGAAATTGTCTGTAATTTTATGAACTGTAGAAAATCGTGTCTACAACTGTATAATTTCGACATCAGTGTATATGATGTTATTTTGGTATTTAATATCATTGAACAACGGTAAAATAAATTTGATGTATGTTTGTATAAAAAATTATTGAAAATTTTGAACGTTTGAAATTTTTTTGATAAAATTGTCTGTAATTTTATGAACTGTAGAAAATCGTGTCTACAACTGTATAATTTCGACATCAGTGTATATGATGTTATTTTGGTATTTAATATCATTGAACAACGGTAAAATAAATTTGATGTATGTTTGTATAAAAAATTATTGAAAATTTTGAACGTTTGAAATTTTTTTGATAAAATTGTCTGTAATTTTATGAACTGTAGAAAATCGTGTCTACAACTGTATAATTTCGAAATCAGTGTGTATGATGCTATTTTGGTACTTGATATCATTGAACAACGATAAAATAAATTTGATACATGTTTGTATAAAAAATTATTGAAAATTTTGAACGTTTGAAATTTTTTTGATAAAATTGTCTGTAATTTTATGAACTGTAGAAAATCGTGTCTACAACTGTATAATTTCGACATCAGTGTATATGATGTTATTTTGGTATTTAATATCATTGAACAACGGTAAAATAAATTTGATGTATGTTTGTATAAAAAATTATTGAAAATTTTGAACGTTTGAAATTTTTTTGATAAAATTGTCTGTAATTTTATGAACTGTAGAAAATCGTGTCTACAACTGTATAATTTCGAAATCAGTGTGTATGATGCTATTTTGGTACTTGATATCATTGAACAACGATAAAATAAATTTGATACATGTTTGTATAAAAATTTATTGAAAATTTTGAACGTTTGAAATTTTTTTGATAAAATTGTCTGTAATTTTATGAACTGTAGAAAATCGTGTCTACAACTGTATAATTTCGACATCAGTGTATATGATGTTATTTTGGTATTTAATATCATTGAACAACGGTAAAATAAATTTGATGTATGTTTGTATAAAAAATTATTGAAAATTTTGAACGTTTGAAAGTTTTTTGATAAAATTGTCTGCAATTTCTGCAACGACTTGTAGAAAATCTTGTGTACAATAATTTGTATAATTTTATGATTTTTATTCAATTTTGTAAATGAATTTGTAATCAATTATGATTGTAACCAGGTATGATTAATTGTGATCAAGTATGATTTTTAGAAATCTTGTAAGGTTAATAACACCGAGGATTAAGTTAGAGAAAAAGATACTCGGGACGTCCTTAATAATATATGTGAAGGTCAAGGTGATTGGGGCTGTCCCTAATTTACCCAGTGAAATTACAGCGTGTAGTCAAATTTCTGTGACAGGCATATCCTGCCAAGGGATTCGTCGGAGCTCGTAAATTCCTCGATAATGTTGTGCGGGCGTCGATCGATAGTCACCGTTGTGTCTCGTTGTTTTTCGATTCACCCCCTCAAGAGCTTTCTTCGCGGTGTCGTTTCTACCCACTCGCGATAACTCGGCGCCGTGTTGCGACTCAATCGCGCGGTTCTTCCGCATAAATCTTACCGTTCGTATAAATCAACATGCCTCCAACAGCGTGATACCCGAACAGAACTCCCGATATATATATATAGGAGCTGAAGGACCCTTCGATCCGAGAACCAAGGAAGACACATGAGATCCCACTTATGCCGTTTCCCTTCTTCGTAAGTCTCGACAATGCGTCACCTACATTTCTCTACTACTCTCGACAACACGTACAATGGATCTTGATCGTATTATCTTCACTTTCGATCTGATTAGTATCTCCTAGGTTTCTATTTTCAATAGGTATGTCGTTTTTATGGATGTTACTTCGTTTTGGAGAAATATGCGAAGTCTGTTCCACAAGAGCGTGGATATCTGAGTGCAAGTAAATCTTTTCTGTAAAAAGGTTGTATAGGTCGAAATTTAAAGAATACGCATTTAATAATGTGTCCAATCACCACCATTAGCGATTATTCCTGGGTATACTTTCAACCATGCAGCGTGTGAGACAGGAAGACATATTTCTCGAATACAAACTAGCGTCTTCAATTTTAAAATACGCTTTCCTCGGAGTTTGTACTTCATGAGAGACCAAACATTTTCGATTGGATTGGCATCGGGGGACTGAGATGGCCAATCCAACACGTTGCCACCATTCGTTTTCCATTCCGTACAAAGGCGGCTTCGGTGTTTGGAGTCGTCTTCTTGAAGTATCCAATGGTCTCTGGTTCTTTTAAACCAATGTTACGATACTAAGAGACCCTTTTGGTACAGTTTAATCATCTTCTGAGCATTTAAATTATCCGGAAAGACGCATAAAGTTCCGAAACCCCGCCGCACTAAGTTCCGTAGCTTCGAACCTCGATCAGGGAGATCATCGACACAATTTGTCTCTTTATAACGTTGCATACACTTATTCACAAATTCGCGAGACTTGTGCAGATATTTTGCTGCATTTCTAACCCTCATTTTTGGCGCTTTCGGGTGTTGGCACAAGAATACTTCGAATCGTTTACCGTATATCTCGAAATGACTTGAACTTCTCAGTGACAGAAATGATACTAAGAAGAACTATTGCGTATTAGAGATAACATTGTATGTTTGGACGCAATCTTTGTTGTATTGGGTATCAAATAGATATCGCTCTTGTGGAACAGAGTGTATTTTAACGACCACTACAATATTTATAGTATAACATTACAATAGTTATACAGTTAGCTCAGTAGACTAGTAGTCTATAACAACTCTTGTAGTTATGCTACCTAGACTTCTTCCTCTCGAAACTAGCGATTATACGAAAGGAATGGAAGAAATCACGGCTTACGTTGAAATACCGCCTTAACACTTCGAAAGTGAGAGTACAGATACGATAACTAGCATCCCCTAATGTAACTAGCAACTCACAAACTCAGAAACACACAAATTCACAAACTCACAAATTCATATATTCACAAACTCAAACTTAAAAATTCACAAGTTTAAGAATTCATAAATTGACAAATTGATAAATTCGTTAATTCATTAATTCACTAACTTAGAAACTTACAAACTCACAAATTCACAAAATTCACAAATTCACAAATTCACAAATTGACAAATTTACGAATTCACAAATTTACAAACTCAAAAATTCACAAATTCACAAAATGATGAATTGACAAATTAAGACTTACAAATTCACAAGTCCACAAATTGACAAACTCACAAACTCAGAAACCCACAAATTCACAAACTCACAAAACTCACAAATTCATATATTCACAAACTCAAACTTGAAAATTCACATGTTTAAGTATTCATAAATTGACAAATTGATAAATTCGTTAATTCATTAATTCACTAACTTAGAAACTTACAAACTCACAAATTCACAAAATTCACAAATTCACAAATTCACAAATTCACAAATTCACAAATTCACGAATTTACAAACTCAAAAATTCATAAATTCACAAAATGATGAATTGACAAATTAAGACTTACAAATTCACAAGTCCACAAATTGACAAACTCACAAACTCAGAAACCCACAAATTCACAAACTCACAAAACTCACAAATTCATATATTCACAAACTCAAACTTGAAAATTCACATGTTTAAGAATTCATAAATTGACAAATTGATAAATTCGTTAATTCATTAATTCACTAACTTAGAAACTTACAAACTCACAAATTCACAAAATTCACAAATTCACGAATTTACAAACTCAAAAATTCATAAATTCACAAATTCACAAAATGATGAATTGACAAATTAAGTCTTACAAATTCACAAATCCACAAAATTACAAACTCACAAATTTACAAACTCAAATTCTCTCAAACTCACAAACTCACAAGCACACAAGCTCTCAAGCTCACCAATTCATGAAATGCTTCAAACAACTAAATTAAAGAAATAATACTTTGTTATGTGAAAATTAATGAAGAACTTGCAGTAGATACGAATGTAACCACTGTCCGTACACAAAAAGTGTAGAAAGAATAAATAATAATCGCAAAGTACTAATGCAAAATGATGTGGCCGCAATTGCACTGCCAGGGCGAAATGCGAGTAACGAACGGGATAGGTTGCGGGCACCGCAGTTCTCTTTATTGCTGCTTTTGCGTAACCGCAAGGCACCGGTTCTAAAGACGCCGACAAAGTCTTTTAATAATTGCAATTAAACCACCACTTGATAATAAATATCAATTAATACGACACGGTTGAGTGGTTAACGTCTTGCGCTGATACAAGTCGTTTATTTTGGAAGTGGTCGAAGATTTTCCGAAAACATCAAACTAACATTTATAATATTTATATGATGATCATAATATACATCATTTATAGTTTTAGTTCTAAATTTTGAAGAAAATTGTGATGTAGTTAAAATTTTGTGAAAAGAAAATTAGGTTCATAGATCAGAGTTATTGTTTTTCAGTCCCTTCCATAGTGACGTCCAAAATATTTAACTCGTTTCAAGTTTTCCTAAAAAAATTATAATAGTAATTTTATTTCTATCTGACGTTACTACTTATAGCTGAAAAATAATTAAGAGTTAAATCAAACTAAAATTTTACCTAAACAATTTCTACAATGTTATATTTTTCAAAGAAATAATTATAGCATGAAATTTGTTATTTGTAAACCAATAATTTATATTTCCAAAAAATTGCAGGAGGTACAATAATTAATATTTTGAGTCTCATCTTAAAGAACATTACAAAATAGAGGGAGATACAATAAATTATCGGAGAGTCGATAAAAAAAAATGAAACGAAGAGCAGTTGATTTCTTTGACCCGTTATCGAACCGAAAAGGTATAACCGTCCAAGGATACAATATTTGTAGATATCCGTCCATAGATACAATATTTCAAAATCACAATAATGGACCCTTTTAATGGATTTGATAAGACAGCCAAGACCTCGCTTATTGGCAGCTATTAATTACAATAAGTGTCTGATAAAACCACCCCAGATATTAGCATCAGATCGATGACAAACGAGTTATCGGTGTTTTCTTGGCCAAGAATAATTTTGACCCATCTTCCTTTATTTCTCTCAGTCATTGTGATAATCGCTTTTTCGACGACAAATTCACTGATACGCTTTGTGATTAATAGCATTTCCCGGGTATTTCTGTGCTCGTTATCGTGGAATGACAATTGATGTTCGATGGCTCTTTGATTTTATTACCTAGCAGTTATATGTGCTCTGCGTGAAGATTTTATACGTTTGTTCAAGTATGACTCTGGTAAATGACAGTTGTTACTAGGTATATGTAGAGTTTCCGATTTTTTTGCAAACTGTGTTTGAGATTTTTTTGTAAACTGTGTTTGAGATTTAATTGTAAACGTTTGCTTAATTTTCCGAAAGTACAAATTTGTCAACTTGTGATATAAGTAATTTGAACATCTTACACGGTTAATAAATAGTACTAATGAACACAAATACTTTGACAAACATACCATTTTTGTTTTAAAAAATTAATGTATGGAATGATGCTACGATACATAATTATCTTCAAAAAAGACAAAAGTATAATTAAATAAAACTAAACTTTGTATTAAGAATTGTTAAAATAATTGTAATATTGTTTTCAAATATTCCTCTGTTAATAATATAACATATGACATATGACATATGAAACATATACGACATATGAGATATGACATATGACATATGATACATATACGACATATGAGATATGACATATAACATATAACATATAACATATAACATATAACATATAACATATAACATATAACATATAACATATAACATATAACATATAACATATAACATATAACATATAACATATAACATATAACATATAACATATAACATATAACATATAACATATAACATATAACATATAACATATAACATATAACATATAACATATAACATATAACATGTAACATATAACATAACATATGACATATGACACGACATATAACATATAACATAACATATGACATATAACACGTGACATATAACATATATTATAACACACATATATATATATAACATATATTATATATTAAACAGACATATTGGACGTTACCATAGTTTCGCGCTGAAACAATGGCGTCATTTACTACCAATATAAAACCGAATTAAAACTTACAGCTAAAAACACAACAAAAACTCATATTTTCAAGAATAACAAATTAGAAGCTGAAATGAGTGACGTACCATGATAGTCCCCGCTAAAGATAAAATTAGTAAACGACGAAACATTCTATGACGGAGGAAGAATCGTTTAAAAATCAGCAGGCATGATTAAGAGCGAACAGGTAGATTCCCGCATGAGAACAAACGGTCCTTAACGTTGGCCATAATTTTCACCGTTGCGATTGGTCACCAAAAATGGTATTAAAAAATTAGCTGCGAGGTCGTCGCGTTTATCATCGGTGGAGGGGAGGGTCGGTAAGCAACGAGGGTCACGAATTAAGTCTCGTTTTCACTTTCGAGAACGCGCAGAGTCGAAGGTGAGAATCGAGAGACGAAGAAAAGACGAAAGAGAACATGAAGCAGGAACGAAAGAAGGCCGGCTTGCGGTTCGAGGTTGTATTTTATCCTGATGTTCGAACCTTGTGTTTGCCACATGCTCTATAATGAGGAAACCTTCGGGGATACGATGAAGTACCCATAGGGTTAGGTGAAATATCATTTCATTTAATTCGCGTGGTTGTTTCATTAGTATTGCCGTACGCACGTTTCAAACGTACTGTGTACCTGCGAAAATAAACTGGGGAGAAAATTAGTACTTCCGACGACTGTACTTCCGTCTTCTAGGGTCCATTTATCTGTTAACTGGACGTGACGAGTTAAGTCGTCGGTGATACAGTTTTTATAGTTCATCATTGTTTTAGTTTCACTGTGAAATATTTGTCGGAAGATTGAAAATTTTGATATGGAATGTTTGAGGATTTGGGAATTTAGATGCTGAATGTGTATTTGGAAGGTTGGGAGCTTAGGAATATAGGAATTTAGGAACTATGGAAATTATGGATTTGGGTTTTTTTTAGGCATTTGAGAATTTGGGAATTCGGGATTTTGAGAAGTTAGAAATTTAGGAATTTTTAGGATTTGAAAATTTGGGTCTTGACGATTTGGGGATTTAGGGATGTGGGGATTTGGGGACTTGAGGATTTGGTGATTTGAGAATTTGGGGATTTGGGGAGTGAAAGATTTTGGGGATTTGGGGACTTAAGGATTCGGGGATTTGGGAATTTGGGGATTTGAGATATTGGGAATTTGGGGAGTTAAAGATTTTGGAACTTGAGAATTTGGGGATTTGGGATTTGAGGATTTGAGGATTTGAGGATTTGTGGATTTAGGGACTTGAGGATTTGGTGATTTGGGAATTTGGGGATTTGGGGATTTGGGTATTTGAGATTTTGGGAATTTGGGGAGTTAAAGATTTTGGGGACTTTGGAACTTCAGAATTTTGGGATTTGGATGTTTGGAATTTTGGAAATTTAGGAATTTGGGAATTTGGGAATTTGGGAATTTAGTAATTTAGTAATTTGGTGACTTGGTGACTTGGTGATTTGGTGATTTGGTGATTTGGTGATTTGGTGATTTGGTGACTTGGTGATTTGGTGATTTGGTGATTTGGTGATTTAGCGATTTGGTGATTTGGTGACTTGTTGATTTGGTGATTTGGTGATTTGGTGATTTGGTGATTTAGTGATTTAGTGATTTAGTAATTTAGTAATTTAATAATGTAGTAATTTAGTAATTTGGTAATATAGTAATATAGTAATATAGTAATTTAGTAATTTAGTAATTTAGTAATTTTTGTAATTTAGTAATTTATTAATTTGGTAATTTGGTAATTTGGTAATTTGGTAATTTGGTAATTTGGTAATTTGGTAATTTGGTAATTTGGTAATTTGGTAATTTGGTAATTTGGTAATTTGGTAAATAAGTAATTTGGTAATTAAGTAATTTGGTAATTTGGTAATTTGGTAATTTGGTAATTTGGTGATTTGGTAATTTGGTAATTTGGTAATTTGGTAATTTGGGGATTTGGAAATTTAGGAATTTAGGAATTCAGGAATTTAGGAATAGAGGAATCTCAGAATTTGGGAATCTGAGAATTTAATAATTTAAGAATTTGTAAATTTGGTGATTTGGAAATTTAGGATTTTAAGAATTTTGAAAATTGGGGAATTTGGGAATGTGGGTATTTGTAAATTTGAGTATTTGGTAATTTAGAAATTTGAGAATTTTGAAATTTAGGAATTTTGGAATTTAAGGAAATCAGAATTTGGTAACTTGAGAATTTGAGAATTTAAGGATTGATGGATTTAGACATATAGAAACTTAGAAATTTGAGTATTTGAAAACTTGAGAATGTGAGAATTTGAGAACTTGAGAATTTGAGAATTTGAAAATTTGAGAATTTGCGAATTTGAGAATTTGAGAATTTGCGAATTTGAGAATTTGAGAATTTGAGAATTTGAGAATTTGAAAATTTGAGAATTTGTGAATTTGAGAATTGAGAATTGAAAAATTGAGAATTGAAAATGTGAGAATTTGAGAAAGCATCTGTCTGAAAAATCCCCGATGGCGTGTATCGACACCAGGGTGAACTGGTATTCCGACAAATATAATAAAGAATGAAAAAATAAACAAAACTTTAACATATAAATAAAAACTTACAAGTACAATATAAAAATAACATACGATAAAAAAATAAATAAAAAGAGAAAAAGACAAAGTCTGAAAAATCCGCGGTGGGGGCTGTCGAAAGTACGGTGGTAGTGTGTTCTGACGAGGGTGTGGTGAACGCTGAAAGACGACAGAGGGGTATGGATCGTCGAAAAGGTACGGACGGGGATCTTTATCGCCTTCGGCTCGTTCAATTCGCATAATAAACAATCCTCCGCGGGAGGAACGGGACGAGTAACCGGAACATATCTCGGTCCCCTTGCAAAACCGGCGACAAATAAACTATTATCGCCAACGACAAGTTCTCTCACGCCTGTTTCATGGTGGTGGAACGTTCCTGTACGATGTGTGTCCAATGTCCGTACCGTCCGACTACACTCTCGATCGGTTTGCGTCTGTATGGAGCACCATGGACCACGAATGGGACCCTTTAAGGGCCTGCCCCACACACCGACAAGCGTGAATCAAACGCGAAACCCGCCCAAGGAATGCTTTACGGACATCGAAACATTGCAATGCTTTATGGTGGTCCGCGGTTGAATCTGATTTATATAAGTGCATTACCACACCAGGGGAAAGTACCTGGGGAACTTGAGGAGTAGGGGCTGAGATCTATTCGTATTCTATTGGTTTCCGTGGACCATCCACCTTCGAGATTCGAGATATCTCGACCAACGGCTCGTACATCAACCTAACTCGGCGTCGATATTTATGGATCGTACCCTGACTACCTCTTTTGATATCTTTATCGTCATTACCACCGTCACAATTATTTAACGTCGCTGACTCAGGATTTAATCTCTCTCTGTTAACAATCAAAATTCACGGCTGTTTTAGAACCGGGATACAAATGCTCTGCTTAAGTTAACTCTGCTACTGATCGCAGATAACCGCGATCAAATAAACGGAGTTCATTTAACGATTATCTTCATTGTGAGTTATGTAGTTACTACACTGCGTATATGGGTTTATTTCGTATTTATTTTTGCTCATTTACTTTATTCGCAGGATTTATCTGGAATAGATTGATATCTGGGTGTTTATTCGTGCAAATTCGTCTGGATCTTTATTTGCTAAAAATATGGATCTTTATTCATGTAAATTTATCTGGATATTTATTTGTTTAAAATCTGCATCTTCGGTTGTGAATTCTTTTGGATCTCTATTTGTGTAAATTTATTTGGATTTTTATTCGTGTAAATTCATCTGGATATTTATTTGTTTAAAATCTGCATCTTCAGTTGTGAATTCTTTTGGATCTCTATTTGTGTAAATTTATTTGGATTTTTATTCGTGTAAATTCATCTGGATATTTATTTGTTTAAAATCTGCATCTTCGGTTGTGAATTCTTTTGGATCTCTATTTGTGTAAATTTATTTGGATTTTTATTCGTGTAAATTTATCTGGATATTTATTTGTTTAAAATCTGCCTCTTCAGTTGTGAATTCTTTTGGATCTCTATTTATGTAAATTTATTTGGATTTTTATTCGTGTAAATTCATTTGGATATTTATTTGTTTAAAATCTGCTTTTTCAGTCATGTACATTCTTCTGGATATTTATTTGTGTAAAATCTTTATTCATATTTTATCTAGACCTGCAAAATTCGTGCAAAAGTTTCTTTACTTACATAAATCCATTTCATTCACAGTAATATTTAAAAAAAGCAGAAAAGAAAAATTAGCATAAAAAAAAGATTGAAATATAAAATTGAGATAAGAATGAAAGACCATAAGATTCAAGGATTATGCAAGATAAGTACTCCAATAAAGATCTATTTTTTGCTGTAGATCAATAATCTTTTAAGTGTAAAAATCTTAAACCTGATAGACGCTATAAATCGTAGAGCTATCAATTTATTCCGCTGATAAATTTTAGTTGTCGGAACCAGTTTATTTGCCCTCCCGATTTATTGATCCTTTCATCGTCGTAAGTCCTCGAACGACCGTTCGAGGGGTCATTGCCGATTTCAACGACCTCCTCGATTCTTAAGGTGTACCTGCACGCATCCTCGTGGGGCATTCGCATGCACACACACACACGTACGTCTTTTACACCGAGAGATTCGCGATATCAGGCATATTATCGCGTACGACATTACCCAGCCTTTGACTAATGTCCTCGAACGAATGCCTACGCTTCGCCGATTTATAATGCCGGTCAACGAGATGTGGACAAACATCGGGTACCAATATATTTCAGATTATGGCTAAGTCCAGAACTTACCCTTGTGGTATACTTCTTCACCGGACGAAGATCGTGGCACCAACATCAGAAGTGCATCTGCAGGTTCTCCTCGTTTCAGATCTTTTATGATAATACCGATCGATGCTGCTAGCCACATACGTTGAAGACGTTGCTTTTTTCCGTTTCTAGATTACTCGATTATGCTCGCCGGTGTTTACAAGTGGAAATTGTAAGGATGGTAATCGCTTATTAATGCAGAGTTATATACAGGGTGATGAAAATGAATCGTTACGTTTTATGCTATGCTTTAAATAAAATGGATATCAAGATTTTTTATTTTAAATGAGATTTAATGACTTTTATATGATTAAATGAATTTTTCGATGAATTAAAGTGAAATTGGACATTTTAAATGAGATTAAATGAAATTATACATCTTGACACTAAATGAAATTATATGTCATTTTAAATGACACTAAAGCAAATTAAGTCATGAATGAGATTAAATAACGTTTTAAATAATAATTAATTCATTAGGTAGATGTTATTGTACAGAAAACTTCATCTTCAGTTCTGCTCAACTTATGTATCCTATGTCATATGTGACAAATGTGGCAAACATTGCAAATTCGGTTAAATTAATTATTTACAGAAAAATAAACGAAAGAAACTATTGAAAACTCTTAATGTTGATATACTAACATTAATCGTTTCGATTAAAAGATAAAATTGAAGGGTTACCCCTGTTTTTATGTCATATGTGACATACGTGACGCTGCAAACTCAGTTAAATTATTTATAGAAAAAGCAAGTAGAAGAAACTTGGGAGCTCTTAATAATATAAGACGTTTATAATGATATAAAATAGATTAAAAGATAAAGTTGAAAGATTAAGTACCCTTGTTACGTCACATGTGACATATGTGGCGCTGCAAACTCAGTTAAGTTATTTATAGAAAAAGCAAGTAGTAGAAACTTGAGAGCTCTTAATAAGACGTTTATAATGATATAAAACAAATTAAAAGATAAAGTTGAAAGATTAAGTACCCTTGTTACGTCACATGTGACATATGTGGCGCTGCAAACTCAGTTAAATTATTTACGGAAAAAGCAAACGGAAGAAACTTTTGAGAGTTCTTTATAATATAATACGTATATAATGATAAAATATATAATAATAAATTAAAAGATAAAGTTGAAAGATTAAGTACCCTTGTTAGGTGACATGTGACATATGTGGCGCTGCAAACTCACACAAATGCTTTCACTATGACACGCAACGTGTTGAACCAGTTAAAAGAAGATGGTAACTGTCATAATTGGAAGAAAAATTTCGAGTTCGTATACAAGATACGTAAGAGAGTAATACGTCTTCTGTACATATTGATAGACACGCGAGTATACCTTGGCTAAAGTGTTGAACGTCAAGGGATTAATGCAAAATTGAACGTGTCAGTTCGCAATCTCGTATGAGACACGTCTACGAAGAATGGTATACTTTCGCGAAAGAGAGGAGACAAGTATCGAGCGTGGTTCTCGAAAATGTCTCCGCTCGTCGTGTGTGAATTCGTAAAGCGGGGATTCGCGGTATCCCGGAGACATTCGGTCCACCGGAGGACAGAAAAGGAAAATACGAGGCAAATGACGGCGAACGAGAAAAGGAGGACTCGACAGAAAGAAGTAGAAGAGGTAGGTAGTAGTCGAAGGTGGAGGAAGAGAAGGCATGTGTCCCAAACGACGTATGCACGCCGAGACACGTAAACGATATATCAGGGGGTTAGCCGCTGGGGACGGACGGCCCGGGCCATCTTTCTTCTACTTATACGTGTGATATTCACATGCGCAAACGTGATACACTCTATAGAGAGATCCACCGGCAAATATCCAAGACTTGCTGCTCACGGCAGCACCCGAGTGCTCTCGTGAGCTGTAAATGTATTAAGGTTTGACGACCGTGGTTGGACCCTTTGAATCAAGGGGGAGCTAAGGGGGTCGTGTGTGTGCCCGGGCTTGTCGGATCTTGTGCCTTAAACCGTACGTGCTGTGCACGTTTTGGAACTTTCCTTGCACTATCTGGACACAGAGGAACAAGATCGTCTTGCTTAAGAAATATGTTCAGTAAGATCTATGAGCTAGCACCTAGTAGATACTTGTACAAGATGGAGCCTCGCTATATTGGGTACCTGCTTATCCGAGTGTTTACAACTTCGATAGTTTCGTTTTCCCTGTTTTCTTTTGTAATGTGAATAAATAAGATCTTAAGAAATGGGCACATAAGACATATTTTTCGTTTCTAGATAGTTCAATTTTTGTAATATAATTAAATATTTCAGGGAATTCTTGTGAAGGAATAATTTTTCATTTTGTGTAATTTATAAAGACATGACTTTATGACTTAAATGAGCTTTAAATGACTTTGTGCTGTGTATAAAAATATTTCAATTGTTTCTTGTAAAGTAACAATTTTTTATCATTGAAAAATTTCGTGTATTACTTATAAAGAAATTATTTTCAGGTTCATAGAAATTAGAATTTGTTAATGAAAACATGTAATGCCGCCATATTGGAATAAATTCTCACGTTGATTTACTTCAGTGTATTAAAAATTAGATAATTAGATTTGTAGAAATTAAAATTGAAATAAAAGACGTTGTTGATAACTATTCAAATTTAAAAAATTCAAATTTCTTTCATGTTGATTAATTTACCATGAAAACACGTAATGGACGCCGCCATATTGAGAAAAACGAAGTTCCCAAATTTGCTGTATAGTACAAACGATAGAATAATTCGAGTTTTCGAAATTGTATTTAAACAAAGAGTTCGAATAATATAAACCATTGATCGATTAATTAGAACGATGAATTGAAAAGTGAAATGTACGCAAGTACCCTCAAATTCGACGGAACATTTAAATTTCTTCCGTGCAAGTTTGTCGAACAAGTCAGTGAAGTGAACATACGCGATGCAGGCATTAGGACATCGTTGAAAGTGCAGCTACGCTTGCTCGTTTGTATGCGCGTGCATTATTACGTCCTTATATTATATCGCGAAGGTACAAATGTCCGTACGTATGTAAAATTCCTAGCTCCGGCCGCGTAGAGCCATAATAATATCTGTGCTGATAAATGAGACACATAAACGTACACGTAGGGGTTTCTCCTCTTCCTCTTCAACCCCCTTTCCTTCCCTACTACCACCACTATCGTCAGCGACGATTCCATCCCCGTGTGTCTTAGCTTATTCCACTTTTGCGGCAATGCATTACGAATTTTACATTTTACAAACGGCCACGTTATCTCTCATGACAAGAGGTATTTTCAGTGAATGATAAAGAACGGCTGAATAACTTCGATATAACAGTCGCATTACCGATGGATGCGTCGTAATTGAAATGTGATTGAATGCTTCAGCCATTTTGTTGAACACTGAACTCTTGCTAGTCAAAACTTGTCATTACAGTTAGAATTATTGTTACAATATTAAAAGAGGTTATGAGAGGTTTTGAGATTATGTAAATGCGATAATATTAAGCTATTAAGATAATAATAAGATAGAAGAGCCTAATCTTTGGTACATGACTCACTTTAACATAACGTGAAATACTTGTTTTAAATCCACAGTGTTATTTGTGTGATACTACAAGCATAGGGAATAAATGAGAATTAACAATATAGAAATAATTTCTAAAAGACTAGTCAAGCTTTTTCTAAAAATTCATCAAACAAGTTGTAAGTTTTAGAGCTGAAATTCTTCAAGTAAAAATTGTAAGTCTCCAATCAAGTTCCAACGAATTCGATACTTAGTCGATAACTATCCGGCAATCGAATCAGACGATAGCAGGCAGTACAAAAGGAATTCCAGTTCGCATTAACATTCTCATGCTTTTGAGGGAGGGTAATCCGCTCGCAATTCGTGATCAGGATTCGTACGCGGGACTTCTGTGTGCAAGGACAGATTTTCGGATTCGCCGTTCTCCGTTAATGCGATTCGCCGTTTCTAGCGTGGATTAAGGGGAGATGTCGTAAATAACGAAACGTCAGTCGATGTATCACCGAGGAATTTCGGATCCTATTATTATTCTGGCCGCGTCTCGATCTGGTACGACGACGACGTCGTCGTCGGTGTCTTTCACACACGCGCCTCCTCTGATGTTGCTTTTCATCGCGCTACTCGCGTGATCAACGGCTCGGATCTTGCCAAGTGAAAATCGGTCAATGCTGATTCGTATTTCAAGATACCGTGGCGGTCAGTCAAAATTTTAACTCTCAAGTCCCGCGAAATTTCAAAGTTGAAGGTATCTTTACTGTTGGCAAATTTTAAATCTTGATAAGTTTTAATAAATTTCGTTATTGTTTCTCTACTATTAATTATTACTCTACGATTATTTCAGTACGTCGCA
The DNA here is from genome assembly GCA_036983795.1 of Megachile lagopoda. NCBI lineage: Eukaryota > Metazoa > Arthropoda > Insecta > Hymenoptera > Megachilidae > Megachile > Megachile lagopoda. Next base: position 2,698,147 of record CM072793.1, read on the forward strand.
TGTTTAATTCTAGAGGTTTAGCTAACAAATATTTTCAAATTGTATGGACACTAGATTTACGGAACCCGCCAAAATGACGTATCTTAGATCACATCTTAAAACTTATAAACAAATTTTTGTAAAAATATATGTCAGCTTTCCATCACATATATCACGTATCCTCAATTTATTAATTTTTCTACTTTAGTTCAAATTTAAATATAAAACCAAATATGCGTAAACCTGGTGTTAAAGCGAATAGTGTGAGGCATTCTTTAGCAGTGGGTTGAACTACTTAAAAATATTAAAATTTGAAAATATTATTGCATTAATATGTACTGTACTAATAGTTTTATAAAATAGATATATAAAATATAGATAACGCAGATAATTTTAGATACTCATCTTTCAGATACTTTCAGATACCTTTTAAATTCATTTAGACACTCACCTTTTAGATATTTTTTGATACATACTTTTAGATACTTTTAGATACTTTTAGATACTTTTAGATACTTTTAGATACTTTTAGATACTTTTAGATACTTTTAGATACTTTTAGATACTTTTAGATACTTTTAGATACGTACCTTTTAGATAGATACCTTTAGATGCTTACTTTTTAGATACTTTTAGATACTCACATTATGCATACTTTCAAATACTCACCTTGTAGATGTTATTTGACATAAAATTTGCAAACACTCGTTGATAATGTCGATGTGGTATCAATTCCATGGCTATAAATAATGCAGCGATACAGCTAATTCTATTTTATGTCTCGCCAAATTGCGGCAGCGAAATAAAATCTCTTCATCAAGCCAGCAGTTAAAATTAACGGCACCAAAAGCGGACATGTATCGAAGCCATTTGAGTTTCAGTCATTCCCGTTTTAGCTAACTCAATCAATAAACCTCTCAATTAATATAACTCGTTTTTTACAACTGTTCATACATTTGTATTATATAACAAAATGATATAAACTTTACTGTATAATAACAAAATATAATAGTTGTACATAACAATATATGACATAGATTAGACATAACAACAAAATATGACATAGATAACAACAAAAGACCACATACCAAAAATCTTGACATAGCAATTTGTTCAGAAGCTTCAGATTCCATTTTTGGAAAATAAAGTTGTTCAGAATCAGCTACAACTCCTCTGTTTGTGAGACTACCTTGTAATTAGCCAATATGGAGATATACATTACTGAAGATACACATAATGATACATTTTACAAGTATCTGAAACTTAGGAAACGTACGCAGAAAAATGTTAATTTTGAAAGAAAAGTAGACTGAAGTAGAGTGATACTAGGTCAAGTGCAACCCCAAAGTGTGATAACAATTTAAATTCGAACGTTGAGAAGTTATGCTATCAACGATCCTTCTTTAACCGGCAGCACTCAACAGTTGCATCGTAAGGCAGGTCTTTGAAGTCGAGTGAAATATTAGCAGTCGGTACTCGAAGAGCATCGAAATCGTGTGCAGAAAGTGGGGTTGGCGTGGAAAGACGGTGGAAGAAAGAAGGGGCCAAAGGGATTTCAGTCAAAATACACCTCCTTGGTGCGCCGGTGGCCGATAAATTATTATCTCCGAAAGATTAGCTGTGATGTCGCGACCCTCATAAATATCAGTGTATATTTTTGCCCGGTAAGCCGATTTCATTTCTGCCGATGCCTTCGAAACGTGGTGTCGGCTGCTGCCGAATCGCGCGAAATCCTTTTCTACCGCTCCTTCTTTTCGCGTCTTCCTTTCTTCGAAAGAAGAGTCTTTATAGACCAGGAGATTAAACATCCTTCTCGTGTTCTTTTTTAATTTTGCCACGCTATTTTCAGTCGGTAAGGCTGCTCGTATGTCAACGGACCGTTCGAATCCTCGGGGTAATCGTCCGCGTCCCTTCTTCGATCTTCATGATCCACACTTTTACCCTTATTCTTTCTTTCTCTCAAAACTGTTTCGGGCTTACAAGTTTAAATCTGTTAGAAACTTGAAACTTGTAGTTTTAAACTTGAAACTACTTCGGTTCTGACGTCTTTCGTTGCTAGGTGTTTGCCTAGGTTAGGTTCTGAATTCCTAAGGCATCATTGATTTCAGGTATATTGAAGATGAAAGAGTGATAAATTGTTAGAGTCCTCAGCAAGGTATGGATTTAGATATCCTCTAGATTTTAACGATAGTCTTTCGTTACTAGGTGTTTGAACGCACTAGGTACTAAGTTGCGAATTCTTAACTTATTATTCAGGTATTATTGATTTCGGGTATACTACTGTGATCAAAAAGTAAATCTTATCACTTTCAAAGTATTCCCCATCCGACACAAGAAAATATAAGATCAGGTCTATTAAATATTTTCATGGTGACACTTTAAGTTATTTTTTTATGATACCATGTGCTCTTAAATGTTAAATTGTTAAAGTTATAGTGAGTAAACTCAGTAAACTTGTAACGTCATGACGCCATTTTTCTGTGCGAGCCTAAGGCCCACAGATGTCGCTGTTTGGATCAAAGGTGCGAATTATAAACTTCTCAACAAATTGTATACTAATCCACACATAAAATAATTTCATGAATACCCGCGACGCTTAAATGAAAAATTCACCTTATTTTTTTATCACAGTAAGGTGAAGGTACCAGTAGTTGAAAATTTATGATTAGCAGTCACTGCACAAATTATTCTTCTATTATATTACAACAAGTATTAATTCCTGATGGCGGTTGTAAATTTTTTTTCTTTTTTTCCTAAACATAAAATTTGATTCAATAGTTGACACCCAGCGAAAACAAAAAATTTAGTAGTTGACATCTTTTTGTGACAGTAGTTGACACAGGGAGAAAATCCAATTAATGAACTAGTTATGATAATGTATGAATACAGAATTTTATTGAACGTTTAAAAAATATTATTCTTGAGTAAGTTTACAAAAAAATATTCAATAATTAGAAGTTACTTTCACAAAAAATCCAACTTAGTTTGGTAACTGAATACACATTTCTGGTTCTACTCATTTTAATAGCTTCGTTGATACGAAACAGCACTGTTTCCTATTCATAATCTAGCTTATCCATTCTTTCTGGCCACTTTCACAGTCTACCACACTTTGCCATTGCTGAAATGGTTGCAATCGTTTCAGATACAGCAATTATAACTCCAAGGAACAACTCTTTTTCGTAGGAAAATACAAAAATATAGTCACTTCTGTATAATTTATGAAGTTATCCTTCGTAGAAGGCACTCAAAAATGACAGAGGAGCAAAGTCAGTAGTTGACACGTAGTAATTTAATAGTTGACACCCCATGTCAACTACTGAATAATAGACGATTACAAGTTTCAATAGTTGACACGGAGTGAATTCAAACAATTTAGCATTGTTTGTTGCCAATTTTAATAAATAAACCTCTTTTTGAGTTTCAAACAACATAAACGAATGTCTTTTTTATTCACGATGATTAAATAATACAAACTTGCAATACTTACATTTTAACGAAACCTTAGCGATTTATATAAGAAAACACTAAAAAATCGTAAGAGCCGTGCGCAAGTTTGATTAATCGGTTGATATGACACTTTTGAATGGCGGATATGCGCAGTATTTCGCAATTAAGCAGCTGAAGTGCGACACTACACAGATTAATAAGGTTTGATGTATTCCAACTTGAGGTTTCCTTATTTATTTACTATTTTTGAAAAAGTGTCAAGTACTGGTACAATGTCAACTACTGGTGCTCTTACCTTAGTACTTATTTGCTTTAAAGATGGATGAAAGATTGATGGAGGGATTGTAAAAGAAGTCCTCAAGATATGGGACTTAGGTCAGATATCCTTTCTAGGTTTCTTTTTAGATTAAATAGTATCTCGTTGCTTGGTGTTCGGATAAATTAGGTAATTTATCATTTAGATATCATTGATTAACCTTTGAGAGGCAGATGAAAGAGGGGATGTAAGAAGACAGAGCTTTAGCAAGGTATTTCGGTTAGATTTTCAGTAGATGTTGAAAAACAGTTACGTGGATAGTTCATCAGAGCACCAATCATGGACTTATCGGGACAAAGTTGGCGATAAAAATGGCGGTGTTCTTTCCCGGCGGATTTTCCGTGTCATCTGGAATTGGTATGCGGCATGGCCTTCTAACAATACGACAATTTATATGGATTTGGAAGAGTCTTCAGCATCTCTTCGGATCTGGGTACCTCGAGTTTTACCTTCCGCCGTATTCAATGGATCCTGCTCTCTCTCGCCCCGTTTTTTCTCCCTCTCGCCGTCTCTCTTTTTACCCCGCTGTTCTCTTTAACCCTCTAGCTTTTTTTCTTTCTTTCTTTCTTTTCAACCTCCTGGTCGGCTTGTCCTCTTGCTCGCACCACTCAGATCGCTCTGCTGGGCATCAGCGAGGTTTTATCTCGCATTCAGAGACTGCATCGTCCCTCATGGATGGATCGGCAATCCTCTTTAACTCCTCACCCCTCTTATCTCTCGTTCGCTCTTTCTCCGTCTCTTTCTGTACCTTTCGGTACATGTGTATGTGTGATTCTCCATCTGTACTCCCGACGTTCTTTTTCCTCGGAGTCTATCCGACCACTCGATGCGAGATTATACCGCGACGGATATTCGCGAAAAATTCGTGGATTCGATGTGTACTGCATCTTTGCACCATTCCCAGAGGAACATTTTCATGGTTTTCAGAAGCGCTGATCGTACCGGATATCCTGCGGGGAAACTGTGTGTGGGGTTAACTGCGTTCAGATTAGGGGTACATTTTTAACACGCAAGGAAATTATGTGAGAGGTATCGAATAAATTCGGAAATAACGATGGTGGATCACACTACTGCTTTTATATAAGATTTAATTATACTTATGTCAAAGGAGCGAGATTTTCTATTTTCTTTTTTATTAAGTGTATAAATTAATTAGGATTTTTGTAAGAATTTATTCTTATTTGGATAGTGATTTACAGTTCATAGTTATGATCCAATTAATACGTTACGAGAACTTTATGAAATGAATATGGAAATGGTGTATTGAAGTAGAAAGGTGAAATTAAATAAAAGGGTTAAAATGCATTTAAAAGCATTATATTAATAAAAGTCGATAGAAATTTTAACGTATAAATTAAAACAAGAATTGTTTTACAATATATTACATGAACTCACAAAGCAAAAAACATTCTCCCAATTTTTCTGTTTAATAAGTTGGTGCTTTGTTCTAAAATAGTTTCATAAAATTTTATATTCTGTTGTATATTATAACTTCAAAAAATAGAAATGTCCCTGTTTAGCGCGTTTTTGTTTATTTCTTAATAAATGGCAGAATATTCAAAGATTTAAAAATCACTACAAACTTTTTAATTTTGTTTTCATGCAAAACTATTGTGTACAATAATATTTAGAATTTTTCCGGTTATATTTGGACAAAATGTACACGGCAGCATTAGAAAAAAATCAATAATCTTTCAGATATTTCAATTTTAGAATGTCATGCAAAAATTTGGAAAATTTCTTAAAATTTCATTATTTTATTGTATTCTGTTATATTAAAAAATCATGTATTTGCTCTTGTTTATACACAATGTTCTTTTAAAATATTCTTTTCTTCCAAAATTTTCACGTAAAAGATATTTTCCAATTTTGTATTGCATTTAAAGCATTTTTTATGAAAGTATAAATTATTATTATAACATATTAGTAAATATATTTATTAGAAAATTATAGTGATATATAATTTCAGTTAATTTAATTTAGTTAAGTTAACAAAATATGTCAAACATTTTATAGGAATACAGTCTTAATTAAATTATAGGAATAAAGTCTATTATGAAATTATACTAATATGTAATATCTATCATTAAATTTCTTATATTAACAATATATACCTATTAACAAATTAAATAGATTTCCGTAAGAAATTTTTATTATTTCGAATTTTTCCTTAATTGTAATATATATTTGTAAAATTTGTACACGTTCAAAAAAATTGCTATCACATTCATCGTTTGATTGAAAAAAATAAAAGCAGGTGATATTCGTACATAAATCTTCGTTGAGTGTCACTGCCATCATTCGATAGTTCCGAATATTCATCAAGAGATGGCGCAGTAAGTACCATTAACTAACCTAAGTATCTTCATTCATTTCACTCCCTTCTTCACAAATTTCACGATTTTCTTCAAAAATACAATTTCATATTTTACCTTAATTTGTTTTCTTGAACGCAGTTAAACAAAATAATTAATCGAACGAAATATTTCAATTTTGAAGACCAACTTCGAACTTTCTATGCATAATTGTTCAACTTTCAAAAGGCACAGTAAAGTTTTTATTTACGATTTACACGAATTAAGTTATTTTGCTTGCAATTTGTCAGTAAAAGTGACACGATAAAAATTATTCGTCTGATGTGCAAAAGTAAACCAAAAAACAATGTATTTTTACAAAATATGAACCATCACTTTTTCATTGAAAACTTGTATAAAAAATTAAAAACTAATACAGATCAACTTTCGAAGGATTTGACGTCCTCTTCTGTATTACTTTTAAAACTTAAATCTATGTTCTCTTGAAGAAGAGAAAATTACAGAATACTCTATTTCCAAAACTCAAAAGCAGTTTCGAGATCTCACATTTCTTGGTCGAATTACTCGAACAATGAACATAAAGAAGTATAAGAAGAAGTATAGAAATTGAGAAGTATAGAAGTCTAGAAATTAAGAAGTATAGAAGTATAGAAACAAAGTAATAGAGCAGTAAAAGTATAGAACAAAAGTAAACAGTCAATAAATAACGCATAAGTCTAAAATTTGATAAATTGTGAAATCCGAATAAACACGTTGTTCACACTTCTAGTACACTTGCACTTGAGCATACGTTGTGTCACGTTCAATATTGCGTAAAAGTATAAACAATGCCATGCGTAATGTCAATGGAAGAATCCTTCTGAACCGTGTATAAAAATGTTTGCTCAGGTCATGGAGAAGTAACATTATATTACACTTGTTCTGGTGTACCGAACTGAAACACACCGTCTCTCCTCGTGTTTCAACGTCTCTTTGTACGTTGCCCCTTCAGGAAGCACGATACAAGCAATCATAGTGAAATATCATTCTCCCGTATTCTCTTCGCAATTCACATCTTGCTAAATGAAAAGTGCAACAATACATTATTCAAGGTGGATACGCTTTGGAAAGAAAAGATAATAGTTGATGTATATGCGGACTATTTACATACGTAGACACCGTGGGCGTCAATTGAACACACCTTCGTTTCATTTTATCTGTAATTTAACGTTTTTTATCCTCGTGTGACATCAATTTATGATCAAACTTCATATCTAACTAAATATACGAACCTCTCATACAAGTTCTAAATTAGGCTAGAAAGGTTAGGTCACAAAAATCTGAAATCATTTCATTTTAAATTACTAACTTCTGCTCGAATTTCGTACACTATTTAAGAGTATTAAGGTAAGAGCACCAGTAGTTGACACTGTACCAGTACTTGACACTTTTTCAAAAATAGTAAATAAATAAGGAAACCTCAAGTTGGAATACATCAAACCTTATTAATCTGTGTACTGTCGCACTTCAGCTGCTTAATTGCGAAATACTGCGCATATCCGCCATTCAAAAGTGTCATATCAACCGATTAATCAAACTTGCGCACGGCTCTTACGATTTTTCAGTGTTTTCTTATATAAATCGCTAAGGTTTCGTTAAAATGTAAGTATTGCAAGTTTGTATTATTTAATCATTGTGAATAAAAAAGACATTCGTTTATGTTGTTTGAAACTCAAAAAGAGGTTTATTTATTAAAATTGGCAACAAACAATGCTAAATTGTTTAAATTCACTCCGTGTCAACTATTGAAACTTGTAATCGTTTATTATTCAGTAATTGACATGAGGTGTCAACTATTAAATTACTACGTGTCAACTACTGACTTTGTTCCTCTGTCATTTTTGAGTGCCTTCTACGAAGGATAACTTCATAAATTATACAGAAGTGACTATATTTTTGTATTTTCCTACGAAAAAGAGTTGTTCCTTGGAGTTATAATTGCTGTATCTGAAACGATTGCAACCATTTCAGCAATGGCAAAGTGTGGTAGACTGTGAAAGTGGCCAGAAAGAATGGATAAGCTAGATTATGAATAGGAAACAGTGCTGTTTCGTATCAACGAACCCATTAAAACGAGTAGAACCAGAAATGTGTATTCAGTTACCAAACTAAGTTGGATTTTTTGTGAAAGTAACTTCTAATTATTGAATATTTTTTTTTGTAAACTTACTCAAGAATAATATTTTTTAAACGTTCAATAAAATTCTGTATTCATACATTACCATGACTAGTTCATTAATTGGATTTTCTCCCTGTGTCAACTACTGACACAAAAGGATGTCAACTACTAAATTTTTTGTTTTCGCTGGGTGTCAACTATTGAATCAAATTTTATGTTTAGAAAAAAAAAGAAAAAAAATTTACAACCGCCATCAGGAATTAATACTTGTTGTAATATAATAGAAGAATAGTTTGTGCAGCGACTGCTAATCATAAATTTTCCATAAAGTGAACTTAGCCTGAGCTATGTGAACAAATAGACAAAAAATTCCTTAAAGTGTCAACTACTGGTACCTTCACCTTAAATTTTAGATCATCTTCATGTTTCAAATGTCCCGTAGATTAGTTACTAAATAAACGCTTATTTTAAAGCCCTAGCAATGTTACCCTACATTTTTAAATGTTATCTTCCATATCGTGCAAATATACAAAACGATCTTTCGCACTTTCAAATGTGATGGCGAATGCATAGAGAAACATAGTTCCATGCTCGTGTGAACTACAAATCGTACACAAAAGGTGATTTTCAAACAGATTCTATTATCTGACGAATAAACAGCAGCCAGTTGTACGGTTGGGAAAGCCGAAGTCGGCAGAGAGAGAATCGAGTTTACGATGTAACAGCGCTGGTCGGCTGATCTGAGAACGAGATTGGACCTGTAATTCAGTAGACCGATATTTACGATATTTATTGGCTGACCGAAACAATGGATCGATATTGTTTTTCGATTGGCCGTGCTTTTGCTCGTGTGGCGTTTTATACGCGGTGTGGTTTTATGGGTTTCCCTTGTGTGCACACGGTTGTGGCGAACACGAACACACAGGATACCGTCCTTAGGTACCAGGGTCGCAGACAACCGGGGTCTTTATGCGAGAGCACATAAATAATATTTAATATGACAAAGAGAAGCGGCATTACTTTGTACGATATATATATATACATATATATATGACATAGAAATGTCGCCGATCGCGTATCTTACTTTCAAATACGATCGGCCTCTTTATTCCACGTGGTATTGTGCGTTGAAGAATCGTGTTGTGTGTCTATATCAATGAAATCTACTTTCTTTTGTTTCTGTCATGCAAATTTCCAGTGTGTTTCAATCGACTTAACGAGTGTTGTGGTCACTCGTGAAACTTTGCAAACTTCGTGTATCTCATTTTGACGAAAAATGCTTAAGGTTTCGAAAAATCACATCTTTATGCACATCGTGCCAATATGAGTTAAAATCATCGGCCATGTGCATTCAATTTTTCTCACTATACCTACAAGAATTGTAACCACGAAACATTTCTTATTGAATAAATATTTTTACTAACATTGTCGTGTTTGCTTCAGCGAATGTCTGGCTTTATCTTCGTTTTTCAGTCGTGTCGATATCATTTTCGCCCTAACAAGATAGATGGTTTTTGCATTTTATTTGCAATCATGTCGTGGAACCAATGTCGAAGCTAATCGTAGAGTTTTGCAATTTAAACTCAGATTTCATGTGATTTGTATATTCACTAATAGTCTGTATATTCATCAAATATACGTATAGTATTGTATAACGTCAAACTTACTAAACTGTTTAAATCACACCATAGCTCCTTTGTACCGAAAGATAACCTTATTTTCTTTGGTACAAATTTCCACAAATTTTTTCCCGTCACGAAATTGAACCTACCAGCAAAGTTAGGTTAGGTTGATATCTGCATACCACACGCAATATTTTAAATTCATGCTGCATCTTTCTGGCTTTAAAATTTGACCGTCAGTCATTTATCATTTTAAATCAAGACAAGACAGTAATGCAGTGTTAGGTTTAATGAATTACTTCTGACATTATACAAATAAAATTACAGACGTATCATTTGGCTATCAATTAGTTACTTTGACTACAAACTAGCTGCAATTTCGACTATGAATTAGTTAGAAATTCGAATATCAATTAGTTACAAATTTCACTACCAATTAGTTACAAATTTTACTGTCAGTTATCTACAAACTAGGCTATCAATTAGTTAAAAATTCGATTATCATTATTTACAAATTCCACTAGAAATTAGTTACAAATTCGACTAGCAATTAATTACAAATTCGACTGTCAATTAATTACAAATTCGACCATAAATTAGTTACATATTCAGCTATTAGTCAGTTACAGCCAATTGATTGAAATATTGTTTGAATCATCTCAAAATAAAATTAGTCTTCAACTCACACATCAACAGTCAGCTTGCAAAAAATAATGCAGGTACAACTTTTGATACAATTGATTGAAATATTGTTTGAATCATCTGAAAATAAAATTAGTCTTCAACTCACGACATGTCTTCATCTTGCAAAAAATAATGCAGATACAACTTTTGATAGAATCAACAGTAAAATGTAATTAAATGACCACTTCACAAGTTCCTTATTTTAAGTTACAAAATTTGTGACAGTTCTTAAGTTCTTTGTGACAGTTGATCTTAAACTCAACGAATCTACATAAAACTTAATCAATCTACATTTTACCGCATGTTTTTCATTTTGAAAGATGCATACGTTAGTACAGCATTAATCTTCCAGGAAGTGTCTCACCTGGTACAAAGAGGACACAGGAGCCATAAAAAGGAAAAGCAACCCCCTAGGTTATCCGATCTCTCGTTGTTCGTCGAATCTCCGATCGGTCCAGATCATAGCCGCAGCTCGGTAGCAGAAAACAAAAGACGTATCGTCCATTTGAATATCAAATTTGATGCCGGCCGGCATAGCTCTTTCTCTCTGTCGCGTTATCCATAATCGTATTCAAATGAAGATCACATAAGGGTATGCCTTATGTGAACAGTAGCTTACTTCGGTCCGCTCTCGGCGCCGTGTTTTTCCTCCTTCGCCCTTCTTGTGTATCAAAGAAAGACGATTCGTTCGGTGACGAACAATAACGATAAACCATATAATGGTTAACCAGCGACAAATGTACATAGGCAGTTCTAGGGCCGTCTCTTATGGCTAGGCGTATGGTGGATGAGGATGAAGCTTGAGAAGTTTGAGGGAGGGATGAGGGGAGATCCACATATGCATACAATTGATACAGATATACCATCGTCTTTATATACGTGTCGCGTTATTCTTACTGCGGTATACCAAGTCGGCACAACACGAGGAGAGTGGCTCTTTCGTAGGCTACAATACGATAACGCCGCTCTCATAGATTCGATGTAGAGGCAGCCGAACTACCGGATGCCCAAGGGCCGACTTGCAACGCAGCCTTATTGCGCTGACTACCCGCGACAGGACAGGTTCGCGTACATCTGTTCCTGTCATAAAGAGTGATTTAAGCTCCTTACATACGCATTGATCTGCCCGCCTTATGGATATCGACCGTTATACCCTGTAAAAATGCTACCTTCGGACCATAGATATTTTAACACAGTCGAAAGGTACACAGTATGTCGGAAAAATAACGGAACTTTTTAAATAAAAAGAAAAGTATTAATTAATTTGCCAAAATTAATTTTTTTTATTCAACTTACATCCCTTCCGCATCAATACACCGTCGGGCACGCTCAAGTAATGTTAACATAGATTTTTTTATGTCGTTTTGCGGAATCGTTTCAATCACCCTTGCCACAGCTGCTTGGACTTGTGTAACAGTGTCATAAAACGTTCCTTTCATGGCTAATTTCAATTTTGGAAAAAGGAAGTAATTGCATGGAGATAAGTCAGGCGAATATGGAGGATGTTGGAGCACACAGACTTGTTTTTTCGCCAAAAATTCACGAACTGCGACAGTTCTGTGACTTGGTGCATTATCATGCAACAGAAACCAACTTCCCGGCGCTCGATATTCGGGCCTCACACGAACGATTCTTTTCCACAAACGTTCCATAACACCCAGATAATATTCGCCATTAACATTTTGTCCCTGTGGAACGAATTCCCGAAGTATAATACCTTTAGAATCGTTTAGAATTTAGAAAAACCCAAAACCTGGCTTTGGGTCGTCTTCCAAAGTATCACGACCATCCTGGAATCGCTTATACCACTTGAACACACGTATACGGGATAAACAATCGTCGCCACAAACATTTTTCATTAATTCAAATGTTTCTGTAAAAGTTTTACCGAGCTTTACCGAGCAGAATTTAATATTCGCTCTTTGCTCCATCGTGATTTTGTGACACGATGACGAAAGGTTCTTTAAACACTATAAGTTTACAATTCGTTGTTCGATTCCAATAACGATTGGTTTGTTTTGTAGGGGAGGAATACTGTTTTCAAATAGAATATTGTTTTAATAGATGTCGCTAATAGTGTTCCTTAAATTTAAAAAGTTCCGTTACTTTTCAGACATACTGTGTACATTCAAATTACGTACAAATAAAAAGGTACATACAAATTAATTTGACCAAATAACCATTTAACCCTTTGCATTCCTTAACTTCTTTTACCTACCAACTCTTTAATTTACAAAATAAATAAAAGGATTCTTAAATGTATTGCAAGTGGTGTCATTTTTCTTTTACTGTAAAATATAAAGTAAAGTATATATTCAATCAAACTATTTATCTGAATTATTTATAAGATTCAAGAAAAATGTGATGTCCTACCACACTCGAACAAAGGGTTAATACAATTTAAGATATTTAACCAAAATGGTGTTATAGACATATCGATGTCAACCCACGTTGACGCGTGAAGACCTATGTGTTTAGAGCTACCAATTGCTCAAATCTGACCAATTATTATTTTTAACCAGAAATTTTTCTCTATCACTAACCCCGTGACTTATAACATCAATCTCGTGACGCACGTTCAAATCTAAATTATATTTGCATAAAGATTAAGATTTACAATAGCAATTGTAATTTGACAATTTTTATGCATAATTTATACTTGAACGTGCGTTACGAGTTTGATATAAGCCAAGGATTTAATAGAGAACTAACTTCAAAAATATTCAGCAAACTTTCAACAGTTTTGGAGTTGCTATCAGTAACAATATCTGCAATCCTTCAAAATTACCTGATCGAAGAAAATTCTTTCACTAAATACGTCGCAGCGTCGGCAATTAAACGACGCGAGGAACTTCAATCTAGTTCTAATATTTATAAGTTTATTTGAATGATTGTGTAACCAATATGTGCTTCCTACTTATTTTTAACATTAGATTAACCCGTCAAAATGATGAATCATATAAAACTTATTAAGAAATTTGTTAAAAAATATATGTCGATTTTCTTGAAGCTAAAGAACACCTTAGGCAGTTCACGTATCATTCTCAATTTATTTATTTTTCTACTTTAGTTCAAATTTAAATATAAGTGACCATTAAACGTTCGTAAACCTACTGTTAATTATGTAACTACTGCGAATTCAGTGTTGTTCCAAAGTGAACAACCTCGTGTCCATTTCTCTACACGATTGCATATTTGACAAGATGGAGGCTTGAAGTGGTACAATTTTTACAAATGAGATTAAGGGAAACAGTTCCTGATTTATATTGACCTGGGTCAGGGGTCGTCAACCTGTGGCTCAGTAGGATCATACTTGTGGCTCTTAAGTAGTTTAATAATACATATTGAAAAATTAACTGCAATATTGCAATTACCAAACAAATATAATAATCCTGCGCACACATCAAAATGCGCGGCAGATCGCATGCATGTAAACCTAGCTTTAGCTAACCTTGCTCTCCACACTCACCGACGCCACACTCAAAACCAAAAACTGTTTCCGTTTTCTTTAATACGTTGACTTATATGTTCTGTTACTACGCAAAATAGAATGTTTTGATTTTACAATCAATACATGTTTCACAGCAGACATTATTTTTTCTAATACATACCGATGTATGTACTTATATTTGGCTCTTTAAAAAAGTAATTTATCACAGCGGGAAAAAAATGGCTCTTAACTCCAGAAAGGTTGCCGACCTGGGTATTCCTCAAAAAACACAGTAAGTGATGAAACCAAGCAATACCTCGACACAAATAGGAAACTGCAAATAAAGGACTCTACTACTAACAAGGGAACATATGGAACCGGGATACACCGATTTCCATGAAACGTATGTGAACGATGGCCGATATAGAAAAATACGTGTCACATATTTTGAGGACTATCTTCCACATAAGTTTCATGTGTGTCTCGGTTCGATATGTTTCCTTCTAAGATTAGGGGTTGTAACCATATGTGAATAATAATAAATTAAAAATACTGTATGGAATGTAATCCTTGTGTGTTGTTGCTGTTACAGGAGCCTATTGATCTGAATCTATACAAAGTGTCAGAAGAAACTAAAATTTTATTGTATTATTGTATCGATACAATCTTGGTGTATTATTGTATCGATAGAAACTTGAATCGAGGTCTAATCCTCTTGCTGTGATATTGTTGACTGACAAATTATTTAATAGTTTAACAAAGATTTAATAGTCTAAAAAGTTCAGAAATTTGGGTACTTCAGTATTTAATAATTTGGAAATCTGAAAATGTAAAATTTTGCATATTTGAGAATTTAGGCATTTGGAAGTTTGGAAATTTGGGACACTGAGTATTTGAAGATTTGAAGACGTAAAAACTTGAAAACTTGGAAGATTGAAAACTTGAAAACTTGAAAATTTGGAAATTTGAAAATGTAAAATTTTCTATATTTGAGAATTTAGGCATTTGGAAGTTTGGAAATTTGGGACACTGAGTATTTAAAGATTTGCAGATTTGAAAATTTGAAAACTTGAAAACTTGAAAACATGAACATTTGCAAACCTGAAAGTTTGAAAATAAAGAAATGTGAAAATCTGATAATTTGAAAATTTGCAAAAGTAAAATGTGTCTCAAAACCGTAATCCCATTCTCAGTTTTTTAACTAAAAATTAAATTTCCTCATCGCAATCAAACTTGTGTTTAATACTGAAAACAAGATGAATAATTTTAAGACGACTTTCACGATGAATTCATATCGACGTTTTTGTTCAGCTATTTCCCGAAGAATATATAAAAAATAATACTCCAAACATGTATTTAATGCGCATTTTTTCTTCCACCCTTTTCCTAAATCTTTTTGCTTTTCATGTTTATGCAACGATTGCACGTAGGCGATGGTTTATTTTTCGTTACCGCGTTATTTATTTTTTAACGTTGAACCAGACATAACGTAACATACGTTCCATGTAAAACTTAATCTACATCCAGGGGTAAAAAATATTTTTATAATTCATGAGATGTTCATTTAGCAAAGCATAAATGAACAAAACCGAACCGGTGTGTTTTCATAATAGTTTCATGGCTCGGTTGCAGACAACGTGTAACATGAATCTTTTTAATTCGAGTTTTAAGAAACGTATGTGAACATGATTTAACTGAAGTTTAATTAATTCTGTATATTCGTATGCTATGAAAATTACACGTTGCAATATTCATTTGAAAGGCATATTGAAACTTGACTATCTTTTCGTAAATTTCTGCGAATACTGTGAGAAACGAAGTCATAATGATCTGATTTAAAAACTCGTATCTTTCTACGGTGTGATTACTTCAGTAGATAATAAAATTTATTAAAATGAGAGAAATAACTGATACCGTTCTTAATTTGATGTAATTTATGACACAAATATTGTAGATAATTAGGTGTTTCTTTTTATTCGTATTTCTTCTGTTTAAGTAAAGCCAGAGTTATGAATTATTTATAATAATCTGAAGACAGAAGTTTTCAGCGAAGTGATTATATTTCAAATTATTTTTATCTTTGAATAAAGTAAAAACATTTAAAATGCAACAATGACGTAAAAGTATCTAAAATGCAACAATAATTTTGTTCTTGAAAAAAGTGAGGATATTAAAAATGCAGCGATAATTTTTTCTCCGAATGCAAAAGTATTCGAATTTTTAATAAAACATTAAAATTTAATTACATACAAAAGAAGATTGTTTGCAAATCTACAAATTTTTGCAAATATTTTAAAGAATAAATTCAGTACTTGTCGAAAGCAAAACCTTAAGGACTTCTTTCCATCCCTTATATTTTGACGAATTTTAAATAATTTGTAAAAATACCTCTGATATAGCTTTAATTAAGAATATAAAAATTTCAACTGCACAATGTACCGTTTGCTATGTTTATATTTGTTTAATGTAGCTTTACACGCAACTGTGACTGTTATTTGTGTTACAAGTGTATTTTTCGTAATTGCACCCCTAATTGTTCTCGTTTCTACCAGCTATGTTTTCTCCAACGATATTTACAGTACTCTACTATTTATTTAATAAATGTAACATGTCTACAAATTCTACTTGGTTTATTTCATACGATATCCACAAGTTTTTCTTGTGATAACAAACTCAAGCGAAGAAAATGACTTTTTTTGATTTGGCAAAATTAAATATGTTGCATACTGTTTACTGTTACTAATGTTGCATACTTTTAGATGCTACAAATTTTGGTTGAATTACAACTTTGATCATTTATACAATTTTATGATACGACTTTGCATTATTATGATACAACTTTAATTTTTCATGAATTAAGCAAAACACAAAAATGAAAAAAGGAAAATTCATATGAACAACCAATTTAATTCACAATCACTGTTACAAGTTTCCTTTAATTATTAACAATTGTATAAAGAATATTTTAACACTTTGACTGCCAAATCACCCATATATGAGTGACCCTTAAATTTCGATACAGATCTAATAACTATATTATTAAAAGTTTGTTCGCTTTCCTAACTGAAAATACTCGTATTACTTGGAACTACGGAAAATATAACAAAATTTTATGAAAGACAAGTTTTGTTAGAAGTAAAAATACTATCCAATAAAATTTTCAACTGTTTCAACGTGGCAGTCAACGTGTTAATTATTAACATTTTAATAAGACAATTTTAATAAAATACTGTTATTACAAATGGGTGAATAAATATTGTTATGACTACCTTAATCTGAAATCCATGTTATGAGAATTATTTAACAGGCAAAGGATCAAATACAAATATTCAACAAAAATAAAAATAAAATTTGTACTAGCTAACTTCTCAGTAATATGTTATAATCCCTACAGTTACTACCCCTTGCAAAGTGATATTTGTACACAGTATGCCTGAAAAGTAACGGAACTTTTTAAATTTAAGGAACACTATTAGCGACATCAATAAAAACAATATTCTATTTGAAAACAGTATTCCTCCCCTACAAAACAAACCAATCGTTATTGGAATCGAGTAACGAACTGTAAACTTATAGTGTTTAAAGAACCTTTCGTCACCGTGTCACAAAATCACGATGGAGCAAAGAGCGAATATTAAATTCTGCTCGGTAAAGCTCGGTAAAACTTTTACAGAAACATTTGAATTAATGAAAAATGTTTATGGCGACGATTGTTTATCCCGTACACGTGTGTTCGAGTGGTATAAGCGATTCCAGGATGGTCGTGATACTTTGGAAGACGACCCAAAGCCAGGTTTTGGGTTTTTCTAAATTCTAAACGATTCTAAAGGTATTATACTACGGGAATTCGTTCCACAGGGACAAAATGTTAATGGCGAATATTATGTGGGTGTTATGGAACGTTTGTGGAAAAGAATCGTTCGTGTGAGGCCCGAATATCGAGCGCCAGGGAGTTGATTTCTGTTGCATGATAATGCACCAAGTCACAGAACTGTCGCAGTTCGTGAATTTTTGGCGAAAAAACAAGTCTGTGTGCTCCAACATCCTCCATATTCGCCTGACTTATCTCCATGTGATTACTTCCTTTTTCCAAAATTGAAATTAGCCATGAAAGGAACGTTTTATGATACTGTTACACAAGTCCAAGCAGCTGTGACAAGGGTGATTGAAGCGATTCCGCAAAACGACATAAAAAAATCTATGTTAACATTGCCTGAGCGTGCCCGACGGTGTATTGATGCGGAAGGGATGTAAGTTGAATAAAAAAAATTAATTTTGGCAAAATAACTAATACTTTTTTTTTTATTTAAAAAGTTTTGTTACTTTTCAGACATACTATGTATAATTGATATTCTGCTTTGCGTTCAACTTGCAGCGACAGGTGAAGCAAAGGATACAACCCTTACAAGCAGAGAGCGAATAGGAACCGCCAGGAATAACACAATCACACGTCAAGTAATGTCCAGGAGTATCAGGTCGTTGGTGGGGCACAACAAGGTTGGTCCGAGTCCTTCCTCGTCGAGATCATTCTAGTAGGCGGTACCAATGTGGCCAGGCCTACTTCTCTTCCAACTCGAACCTAACAATGTGTTTATGCACGGGTCTCAAACTTTCACTTGGAAAATATTGACAAAAAGAGATCCTTAATTTACTAGTTTTCATAATATTTGAATATCTGTAACTTTTTTCTACTCTTTGCAGGACGCACCAGGTGCGTCATCTGTCAGAAATACAATTCCTCTTTGAACTGAACCTGTTGTTGAAACCTATGTTTTGGCCGCATCATTATCGTAATTCCTCAATTGTTATAATATATGAAAACAAATATCAATCTCGAACTTTTTTTGTATACTTTACAGGACGCACAGGATGCGTTAATTTTAAATACAATAATTTCTTTCTGAACTTGATACATTTTTAAAACTCACTTTACGACACCGGTAAGGGTTTGCAATTAATAACAAAGAGATGCAAAGACGTCAGTGTGAAAATTATAGAATTGTCAGATATCGATGTCGGGATTCAGTTGAATCGTCCTCCTATTTGACCTTTATATTAAGGACATTTCGAGTAATTCCCTGTAACTTAATCGTTCTTTAAAAGGTTGTTAACCTAAAACATTTGTAAAAGAGATTTGTACGAAATTTTACAAGGAAAGAGATTTTGGTAGCAGTTTAGTATTTGTAGCCACGCTTATCAGGGAGGGGAAGGTATATAAAGGCTGAATTTCGATCATTTTGAATTTCAGGAAACCGTAGAAATACTAACCTAACGCTAACCTAATTCTAACCTAACCAAATTTAACGTGTTTAATATAATTAAAAATGAGTGTCAGAGAATGCCACGTGCTTAGGTTAGTTTAGCTTGAAATTTTTCCAAATATTTTTTGTTAATTTGTAATGAACAGCCTCGAGGACAACCTTAGGACAACCTCGACACATGTCAAGATCTTTGTCAATATTTGTACACTTTCATTAATGTCTGCTTCAAACGTGAAATTAATAGTGACTGAATAATTGAACTAGATGACTACTTGATTCAAAAAGAAATGGACGTTGATATACAATTTGTTTATGGTAGAAATAAACTGCATCAATATAGTGGTTGCAGAAAATCTCTTTGACTACTTACAGAGACTTTTGGATGAAATCACAGTTCAAAGACTTTCTTATGGCATAATTGTGGTTTCTATGTCTTTAGAAAGTGACTGACAAATAGGCCAAATGTAGAAAAATGTTTAATCTATTTTATTCTATATGTTTAGGTCAAATCTAAAATTCAGATAAGGTATATTATAGACCAAGTGGATCACTTGTTCACGTATTTATGATCACTTGATCAAGTATTTCACTTGTAGATCACAGTAGATCACTAGTTCAGGTACTTATGATCACTTGATCAAGTATCTCACTCGTAGATGACAGTAGATCACTTGTTCAGGTATTTATGATCACTTGATCAGGTATTTCACATACTGATCCACTTCAATCCACTTAATAATAAAAATTCTGAAAATCTAATTCATATAAATTCTCAGTTCTTTAAATAATCACATAAATTCTTATGAATACATAAAGTGTTACAACTCCACTTATTGTGAACATCAACACATTGTGAACATCAACACATTATGAAAATATTGAATTTCAGAAGAAATAAGAAATGTAAGCAAAGTATTTGGTCCTAAAGTTTCCAAGATCCTACAACATCGCAAACTTTATCATTAAAATCTAACCAGAGAATGAAGAAATACAGCCAACAGCACCTTCGTAACACCTTCAGATCTCCCTTATCACCGGCAACAATTGAAAACTTCCTCGAATCGAGATCATACAGCGTGTCGAATCTACGAACGTGGCAGAATTCTCCGGGTATGAAAAATCATATATACATCTCGTGAGTTATTTGTCTGTAACGAATAGCTGGCATTAGTTAACAGGATATCAAAAGGATACCTCGAGCCAGGCCACCAAGGCACCAAGAGACCCCACCCAGTTGATGCCCGGTGTAACATCAGGAACGAAACCCTCTACCGAACACAATGCCTCGAACCTGAGACTCTATCGCGATATTATCCGGTTATAAATTGGAACACAGCTTCGTCCTGGCATTATGATGTCTCTAATATGTCTTTTTCTTCGCTGGCCACTGACCACAACCGATCTGTGTGCCGATCACCGAGTTGCATTTCGATTCCCACAGCATTCTGGCAAATCGTTTCAATTCTCATCGAATCACTTCTGCGATCAAACCATTTGTCAGGGTGTTACGGACTCTGACCACCTACTTCATTTACATCCACTTTTATTTTTATTAGCTACAGATGAATTGACTGTTTGGTTAAAAACTGAAGCATACACATTTGCACGCAGCCAACAGATGAATTGACTGTTTGGTTAAAAACTGAAGCATACACATTTGCACGCAGCCAACAGATGAATTGGCTGTTTGGTTCAAAACTGAAGCAATTTCCAGCCAACAGTTGTTGCAATAGGACCTGATTCTTTTTTATGTAATAATATTCAAGTCCTAAAGAACGATTGAAAATCTCTGAATTGAAAAGGTGAACAATACCAATGGAATGATGAGGATCTGACTGGTTTTGATGGAAACAGCTTCCTATAGTAATTCCAGCGTTACTGTACGACCATAATTCAGTTAAAAATCCAAATGAACGGAAAATCGAGACGAGTTAGCTCGGTACAAAAGTAGCCTGTAAGTTGCAAGATCCTCGACCTCTTCCGCCGACCAGGAATTATTCAAAATCCTTGCTCGTACGACTGCTCGAGATAAATAACGTTCACCTTCTGCCTTCCTCCTCTTTTTCCCTTATTCTCCATCGGATGTGTTTCGTGTGGGTGAGCTCTCTTCTCAGGGCTCTCCCGTTGTTGGATGTTTAACATAACACGGGCAATCATTTATGCGTGGGGAGCTGGACAGCGACCCCATAATTTAGACCAGTGGGCAGAACTAGCTTGCAGCACTACCTGCGATTGGTCCCATACGGGGTGTACTTTGTTACCTTGTACTTGAACGCCTCTTTCAAACGTACTTTGTTTTTCTCTGTTCGGTTCTGTAATTCTCCGGCAACTCCTTTCACTTGATGCTAAAAATCTGCTGAATGTAGCCGAACTTTGTATGTTGAAGAAGGAACTAGTTTGACGAATGATAGGCGAGAATCAAAATATAAAACCTAACCGTGCTGGATATTTTTGGCAGAGAAGCTTTCTTAAAGTGGACTAAAACACCAGGGAAAATTATCAAACGTGTCGAAAGATGGCTAACAAGTCTGCGAGAGCGCCCCAACGAGGGAAACCGAGTTAATTTATTATTGAATATTGATAGGGAGCTAAAATAATAGACGATAGTCAAATATTAGCTTGCATATTTTAAATTATGATACATCTTGTCAGCAGTAGAATCTTTTAGTCTTCCACAAATCAATTTTTGGTGGACTTTGTTCATGGACGTAGTTGCATTTTACCGTGCATTCTTGATAATGGTTGAGGAGGATGGCATCTTCAAGATCATTTTGACGAAGATTCTTCACAGTCGTAGTATAAATATATTTATGTAGTCAGCTCTGAGGTTATTTTATTATATTAGTCACGTTGTTCGGAATAGCAAAGTGCTTGTGAGTATAGACTTTTTATTTCTTTGACAATTTTTTGATGGGATAACGTTTATAGAGAATTTACTGTTGGTATTTATTTATTATGGTTATTTGAGATAGCAAATGAAATTAATTGAGCATAAATGAAATGGCTTTAGGATTGGTGAAATATAGGTTAGAACAGTATCTAATTAAACTACAGGGTCCTCTGAGTGTATCGTGAGGGATGTAATAGGATACTGAAAGCTCAGAAATTTTCAAGGTATTAAATTTTTAAATTTCCGAATTTCCAAACTTTCGTCATTAAGTAATGCATGTATGTGTCTTATTTTTTTGTTTCAATTGAACATTTTTGTAACACTTGCAATTTTGTCCATAAATTATGGAACACTTTTACCCTCGAATTATTAATTGCAATATTAAATCGAGAAGTTACTACTGATACACTAATTATATTTTAATGACAAAATATGTTAAAACATGTTTACATGAAAATATATACAATGTACATAATGTTAATAATAATGGAATGTATTATTCAATAAAACAGATTTCATAAAATATTAAATAAAATGTGGATAGTTTCATATAATATAATATGACGTAAATTATGTATATTTTACATAAACTTCACACAAACTTTGTAATTTAAAAGGAACCTTACATGAAGTTTTCTAATTTTACATAAATCTTACATAAATTTTGTAACTTTACATAAACGTTACATCAACCTTGTAATTTTACATAAATCTTACATACATTTTGTAATTTAACATAAACCTTATATAAAATTTTCTACTTTGACATAAATCTTATATAAATTTTGTAATTTTACATAAACGTTATACAAACCTTATAGTTTTGCATACATCTTACAGACATTTTATAATTTTACATAAATCTTACATGCACCTTATATGATATGAAGTTTATAACTGTACATAAACCTTACATACACCTTGTAATTCCATATTAACCTTATAACATAAACTACATGTATGATTTATATATGAAACTACATAACCTTACATAACCTTACATAAATCTTACATGAACCTTACAACTTTATATGAACCTTACATAAGCTTCATAATTTTACATCAATTTTACATAAACCTTACACAAGTCATAACTTAACATAACGTTATACCAACTTATATAATAATTTTGCATTAAACGTACATAAATCTTATAATTACTGTAAATTTTACATGAACCTTATAATTTTACATAAACTCTATATAAAGCTTACAATTTCACACAAACCTTACGTATACTTTACAATTGTACTTAAACCTTATAATTTTACTGAACTTTACATAAACCTTTACATAGTTTCACTCGCACAAGTCTTATAATTTAATGTAAACTATATATGGACCTTATAATTTTACATAAAACTTACACAAGTCTTATAATTTTATATAAACCTTACAGAAACCTCATAACTTCACACAAACCATACATAAACCTTATAATTTTACCTAAACGTCATAAATTTTATAATTTTTCATAAACCTTGGATAAATTTCATAATTTCAAACAAAACATACATAAACCTTATAATTTTACGTAAACCTCACATACATTTTACAATTTTTGATAAGCCTTACATAAATCTCATAATTTCACATAAACCATAGATAAACCTTATAATTTTACCTAAACCTCACATACATCTTACAATTTTTGATAAGCCTTACATAAATCTCATAATTTCACATAAACCATACATAAACCTTATAATTTTACATAAACTTCACATAAATCTTATATTTTTTGATAAACCTCATAATTTCACATAAACCATAGATAAACCTTATAATTTTACCTAAACCTCACATAAATCCTATATTTTTTTATAAACCTCAACTTCAGACAAACAATAAATAAATCTTATAATTTTACCTAAACCTCACATAAATCTTACAATTTTTGATAAACCTCACATAAACCTCATAATTTCAAACAGAACATACATAAACCTTATAATTTTACACAAACCTCACTAAAGCTAACTACCCAAAATTGTCTTCGCCATTAAAATAATCGATTCTAAACAGATAATATATTCTTCATCGAAATCAAAGTCGTACAAGAACAACACAGATTGCACACACGATATATTTTACAATGACGGTTGTTAAAAAGTCACTGGGTATATCGAGGGGGCCCTATATACGTATGTAAGCATCGCAAGGCCCCCCACGGTGGGATAAAGGCAGGCTTCACGACAGTAGCCATGTACACCATGGGTTAGACAATGCCGCTCGCATTAATACACTTCATATTAGTCCATTTTAATGCGTGTTTGCCGACCATTGTGAATGAGCGACACTGTTTATCACCGACCCCCGTGCCGGCCCTCTACCCCCTGGGTCGGACATGGGGTGGGGGGTCAGGGTGAGGGTATGGGGAAACATTTGTCTCGAGTCTGCTGGTGATCGGCTGGATAACAAATCCCTGTATACGGTGTATTTGGTTCTTCAGTTTCATTCGAATCTTGCGTTCACTTGTATCACATCTTTATCGGATATTGATAACTTATTTATTAAATTAACAAATCTCTGGATTGTCAGACATCTACATGCTCATATTTCCAAATCTTTAAATTAACAAATTGTGAGATATGTAAACTTCCACGTCTTCAAATAACTAGATTCCTCAAATACTACATCCACAAGTTTTCAAATTTCCCAGTCATGAATTTCACAAAACTTCAAATTCCTAAGTTCTCAAATCTTTAAATTAATTTTTCATATTTCAAAATCATTTGTAAATGACTATAAATTCGTAACAATCATAAAACTTCAGAATACGAAATTTTTATTTCGTGCTCATTGCGTTTTGTCGTTTACAGGACAACTCATTACGTTTGATGGATGCTTTCGAAACATTCCTTTCACAGTATCCGAATATCGTCCATATCTTTCCATTTTTCTTTTTTCTGCGTTTTTCCTCATTTTCGTAAGAGTTCATGCATCAACAGAGATGAAGTATTCTTAGTGTGTGCAATAAGCAGAGATCTCGATAATGCGTCAACCTATATAACCTGTCAAAGGGAGTCGAACATAAAGAACCAATATATTAATAAAATACAAAATTGACAAAAAAGTATCATATTCACTCTTGGTATCGTTTACAAGAATATTTATATATTTATAATTATTACTTTTTTAATGAAAAATTTATAAAATTAATTGTTTACGTACTTAATTCTAAAATCTTAAAATCACTAAATTCTTCAATTATGTATTAATCTTATTTTATTTACACATTTGTTACATATTATAACTTATCAAGTATATCAAGCATAATATTAAACTAATTGAACTTGTTACACTTACAGATTTATCATATATTGGAACTTGTCAAGCATATCAAGTCTAACATCGTTGAATTAACATTTAATATTCTATTAAACTACTTGATGAAATCCAGTTTTTAATGAAATCTCTCGAGTACAATGATTTTATCCCCACAATTTTCACTAGGGTACTATGGTACATCAGTACCGATATCCTTCTTAATGCAAAACATCTCCTACAATCCAAAAAGAATGATTGAAACGCAAAATTCCAGTCGATTTGACTACGGCTTCTTTCGAGAGGAATTACGATCAGAATGGGCAACTAATTCCAGGATAAATTCGTAAGTCTCGTTGTCCTTGGTGCGGATAACGATCGAACGGGTAGCTTTCGTGTCTGTTCCTAAAAACGGTCGTGTTCGTGGAAAGATTTGCAAGACAAAGAGAATACCGACGTCGCTGTTGCGAAGGAAGCAGCGAGATTAAGAACACGAAGAAGAAGGAGGCACGGGCGGAGGATAACTGCTCTGTTTGACGACGCTGCCAGAATATTAAACGCAAGCATGTTCTCTTCGACTACACGGAACAAACTGCGTTTCGCCGAAAAACTGTCAGCCAGCCAATTCCCTTGGAATGTTTCGTAATCCCGTAGTATTCACGGTTTACACACGCTCGACAACTTTGATCCCATTCTGATGTCTGATAAGTCTTGACGCGCTGCTTCAGAATGCCGTGGATGTGTCACGTGCAATCCTTTCTCCTTCGTGATCAGATCTGTCAAAGCTGTTGCTACCTGCTCGTTCGATGGAATTAAGTGTCAGATTGCTGAGAACATGGTCATTCTTGTTGCTGAACGAAATGTTGAACAGCAAGAAATGACCACAAGACGAAGAAAAGACCACAAGACTAAAATAGTTTACACAATGACAAAAGTAATATATATATTAGTAATAATCTTTAGATGTGTATAAATCTCTACTAATCAAATTATTTATTAATGATTTTTTACCCATCATCTTACGTTTGCAAATCTTTAAGGTAAGAGCACCAGTAGTTGACACTGTACCAGTACTTGACACTTTTTCAAAAATAGTAAATAAATAAGGAAACCTCAAGTTGGAATACATCAAACCTTATTAATCTGTGTACTGTCGCACTTCAGCTGCTTAATTGCGAAATACTGCGCATATCCGCCATTCAAAAGTGTCATATCAACCGATTAATCAAACTTGCGCACGGCTCTTACGATTTTTCAGTGTTTTCTTATATAAATCGCTAAGGTTTCGTTAAAATGTAATTATTGCAAGTTTGTATTATTTAATCATTGTGAATAAAAAAGACATTCGTTTATGTTGTTTGAAACTCAAAAAGAGGTTTATTTATTAAAATTGGCAACAATGCTAAATTGTTTAAATTCACTCCGTGTCAACTATTGAAACTTGTAACCGTCTATTATTCAGTAGTTGACATGGGGTGTCAACTATTAAATTACTACGTGTCAGCTACTGACTTTGTTCCTCTGTCATTTTTGAGTGCCTTCTACGAAGGATAACTTCATAAATTATACAGAAGTGACTATATTTTTGTATTTTCCTACGAAAAAGAGTTGTTCCTTGGAGTTATAATTGCTGTATCTGAAACGATTGCAACCATTTCAGCAATGGCAAAGTGTGGTAGACTGTGAAAGTGGCCAGAAAGAATGGATAAGCTAGATTATGAATAGGAAACAGTGCTGTTTCGTATCAAAAACCCATTAAAATGAGTAGAACCAGAAATGTGTATTCAGTTACCAAACTAAGTTGGATTTTTTGTGAAAGTAACTTCTAATTATTGAATATTTTTTTTTGTAAACTTACTCAAGAATAATATTTTTTAAACGTTCAATAAAATTCTGTATTCATACGTTATCATGACTAGTTCATTAATTGGATTTTCTCCCTGTGTCAACTACTGTCACAAAACGATGTCAACTACTAAATTTTTTGTTTTCGCTGGGTGTCAACTATTGAATCAAATTTTATGTTTAGAAAAAAAAAGAAAAAAAATTTACAACCGCCATCAGGAATTAATGCTTGTTGTAATATAATAGAAGAATAGTTTGTGCAGCGACTGCTAATCATAAATTTTCCATAAAGTGAACTTAGCCTGAACTATGTGAACAAATAGACAAAAAATTCCTTAAAGTGTCAACAGTAGTTGTTGGTATGTTGTAAGGTACCTTCACCTTACTTGTAAAATCATACATTTATTCAGAATTTTAATAATTTTACTAATAATCGTTATACATTCGCAAATTTTAAGGATTGTAACAATTTCAATAATCTTAAAGCGTTAAACCCCTTATGCTGTATAATTTAGTAGGTGCATCAGAACTAGCTATTCACTAGAATCTTAAAACGAACACAAGAGGTAAAAATATTAGGGCTATATTATATTCATCAATCCTCGACTATGCAAACTGTAATTGCACTTAACCTCTTATGCTCGACGCGCCATTATAGTGGCCTTCGCGAAAGTCGTAAATTACATAGCACCACTATAGTGGCTCACTCTACTCTCTCCGTATTAAAAATTTGAGTAAGGTTTGTCATTTGAGACTGCGTCATGAATCAAACTTGTCATAGTACGGCAAATAACAGTTACACGTAATTTATTTATATGAAGCTTCATGAAGGTTGGTCAGACACGAAAGGGACACGAAACATCGCACGAAATCAAAGGGACAAACTCTTAAAAATTGAAATATCTAATCTCGAAATTTTCTCGAAAAGATGCTATCAAAATCCAGAAACCCCTCTACTCAAACCCATTACAGAAACAAATGATCAAGTCTTGCGAAGCAAACTTTATCAACGTATCTCCCCAAAGAGTGATCCAAACAATGAAAATCCAAAACTTGATTTTCAAGATCAAAAGCCGAGACAAACGTTAACCTCTTAGGCACTATAGTGGCTTTCGCAGATATCTCTGTACGACAACTATAGTGGCTTTCGCGAATGTCGTAGATTTAGCGCCACTATGGTTCTACTGGTTCACTCACCGTTTCAATTGAATGATCTTCACACGTTTCGCACTTTTTTTCACCACGTTTAAGAGTAAATCCCACAAAAGTACATTACATGTAAATAAAAGGTAAAGTTTAGGCACCATCTTTGCACCAATACACATTGGAAACATTTGAAAATTTGTGAATTTTCGAAAAGAGTAAATTATCAAAGTTAAAGTATATATCTTTGGGAAAAAATTTAATCATGAAAAACTTCATTCTAATGGTATTCCAACTGGTATAAGACTCCTTTTAATCATCAGCTCCTTATCTATCAGTCCTCTTGTCAAATCAGTCCTCTTGCAATTTCTTAGTCGTTTCAGGAAAAATTCAAAAGTGACGCAAAATTTGGAATACATCAAGCGCAATATTTGGAATATATCAAAGTTATTTACAAGCGAGTTATCAACACGCTCGATTCCGAAGCTTTCTAGCTAAAGCTGAATGTTTCTCAGGCGCTGCTTGAAAATCCTTTATCTTCAAATCGCCAGAGATAATTTGGCCGGTGTAGACACGGCAAATATCTGTACAAGAGATCGGAATAAGGGTTGGTGTGGCGTGCACGGGTGGTTATGGTGGAAGATCGGCGTGCAGAAAGACTGTGTAGGTTATAGGGGACGAGATCACTAATACAGAAGATGTTTGCGAACCTGTTAATAATGCTGCGTTTGCTCGCCGGGTTATTAGTAATGGCAAACACGTAAATTGTTCTGCCGTGGATTAGTAATCAGTGCAGCTGCTTGGATTTCTTGTAGCTGAATCCTTGCGCCAAACGTTTCTTCTTTTATCGTTTTTCATCTGCTATTAATGATCACTACATTGCTTTTCGTTTAACTACTTTCGGATTCTTTGAACGTTCACTTTCTTTACTTTTGGGGAGAGATTAACCTTTGAAGATTTTAATCCTTCGAATGTGATATTTATGGACACGCACAAATTTCCAATACCAATAAATTACTATAAAATTTGAGTAATGTCCTCAGTTTAAGAAATCAGTAATTTATTTTAGCAATACTTCGCTGATTTTAATGACCTACAAGTTATCAAGGTTTTGAACATTTAAAAGAAGGTTTTGAAGCAAGGTTTTGAAAGTACAATTTGAATAGTTGCATTTGTTGATATAATGACAGTTTCTCCAATTTCAGCACAAAGATTAAGATTTTATTTTTAACTTAACATACTAAACTTCCTAACTAAAGTTGTCAGATCGTGAAATCTTCGCAAGAATAAAATGCAACCTGACTTTCGATAACTGCTTTGTCGAAATATCGAGACCGATAAGATCGTCGCGGCACAGTTTACCAGATACGATAAATTCCGTCGCGGAAGTTCCTTTTCCCCCAGACTCCAGCGCTGGTTGTCGCAAAAGACCTTCGGAGGACGCACACGGCGTGTTCCGCTGTATCCGCCGTGAACACATCCGCCGAAAACTAAACTGGTTTAGCTTTAAGCACGTTAGAAGCCCTTTAATAGCTTATAGGTAAACAAAATTAACATATCTTAACAGCGTTAAGAAATTTCCGCGCCCCCGCACTCTGTCGTTCGGGCCAGACGCCAGGGGTTAAAGGGTAAGTTTGTTAAGTAGCGAGGATCGCGAAACCGACATGAGCTATACGAAGACACAAGAGATAACCATGAAGACGTTCGAGGTGTGAAGATACCCCTTGTTTTCTTACATTGACAATATTTTCGACGCACCTACCTCCATGACACATTAGAATTATTTTAAGATGACTGTTTATGAATACTCTTGCATTTTTAAATACTTCATTTGTGGAACTTGGTACAAGAATTAAACACTGATATTTTGTTCTGGAGTATGGCTAGAATTGTTCAAGTTATGAGTATTAAGTGTAGCTTCTGTTGAAAAATATCATAACGTAAATAGAATTATAGCCATGTGAATTAGTTCGCATTTTATGCAACAAATTTGGGAGTTTTATTTATACAATGTAAGTCACGAATCTACAAGATGGACAGAATTAGAATATTTTATAGCAGCGAGCATTACTTACGAAGATATTAATAAAATTAATCAAATTAATCAAATTAAATCAAATTAAATCAAATTAATAAAATTAATAAAAATAATCAAAGGAATGATATTAATCAAATTAATCAAACTAATCAAACTAATCAAACTAATCAAACTAATCAAACTAATCAAACTAATCAAACTAATCAAACTAATCAAACTAATCAAACTAATCAAACTAATCAAACTAATCAAATTAATCAAATTAATCAAATTAATCAAATTAATCAAATTAATCAAACTATTCAAATTAATCAAATTAATCAAATTAATCAAACTATTCAAATTAATCAAACTAATCAAATTAATCAAACTATTCAAATTAATCAAATTAATCAAACTAATCAAATTAATCAAATCAATCAAATCAATCAAATTAATCAAATCAATCAAATTATTAAAATTATTCAAATTAATGAAATTAAAAAAATTAATCGAATTAATCAAATTAATAAAAATTAATAGAAAATAGAATGAATAAAAAATGTAAAGTCTGATATATACAATTTTTAATATACTCGAGTATTTAAGAATTGCATCTAGTTTAAGAAAATGATAAATTATTAACAAATATAATTTTGGGGATATTTAATGTAATAGTTATGAAGTTATATCACCAAATTACAAAATTTCTAAATTCTGTCTACTCGGTCTTCAAATGTCCATATTCCAAAATTATCAAGTTACTATATTACAAATTACAAAATTTCTAAATTCTGTCTACTTGGTCTCCAAATTTCCATATTCCTAAATTATCAAGTTATATCACCAAATTACAAAATTTCTAAATTCTGCTTACTCAGTATTCAAATTTCGACATTCCTAAATTATCAAGTCACTATATCACAAATTACCAAATTCCTAAATTCTGTCCACTCGGTCTCCAAATCACCATTTTCCTAAATTATCAAGTTATATCACCAAATTACCAAATTACGAATATAGGGATGTGAGAAAGTAAGAATTTTTGAATGTAAAAATCTAGGAATGTAACAATTTGAAAATGTAGGAACTTGGAAATATGAAAATCTAAAAATGTAGAATTTTGGTAATATATGCAAATGTGAAGATTACGAAATATAGTGATTTGGGAATGTTTGTCTCCCCTGACCAAAACAACATAAACAAGCACCATATCAATTTTCCGCCAAAAATCCCAAAAGTCTGTCACCGGACTTAATCGGCCAGAGTATCTGGCGCTCGTGGCCCGTTTGCCCGTCGCCATCGACTATTCTCATAAATTTGCATTTTACTGTCCGTGATTGTAGCAAAATCAGGGAATTTCAATCGAGACGATAGACAAATGTCTCGGTCACGGGAGAAGCGAGGTGACCAGAATTTTTCCCATGTCGGTCCCGATAATGCGTCACGACGTTTTCCGTCTATCCAGCGGATCTTTTTCGTGGAATAAATATGTAAATTGGAATTTCTCGTTGCTCGCGACAATCTTGACCTCTCCACCGTGCTTGCTGCCGCTATTTTCTCTTCGTTTATTTCAATTTACCGTCTCTTTTTCGACGATGTCCCGTGGAACACGTCGAACACCGCTACTGCGGTTTCTACCTGAGATATCAGTAGCCGGTCCCTTTCTTTGAATAATTCAACATGCACGCTTCTGCCGATTTGCAAACGCGGATGGAAGAACATCGATTCTTGTACGTACGAGCCTATTTCAAAATTTTTACCGTGTCGCGAGACTGAATTGTTGTTACACGGGTAGTTTGTTGGTGGGCAATCTTTGCTTGTTACGAATGGCACCGTATCGTGTTCGACATAAATCTTGCGGTTAAATGTTTGATGTATTTTATTTATTGGCGGTGTAATTCTTGGAATATGAGATCGAGGAACTTTATGTGTATCATTTTACGAGCGTTTCGTACTCGAAATTGTTGGTACAGTTAATTTTCTGAATAATTTTTAGGTTATGGGTTGTTACGAATAATAGTTAGGTATATGAGCTATTACTAATATTAACAGTTAGATATGTATGTGTGTTTTTATGAATATCAATAGTTATATGTGCTCCTATGAATAGTAAGAGTTGAATACATGTGTTGTTACGAATAACAGTTAGGTATATGTGTTCTGACGAATATTAATATTTAGGTATATAATTTTCAAGAGGTTAGGTCACTTCTGACAATTTAAAACAACGAAATTTTATAGTTTATTGATTTTATTGAATTTTTGGAATCTATTAAGTTTTCAGAACTTATTGAATTTATCGAATTTATTGAATTTATTGAATTTATTGAATTTATTGAATTTATTGAATTATTTGAACTATTTGAATTATTTGAATTATTAGAATTGTTTGAATTTTTTGAATTGTTTGAATTGTTCGAATTGTTTGAATTGTTTGAATTTATAGAATTTATTAAATTTATTGAAGTTTTTGAATTATTTGAATTGTCTGAATTGTTTGAATTGTTCGAATTGTTCGAATTGTTCGAATTGTTCGAATTGTTCGAATTGTTTGAATTGTTTGAATTGTTTGAATTGTTTGAATTGTTCGAATTGTTTGAATTGTTTGAATTGTTTGAATTGATTGAATTGATTGAATTTGTAAAATTATTTAAATACATTAAATTATTTTTTGATTCAGTTAATCTTTGCTTAACGAGCGTGAATTTGATTCGAACATGACGAAGGTTAAGCGACAATTAGATCAAAAGCTAATTAACATCAGGTACAGCTAATTTCGGATCGATCAGTTGGTCCATAGCATTATTTGGGAACGCTAATAACACCATGAAGAGACGTCGCGTTGTACAACTGTCAGGTATGCCCACCTGCTGATATCCAAAGTCGAAAGTGAAATGGACATAGCAGTCCCGAATCGTTGAACCATTGAAATCATTGCATTCATGTTTGAATCAAATTAATTCTTGATGTACAGTCGCTGTCAGAAATATTTTGACACTTGCTATTTGCAAAATTAATTCTACAGGATCCTAAATTTAAATGGGAACATTTAAATATTTTCGTTATTATTAGTTATTATTGGTACGTTACTATTTCGCTACTATTTTGTTATTATTATTCGTTACTAGGTTGTTATTACTTTGTTACTTTTCGTATCTTTTTCGTTATTTTTTGTTATTTTTCGTTATTATTAGTTATTATTAGAATGTCATGTTAAACGGAACAACATAGATATTATAAAAAACAAATTTCCTAACTTTTGCAATTGTAATAATGCTTTTCTCTATTAATTATAAGGAAGAGTATGTGTGGCCACCTGAGAATAAAAGCATCGGAAATTGCTCTCCTCCGTTGATTGTGGATAAACTACTGTGATAAAAAATAAGGTGATTGTTTATAAAATGAAAAATCTTTATTTATTCCTCTAAATCAATCTCATCACTTTCAAAGTATTCCCCATCCGACACAATACACTTATGCCAACGTT
The DNA here is from genome assembly GCA_036983795.1 of Megachile lagopoda. NCBI lineage: Eukaryota > Metazoa > Arthropoda > Insecta > Hymenoptera > Megachilidae > Megachile > Megachile lagopoda. The sequence continues at coordinate 2,732,014 of CM072793.1, forward strand.
TTTTCGAATCAGTCAAACAAGTCCTTTTCCGGGATGGCCTTCAATACTTTCTTCGATTTGGCTTTTATCTCATCAGTCGATTCGAAACGGTGTCCCAGACACGGTCTTTTGAGTTTGTTAAACAGCCAGAAGTCGCACGGTGCTAAATCAGGCGAATACGGTGGTTGTGGAACGATATGGGTCGATTTTTTGGTGAAATGCTCTCGGAGAACCAATGCAGTGTGGGACGGCGCAGTATCGTGCCACGCGGAATTTACGAGTTTGACAAAACATCTTTTAAAATGGTTTCGATTGATCCAAATGAGATGTCCGCAGCATCAACAAGATCTCTAATTGTCAATCGACGATTTCCAAGCACCAAATCTTTGATTTCCTTCACGTGGCATTCATCAGTACATGTTGATGGTTCGTCCGGAGCGCTATTTGTCTTGAACTCGGACTCGACCTTTTTTGAAATGTTTGTACCACTTGTAAATATTTTTTTGCGACCCACCCTTGTCACCAAAGGCCTTCTACAACATCCACAACGTTTCCGCAGCAGAATATTCATTTCGTAAACAAAATTTAATGCAAATTCGTTACTCAACAAAATCAGACATAGTAAAAATCGAAAAACTTTTCTATGTTTACAGAAACACGTGTAATTCTGCAGCAATTGAATATATTGACATAAAACTATGCATGGATATCAAAGATGGTACTACTAATCCATACAAAAAATAATACAGTTGTATAAGAGTTTAAAAGCGCGAAGAAAATATTCTTCAGCTATGTCTAATAACTATTAAAGTAACAATTAATTCTGTGTAAATTAAAACATAGTCTGGTTGAATAAAACAAACAACTGTTTGAGTAATTTTGTACGCTACGTTGATTACTTTCGTCTGAATATTTCGTTTGATCACAGTTCTTTGAATGTTTAGTGCTTTTTTCCGAAGTTCCAAACAAATTTTAATTACATTCTGCATTGTGTATATAGGTCTGATGAAAATTCATACCACGTATTATGCATGAGAAGTAGCAAAGTGTGAAAGAAGGAGGAGAAACTTTGGAGCAGAGAATAGTTTTATTTATTTGAACTTTGATTATCTTTCGTGAGACCACCTACGGAGATCTCCTCATAACTCAGCTCCCGGGAATAGTTGGTAGAAAACACTGGAATATCTTTGTGTATGCCACATCCTGTCTCTGCTTTTGTATTTGCTTAACAGACGATAGTCTATACTTCCAGATCAGTTTATACAGGATGTGATGTAGTGGTATGGGCGAGGTGATGATTATATATGAAAAAAACAAGTCAAAAATTTGCTATAATGTTCCTTTTTGTTGAGCTTCTCGTTCCAGATGACCGATTTGGAGTGCTCTGGACTTTGTTGGTTACAGTCCTCATTGAGAGGAAATAAGATATTACCAAATTAGTTGGTTATCTAGTTGTCTAATCACTAAATTACCAAATTATCAAATTACGGAATTCCAAAGTTATAGAATTATAAAATTATAAACTTCTATAATTATAAAATTTTTAAAATTATATAATTGTCAAATCATAAAATTATAAAATTGTCAAATTATAAAAATGTAAAATCATAAAATTGTCAAATTACAAAATTACAAAATTGCAAAACTACAAAATGATCAAGTTACCAAATCACTAAGTCACCAAATCACCGAATCACTAAATCACTAAATTACGAAATTACCAAACCACTAAATCACAAAATCACCAAATAACCAAATTACCAAATTTCCAAGTCCTGTCCACCCATTCTCCAAATCTCCACATTTCTAAATTCTCCAAATCTCCACATTTCTAAATTCTCAAATTCAACAATTCCTAACCTCCAAACTCCACAAATTTCCACTCCTAACCTAAGCTAACCACACTGCACCAACCGCAACGTAATATCCATAACGCATTTATACGTCCACCAATCTCCGAAAACATGCAAAACACACAAGTCCAATACAAAAACCATACATTTTCCTAAAAAAAAAATACCTAATTCTCAATAATTTATCATCGATTCATTTTGTATCGAAATGTTACAATCGTACACACAATATAATAATCGAAATAGACGAATGATCGGTGAAAGTGCAAAATAAAAGAGGAAAAAGGCAGTTAAATCCGAAAAAAATAAAAGATGAACAGCGAAGAGAGACCCCCTACGCACCCGTCGTAAGGCTACTTTTTGGTTCGATCGTAAAATCTAATGGGCGCATAAACCGTGGAAAAAGAGCTTCGGCATAAAAAAGAGAACCGTCAACGATAGAATCGTTATTAATACTTTATGTTAATTACCGTATCGTTTGGTTCGTCGAACGGCCTTAAATCGAGTCGCTAAAGAACCGTGCTCGATCGTAAATTCGTTGTCTCGGCTTGACGCTCGATTAAAATCTGCTTTCAAGAGATATCCACCGCCCCCCTCTTTTTCATTTTCATTTTCACTACCTTTTTCAGCATTTCGACAGACCTATCGATGCGATCACGATAGCGAACAGGACATATCGAAGCAATTAACATTTCGAAATTATTGTTATTTTATAACTTTTGGGGACAAACTTTTGAAGGAACTTTTATTTAATTTTGTGTCCGACACTTTTCATGTCTTTTCTTGTTTTTATTTGCATTCGGTTTCAGCCAAAAATTCTTATTATGCAAATATTTCAATATGTTAATAATATATTTATTAAGGAGATTTTTGAAAATGTTCAAATTCTGAATATATTGTAAGTAAATCATAGACTTTATTATTAAAGTCGAGACAAAGGGTAATTAAAAATTTGTTAGCTATTCTGCATAAATTCCTTCTATAAAATATTTCTGTAATATTTTGTAATATTTTTATAAATATTTATTTAATACTTTATATTCACCCCTTAGAATATTTATCTAATATTTCATACTCACTCCTTAAAATATTTATCTAATATTTTATCTTCACCCCTAAGAATATTTATTTAATATTACATATTCACCTCATAAATATTTCTTTCAACTGTAAACACTACTTTATTTCCCTCTGTAAAATACAATATATTCAATAATACTCCAAAGACAAAATATTATATGAAGTAATCTAAGATGTAATTTTATATTTAAGAATTTAATATTGAACAATTTTGTATTTTAAAAAATTTTTATCAAAGAATTTTGTACGTATTGAAAAGTATGAATTAAAAGGTATCCGAGAGAAAGAAGAAGAGGGGGAGGAAAAGCCATAAAACACATATTAAAGCCACCATTATGAATATGCATGTTGTCCAGTTTTCAATTTTCTGCGAGTACCTCCTTGCTGCTTTCCTTCATGTCTCTTTCGGAAGTTTTACGGGTCGTAAATGGAACGGTGGTTATTTGTGTTGTGTTGGATTATCCGCCAGTGATCTTGGATCTGTGTGGCTCCATCTTTCACACATTGTGTGGCGCTATCCTCTTCATCCCTCTTTCTTTCTGTCATTCTTCAATTATCTGTATGTGCACATATCTACTGTACACAATACCTAATTTCATCATAACGTGCTAATATTTATGTATGTATTTTGTTCTTACTCACAATTCTTAAATTTGCAAATTTCAACATTTCCAAGTTACTGAATTGTAATTTTAAATTTACCAATATCTAGATTTATAATCATGTTGACACTCAAAGTGTCAAATGAGCGCTTAAAAGGACTCAAGGTTAATTTGAAATAAATTTATATACATAGTGGAACAAGTGACAACTAATAATAAAGAAATAATAGTCTTAAAAGAATTCAGTAAACTTTTCAACTGAAAAGTTTCAAGTTTGAGAAAATGCCTTCGAATGGATTAATATTTTTAAAAAATCTATCGAGTACAATTTATCCTAACTCCGCCATAGCATCAATACACAAGAAGATTTTGCTGAAATCGTCATCTTTCGAGGTTGATTTCGGAATTCACGGTGCCTCGTTTCGGTCCGATTTCTCCCTTCGTTTCGTCCATTCTCTCTCTGAATTTCACGAAGCTTCGGTTTGCAACGGTTGATACCCATCCGCCACCCTACGGATCCCCACCACCATTACCTTTTCACCCCCTCTCGTAATTGTTTGATTACTCAGCACGGTGCTGAGCCACGGTTAAATTCAAACTAAGGCCTTCGCCAAGATTGTTCCGGCTCCACGAGCGATGGTTAACGTAAGGCTGCTACGTCGAGCCAGCGTTATCGGGTATTACCGCCCTAGGGGAACGTTAATTAGCGATCATTAGTTAATTGATCGGCACCCGTCGGCGCCTCTTCCACGATAGCACAGGTGAACGACGAGAACCGCCTGTACTCTGTTGCATGGAACTGAATTCCCGTGTGTGTTCATCTATTAATCCTAATAATGGACGATGTACACTCGTGGGCAACTTTACCTCGTTTTCAGAAAAATGTTAATTAACCCGACACTGGAACGTATTTTTACTGTCGTCTGGAAACTTTGAAACATTCTACCTAAAAGTCTTTTGCTATGTCTGCAAGGTTGAATACCTTTGAAGTTATTATGAATTCCTAAGCTACTATTTTTCTGTGTCACTACTTTTGCTATATCTGTACATCAAGTGTCAGCAAGGTTGAATACCTTTGAAGTTATTATGAATACTTAAGCTACTATTTTTCTGTGTCACTACTTTTGCTATATCTGTACATCAAATGTCAACAAGGTTGAATTCTTTTGAAGTTATTATGAATTCTTAAGCTACTATTCTTCTATGTCACCACTTTTGCTATATCTGTACATCAAATGTCAGCAAGGTTGAATACCTTTGAAGTTATTATGAATACTTAAGCTACTATTTTTCTGCGTCACTAGTTTTGCTATATCTGTACATCAAATGTCAGCAAGGTTGAATTCTTTTGAAGTTATTATGAATTCTTAAGCTACTATTCTTCTATGTCAGCACTTTTGCTATATCTACACATGAAATGTCAGCAAGGTTGATGAATACTTTTGAAGACATTATGAATTTTTATGATATTATTTTTGTACCATGTCACTATCATCTTTTGCTATGTTCATACATCAAATATCAGCAAGGTTGAATTCTTTTGAAGTTATTATGAATTCTTAAGCTACTATTCTTCTCTGTCACCACTTTTGCTATATCTACACATGAAATGTCAGCAAGGTTGATGAATACTTTTGAAGACATTATGAATTTTTATGATATTATTTTTGTACCATGTCACTATCATCTTTCGCTATGTTCATACATCAAATGTCAGCAAGGTTGAATTCTTTTGAAATCATTATGAATTTTTAAGTTATTATTTTTCTACCATGTCACTGCCATCTTTTGCTATATCTATACAAATATCAATGTGTATCAAATATCAGTATAGAATTAGTTAAAAAATATTAAACTGAAGGTGACATGACATGACGATGGTTTTCTTCATCAAAACACAACATTTCATTACATTGTGAATTTTCAGATGTTACTGTTTTTCTGAAGATTCAGTTATCACAACAGTAAAATGCAAGCAAATTTTTTTGACTTCACCCACTAAAAAGTTAGCACATGGTGTATAAAGATCCTCTCAAAGTTTAAGGTAAAAAATTTAAGAGGTCTTATGTTTCAATACAGGGTGTTTCAAAAAATGTACTCACTCAAACGTGTGAACTTATCTAATCAATAACTCAACAGCTTCTGTCAATTTATCTTATTAGACCTGCAAATATATTGATTAAAATTAAATGTGTGATAGCCAAAGTGTGAGTACATTGTTTGAAACGTCCTGTACATACCTTCCCTAATTTTTCATTTTGTGAAATAAAAAAATAACTACCTTGATTAAAATTAAATGTGATAGCCAAATTGTAAGTACATTTGAAATATACTATACATACCTTCCCCAATTTTTCATTTTGTGAAATAAAAAATTTACTACCTTGATTAAAATTAAATGTGATAGCTAAATTGTAAGTACATTTGAAACATCCTGTGCATAGCTTCCCTTTTTCGTTTTGTGAAATGAAAAAATGAGGGTAATATAATGTATTAGTTTATTTATGAAGCTTCCACAAGTATACACAAGGTTGGTATACACCCTATTTGGACACCTGCTAATTTTATGCAACTAATTTCAGCCAGCTTAATAATTAAGGTAATACGTCAATTTACTGATTACACGAGTCTTTAAGGAATACTGATCATAATAAAGTTGAAGATATGAGAACCCATTTCTAAACAGCAATAACATGTCTGCAGATGCTAAACAATGGACTAGGGTTAGTACTTCAAAAAAAAAATCGCAGTACAAATAAACGAAAAACATACAGTTGATGAAATGGTAACCACGAACGAGTTGATCCTCTGAATTGGTTCATTTTAAACGAGTTCTCCCAAGGGAACAAAACATCACCTGCTCGATGAGGATCGCGAGGAGGCGGAAGACTATTGTCAGGCTCGTCCGGTTTTATATGAACTCCATTGTCCTGGACTTATATTTATTCATTAACAATTACCCACGGGCTTCGAGTATTATACATTCGATCACAGCTGTTTGTCAATGAGTATCATCGTGTTTCTCGTTGCATGAAAATTTAAATAACCGAGGTGACTGGACTTGCAAGAGTAATAAAAGCGTGGGTGAGGAGAGGAAAAATCTTCGATCAGGATAAAACCTTGAAAGAAATTGAGTCCACACGATTTCTCTGAATCCGAGGGGTTAAGCCGCTTCGTGAAAGGACACAGATCAAGTAGAAGTCTTCTATAAAAGTAGCCATTCAAAGGATTCGATGTCGAATTGATACTACCCTCCAACATTTCTTTGTTGGAGATCTTAACTATTGTTCCATTTTACCTTCTCGTCAAATGTCCGTGAGAAATCACGGAAATCTCCTGGATGTTTGCTGTTATGTAACACTATATCAAAGGTTGATTTTCTGGAATATATTTATTATTGGTTTAGGTTGGAATATATCTATTATTGGTTTAAGTTAGTATTATTAATATGTATTATTGGCTTAATATGTAGGTTATGAAGGAGTTATTTTAGTAACTAATGGAGTAATGGGGAAGTGTAACTTTTTGCCACTTGTGGCAGCACTAGCACTTATGTCATCAGCCATTGATGTTTTACGGAGATTAATATTGTAACTATAATTAGGTATTTCTGACTGACCTGACAAATCATAGTGTAAGGGGTTAATATCACTATGTTTCGCCCAAAATTTTGTATCGGTGCAAAGAGCTCACCAAGAAGTTGATAAATTCAAGACAGAAAATGTCACGTTAAGAGAGAAAATGTCACTTCAGTTTCATGCATGATTCCGTATCATTTTATATCATCCCTTTCATACAAAGCCGCTACGTTACACGACCGTGGAAAGTTGGTCGACTGAATTCCGAAGTGTAACCGTCTGATCGAAAAATACCTTCCACTCGAACGACTCGAAATGAACTTTGATTCTTTTTCTTCCTCTTGTCACTTCATCTGCTCGGTGGAAGATGAAAACAAGTTCCATAGGTGTTACGCGTGGGAGACTGGGTCCCTATCGAGACGAATGCAGGTCGATGAATAGCATGACAAAATCATAACAAAAGATCTCACGTGTGCGACAGACTTTGTCTAGATAGTGGTTTGGGATTTTTGAATCGTGTGTTCACACATGTGTGACTGGCTGTCATTGGGTGTTCGGGTGCAGAGACTGCATTCGATGATATAAATAGCAATACTAGTATTTACTGTTCATTTCAATTTTCATTTCATCTTATCTTCTTTGGTTATTATTAATTTTATTACATTAATATTATATCACATAATTGATATTGGATTGATATTAAATTTTATTAGGTTTCATGCAATTTTACTCGATTTTATTAGATTTTATTATACTTTGTCGAATTTCACCTCTTTTTATTTAGTTTTTATCAATTTTATTGATATTAATTTTATTAATTTTATTTCATTCTCATTTTATCTAGTTTTATCTAATTTCATATAATTTGATATAGTATTGTTTAGTTTTATCTTGTTGTATCTAGTTTTATCTAGCTTTATCTAGTTTTATCTAATTTCATCTAGTTTTATCTAGTTTTATATAGTTTTCTCTAGTTTCATATAATTTCGTATAGTGTTTTGTCTAATTTCATCGAGTTTCATCTAGTTTCATCTAGTTTTATCTAGTTTTATCTAATTTCATCTAGTTTCATCGAGTTTCATCGAGTTTTATCTAGTTTATCTAGTTTATCTAATTTCATCTAGTTTTATCTAGTTTTATCTAGTTTTATCTAGTTTTATTTACTTTTATCTAGTTTTATCTACTGTTATCTAGTTTGATCTAATTTTATCTAGTTTTATCTAGTGTTATCTAGCTTTATCTAGTTTTATCTAATTTCATCTAGTTTTATCTAGTTTTATATAGTTTTCTTTAGTTTCATATAATTTCGTATAGTGTTTTGTCTAATTTCATCGAGTTTCATCTAGTTTCATCTAGTTTTATCTAGTTTTATCTAATTTCATCTAGTTTCATCGAGTTTCATCGAGTTTTATCTAGTTTATCTAGTTTATCTAATTTCATCTAGTTTTATCTAGTTTTATCTAGTTTTATCTAGTTTTATCTAGTTTTATTTACTTTTATCTAGTTTTATCTACTGTTATCTAGTTTGATCTAATTTTATCTAGTTTTATCTAGTGTTATCTAGTTTTATCTAGTTTTATCTAATTTTATCTAGTTTTATCTAGTTTTATCTAGTGTTTGATCTAATTTTATCTAATTTTATCTAGTTTTATCTAGTTTTATCTAATTTTATCTAATTTTATCTAGTTTTATCTAGTGTTATCTAGTTTTATCTAATTTTATCTAGTTTTAATCCAGTTTTATCTAGTGTTATCTAGTTTTATCTAGTGT